>JAWNNO010001799.1:0-600000 GCA_035044985.1 Lordiphosa fenestrarum
CTTTTGATATACATTTCAGGGAGGAGTCACTTATTTGCCTACTTTCAAACTTACAATGCAGCGTATTCAATTGTCTTCTTCAATTTTCGTTATATTTATTTAAAAAAACACTTGTTTTGATTTTAAAGGTCAGTTTCCAGCTATAGCTTAATCACAAATAGGTCAGCCAATGGTTGCCCGATTTTTAGCTGAATATTCTCCCCATCTCTGTCTCTCTCTGTCTCTTTCACTATGCCTTGGCACTTACACTTACACACTTCTCCGGTATATGTGATAGTACTTCGTTCCGTGCACTGCGCAATTCTTAAATGTCACTGCTATCTGACCCAATAATCGGACAACTTAATTGCAATTGTATTTGTAAAATATTTCTGCACCCTTTTTTCAAGGGTTTGCCTTTTGTTTGCATTTCAAATGGAGTTCACAAAATGCTCGAGGGCCGCCGGCTACCAGACATCAAGAAGTATCGGGGCCATGCGTTACCAGAGTTTATGCATTTCGGGTTGGTTACACCAGACATTGTTAAATTTTTGTCGAAAATAAACAAAACGAATGAGCGTGTGTGGTGTTTGGCGCTTATGCAAATGAAGAGCGCAATCTTCAATAAAACGAACAAAAAATATACCAAATGACATTGGCGGAACACTTGAAAAATTTACAAAAATATAGCATTTTGTCAATATTAAAAACAAACATTAGTGGCCATATTTCTATATTGACAGGACGCTTCATTTAGCTGGAGTAAGGGTCTGCAGTAAGGTCTGTTACACAGAACAAAAAAAATGTATTTTATATAAATACAAACATTTTGGCCTTGGTGATGTTCGAAAGTACTTTTGATGAAATACAAATTTAAGTTTGGAAATAGAGCGACGTTCGCTTCCGAAACAGTTCATTGAAAGTTAATAGGCTTAAAACATCCATTTTGTATGTTAAACACTTCAATTAAAACAAATTTGCTCAAGATTAGGTTACCTAATCCCGAAACTTAAAGGCCAACTCACGACATAGACTCTTAGAAAAGGTTGGGGTAAAATTGTAATGATATTTCTAAAAGTTATCAAAAGACAACAATTGTTATTGGACCAATTGAAGTTGAATAGTTTTGTTTCAATATGGCTAAGCTTTGGGATGTGGGAAACAACATCTAAATATCAATATTTTTATATTCAAATACTTTTCCTAGCCGTTAAACGAATATCGAATATTATGTGGTGACACTTTTCTCCGATATTTTTCCAGCATTGAGCAAAGATGCTGAACTACAAAAAAACGAGAAAGCTAATCTAACTTCGTCTGTGCCCAAGTTTTTATACCCTTGCAAGTGCTCGCTTAAATATTTAAAAAAAATACTTTTTCTCATTTTCCGACCGATTGTTCGTATGGGAGTTATATAATATAGACATCCGATTTGGCCAATAATTTGTAAAATTATGTGGAAACATGTGAAACCAACAAATACAAAATTGCAGGATGCTACCATTAAACACAAAAAAGTTTTTCTAATTAAGATTGTTTTTCAGACCTATCTTTTGTATGGCAGCTATACCATATAGTTTTCCGACTTTGATAAAACTTGGTAGAATTTTAAAAAAACATAGAAAACCTACGATTTCAAAGTTTGGAGACGTTTCCATTGAAAAGAAAAAAGCTTTTCATACTAAAACCAGTTTTCCGACCGATTGTTTCTATGGGAGCTATGAGATATAGTCATCCAATCCGGTCGGTGCCGACATATTGGTAGTGTGCAGCAAAAAGAAGTCTCTGTGAAAATTTCAGCTCGAAAGCTTTAAAACTGAGGGACTAGTTCGCGTAGAAACAGTCGGACGGACAAAGCTCAATCAACTCAGCTGGTCACCCTGATCAAGAATATATATAGTTTATGGGTCGGAAATTAATATTTCTATGCATTGCAAACTTCTGGGCAAAATTATAGTACCCTTTGCAAGGGTATAATAATTTACAAACATTCTTATGATAATTCTGTCGAAATAGGGAACAAGAACTCAAAAATTTTAAATATTTCTTAAAAATTTAAAATCATTTTACTGTTTTAATGTTCCTAGATTTGTCGATAAGTGAACTAATAAGCATAAAATAAATAAACACTTCCTTTTTCGGCAGTCTGAATGAAACAAAAAGCAATCGATGATCGATATACGATATATATTGTATACAGCAGTGCTGAACTGTATACTAAAATTACCTTTTTTTTTAAAATTTAGTTATGATATAATAACCTACCGCACAAATACAATGTACCTGTTTTCGCGTTAGTCACGACTAAATTAGTCTAAATTAGATAATTAAAAACATTTAATTCTCTCATTTTTTAAGGTAACCTTAATTTTAACTTGGAATGACGATTATTCTGTAATTATTAAAGAATGTAATTACTTTTACAATTACTTGATTAACTGAGCTGGCTAATAATGGAATTACTTTTACAATCAGTTGATTAACAGAACCCTCTAATAATGTAATTCCTTTAACAACTACTTGATTAACTAAATCGGCTAATAATATAAATACTTTTACAATTACTTGATTAACTAAACCGGTAAAGGGGGATTATTGAGTAGTTTTGCTTGACTTATGCCTGTTGAATTATGCAAACAATTGTAGGTGAAAACTTAAAGCTACATTCTTACATACTTGGTTTTATTTATAAGGGCTTGTTACAAAATAATATAAATTTTAGTTTAATTCTAATTACTAAGATCAGCAATCAATTAAATTTGTTGTTAATTGGTAATAGATGGTATTTTTTAATCACAAATTACTTGATTAATTCACCTCTTGATGCACAATTACTAAATAGTCCCCCTTCACAGGTACAATTATTTAAGTAATTGTAAAAGTAATTACAAATTTAAATATTCATTGAGTAATCTTAGTTCCTGGTAACAATTACGTTTACTAAAAAATATAGTAGTCAGCAATGATTTTTCAATATCAGAATAATCGTGTCTATTATAAAAGTAGTTGAGTACTGAAGATAATAATTACATTACAGCTCTGGTACACAGGCAATCACTGAGTCTGCTAACTTAACTGTAGAGAACAGATGGCGTCAAAATTTTTCCTCAATATAAGTTAATGTATAATTTTCCACAACTTCTTTGTTTATAATTAAAGTAAAATACATATCTTGTGGTAAACTTGTATAAGTTCACTTCATATTTATTTTTCCAGGCTACAAAGCGATCGTGAAACGAACACCCAATAACCGGCGAGGTTCAGTTTTTTGGGAACATCTATATTGGTTAGCTCGTGAACCTGGACGCCAACTGCAAAAAGGTAAGGTTCAAAATAACTTCGTAGTCTAAACTATTTTGTAGAAATGAAAGAGTCATTGTTATGTGAAACCGAACCGAGGATAACTACCCTTTGAACGAAATCGGTTCCTTCCCACAGTTTTGCTGGCCTCTGTCAAAGATGTGTGGAAATTAAACAGGAAATTTATTTGTTTGGTCACGGCAAGTGGTAAATAAAAAGAACTGCAAAATGCTTAAGTGGCATTTTCAGGTATCCACCCAGGCACACTTACGCACACACCTACACACTGCTCTGCTTACAACTGCTGACCATTCTCTGCGCTGTGTGTGTTTGTGTGTGTGTGTTTCTGGGGTCGAAAATGCAGCCAAGTGCAAAAGGCCAAGTCTCTGCCCTGAATTGTATTGTATCTGGCCACTTCCGGCTCGTCACTCCCGTTCCCACGCCCCCTAATGGGCGTGGCGTAGAAACAATGTGCAGTCATTGAGCGCAAATGTGCCAAATAATGACTTGCAGGAGTGCAATTTATATGATAAGCAACAAAAATAAATGGCAAGCAATTCATTTTACTTAAATGCAACAACCCCCCCGACCCCACTCTCTCCCCTCCACACACACCCTCACACTGGGGCAGGTGTGCATGCGTGTGCTAAGTTGTATATCATTTTAATTTTTCTGCTTTGTGGGCAACTTTGGCTGATTTACTTTGCGGCTGCCTAATGAACCCAGTAGAAACAGAAATGAATCGAAATTGATGGGGGTGCGAGTTGATAAAAAGAAAGGGGCATATTTATAACTATTGTGAGCTTACAGTTACTTAGAGTGTGGAAAATATAATTCGTTTTTCTTAAACTTAGTTTTAAATGACCTTCAGAGCAGGGCTATCACTTTTTGAAACCGTTTCGGTTTAAATAATTACCCTTACTCATTTTTAAATCTGGCACGGAACCGGCCTTGAACCTGTAAAATGTGCATCACTCGCATTATAAATCTACAGTCCAAAGATACAGATCTTAGCCTTAATAGTTTCTGAAATATGTGTGCATGCTTTGCATCTGGAGACATCTAATGATACAGTTTTTCATTTAAAATACAAAAACGAACACATCCGGTCACCTTCACAAGCTATTGGCGACAGCTTTGAAGTAACTAGCCATGGTTAAGCTTCTCAAACTGTTCCGATCGAATTCGGCGTTAAACTGAGGGTCCCCTTCTCATGCCAGACAAACCAAACGATTGAAAGTAACCCGGCTCGGACCTTTTACAAAGAAGAAAAACGATGCTTAAAAGATCCACTTGGACTGGATGTGGCTTTGAATCATTCAACTTATGATCCTTTTCATATCCCTTGGATGAGTTTCGGCTCCGTTGAATGATTAAAAGGATACTTAAAGCATATCCAGTTCTGTGAATGGATGCATTTTTTTATACCCTTGCAAAGGGTACTATAATTTTGCCCAGAAGTTTTGCAACGCATAGATATATTCCTTTCCGACCCCATAAACTATATATATTCCTGATCTTGGTGACGAGCTGAGTCGATTGAGCTATTTCCGTCCGTCTGTTTCTACACAAACTCAGTTTTGAAGCTATCGAACTGAAATTTTGCACAGAGTCTGCTTTTTGCTGCACACTTCTTATATGTCGGACCCGACCGGATTGGATGACTATATCTCATAGCTCCCATAGGAACAATCAGTCGGAAAACTAGTTTTAGTATGAAAAACTTTTTTCTTTTCAATGGAAACGTCTTCAAACTTTGTATTCGTAGGTTTTCCATGCATTTTTATAATTTTGTTAAGTTTGATGAAAATCGGACAACTATATGGTATAGCTGTCATACAAAAAAAAAGGTCTGAAAATCAGTCTTAGCTTGAAAAACTTTTTTGTTTTTAATGGTAGCATCCCAAGATGTTGTATTTGCTTGTTTCACTTGCTTTCACATAATTCTACAAATTTTTGTCCAAATCGGGTGCCTATATCCTATAGCTCCCATGCGAACGATCGGTCGGAAAATGGGAAAATAAGTATTTTTTGAAAATATTTAAGCGAGCACTTGCAAGGGTATAACAACATCGACACAGACTTAGTTTTTATATCCTTTTTTTTCTCTGTGTATTATTTATTTAAGTCCAAAATCCTCTGAACCAATATCTTGTGTTAGGTTTAGGGTTGCCACATTTTCTCATATCAAAATGGCAACCTGTACTCTTCTGTGCGGTGGTTGGGCTGACTTAAAGTGTGCTCATCTGAAGAACAATCTTTTTAAATTGGAGAGAACGTCTTTATCTTATTTCTAGTTGAAGTCAACTTATTTTTTGTACAGATTTTACCCGGTTTGTACTTAAGCGTCGAGTAAGAATCTCTTGAATTTAAAGTACAAAATCGAGCTTCAAATTAGCACCTCTTAAATAATTTTTGTATGCCCTTGCAGAGGGCATTTCCGACCACATAAAGTATATATATTCTTGAACAGCATGACGAGCTGAGTCGATATAGCCATGTCCGTCTGTCCGTCCGTCTGTTTCTATGCTATCTTCTCCTTTAGTTTTAAAGCTATCGCCACATAACTTTGCACGAAGACTTCTGGTCCAAATTACGCTGCACATTTGTCGGAACCGGCCGGATCGGATGACTATAACATATAGCTGTCATAGGAACGATCAATCGAAAAACTAATTCTAGTGAGAAAAACTTTTATGTTTTTAATGTAATCGTCTCCAAACTCAGTGTTTACTAGTTTTTAATGCTTTTCCAGGATTCTGCCAAGTTTGGTCGAAATCAGACATCTATATAGTATAGCTGCCATAGAAAAGTAAGGTTAGAAAAATAGTATTAGTAAGAAAAACTTTTTTGTTTTCAATGTAAACCTTTTTATAATTGGCATATATCTTTTTTATAAGATTTCACACAATTCTTTAAAGTTTTGTCAAAATCGGATGACTATAGCTAATAGCTGCAATATGAATGATCGGTCGAGAAACCAGTTTTAGTAAGAAAAACTTGTTTGTTTTCAAAGAAAACGCCTCCAAACTTTGTATTTCTTAGTTTGCTATGCTTTTCCATGATTCCACTAAGTTTGATCGAAATCAGACATCTATATAGTATAGCTGTCATAGAAAAGTGGAGTCAGAAAAGTAGTCTTATTGAGAAAAACTTGTTTGTTTTCAGTGGATATGTCCTTCAAATTAGTTAAAAAACGTGCTGCAAGGGTATTTAAGGGGCTTACTATTTCAAATTTAAGTCCGAAGGGTGACTTAATCCTTAGCTAGAGCGTAAGTGCGATGTGTATCCTTATTCGGCTGGAAAATGAATGAAAACACATCAATGATACAGGGTATTTTTAGTCGGGGCAATCGGCTGTAGAGGCCTTTGTCGTTTTTTCCATGATCGAGCCTGAGTCATTACAACATATTTGGTAAATACGAGAACATTGCATTATATCTTTCTCAATTTTGAAATTGTTCTTTTTATTTTTGTCTGAAAACTTCCATGTGCGATTAAAGATCTGCCGGAACAAGTCCATAAAAAAAATCTATCTTCTTATACAATATATAAGTTTTTCATTTAAAATCCTCCCCCAAAGGGTGCTTCATAGCCATAGCCGCCTTGATGTGGCTGCTGTTGTCCAAACCCAAAGCCACCTTGTTGTGGCTGCTGCTGTCCCCAGCCATTGAAGCCCATGTCAGACATTTGAGGTGGTGGTTGCGGTTGCTGCTGTTGCTGCTGAAATCCGCCATCGAAAGGAGCTCCATAGCCATAAGGGTCACCGCCAAAAGGTTGCTGAGGTGGTGCCTGTTGCTGTTGCTGGCCACCAAAACCATAGGGATTATAGGGGGAACCACCACCCAACATTCCACCGCCACCCATCATTCCACCGCCGCCACCAAAGAATTGAGCCGATGTCAGGGCCAAGCAGCTGAGCAAAAGAATTAACTAAGGAAAATCCGTAAAAAGTTATGAAAAATTAGGTAAAATTTCGTATTTACTTACCATATACTTCATGCTGGCTGAGAGTAGGTCTGAACGTGTAGAAGTTAAGGCGAGTACTGAAAAATTTGGTTTCATTTGGTGCGGGTTTTATATGAATTTTGTAGTCTGGCTACCTGGAAATCTGAAAGGGTTTCCCAAAGAAGACAGAAATTTACCTGTTGTGGCTGGCTAATGAGTGGTATTAGAGATAACCTTCTCGGTTACCTAAGCGAAAGATGGGAAATTGGTAAATGAAAACTCTTTTGGGAGAGAACGCATGCCCTTTTTTTTCCCCTCTTCTGTTTCTGAACAACAATGCTTTAGTATAAGTCCAAGCCGTTAAAGAAAGGTCAATGGCTGAATACTGAACATCATTTGATAGCATTTCTTGTGATTGGATTTGTATAATAAACAGGTATGACATAATTCCTGCATAAATTATGCTCGAAGCATGAAATGAGGATAAAGTTAGCATTTTAATGTTCCATTTTAAAGTAAGAAAATTTTCTGTTCTGCTCGACATCGACATCGAACACAATCTGCCTGTCTGCCAAGGCAGCCAGCACAAATTCATTTTATTATTTGTCATATTAATATCTAAATGTTTAGATCCGAGTTTTTGTAGAAAAAGAAATTTGGGTACTAGCGGATTGGGTCCCTGGTAGGGGACGATGAGTGCCTTCTCCTCCGTCTTCTAGTGGTCATCCAGCTATATGTTTGTTGTGTTCTTATGTGTTGTAGTCGCCAATCAGACCAGCTTCGATCAAGGTTTCCAGGCATGATTGGTCCTTCATATCGCCACTGTTTTGGCCATCTTATTCGGTGTACTATGTTAGTGTCTCTATGATTTCGAACCGTCTGAGGTATTCCTCGGTTCATATTATGGATATGACCATAGGGTACGATCGTACCTAGACCAGCAGCCATCAGTAGAAGTGTTAATATCGGTTGCCAAAGCAGAGCTTGAAGTGAGCTTGGAGTAGTTTGCCGTTGTTGCGATTTACAGCGTTTACTATTGGCCGCTGCGTCGTGGGTACAGCCGTTTGTTGCTGCTGCTGACAGCAGCCCGGAGTATTGCCCTTTTGGTTAATGCTTTGTAAAAGCTGAATCGGCTAGCATATCAGGAGGCATCTGGTGAGGAGTCTGTGCTGGTAGTTGCTGTTGAGTTGGTAAAGCTTCGGGTAGAAGGCATCTGGAGCATTTCAATATATCTTGTAATGACCACGGGTATGTGTGCAGCTAACTGGAGGCGTACTCTGCCTACGGGGTGGACTGTGCTCAGGGAAAGGGGGTTGGGTCTTTTGCCACCTAGAAAGCTGCCCCGTCACATAACTAAAGATAGTAGACAGAGTTAAGGAAGGAACGGAATACACAACCTAATAACTGGCCTAAAAGATCACTCAGACTATGACTCAGACAGTACTAATACCCTCCCAACTTGTAAAGACATAGAATCCATTTGCCTTTACCCTTTAGGTGCCCATATAAAAGGAGTTTACTTCATTTTTAATTCAAAATATTCACTAAGGTTATATAAAGAATTCGTATCCATTGTTGGCCATCATTACAAATGGGTTCTGATGGATAATACTGAATTTATAAAATTTAATTGTCAATTCAAAATCATTCATCAAATAAAACAAAAGGCACAAAATATGGAAAATTATTAATCAGAAAAAATTGCAAAATAAACGATCAAAACTTCAATGAAATTCGCGAAGGCTCGACCTACGACTTATGTATGAATATAACGTTATATAAAAATATGTATGAATGTAAGAATTGGTATGAATGTATATTCGGATTGGTATGCACGAAAATCTTCAATTTATTGCATTTACTTTGAACTGTGTAGTGGGCTGCTGCTGAATCTAGATGATGTTCGACTAGCTGAGTATAAAGGGGTTTCGATACGTGCACTTCTAGCTATGCTCTTGCTAGCTCGCCGGTTTGTGTCGGGGGTTCTTTCTACTTTCCCTCTCTTAACATACTCTAACGCACACAAGCATAATATTTAAGTGCACATTTTTAAGATAAATAGTACTGAAAAATTATGGACGGGGTAAAAACAAAAGTATGAATTATATTTCTGACGGAGTATATAGGGATCTCAACTAAGTTTTGTCGTGTACAGGGACTTTGGTGTTCATAAGCCCCCATGTCTCTACCCACCCTACCTGCGCAATCAGCCCGATCAAGGCTGTTGCGCCCTTTTACAACTCGTTCTAGACTTTCATGTTGTGACCGCTCCTCCCATACTTTACTAAGGGCGAAAATTAATAAGTTAGAACATGATCAGGTAGAATAATTACAAGATTTCATTTAATTGATTCAGGGTGAATTCAAAGTATATAAACATTTTCAGGCTAACTTCAAATAAGGGCTAATATTATACAAGGTTGATAACTCTATTTAAATAAATGGTTTTGGGTGCTCGAACGAGGTATTCAAATGTAACATTAGGCGCTTTTCAATGGCCTTGTCCCAAAACAAATTATACAAAGGTTTAATAATACTAATACTTAATGGATGTATGGTTGATTAGGTTTTTAAAGAAACTTACAGCATTGTTTACAAAAACTTACTCCTCGTAGTCGGTGAGCTCAGAGACGACGCAGACAAGTGTTGCTGTGAATAAAGGTTGCATACATCGATATAAGTTTATGGCTAATTAGGACTATAATTTCAAATTCATACCCGTTCGATATCCAAACACTTCATATTAGCTATCTGAACAAATTTCATAAATGGCTTAATATATCTATCGTAATTATTTTATAGTTCTAACAGAATTATAAAGCAAATACAAATTACAGTTTGAGAGTCACTATGGTACACATGGACTATGTAAGTTGGCTTGAACCATTACAAGGGAGCGCCTCATTCATAGTGGACGGTAGGATGAGACCGCTTACTGTTAACAAATTAAGAATTCCGCACCAAGATTGGCCGTCTGTGACAACAAGATTTTATAGGAAGCTCGCTGAGGTGCGGCTTTAACTAGACGGCCATAATATAATCTTTCTTGGCTCAAATGCTACTCTTCACTCAGATCATATGGCTAATTGGTTGGTTTGGATATCGTAGATGGTTTAGAGATGGATACCGATGAGCCTCGCCAAGAACTGTTTGGGTCTCTGGATGGTTATGTAACTCCAACTAGCGGGAGCTACTTTGTGGTTACGTAACACCCACTGGCTGCTGGTTGTTGGCGGTGGCCGCCAGGGGCAGCAATTTTATCCACTTGCTGATCCCAATGAATTGGCTCTGGATTATTCGGCCCAAATGGATAGAAAGAGATCCCGTCAAGTACAGAAAAGGTTGGGTGGGGTCGGGTTGGGTTATGGAAACGTGACCCCAACACGGGCTATATTAAAGAAATTCGATATTTAACCACTCAGCACAAAACACAAGTAAAACCAAGATATACCTCCTTGCAAGTATTCCTAAGCGCGGTAAACACGGTTGTATTGATTCCGAACCAGGAAAAGGCAGAGAGTTTTCACTTTAAAATTATCAACGTGGCACATGTACGTTATGTAATTGCTTTTATTTGTTGGTCTTGAGCGACACGTCCGCTTAACTCCAACCAAAATCTTAAACTAAACCACTCAGAACTTATTCACTGCTGCAAGGGCTAACCAGACTTGAGCTTTCCTAACTAGACTATCTCGGTTCTGCTCACACCAATGGCAGACATAGGATACCGCGTGCGTAGGCGTCAGATCCCAACGGCATTATCGGATGATCTGACTGATAATCACTCAATCTCATGGCAAGAACAGTTGGTGATTGGGCTTTTGAGTCAAATTCTAATTGGAGTGCAATATGATGAGTTTAACTTTGGAATTTAACACTCGCGCCCTTTCGCTGCGTTTGCTAATGCACTACTATTTCTACTACAATTTATAACGCGAGCAGACAGTATGAATATTTACATTTAAGAATATCTTTACCCTAATCTTTGGCCACTACAACTGACGGCTATGCCGTACTTACTCGAAGCTTATCCACCGATGTCAGCAGGCCTGGTGACTGATGTGCTGTATGGGCTTTTAAAGTGAGTTAAATACATACCATACCAGGTGAAGTTAGATTAATTAACAAAATTATGAAATTATATTATTCAACAAAAAAAAGGGGGCTCAAATGTTTGGAACATCCAAGCAATTTGCCACGTCTCATAGATAACTTGTAAAAGTTACTACTACGCAAGCGAATGTAAGTCACAAATAGGGTAGTTGGGCGTCACACGTCAGTGAACTGGCCCTGGAGCGGGTTCCTCGAACTTTCTTGCCAGCAACAGCGATTATGATGATCGGACAGGGATTTAGAAATTGTAGTTGGCACGATGAATTTACGCCTATCCAAGTGTCCGCGAAGAAAATACACTCCTAATCATCCTGTGGCAAGGGTTGGGTGAAGCAACAAACTCCGTGCGTGATTGCCAAATTCGCGATACACACACCCGCCACGTGCCACTTTTCAGATCACACGGCAGATATTGGGGAATCAATCAGACACTGAACACTAAATCAAGAGAACAATAAGTTGGTGATCCTCAGGTCCATCTTAGCCATAATTACCTTTGGGCTCGATCTCGCCAGTAGGTACTTTAGTGCGTGGACCACCAGACAATTTCGGTAACCAAGTGCTTAGCAACGCATGCGAATGTGCACGGCTATCAAGTGATAGGATCTGGACAAATTATCAAATGAGTTAACGCTTGATATGCACTTTTCCACTTTTACCCGGGATTGAGGTTATGGCTGCGCGCGTACATAAATGCACAAGCTTTGGCCACAAAATGCTGAATGACCAGCTGGGCCGAATTGGCCACAATGAAATGCCAACGCTCGATCCTTTGATGGTTGCTTATGGATCGACGTCGAGATTCACGTGGTAGATAGTTATTTGATTTTATATGAACACACACTTTTATGACCGTTCTCTTAAAGCACAAAAATCAGAAAGAACGAGTCTGCGGCAGGAAATAGTATGGACGCCGGCTGTGAGACCGTTTGACACTTGACCAGTGTTGAAAAAGGGTGACCATGCCAACATACTTTGAGGATCAGTCGAAATTAGATCGATTTCCGGCTTTGAACATTGCCTGACGGTTAGCTTGGACATTGGCACAGTCTCTAACAAAAGTTTATGCACTACGAAAATCCACACCCCTACAATCTTTTCCTCGTGCTTGCATACCTGACTGGAATTAAAGGGTTCGAGGCAATTCTACTGGCCTTTTCATTCGAGAAAACGCAGATGATTCCAGTACTCAGATCGTCTCTGATCATGCGACTTCTGACATACATACATCCGTAATAGTCCTTAAGATATTATTTTGCGCAACCTGAATTCGGTTAAATTGTGACTCACAAATGAGAGAACCCCAAACTGGAATCGCATACTGCCAAATCGGAGATATTAGCTGCTTATAAATGATCACTTTCGTCTTCAGGGGCAGCTTACTGTAGTCAGTGATCAACGAATTAAGTTTTTTGGCCCTAACTTGTAGCTTTCCAACAATACACGTCACGTGTTGAGTAAGTAGTAATTTCTTGTCCATCTTTACACCTAGGTATGGATGAAAATACATTAATGATAAGTTTATACAGTTATTAGAACACATTTGCAGATACACCAGCCTCTGGGGTAACAGGTCTATGTAGGGTTCAGACCATTTTTGTACTCTTTGTTTCTTTTTCACACCTCAACACCAAAGCTCACACATTTTTCTTCGTTTCACAAGCCAGCCCATAAATCCTGCCACCTACCTTTTTTTTTGTCTTACCCCAGCGACATTTTATCAACAAATTTAAACAAATTTATCCACAAACAATGGTCTCATAATAAATATGCCCCGGCTCTCTCTCTCTCTCTGTGCTCTCTGTGGCGTCCGTGCCTAGCAAAATGAATTTACGACTCTCAGAGACACTCAAGCTCAATAAAAATATGTTGGTAAATTGTGAAATTTTGCCAACCAGATCGCATGCATAAAACCATCACCAACAAGAAATTACCAGGTAAAAGCAGAGCACCTCCTTTGCCCCACCACTCCCTTTGGCTCTTTGCCTGTGATAACCACTCCTTGAGTGTCCCTAGACGAGGACAATTTCTAGTGGGAATCACGTAACGAAGTGCATTGTTAAAATATAATAAAATCCCAATTTTGCGTTCATGTTGCAATGTGGCGTCATATCCTTTTTCCTTTAATTTTTCACGAATTCGCCATTTCGTAGTTCCGAAACCGAACTTCTCCCCTCCTCCGCTCTCCGTCCACTGACTGCGCTTTCTATGCACAGTCCATAGATTTTAATGCAATTTCCAAGGGGGGTTTTTATATGTTTTTATTTCGCAGCTGCCAAAGTCTTTGTTCTTGCCACCCGACAGCCAGTCCATCCTGTTGGCTGGTTGGCTGGGTTTGTTGGGTTTTGGACTATGTATCCGCTTTTGCCAGCTTTCTCAGGCGCGCCATATTTCTGCACTCAATTGTCCTTCAGCGCATTCTGTGGTCTCGTCTGCATTCGCCATTCTCCTTTCGTTTGTTTGTTTGTTTTGTGTTTTTTTGTCCCCCTTCTCCCGGCTGTAAAATATAATGCCTTTGTTTGTTCGCGCCATAAAAAATGATTACTTTAATTTCCGTGCCCATAAAAAGCACGTCTAACATGAGAAATCGCTGTCATTGCGAATAGTTGACATTTTATGGAGGAAACTGTGGACTGGACATTGACCAAAAGACCTGCGAATAGGCTGATTGCTGCATTGACTGTGAAATGCTCCTGCTCCAAGCGGGTCCATCTATAACCAGCCCGCCAGCTAACCCACAAAATGTGTCAGCAACAATTACCAGCTTCCTTGCCACATGACATAACCACACTTTATCAATTATCCAACTTCAAGTGTCGCTCAAGTGTCACGTCAAACACCCAGATGAAAGAGCATCTCCTGCACCCACACACACCCCCCGCACACCCACACACATGCCAATCCAAGCTGAGTTGGCTGCATTTTTAACCCTCGACTATCTTCAACTTTTTCTTTGACTTTGATTGATTACAAAAGCAATTGAGCGCACAAGCTCACTCTAAAATCGTTACGAAGGAAGAAAAGAATTAACATAAATAAAAAGAAATTTTCATTGACAGCTTGCCAACAAAAATGGAAAAAAAACAGGATAGACTTGGCGCAATTAGCAGCGAAAACGCAGACGCCCTGTAATTTTCTCTGATTTAGCCAATTTTGTGTAGCCTTAGACGCCTTTACAATTAATTAGCAGAACAACAGAGGTTGTCCTCAGGCCACCCACCCACCAGCACCAACACCAACCCAACACACACAAAAGGTTAATGAAAATAAAAATTCAATTATATTTAATTGATAAATTAGGCAGAAAAGGGCTCGCAACACTCAGTGATTGATGAATATTCTCATTAACTCAATTAATACTTTTAAGAAACTTGGTATTGAGAGTACGAGGCTTAGTGCTGCCAAGACAAAGAAAACCTTATTTGAAAAATGCAGCTCAATTTGAACTTTGAATAGCCAAATAAACTAGAACATTTCTATGTACCAATTATAGCCCCCAAGTCTGAAGAATTAATCGAACTAAAACTGATTTTTTTAGTTACGACAAGTACTAACCCCTAAAAGTATGCCATTTTCATTTCCTTAAATAATTCTCAATTTGAATAAGTAATTGAGAGTCATTTAGGCCTGCGTCACATTTTGAATTCACTAAGATTGACAAACTAATTGAAGGCACTCAAAATGAGTGTTTTCGAGAATTAGTAATATTATTAAGCATATCATACTTTAAAGAGCATTTATTATGATAATTTTGTTGTACATAAATATGGTACCATATCTTAGAGTAGGCCACGAATTCAATTTAGTTTCTT
Organism: Lordiphosa fenestrarum; assembly: GCA_035044985.1. NCBI lineage: Eukaryota > Metazoa > Arthropoda > Insecta > Diptera > Drosophilidae > Lordiphosa > Lordiphosa fenestrarum. Next base: position 15,153 of record JAWNNO010001799.1, read on the forward strand.
AAAAGGTATTCAGTGATCATGTGGCCGCGTTCAGCAGAAGCAACTTTCAGAAAAAAAATGATCCATCGTTTAGTTTCATTAGTATTTTTAGACTTTATTCAGTCAGTTTAATCCTATGTGTTCCTAAAATCGCTTTTGAACTTAAAAAACCTTCTCAAATTTGAGAGAAATCGTGTTGTTTTTGTGTCGGAAGCAATGTGTGTAATACATGGGTATTTTCAAAGTATTATTTGCTTTTAAGTAAAATTCCATTTCATAGTTTTTGTAGAAAAGTATTACCAATATAACGTTAAGCTCTTGCTTATGTGAATCATTGAAAAGCTTTGGAGACGAGGATTTTAAAAACAGTTACTTAAAAAGTAGTTCTACTTGTAATTCTTGGTTTTATATTACACTTTACTGCCCTTTTTTTTTAGAATCAGTCGCATAAAACTATCCAAATAACAGCTGAAGTCGCTAAACAGAATGTCGAAATTTCTGATTTCTACCCTTTTTTGTTGAACCTAACCGAAATTTCTGGTTCGTAACAGGTTTGCGTTCAGTTTATATTTTTATTTTACTATTTGTTTTTAATAGGTTCGGTTCAACGTTCGGCTGACAGTTAAATAATAGTCAGAATTCCGGGTTGGAACCGGTTCGGTTCAAGACCGGTTTGCAAACCCTTTCAGTAATCTATTTTTTAGTTTATTCAAAATATTTATCGCCCTTAGAAAAACTCATTTCTTAACTAAGTGCACAAAAAAGAACCAAAATACGCATATCAGTATCGTTAAAAAACTTATCGATATACAATTGAAGCTGTAGGGAGCAGTATCAGCTGAAAAGAGCGTAATATTTCCTTACTATTCGCTATCACGATATCACTGGAGTTCAGCAGAAAGATCAGTGAAAATGTACAAGTGATCAGGGAGCAAGTTCACCTTCTGAACGCGGCCAATGCCGTTACATCAATAGGCTCGTTATCGATATACATAAGCATATGTTGCCTCATTTTGTGCACTTATGTATTTCAAATATACGATTTTTTTACATTTTTTGAATAAACTAATACACTGTTTATACACAAACAACATTTTCACGATAATTGCTCATCAAAGTAGGCTATGCTTATGAATATTAATAAATCATGAACAAATTGTCCTAATGTTTTGCTTGCCCTTGATGCAGTTTAAATATATTTACCTGATCTGACAATCTCAGTGAGTTTACAATTTGTATTATGTATTAAAATTACTTTTTTTAACTGAAAATTATCTAATGTAATAAAAGTTGGCATACTTTTTGGGGCTTTTAGCATGATAATTTAGTTGTGCGTAAACGGAGTGTAGGAAATATATTAACACTTAAGCTTAACTATATTCATGTAGTTTCCATAATGACTCGAAGTGTCGCCAAAGCATTTTTAATTCTATGACCAAAATGGTAGAAACTATTATACTGATGCCTGCCCAACGATCAAACTTTTTGTTGAGCACTGGCAATTTCGACGTTCTTGTACTTATTAGTTAATTCACGTTTTTAACCTTAATAGCACTAGACAACAAGATCCAATATATTGAAGGGTTGATGGTGACTTAAGATGATTTTTGTGCTTAACACGAATCAGTTTCGGAAATGGTTTCAATGACGTCTACATTTATGATTATTTGAGCTTAGAGTTTCTTTAAATAAACATTGAGCCCGTTTTTTGGGGAACCTATCCTGTGGTTTGACTCACTGTGACTCAGTATGAAAAAGTACTATTTCATTCTTCTTAAATGAACTACCGCCAATATTTCTAAGATATTTTTAAGCAAAGATATAAAACTCTGAGCACTTCAACTTTGAATAAGTATATTTTGTATCGCCCAAAGGTATGCAATGAATGTCGTCGACAATTTTTTTAGAATTCAATTCAAATGATTAACTAGCCATAGTGGTTTTGCATAACATATTTTCGGGCAGTCGTAAAAGTAACAATTTTAAAATGGTATTCAAAATGGTATATCTTCACTTGAAAAAGTCGCACAATATGTTCCCAAATTTTTATTTTCAATCAATTTCTTTCATTCATTGGAGCGGAGTTTTGGTCCTCACATTCATAATTCGGACATACATTTTTTATTGTGGGCAATCAATCGTTTCAAAGTTTCCAAACTAGGATAATTATTTTGTTTCCCAATTTACCAAAACTCTACTTCGTGTTTCCTCTTCCTAACTCTAATTGTCTTTCCACACTTGAGCAAAACTTTGGGGTTAATCATCTTGTTGTTTGCCAGCCCGCATGCTTAGGGCCTGCTCCATGGATGCAAATGATGTTGCCTTGGCTTAAGTTGATGCCAAGCCGTTTTACCGCTGCAGATGCATCTCCATGCACCGGCCCAAGGAGAAGAACTCTTAAAAGTTTAGTTTTAATTAAAGGAAATTTGCGTGCGTGGCACTTGATTTGTAGTTTCGAGTAGTTTCCGTATGCAGAGCAGAGCGTGTGAGCGACCGGGGGTGTGGGAGTGTGCACCCTCATAAAAAAATATAAATATAATTGAAATTCTAAATTGCAATTGCCGCAAGTGCTCCAACAGCAGATGCCAAATGCAGATGCGGGCATTTCGGTCTAGGCCATCGCTTGCCATTTTACCCACCTCTGGCAGGTGCTGGCGGCTGCTGTGCCAGCTTCACGTAATTAGAAGCAAATGCAAATTTACACGTCGAGTGTGTCGGTGATGACGGAAGTCATTGGGAAGCGCCGATGCGTTCAAGAGGCATTGTAGCATGGGGGTAGGAAGTTATCAACGGAAGTTGCGTGTGTGCAGATATAATGAGAAAAGTTGAAGGTAGTAGGTGGTAGAATGACGGAAGGAAGTGCCAGCAGGAGGTGACAGGATGTGTGAGTGGTTAAAACAGTTTTGGGCCAGAACTGCATACCGAATTTTACATTTTGACCAAGTCTGAATATATATTATGAAGTTTACTAACTATAATTATTAAGTTATTTAATTCGTTCATTCTTAATGAGATAATTGTTATAATATAACAATAATTTTATCACCATGACCAAAACAAAGAAACAAAAACTAAAATAAGGCTGGTAAAAACAAAGAAAAAGGAAAATTGTAATTGAAATCGCAGCACAAAGCTTACACAATAATAATGCCTTATTGATTTTCTATTTTTAGTTTCTAGTTTGGTTATGCTAGTTTTTCCCCAATTCATAAGATTTTTAACTAAGATCTCACACAATTTTTAAAAATTATGCAAATAAAGTTAGCCTTGAGCTGCAAATGTTTGCTGAAAACAAGTTTGGCACAAATATTTGCTATTGGCTTCCATTTTTTGTGGATCTTCCCGAATTGAATTGGGTCGCAATTGATGATAATCATAAAATTGGTAAAGAAACTTGTATAACTGCAAAGGTAGACTTGATATATAATAAATATATCTTAAAAATATAAATATAATATAATATAATATATCTTATAAATAGATTATATAAAACTTATAAAAAACACACTTCAAAGTCCTATATTTTTGTTTCGTCATTTCATGAATTTTAGTTTGCATTAATTTAAGTTATTTGATTAAGCATGAAGTTTCTCAAAGTGTAATGAAGTCCACTGAACTCTCTAAAATTAGAACATACTCTTTTGCTTATTTACTTAGGCACGAGTCATTGCGAGCGCTTGCTTATTTAAGTCCCTTCTTTGTTCATTAAACTAGTTCTTATCTGCGTCAGTGCACGAAACAAGTTAGTCCTCGAGCAAGTTGTCGAGTGTCTTTAAGAAAATGACAGTTTCTCGACTCAGCCCGACTTTTGGCGCCCCCGGGTGGACTTGAACCACCAACCTTTGGGTTAACAGCCGAATTCGCTTATGCCGAAATGATGGGTAGTGCTTCTCATAAAGAAGTTTTCCCCTAGGGTATGGTCTCTTACAGTTTCAACTTAACCGAAGACGAAGGGGTAATTCAATTTTAGTTTTCCAAAGCTCAAAGAATTATACAAAAATCTCTTGGCACTTATTTTTTAAATTTATCTACTTGTGGATTGCCTGAGAGAGCAAACTGGCAAACACGTTAACAAATTTAAGCACCATTTTTCCAACAAATATTTGTCTATATTTGTTTCAATTTATTATTATTATTATAGTTAGAAGTTATAGTTAGAAGTTTGCAACGCACAGAAATATTCATTTCCGACCCCATAAACTATATATATTCTTGACGAGCTGAGTCGATTGAGCTTTGTCCGTCCGTCTGTCTGTTTCTACGCGAACTAGTCTCTCAGTTTTGAAGCTATCGTGCTGAAATTTTGCACAGAGTCTTCTTTTTGCTGCACACTACTAATATGTCGGAACCGACCGGATCGGATGACTATATCTCATAGCTCCCATAGGAACAATCGGTCGGAAAACTAGTTTTAGTATGAAAAACTTTTTTCTTTTCAATGGAAACGTCTCCAAACTTTGTAATCGTAGGTTTTATATGTTTTTTTATAATCCTACCAATTTTTATTAAAATCGGACAACTACAAGTTTTTGTCCAAATCGGATGAACATATCATATAGCTCCCATACGAACGATCGGTCGAAAAATGGGAAAAGCGTATTTTTTGAAAATATTTAAGCGAGCACTTGCAAGGGTATAAAAACTTCGGCACAGACGAAGTTAGCTTGGCTTTCTCGTTTTTATTTGCGGAGGGGAATTACTAGTACAAATTTGTTATGGGCAAATATTTGTTGCTTTGCACAATGTGTACAAATTTTGTTTGCTTGTGGGATCTTAGCTAATTGATAATTAACAAATAATGTTTGCTCACAAACTAAGGCAAAAAAATTAGTGAAATTTTTCGAAAAATTAGCGCAAACTTTTGGAAGTATAAGCTCAAATTTTTTCTTTGTGTGCTCTTAGCTACTGTAATATTTATCAAAACTTTTATATGAAACCCGTTCAATTAGCTTACCTGGTGCTAAGTTTGCCCACTATTAATTTAATAATTTTTATTAATTCTCGCATTCAAAAAAAGAGACACACAACACCACAAAGGTGGCGTGTAGAACGTACAGCTGTTTTAAGAGATTCCATCCTGTACAATCAACGATCTGGGCCTGTCATTCTGGGCCTATCAGTCCAACAACCGTCTCTCCATGCCTGCAAAGCCAAAACTGTTTGGGAATTTCAAAGCAGTATGCTCAGAAGAATATAAAGTATAACTAGACCTCGAGCCAGCTAAAGCTGCAGGCTTTCGTAGCTTCAAGGTCGTGAAATAACTTACATAATACTCAGACATAATAACTAAGGACATTACGGTCTACCTAACTATAAAATAACAAAAATAGAGATATTTTTTTTTATTAAAGGTTCCAAAGTTGTGTAACAAATTGTTTATTTGTGTTCTTTATTGTCGTGTTAGGAAAAATTGTTTTGCAGAAATTCGTAGGTAAGCTGCCTTGATTTAAACTATCCCAGAGGAATGGAATAAGTTTCATAGTTAAAAGACTTTTCAAATTAGTTCTGTTGCCGCAGTAAGGATCGGTCATCTACGGAACAAGTTAGTCCTCGATCAAGTTTTCGAGTGTTCTTAAGAAAAGTACAGTTTCTCGACTCAGCCCAGGATTTCTGGATCAATTGGCTTAACATTTTTGGCGCCCCCGGGTGGACTTGAACCACCAACCTTTCGGTTAACAGCTGAATTCGCTTATGCCGAAATGATGGGTAGTCTTGGTTAAAATTATCTCAGAGGAATGGAATAAGTTTCATAGTTATATGACATTTCAAATTAGCTCTGTTGTCGCAGTACAGATCGGTCTTCTTCATCTACTCTTTAAGAGATAATAAACCAAAAGCTGTCAAATGCTAAGCCAACTGGCAAATCAGTGCCTGCTGCTGTCTTAGCGACAAAACTTCCCGAAAAATTCTGCCCGGACAAACATCTTTCAAAAACTAAAATTCATTTTTGCTCGCGTGTCTGCCGGAAGTGCACTTGAAAAAACTTTACCCTCACCACCTACATACCCCAGCTCCAGCCACTTCTTCAACCCCATACTTCAACAAGCCAAGTAAGTTTTTTAGCTCATATTAAAACATATTTGCTGAAAAATATGTAGATGCCGCACAGCCAGGATGGAAAATATCTACTGGCAGTCAATTGCTCATTGACTTGACTCAAAAATGCTGAGAGTTCTGTGGAGTTCTAAGTCCTAAGCCCCGTGCTAACATGCCAAAGTCAGACTGCAGCTGTGCCGGAGCCAAAGTTCCCATTCTGAGAGATATGAGCGTAGACGTTTTTCCTCGTTTTTCTACTTCTGGGTTAGTTCGAGTTTAGTTTACGTGAGCGTGGATTTCAAGCTGTGCGCGCACATAAGTTTGCGGCTTAAGCATGTGAAATTCATAAGGGCGGAATTCCCTTATCCACCCCCGCCCCCGCCCCACCCCACACCTGTATGTGTTTGTATAAAATACAGTTTGGCTAATGCATTGCCAACCTAATAACCCCGCCACGCATGACTGAAAGAGGAAGAGTCGAAAAGTTACCAGCTAAAAAGTTTAAAATTAAACGTAGCTGGATTTCCCCAAGAATGCGCAGAGGGCGGGGCAATTTTATTCATTTAGGCAAAGTTTATGTGAGTAAGTGGATATTGGTTTATCATACAATTGCCGTAGGAGTAAATTCTTCCACAAAAATCCCTGCCATAGTCCACCTGTTCGTGCCAGTTCTAATTATGCACAGTTTTTGCGGCATTGAGATTCTAATGCAATATAATTGAAACAAAATTATTGAAAATTGAAGGTAATTGAAATGAATTTGAACAAATTTGAATGCATGGCCATGTGTCGTGTTGGGCAACCATCAGAGCATCAAAAAGTGTTGAATTTTGTGGCACGCGACGCTACAGCCAAATTTAGTGCACTACAATTTGAATCGGCTGGCAGGTGGTTGGGGTTGGTCACAGGGGATTATTAGGCATTTTACTCAAGCTGTGGAAATTACTGAAATTTCTTAGTGTGGCTAAGAGTGTTTTTCTCTTGCCCCTATCATTATGCTTTGGGGGGCGGACTGTGCAGCAACCCTTAGCCAGAGAGAGAACGAGACTTTGCTTGACTAAACAAATTCAATAAAAATAAAAATAAATTAACCAAAAAAATTCATTTACCGCTTTATGCGCTCCATCAATTTCTCCCTCTTGACTGACGTCAAAGCGTAAAGCTCAACTCCAAACTCAATTGTCTCAAAAGGAGCGAGAGAGAGTCTGGGGGTCACCCCAAATAGCAACTGCAGTTTCTCATGGGCAAACCAAAAACCTAGGGGAGCTGCCAAATCGACTTTTTCAGAGTCAACAGAGCGACAACTGCAGGTGTTTCCCCCTATTTAAAGGCAACAGTTTTAGTTTGCTTTACTTCTGTCACTTTTTGACAACTCTTGAAGCCACAAAAGTGGCATTTGATTATGCCAATCGAATTTTTCTCTTTCAAAAAAAAATGCAAACAATTTAATAGAGAATTTGGAAAGTGAAATTAATTGTCAAGCCATTGAATTTTATAAGCAAATAGGTGACAAATGAGAGAGTTTATAGCTCTTTACCTTGAAGACTGTCGATTCTCTTAAAACACAACCTATAAGTTTAAGTTGTAGAAGTTTCAAGAAGATACTTCGGCTTTCTGCTTAAACAGACCATGTAACACGGACCAGACCTCTTAAGTCCACTATTCTCCGAAACTTTAGAGATGCTGCTATGGGAAAAAATGGTTGCTTGCTAAGAACACGTATACACAGAGAGAAAATAAATGTCAATATCAATTCAATCTGGGCTGGTTAATTTGACAAATTGACATATATTTTTTTCATATCATTTTGATGCTAAACAAGAAAGAAAGTCAGTCAAGCCCGACTATAACATACTCTGTACCAAGAAATGTTGTCTTCTGATCATAACTCGAAAACCGTTCATCCGATCTTCTTCATTCCTTTGGCGGATCGATAAGTTATTCTAATAACTGAATATGTCCAGAAGGAACAAGCCATCTATCTTCAAAACTGTGGGAGATATGACGTTTTTTCCATATTGCGAGGGCGGGAGAGGGCGTGGCCAAAATTGAAAATAAACTTGATCTGCCTGCAGACATAAGAAGCATATGTCCCATACATGTCAAACCTCTATCTCTTACCATCTCTGAGATCAGTGCGTTCATACGGACAGACAGACAGACGGACAGACGGAGAGACGGACATGGCTATATCGACTCGGCTGTTGATGCTGATCAAGAATATATATACTTTATGGGGTCGGAGATGCTTCCTTCTGGATGTTACATACTTTTGCACAAACTTATAATACTCTATGTACCTACGGTACAGAGTATAAAAATGTCAAATCGAAGCTAAATAATATCATTCTGATATTGAATATTACATTTTCTATAAATTAATATCATTATTATATTTCTTTAATATACTATTGATCAAAAAATTCATCAAATTGATATAAAGAACAGGTCATATTCATCTTTATCATATCGGCTTTTTAATGATATGAAAAAATATAATATTGAGTACCAGATCATACCTTTTTTTTCTGTGTATAAACTTGAGAGGGTCGAAGAGGCTTTGCTTTGCTTCTTAGTCGGGATTTACATGATGAAGCAAACCTTATTCAGTTTTCTTTCCAAACTTTTACTTTAAAAGTTCTGTTAACTTTCCCTTGAATATCCCATCTACTAAGAAAACTTTATTAATTTTGCTTAATCGGGTGACTAACTCACACAAACTCCTAGTTCCCCTAAGTTAGCCATGTTATTGGCCAGAAATTCAATTCCAAACAAGAGAAAATCCGAATCTTTATTTCGTCACAGTACTTTATCTAAATTAGAAACACTTTCAAACGGCGCATGAACATCAAAGCAAAGCCAAAGTGTTTCTATTTATATATTGTATTTTGACGAAATAAAAATTCTAGGTTGCTGGATACTCACCTTCAAAAAACATTTATTCGAATTACTTTTACTATCACAAGCCTTCTGACACAATTTGTTTTCTTAATGTTATAAGACTTTCCTAACTTTCTATACAGTTTTATAACCATCGCCAAAGTTCTAATAATTTCAAGAACTGTCTACAGCTTTCTATAGCAATCTCTATTTTGCCAGAACTTCTAGAAAGACATGTAACGTTCAAGATCTTTATAAAAATTTCTCAAAAATTTAAGACCTTTATAGCATTCTAATACAACTGATAGAACTACTATAACTTTTCACAATTTGTAGAAATTACTTTAACATTCAAGTAATTTCCAGAAATTTCTATGACATTCTAGAACTTTCAGTAACATTTTATAGCTTTCTGGAACTTCAATAAAGTCCTACATTCTATAACCTTCTGGGAATTTCTATAAAACTCTAGATCTCCACTAGATTCTAGAACTATCATCAAATTTCCACAAACTTTAAGATTATACCAGAATTGCTTGAGTCTTTTGGAAATAACCCTCTAACAAACTTCAAATTAAAATTTTATGGCTCAAACTAATTCTATATAGCTATGATATGGCTATATACCTATTTTGAATCCGTTTGAATCCGTTCCCGAACCAGTGAAATATACAAAATTCCTTGTTACCAAACTTCACATAAGATTTCAGGCTCATAACTCAAATACCTTCTGAGATATGGCTCTGAACCACTGATGAACCTGCTCTGAATCAGTAAAATCTACAACTCCAACTAAAATATTCACCTACAAAACCAAATTTCAGGTTCATAGCTTAAATAGCTTCTTTCATGGTTAAAACTGTGCGAACCGGTTCAAATCCAGCTTCAAACTTTCAACCTACTGACGAAACTTCTCGATCGTAGCTTAAATACTGTCAAGAATGTGGCTCTGAAACTACTTTTTAGCCAATTCACAGACATGAGACATAGCCTATGACTCTTTCCTGATCGATATGAACAATGTTCATTGAACACACTGTAAAAATTTCATAAAAATCGGTTCAGCGGTTTAAAAGCCTAAGCCGGCTACGAAAAATACGGTGGAATCTTTTGGAAGTTGTGACCACTGGAAATCACTAGAAAGTTTGTGTATTGTGCCGTGAAGCTATTTCAGGATACTGATGGAATAAAAGATCACAAGCTATTAAAGCCGTGATACATCGATTTTGTCGAAATCCACTGCGCAAGCACAAAATTATGACTTGTGAAATGAATATCTGCTAGGACAGCATGTCGAGTATCAAAAAACGTGACTTGAGACTCAGTATATACAAGAAATATATCGGTCTCTTGATGACAACAGCATTAGAACAAAAAAAAACTAGACAAAATCAAAAGCATTGCGTTGACAGTGCGCGAACAAAACAGAGAAATCATTCAACAATCATCACAACAAGCGGCCGAACTCATTTAGAGACTTCAGAGAAGTCTCTCATCGTCTAATGTGATGGTTTGGTGGGGAGCCGCCTATGGAGGGGTCACCAAGCTCGATTTTTGTGAAACGGAGTCAAAACTTCTGCAAAAATGTATTAGTTCGACGTTTTGGAAAAGGTTGTTAAGCCCCTAAACCCCTCAATATTTCCAAACAAGTCTGCGCTTCAGCTCACAAGGCAAAAACGACTCAAACGTGTACATAAAAAAAAACTGTACATAAAAAAAAACCGACCTTCATTTGTACGGATGATAGCCCAGACCTGACCCCATTAGACTACAAACTGTGGTCCGTTCTCCAACTTCGGTTTTGCTGGAAGTCACCGGCGGTCATTTCGAATAAGTTGTTCTACGATTTGTAGCCAATGAGTGACCGCAAAAAAAAAAACACAAAAAGGTTGGGAAAATTGAAAAAGCTAAGGACCAAACCAAATACTAGTACTATCTAGTTTTTCAATATTAATTATGAGATTATTACAAGTAGCTTCAGGTCACAGAAACGACAGAAACTCTAAAAAAGCATTTCGAACGACAATTGCTCATACCAATAGCGATGTGTATCATTAGCTGACTAATTCTGCTTTTTGATATATTAACTTTGGCAAATGATTCATCAAATTGTGCTAATTATTAGCATTTGGTTAATTTGATTAGCAGAGAGAGTAAAATGTGTTTTATTTAACTAAAATTTTTATTACTGCTTCAGAATTTAATAATGAAGATTATGAGTTCCCCGACTACAAAATACTCTGTATTTATGTGCTTGCGTTCTTTTGCTGGCATCGAGGCCTGGCCCATTATTCACTTCAGATCAAAACAAATAACAACAAAATACAAGTACCGCGACTTTGCGACGTAACAGATAGAAAGTCCGAAAATAATGGCATATAACTGATTCTTTCATTTGAAGCTCAACGTTGCTTTAAGTGTTCAGTTTAATTTGGTATGCCTGTCACATACCTTTGCATAACTTGATATTACCCTGGTTACCCTATTTTAATGACTTTGGTGTATAATATTTCAATTTCAAGTTCAAGCGAACGCGTTTTTTGTTTATTTATCACAAATCTAAATAAAAAGTCGATACATTTTGTATTTAGTTCAGCAATTCGTGTGAGAAACATCTCAAAATGAAAATATTGGTAAGCAATGAAGGTCCGAATTGAACATTCAATCTTAATTTGTGTTCGTGTTTAGATTGTTTTCTTGGGATTATTGGCAGGTGGCTCAGCTCAGCTTGGCTATGGACCCTTTGGAGTTTTATTAAGCGGATTGTGGGGTCAGCAGCAACAGCTTCAGCAAAGTGACTTTGGTTTTGGCCAACAACAACAACAACAGCAGCAGCAACAGCAAGTGACAGGACTTAACTTGAGAGGACCCTTCGGTGGTGGCATTCAATTCTTTCAGGCACAAAAACAGCAACAGCAGCAATCTGATGGCCTCGGCCAACAGCTGCAACAGCAAGATCTTGGCAATTTCTTTGGCCCGGCCAGATAAAACACACGACTAGTAAAGATTAGCCCAAGTTTTATCTTTAAGCCAACTCCAGCTCATAACCATAAACCTAGTCGTAAAATATAAGAAGCAAAATACTTGAAAAAGCATAAAAATGAAAGTTCATCAGTGCTCCGCCTGCTGTGCCTGCTCTGGTTCCCGTTCCTGGTTGGAACCACCTGATCGTAAAATGCAGACAGCAACGGCGAAGCGGATTTTGTAATTAGCTTTTGTAATTAACAGCACTTAGCCAACAACCAGAAATAACAATAAGCTTAAAGTACATGATTATGCATTTGGAAAAGGGATTTTGCATATGCTGAAAATGTGGAAGTGGAGTGTTTTCAATCTGCATTTTGGCTAAAGATTGTTTATAAAATTTGGTTTAAATTTAAACATAATCAGTTCAGAATTGTTTTAAAATCAACAAGGTCCGCTGGTTTTCATTAGTTTGAGTTTTCAACCACTTTCTTTAGTACAGAGACCCCTCCAAATGTTTCCAAAAAGCAGAAAGAGAACGAAAGGAAAGATAGGGTATCTTGTCTAGCTTCAACCATCATCACAGCTGCAAAAGCATTTCTTACTTTTCATTCATTAGAAGGAAGTACTTCTATTTTAACACAGATCAAAAGTACTTATAAGACACTCTTCATTCTTAGGAATGAACCCTTTCTCAAAATGCTAATAGAAGCCTTTTCTTTGGAGAACTCCAAACAATCCCAAAAGAAGCTTTACAAACTGCGACTAGGGTCACATTTTCCAGTGCAAAATTTGGACAAAGCTTGGGCCAAGGCAACAAAGGATCAAACAGAAGCTATGTCGAGCTAAGTCTTAAGAATAGATTTCAGCCTTTTTAGATCATCCAGAGCCTGCTCTTGGGACTAGTCTTTCACTGACTCTCCTCCTACTTTCATCCCCTGTCAAAACCTTTGAAAATGCCCGAAATCGCATTAGTTTATTAGTTGTTATTTGATATTTTACACTTTTACTTGATTTCGCAACTCTATCAATTTCAAAAATGGAAGCAAGAGAGACCTATAAACCTAACACAAATCATTTAGAGAACTTTAGCAGGATAAAAAAGAAGTGCAAAAAGTATTAATTAAAACCCATGTCGATACTTGTGACGGAGAATCCTTTTCAGTATGCTTCTGCCGTGGATGTGGCTGATTTGCTAGTTCCCCAAAATGCTATCTCAACCACCGCAGCCACCACAGCCCTTTCTGGTGGTGCCTCCTAAGGATGCTGGTCGGATCAAGCCAGCTGTGATAGCTTTCTCTGCGTTTGTCGACCCAGTTATGACAAATCGTTCATCCTCTAACCTCTATCAAAGAGACCAAGGCACCATAAAGACAGGCCGCCTTAAGCCTTTCCCAACAGCTCAACGTTTCAGTACTGAATTTATCAGAGCTAAATTCAGAACTGAACTCAGGCATGTTCTCATTCCCATTAGTTCAGTACAGAAATAAGCCCTTAGCTGGAAAGGTAATTTCGGCTCGTCCGAAGTTTATATACCCTTGCAGCACTTTGTATACTCTGTACCGAAGGTACATAGAGTATTATAAGTTTGTGCAAAAGTATGTAACATCCAGAAGGAAGCATCTCCGACCCCATAAAGTATATATATTCTTGATCAGCATCAACAGCCGAGTCGATATAGCCATGTCCGTCTGTCCGTCTGTCTGTCCGTATGAACGCACAGATCTCAGAGATGGTAAGAGATAGAGGTTTGACATGTATGGGACATATGCTTCTTAAGTCTGCAGGCAGATCAAGTTTATTTTTAATTTTTTGGCAACGCCCCCTCCCGCCCCCGCAATTTAGAAACGTCATATCACCAACAGTTTTGAAGATAGATGGCTTGTTCCTTTTAGACATATTTAGTTATTAGGATAACTTATCGATCCGCCAAAGAAATGTAGAAGATCGGATGAACGGTTTTCGAGTTATGATCAACAGACAAATTTTCTTGGTACAGAGTATGTTATAGTCGGGCTTGACCGACTTTCTTTCTTGTTATACCCTGCAAAGGGTATTATAATTTTGCCCAGAAGTTTGTAACGCATAGAAATATTCATTTCCGACCCCATAAACTATATATATTCTTGATCAGGGTTACGAGCTGAGTCGATTGAGCTTTGTCCGTCCGTCTGTCTGTCTGTCCGTCCGTCTGGCTGTATGTTTCTACGCGAACTAGTTTCTCAGTTTTAAAGCTATCGAGCTAAAATTTTGCACAGAGTCTTCTTTTTGCTGCACACTACTAATATTTCGGAACCGACCGGATCGGATGACTATAATTCATAGCTTCCATAGGAACAATCTGTCGGAAAACTAGTTTTAGTATGAAAAACTTTTTTCTTTTCAATGGAAACGTCTCCAAACTTTGTTATCGTAGGTTTTCTATGTTTTTTCATAAATCTACCAAGTTTTATTAAAATCGGACAACTATATGGTATAGCTGCCATACAAAAGATTGGTCTGAAAAACAGTCTTAGTTAAAAAAACTTTTTTGTTTTTAATGGTAGCATCCTGCAATTTTGTATTTGTTTGTTATACGTGCTTTCACATAAGTTAACAAATTTTTGTCCAAATCGGATGACTATATCATATAGTTCCCATACGAACGATTGGTCAGAAAATGGGAAAATTAGTATTTATTGAAAATATTTAAGCGAGCACTTGTAAGGGTATAAAAACTTCGGCACAGACGAAGTTAGCTTTAGCTTTCTCGTTTTTCTATTTACACCTTCATTGTTTGAAATAATTCAATAGTGTTTTTTAAAGAAACTTGAAAGTGACAAGTGCAATCTAAAGTCTACTTGGTGCACCATGGTGTAAGATTTTGAAACTAATCTCGAACAGAAGCTGGCAACCAAGCAATGATATACTACAGGTATGCCCGCGCCCTATACGCTTCAGGCGCATTTGTTGTTGTTTCGCACAAAGCGATTGCAAAGTATACACTCAGGGAAAAATACACTGATATTTTAATATTTAAACTTTGAATTGAATTGATTTAGCGTTAAATATGGAATTCGTATATATAAAGAGTGCACACTTCAAATTTAATATTGGCAATAGTTAAATTTAACATGGAAATAGTTAAAAACTTTTTTTTTATTTATAAATTTTGCCAGCCAACCTATACTCAGTTTTCTTTGTAATAGAGTAGAAGAGTAGAGTTCATTTAGATTTGGTTCTGAAAAACTGCGAATTATATAAAATTTATAAAAGTTTTAACTTACTCTGGACTTGAACTCGAATGGAATACCGTCTCAACCAGTTGTGCCATCGCGTATGCTGGCTGATGGACGGCTAAAATACTACTTATATTGAATTACGTACAGTTTTTCATAAACATCTTTCTGGCATTTTGCAAAAATATAACTGCTTGTAGTTCTCAAGTTGGAATTCCCTTCATAGGGAATATAAAAGGGATAACTGAAATTCGCCGATTTAATATGTTTTTAGTCAATTCAAAGTGGTTTTTAGTTAATTTGAGAACACATGGTAAAATCAAGTATGTTTGTGTTAGTTTATACTAGGCGATTTTTCCCTGAGTGTAGGCCAAACTACAGCAACCACTTCGTTGGGCACACCTGATATACTTAATTTTTTTTGCTCAATCCAAGAACAACAGAATTCTACAGTTTATGGCCAATTCATTATTGAAAAGTTTTCATATCCAACTCATACCCATATTCCCTCGTTTTCTGTTTAACATATTAAAATCACTTACGAATTTGGTTCCTTTTGCCGCATTGTTGTCTAACTGCCTGACAGGGGACTGCCTTTTTGGCATTCAAATGTGAGGAAGCCAACATTTTCCATTTTGTATGTATTTATCTGTATGGAAAACATTATTCCGTCATACTTTTCAGTATCTCCGACAGTTCAAGAGCTGTCTTGTATACACTGACTCTGCTTTTTGCCTTTTGTTTGGCCTGTCAGTCAGTCAGTTGGCTTTTGTTGGTAATTATTTAGATTTTGTTTGCATTTCATGCATAAATAAATCTCTAAAATTACAACTCAAAAACTATAAATGCCATGTCATACATCTGTCACGCGGCGGCCGAGGCGGGGGGAATCGGGGCGGCGGGACACTAAAATGCAGCTGCCTATCATTAGGCTGCCTCCACTCACTAATTTAATCAAGTTATATGTAGAAGGAAAAGTGGAAAATGGAAAGAACGCAAAGTTTTTTTTTTCCTTTCACGAAATATATGCAAACAACTTGGGGGGCTGCGTTATTTTCTTTTCTTTATGCAAATTGCGGGCAAATTAGTGAAACGAAGAAAAAAAAAACAGGTAGGAAGTTTGAGGGGGGGTCAAACCTTTGGCCTCTGGGCAAGTGGTGGTCATAAAGTGCCATTAGATGTAAACGGTAAGCGACAACATCGCAGGCATCATCTTTTAATATGTATTTAAATTTAACGGCAGATCAAGAGCTTAAGACAAGTTAAATGTAGATGGGAGACAGTAAATGGTAATCGCCAGGTGCTACAAATTACAGAATATTAGCAGTTTTTGAGTGAGTTTTCTTAGCAAGGTTTCCAAATTCCTTGATTAAGTATCCCCCTTCTTACTTCTTATTCACTAATCCATTTCCACAAACTTCATTCATCTAATTTTTCGGTTTTTGCTTTACTAATCCCCAAGAGTTTTCAACCACCCCCCGCCTGTCATCAGCGACGTCAAAACGTTGCCCCTTGTGCTAACAATTAACAATTAAAACCCCAAAGCGCACAACTCAATTTTACAATATCCCCGCAAACACAATGACAATTTCATATATTCTATAGATAGCTGGGGCCAGATAAAGGGAATCCCCCTACCACAATGGCAACAACAACAACAAGGATAACAACAATGGCCACTGCGAAAACTCCTTGCCAAAGCCAAGTTCTGTTCTCTGGTTGCTCGTCGCACTTACAACTAAAAACTTGTTACGTATTTAATTGCAATTAAAAAGTTGTTTCTAGTTACGAGTGTTCTTCCAGCTGAGGTTGCTGATGTTGTTGTTGTTGTTGTTGTTGTATTGTTGCTGTGTCAAACACCACCACAATGGCTATAAGGCCGCTTCCAAATTGTCTCCCACACAGATGAAGTCATTAGAAGACAAACCAAAATGCGTGGAAAGAAGCCAAAAGGGTTTTTGCTGCTTAATGACTTTGATGGTGGCGAACGGGGGGGGGGAGGATTGAAATTAAAGAACCAAATCCAAATACATCCCCTCTTTGATTTCAGCGATAACACTCATTAGAGTTTGGGGTATTATTGTCTTTAACTTTGGTCATAACACTTGGCCCTGGTGGCCCCCTGATTGGGTCCAGGAGAAGGGGGTGTAATGGAACTATAAAATGAAGGTCGAGTGATATACAGAAAGTGAATATGAAAATGTATCTCAAAACATTATAAAAAGTTTCTTGGTCTTCTAGCCATTTCTTTGGCATGCCATTGGAAAGTGACTCAATCTTAATGCTGCGTTAAAAAGTAAGACCAGACCTTTCATAAATTGGAAACAAGATCGGAAAAGTATAAACCACATTTTAGACAGGGGGAAATAATCATGTGCAATTATTTGACATTCCGTTCGTGGCCAGTGTTAGGCTAAAGGGTTATGTGTTTGAGTCTCAGACAAGACTAGACATTTTTTTTATAAATAAGTTCTAAATAAATCCTAACTACTAATGCGGATCTGTCTTCAAGTGTGTATACAGAAATGTCCTATGGAATATGGAGGAAGAAAGGCAAGGTAGAGGAATCTTCTAGGAAACGCAAATCAATCTGAAACATGCTTAAAATTATCCTGCTTTCGGATTAAATTGTACTCCAATATATTGCTTTATTTAACCTTTCTGACATAAACGGATAAACGCGATAAATTTGATCTTTTCAGGATTGAAAAAAGGGGTTTGAAATTAATCTTTTTCGGGACTTGGCTTAGAGCCGTCAGCTTTCCTTCTATTGAACATTCAACTTGCTTTACAAATATTAACGAGAAAGCTAAGCTAACTTTGTCTGTGCCGAAGTTTTTATAGCCTTGCAAGTGCTCGCTTCAATATTTTCAATAAAAATACTCTTTTTCCCATTTTCCGACCGATCGTTCGTATGGGAGCTATATGATATAGTCATCCGATTTGGCCAAAAACTTGTACAATTATGTAAAAGCATGAGAAATAAACAAATACATAATTGCAGGATGCTACCATTAAAAGCAAAAAAGTTTTTCTAACTAAGGCTGCTTTTCAGACCTATCTTTTGTATGGCAGCTATACCATATAGTTGTCCGATTTTAATAAAACTTAGTAGAATTATAAAAAAGCATAGAAAACCTACGATTACAAAGTTTGGAGACGTTTCCATTGAAAAGAAAAAAGTTTTTCATACAAAAACCAGTTTTCCGACCGATTGTTCCTATGGGAGCTATGAGATATAGTCATCTGATCCTGTCGGTTCCGACATATTAGTAGTGTGCAGCAAAAAGAAGACTCTGTGCAAAATTTCAGCTCGATAGCTTTAAAACTGAGACTAGTTCGCAAAGAAACAGACAGACGGACGGACAAAGCTCAATCGACTCAGCTCGACACCCTGATCAAGAATATACAGGGTGCGCCATATAAAGTGTCGGTATGGCAACACTGAATAACTTTGACATTTACCAACCGATTGCTTTTGTTAAACATGTTTTGGAAACATCAATCTAGTACAATTTTGACCATGGAACGCTTCACACCAAAACAACGTGCCGAAATAGTGACGCTGTTCATCGAAAATAATCGTTCAATTGTGCTAACAAATTTTGATGACCGATGAGGCCCATTTCACGCTTTCTGGTGGTGTTAATAAGCAAAATTGTCGCATATGGGTCACGGAAAATCCACACCGCATCCATGAAATACCTTTACACGACCAAAAAGTGACTGTTTGGGCCGGTTTCAAAAAGAGGCGATATTGACTGGCCACCCAGATCTCCAGCTTTGACCGCCCCAGACTTCTTTTTGTGGGGCTATTTAAAAAGCAAGGTTTACGCCAGCGATCCACAGACCATTGATGAGCTTAAGGCCAACATTCGTGCCGAAATCGCCACTTTATCGACTGAGACGCTCGAAAAAGTGATGGAAAATGGCACATTTTGTTGTGGCCAATAAAGGCGGCCACTTGATTGATGTTGTGTTCAAAAAGTAGTCGAAATAAATTGTACAGGACCAAATTAAAGGAACAAGATCAACATATAGCAATCGGTTGTTTGTTTTTATATTTATTCAGTGTTGCCATACCGACACTTTATATGGCGCACCCTGTATATAGTTTATGGTGTCAGAAATGAATATTTCTATGCGTTGCAAACTTCTGGGCAAAACTTGACATTAATAAAGTAAAACTATTTTACATCAACTGAAATTCCCATTTAATATTCCACTTTCTATGCCTATTTTCTATTAACTATTATTTCTATACATGTGACTGGTTTTTCTGTGACCTTTATTCTAAGTAAACTTGCAGTTTTTGCCATTTAGCAGTTTTTAATAGTTATTTTCTTAACTTTATCTTGTCTGAGATTTGAACTCGAGGCCTCAGAGATACTTAAACTTGTAAGAGATATTGGCGCATTTGCGTGAGACACAGGAAATCCATCCCATCTCCATCTTTGACCGGTGCGATGTTCTGGATTAATTTTTCTATATTTAAGAATAAATTTCTAAATTGCTTTTCTAAATTTAAGCAAGGCATGACACGACACTAACACGAATGGCGGACCTAAAACACGCACGGTGAACAATTTTCTAAGCACAGAACGGTACCAAACGCACGACCTTATTGCCTGAGTCTGATATTCTCCCCCTATTTTAGTCATATTCTTGGAATTTATTTGTTAAATTTCATTTGCCAAAATGTCCTTGACTATTGAAGACTACATTTTGTTTCTCTGGACTAAAATCAAACCTACATAATGAATATCAGTGGGTACAACAAGCTTTTCCATTTAAGCTGGAATAGATGTGCAATGTTTTATGTTGTTTCTTGTACTTTAAGACATAAATATGGATTCGATGTTTTTTTGAAACATAAAACCTTCTAAGTATTTTTTGGACTTAAGTAGAACCAGTTTGTCACTAAAAACCGACACGCAGATGCACTCACGAAATCTGATCTTGCAACACGAACACGTCATGCTAAGTCGTGCGTGTCTGTGTCTGTGACACGAAGAAAATCACGACACGCGTCCAACTCTAGTTACAAATACTACACAGAAAAACAAGAAAGAAAGTCGGTAAAGCCCGACTATAACATACTCTGTACCAAGAAAATTTGTCTTTTGATCATAACTCGAAAACCGTAAGTCCAATCTTCTTCATTTCTTTGGCGGATCAATAAGTTACCCTAATAACTAAATATGTCCAGAAGGAACAAGCCATCTAACTGTGGGAGATATGACGATTTTTCTAAATTGCGGTGGCGGGAGGGGGCGTGTCCAAAATTAAAAATAAACTTGATCTGCCTGCAGACATAGGAAGCATATGTTCCATACACGTCAAACCTCTATCTCATACCATCTCTGAGATCTGTGCTTTCATATGGACAGACAGACGGACGGATATATACTTTATGGGATTGGAGATGCTTCCTTCTGGATGTTACATACTTTTGCACAAACTTATAATAATCTATGTACCTACGGTACAGAGTATAAATATTCGAGATATCCAAAATTAAATCAATAATAAACGTTGTCAGAAGTCGGTCAATCCTACATTTTTCATTCTAAATACGAAAAGGATTGACTTGCTTGAAAATTCAATCTGAATTCCAGATAAAATCAATTGTTTTGAGCTTGAATGTTATACCCTTGCAAAGGGTATTATAATTTTGCCCAAAAGTTTGCAACGCATAGAAATATTCATTTCCGACACCATAAACTATATATATATTCTTGATCAGGGTGACGAACTGAGTCGATTGAGCTTTGTCCGTCCGGGTGTCTGTTTCTATGCGAACTAGTCTCTCAGTTTTGAAGCTATCGAGCTGAAATTTGGCACAGAGTGTTCTTTTTGCTGCACGCTACTAACATGTCGGAACCGACCGGATCGGATGACTATATCTCATAGCTCACATAGGAACAATCGGTCGGAAAACTGGTTTTAGTATGAAAAACTTTTGTCTTTTCAACGGAAACGTCTCCAAACTTTGTATTCAGAGGCTTACTATGCTTTTTAATAATTTTGCCAAGTTTGATGAAAATCAGACAACTATATGGTATAGCTGCCATACAAAAGATAGGTCTGAAAAACAGTCTTAGTTAGAAAAACTTTTTTGTATTAATGGTAGCATCCCAAAATTTTGTATTTGTTTGTTATACGTGCTTTCACATAATTTTGCATACGAACGATCGGTCGGAAAATGGGAAAAAGAGTGAAAATATTTCAGCGTTCACTTGCAAGGGTATAAAAACTTCGGCACAGACAAGGTCAGCTTAGCTTTCTCGTTTTTTTCTGTGTAGTGTAATCTGTAATCCTGTATGTTAACTAGGAAAGAGTTCACTTTGGCCTTTGAAATTGCGAAGCTTCCTGGACTTTGGATCCTGTTCATAAGACATTATGTTAGCAGTGAGTACCTAAAAAGTTCTTAGATGATAAGTAGACAGCGGATTTTGCCTATTTTCAAACAGATTTTCATCCAAGTAAGCCAGGAAACAAGAGGCTAACTATTTTTTGCATATATACTGGTCTGTTCCCATGTTGTAGAGGATTTAAAAGGCAAAACGCTTGCAAATCCTTTAACTAAACCCAATACCGAAATAGCTTAGAAACAAGTCTCGTTTTGAGCACGTACCTGAACTGAAACCGAAACAGGAACCGAGTTGATTTTATTCCTTGTAAATGTTCTGCCAAAGATTTTCATAAAACAATAACCATTCACTTACACCACCAGATCTTTTCAATTAACTTGAAAATAATAATTTATTTCCGGAAATCTAAATATAAGTCCGACCTTTTTTTTTATTATTTTTGTTTGTGGCCATCTTCTCAACTTTGGCTTTTCGTTGCCCTCCATTCTCTGTTTTGTGTCAAACCGCATTGGGCCACCAGAACAGAAGTGGAAGTCAGACCCGTGTCGTTTTCTCCGAGTCTCGGGTCGCCACTCGCTGAGCTGCTAAGCGAAAAGTTTATGCACCAAATTGTTTTCACCTGCTGTCCCAAATTTATAACACCTCGCCAGAGCCTGAGCCTTTATTTTTATTTGTATAATCCTTTCGGTTATGGGACCACCACCAACACCCCCCCGTAACTTTTGCACATGACAGAAACCAGCATCAGCAGCATTGGAATTGGCAAGGAGGTGCCCCTGGCCCAGGGATTAAGTGAAAGACAAAAACCTCTCCCCGCCCCCGCCCCTCTCACCCACTGGCCAAAATGTCCGGCACAGTGGGTCCAATTTTTTATGGCCCACATTCTTTTACTTTGCATAATGTTGTTCAGCAATTTTTACGAGGGCAACTTCGCCGACTCGTCTAATGGCCCACACACTTGTTGTGGCTTCCGACTCACGCAGCAAAAGCGCGTTTCCTGATGAGTTGGCGGGTGGCAAGCATTTTTCAATGGCTGCTCATTAAATGGCCAGAAATTATATTAAATTTGCCAAAGAGCACAAATATTGTGATGCATAAAAAAGTTGTAAATATTTTTATGCCTGCATTAATATGCAACGCCAACCACTGTGGCTGCGGCAAGGCTGTGTGGGAGTGTAATACGGGGTGAGGGGGCAAGTTGCCTGTCGCTGCTAATACCACCGCTAATAAAATCTTACTGCCGCAGCAGCGTCAGATCCATGAAGCACAGCTGTGTGCAGTCATTTTTACTGCTGCAGTGCCCAGGCACAAAAATGGCAACGGGTCGAGAGAAGAGCCATTCGAGAAAAGACAAAGCTGGCCATAGAAATGAAGACGACGGCAAAAGGTCAACCAGAATTGGCCAAAAGTTTGTTACTGTAACCCGTATAAGGTGGGAACTAGTTCACCAAGGGCATTTTTAAGGCTTAGTGAATATTGGTGTCCTCCAGCATGATGAAATCATCAAATTATCCAAATTGAAGTTGGAGAAGTGGGGCAATTTTACAGCCGAATAAGCTTATGCGAAATGCACTGCCACAAATTTCACAGACCATCATCTAAACCACTTCAAAAATCGCTTCTAAACCATTCTAAACCACTTCTAAATCGCTTCTAAACCATTCTAAACCACTTATAAACCGCTTCTAAACCATTCTAATCCTGTGAAATTGACCTAGCGTGCTGTATAGCAGCTCGTGTATAGCATTTGCTTATACTTGATTCTCCGCGGGAACCCCCAAGATCTGAAGCTATCGCCCAAAAGCCTAATTTTGCTCACTACGCTTGATAAATTCGCTAATGGAGCTTCTGATTCTATATAAACTATTTAATTCTGATATCGACGAGCAGGATCTAGTATATTAAAACCAATGGTTACAGAAATGCTACACAATGGCTGATGATTGAGTGTTACAGACCTGGTAATTTGTCTTTTTTTTCGGGACATTTCTACTAAAATCAACTCTGACATGACAATTTTACATCAAGCTATTTATTCTTAGAGTTTATTACATTAGTCCTTTGAATTCTTTGTTGGACAACTGTTGCTTAGATGAATTTCGTTACCCTTTATCGATGTTATTAGCGTATTTCTGAGTAAACATCGGCTATCTAGTATTCTTTTTTGTATTTACAGAATAGCTTTTGAGTTAACTTTAACTATAATTTCCGAATCTGATATACGCGACCTGCTTTACAGAACATTTCCCAGTTTTTTTTCTCACTGTAGCACGGAGTTGGTGTAGATGTAGAATGATAAATTGATTTCTCGTTGACCTCGACATTGAAAATAAGGTCTGACTTTTGAAGAAATGGTAAAATAGTTTCACTTTAAAATGGATAGTCCGTGCGACCATTCGATATTATTATTATACCCCTTCGGAGGGTATTCAACTCCAACCCCATGAAGTACTATATATATATATATTCTTATTTAGCATGACGATCTGAGTTGACCTCCGTCTGTCTATTTCTGTGCTACCTCCTCGGCCCGTTTTTAAAGCTATTTTCACCAAACTTTGCACGAAGTCTTGTAGTACAAATACGCTGCACAAGTATCAGAACCGGCCGGATCGGATGACTATAGCATTTAACTGTCATAGGAACGATCGGTCGAAAATCTACTTAAGTGAGAAAAACTTTTTTGTTTTTAAGGGAAATGCCTCCAAACTTTGCATTTCTTAATTTGCTATGCTTTCCCATGATTCCACTAAGTTTGGTCTAAATCGGACATCTATATAGTATAGCTGTCATAGAAAACTAGAGTCTGAAATGTAGGTTTAGTAAGAAAAACTTTCTTGTTTTAAATGGAAACATTTTCAAATCTCGTATTTATTAGTCTAACATGCTTTTTCAATACTCCACTAAGTTGGGTTGAAATCGGACAACTATATAGTATAGCTGCCATAGAAAGTGAGGTCTCAAAAGTAGACTTAGTAAGGAAAACTTTTTGATTTATTTACTTATTTTATGTACTTTAACACAAATTGACAAGGTTTTGTCAATAACAGATGACCAAAGCATGTGGTTGTTATAGAAAAGATCGGTCGAAAAACTAGTTTTAGTGAGGAAAACTTTTTTGTTTTCAATTTTTGGCGTCTTTAAAGGGTTACAAAGGGTATTATAATTTTGCCCGGAAGTTTGCAACGCATAGAAATATTCATTTCCGACCCCATAAACTATATATATTCTTGATCAGGGTGACGAACTGAATGGATTGAGCTTGTCCGTCCGTCTGTCTGTCCGTTTCTACGCGAACTAGTATCTCAGTTTTGAAGCTATCCAGCTGAAATTTTGCACAGAGTCTTCTTATTGCTGCACACTACTAATATGTCGGAACGGGCCGGATCGGATGACTATATCTCATAGCTCCCATAGGAACAATCGGTCGGAAAACTAGTTTTAGTATGAAAAACTTTTTTCTTTTCAATGGAAACGTCTCCAAACTTTGTAATCGTAGGTTTTCTATGCTTTTTTATAATTCTACCAAGTTTTATTAAAATCGAACAACTATATGGTATAGCTGCCATACAAATGATAGGTCTGCAAAACATTAGATCCGAAAATAACTTTCTCTAATTGCTTCTCTTAACTATATTGCATTAGTCTACTTGACCGGCGGGCTTGAAGAACTTGAGTGTCTCTTGCTGTGTTTGGCTTAACCCAACGGTTAACAAACTTAACGGCTGGGAAATATCTGGTCACACTGCTGCAGTGAGTGGAATTTATCGATATCGAGTCAAACTGTTGTTTGAGAAAACCAAATGACTCGAACAACAAGTTTTATCATTTTCATTTTGGATATGTCTCTTTTGTTAATAAAATCTTTGGGAGGTACAGAGTAAGCTATGACTTCGCACAGAAACAGCACACATATGTGAACTCGTAGGTCCACATTGCAAATTTCACCGACATTCACTTGTATGGCCGTTACGTGTATTGTTTAGTTCTAGGGTTTTGGTTGAACCCAACACATTACATACCGTCCGGAGAGAATCTAAAGTTTCACATTTTGCTATAACGTTATTATCTCCTCTATTTTCATCAATATGCTTTCCGGATTGTAGTCATGCCAATCATTGAAATCACATTGAAAATCTCAATCTCAATTTACTTAACCGGGAGTCTTCCTTAAGCTTCTAATCTCATTATTCAAGGCTGTGTGGTAATTATTACATCCCTTCCAAAAACCTGTGGAATTGTCTAGTACATGTACTTACAGAACTAAGTCATTCCTTTGTAATTAAATAATCCCATTCTCATTTCTCCCTTCCACATTCTTGATCAACTTCATTTACGACAAATTAATTACCACAAAGCTATTAATCAACAAAAGGCAAGATAAATGCCAGATAACAGAAAAAAAAAACGCGCTTCCTTTGGCGAATGGAGTTGGATTTGGCTAACAAACCCTCGAAAAGTTAATTTAGTGTATTAAAAGTAGCCACAGCAATAAGTTGCAGTGATAGACATCAGTTGGTGCGGCGGTGGGGCTGGGGAGTGGTGAGTGTGAGGACTCTTTCAAGCGTGAAATGTCCGAAATGGAAATGGAATTGGGCGACTTTTAACTGATGGGCAACAAGTGGAAACAAATGGAATAGATGGTTTTGGTTGGCGGAAATGTAATTAAAATCATTGAAAAGTTTTCCGTATTTGCAACAATTTTTCATTGCCCGGTTGTCAATGGCGGTGTTGCGGTGGTGGTGGTGGTGGCTTTTAAGCGGCATCACACTTGAGCAAATTCTTCAAATGATTACGAAAGGTACACCCACCCCGCCTAGCCCACCTCCTCCTCCGTACCCTTGGCGTCTCATTAAAGATGATTTTCTTTCACAAGGTTTTTGATGATGATGCCAAAGACAACCGCAAGTAAATGAGTTTTGATATTGACATGAATTATGCGCCTCACTTGGCCCCACAAATAGGGGCGTGTTTGATACATGTTTGTGTGCGTGTGTGTGCTTGTTAAATTAAGTTCTCAATTTTAATGGGCATTTTTATGTGCTCAGGAGTTTGGGTGCGGAGTGAAGCCGTTTGAACTGCCACTTGTTTGATGCCATAACGAATATTGAGTTCAATTTGATTAAAACAGTACCGCACATAGTTTGTTAAGTAAGCGGCGGCGTCGGCGGCGGCATTTGAAGTGACCTATTTGTCTGTGGGCTTAATCAAGTGAGGCTTATAACGTCAGACGATGCGCTCAAACAAATTATGTTGGCCGATTGATAAATATTTACAAGTGCGCAACTGTTACTTTTCTGAACTTTAAGGCCGCATTTGGATATGGTTTCTGTGAGCCATGTGTGGGGTATAAATTAAGACAACAGCAGTTTGATTGAAGTTGAGCTTAAAAAGTCAATTCTTTTGTGCTGAGAGAAGAAAGAAACTTGAATGTTAACTGAGAATAGCAAACTAAGAGCCAATTTCTCATGTTCTAAATAAATCTAGAATTTACCCTCTGCCACTCTAAGCGTTACAAACATACCGACAATTTTATAATACTTTATGCAAGGGTAATAAAACCATATTCATTGTGATTTGTTGGCAGCTTTCGCCTTTGATTAAAACAAGAAAGAAAGTCAGTCAAGCCCGAATTTAACAAAATCTGTACCAACGAAATTATAAGCTCAGCATAAATTTTGATGCTGCAGTAGCAGCTGAAAGCAGCGCAACAGCAGCGAACAGTCTCTTGATCATAACTCGACAACCGTTCATCCGATCTTCACCATTTCTTTGACGGATCGATAAGTTATCCTGATTACTAAATATGTCCAGAAAGAACGAACCATTTATCTTTAAAACTGTGGGAGATATGACTTGTTTTCTAAATTGCGGGGGCGGGAGGGGGCGTGGCCAAAATTAAAAGTAAACTTGATCAGCCTGCAGACATAAGAAGCATATGTCCCATATATGTCAAACCTCTATCTTTTACCATCTCTGAGCTCTATGCGTTCATACGTACAGACCGACGGACTTGGCTATATCGACTCGGCTGTTGATGCTGATCAAGTATATATATACCTTATAGGGTCGGAGATGCTTCCTTCTGGCTCTTACATACTTTTGCACAAACTTATTATACTTTATGTAGCTACGGTAGAGGGTATAAACGAGAGCGTAAGTTAAAGTCGGCCCTGCCCGACTTCGAAATACCCGTTACTCAAGGCAATTAGTGTTTAAAAACCTCATGCGGCTCAGATAAGTATGCAACGTTCTTTTAACTCTGCCATTTATTATCCGATCTTTATGAAAATTTGTGAGATTGAGTATATATCGGCCACTTGCACTATACTGCAAAATCTGAGCTCGATAGCTTACAAATTGTAGGAGATATTCAACATTTTTTATTGCGGGGGGCGGGAGGTGGCGTGGCCAAAATTTGAAACAAACTTGATCTGCCTACAGACAATACTAGCTTACATCTAAAATTTGGTTGCTCTAGCTCTTCTAGTCTCTGAGATCTAGGTGTTCATACAGACGGACGGACGGACGGACCTGGCTATATCGACTAGGCTGATGATGCTGATGAAGAATATATATACTTTATGATATCGGAGATGCTTCCTTCTGGCTGTTACCTACATTTGCACGAATTTACTATACCCTTTTTACTCTCCGAGTAACGGGTATAAAAACGAGAGCGTGCCCGACTTCGATATACCCGTTACTCAGGAAAATTAGTGTTTAATAACCTTTCTTATGTTAATTAACAGAGCATTAACATTAATTTGCAATTTGCAAACTGTAAACGATTCGGATGGTCAATTGGCTTTAGCTGATGC
Organism: Lordiphosa fenestrarum; assembly: GCA_035044985.1. Taxonomy (NCBI): domain Eukaryota; kingdom Metazoa; phylum Arthropoda; class Insecta; order Diptera; family Drosophilidae; genus Lordiphosa; species Lordiphosa fenestrarum. Next base: position 43,425 of record JAWNNO010001799.1, read on the forward strand.
AGCAATTGAACTTTGTATGGCAAGGTTCTCATGCAAAATTCGCATCATAGAAGTTCGCAAAATGTCCAATTGTTGAGATCGATGCTGTTCACGCACATTTTCAGTAACCGCAGCAATGTTTTCGGTCGAGCGCACCCGACGAGTACGTACACGGGTTGGTTTATCCACCAACATTGCAGTTTCACGAACTCGCTTCACGAATTGATCCACAAATTGAGTTTTCGGCACATTTTTTTTGATTAAATGTATTTTTTTTTCAAATTTCGCACAGTTTGGGTAGATGACTCACCACGTTGGAAATATGTTTTTAATATTTCCCACCTAACTTCAAGCGAATAGCGACCCATTTCGAAAATGTCAAAATTTTTACTAAATATGAGGCTCTTTCCTAAGTACATTTGACGTTTTTAAAGTAAAATTATAAATTGTTCAACTTACAAACACGCGATGGACCACCCAGTATAATATGATACATTATTATTATGATCCACAATGTCTAATAAGTGGTTTTGTGTATTTTTGTGCAATTTGTAATAGTCGTGATTTAATCGGTAAACTGCCTGCCTAAAGTTAACACCCTGTTTAGGTTTTGGGCCAAATTTCCACTAACTGCACGGAAAAGAAGATATGTTAAAGTGCGATTGGCAGAAAAGTGTGAATTTGGTTATAGATTTAGATTTTTATAAGATCGTGCCCCGATCTGCTGCCAGCAACTGTTTCCGGCGTGGCCTGCAATTGCAATTTCCGCCATTTGGCGAACTGCGGCCAACTGTCATTGCTAATTCACTGTTGGCATGCTAGCCCATAACAGGACTCTGTTAGTTACAGCTCAAAGTGCGCTGTTAATTGCCAAAGTCATGTCAACTACTGGTTAAGTCGCAGGCGTTTACTACTCTACGAATTATCTACATGTTAGAGCTTTAAGTTCCTGCCTGCTTAAGCCAAAGTGTTGACTAGATGGCGCCCTTGAAAGCTCGCAGTTGTAGCTTTTTGCTTAGGCTTGCGCACAGTAGACGATAGATGGCACCCGTGAACTCTTCTATTTGAGAACTCTTATACTTTAAAACAAGATTTTTATACTCCAAACAAGAATACATTAAGCTTGTGCGGAAGCATCTCCGGACCCTGTAATAGATGTATTAGCATCAACAGCCGAGTCGATACAGCCATGTTGGTCCGTATAAACCCACAGATCTCAGAGATGGCAAGATATAGAGGTTTGATATCTGATATTTCTCCTTCCAACCATCCCAGCTGGGCCCACCCACCAGCCTTTTAGACACCTCTCAGTCACCTTCCAGTTGAGCAAACCAAGTAACCACAAAACTCGCTGCGCACAGTTCCCTTGTTAGATTGGTTGTATGCAAATTCCATGGTCAAATGATCAAGTGGTTCACTGTGCCAGGTTCCTACGGTGGGAGCTAAAACCCCCCGGCACCTGCCCACCACCCAAACCGAAAATAGTTTGCATGACTGCAGCTGCAGGTAATTGCTCTGCCTCGGCCAAGTGAAGTGCTCCAATTTGGCTCTTCCTCTTCCCAATGAATCTATATATTCGATTTCGAGGATCGAACCCAAACTCGGACACACGCACCCATCGACGACAACTGGTCATGCAAATCGTCGCCGTTGCGCCTCTTGACTATGCCCAACTCCCACTTCGATTCGCATTCATGATCATCATGATGATGATCTTGTTGAGCTACGCTTGGCTGCCACTTGAAGTTTTTCCTGGGCGCCACTTGCTGCCGCTGCTGCTGCTGCTGCTGGGCTTGGGCAACTTTCGCGTCGTCGTCGTCGTCGTTTTTTATGACCTTAATCGATTGTCATTTCCAGCACTTGGCCAATCGAAGGTTTGTTCTCTCCCGCATGCACTTTTCACAAGACTTTTACTCGAATGCTGCCAAGTCATTTCTAATTGACCCATATTAGGCTAAGTCCAAAGTGGATGACGTTAAGAATAATGTCTCATAATGCGGTGATTGATGTCGCCCTTTGGTTTTCCTTTTGGCTTGGCAACACCCAGAAAATGGGTCAAATATTGGAAATGGAAAAGTTGATGCTCATGAGGCACCCGAGGAAATGTGTCAAGTGGACAGGCCTGGGGGTCTTTTCAAGTATTTCTGTGTTTTTTTTTTTCCTTTTTTTTTGCGATGCAAATTAAACTTAATACGTTCAAAAGGCAACCAGTTTTCCTGCTGTGGAAATTGTTTTAAACGCCATTGACCGACCAGGCACATCATTTACACCTGTTCGGAGCACAAGATTTTGAGTGTTAAGTGAGATTAGAGCTACCATTTGGTGGTGGTGTTGGAAACTTAAATGAGTTTTTTTCAGAGGCCTTGGAAACGCGGCGTGTAAAATGGGACATGTCCCATTTTCCTTCATCATTTGGCTGGCATATGAGGGAAGTTGACAGTTGGAAATGTGCCATGTGAATGAAGTTGGCACAGCTTTAATGGATTAATTACATAAAAGAAACAGTATTCCATAATTTGGCTGACATAGGTGAAGCAAACTCTAGATAAAATAGTTGAACCCCCATCACCTTATGTTCCCAAATCTCCACATGGTTTTTCCAACATTTCTTGCAAATTAAAAACACACTTCTAGAAATCTCTACTTTGTTTAACTCTCTAAACCTTTGAAAGTCTATGAAAACTTAAGAAAATATGCAGAACAATGAGGCCATTTAGCATATAAATCCGTTAAGGGATAACTGATTTCAGTTTTCCCATGGTATTAATTGAAGAGCTTAAGATATTATGTGAATCTTGTTATCAAAACCAATACCTACACCAATTAATTTCAATATTCATAGATAATTATGTGTATAACTAACTTAGCTAGCAGTAGCCAATCAATCACTTTGTTCGATTGCTTTTTAGCAATCACAATCGATATCGAATTGTATCGAAATTATGTGCTGAATGGGTCCAATGTCATTTTGTTTTTAATACCCTTGCAGAGGGTATATTGAAATTCTTCGACCACATAAAGTATATATATTCTTGATCAGCATGACAAGCTGAGTCCGTCCGTCTGTCTGTTTCTATGATATCTTTTCCGTCAGTTGGAAAGCTATCTTCACCAAACTTTGCACAAAGTCTTCTGGCACTTCTGGTTTGGATGACTATAACATATAGCTGCCATAGGAACGATCGGTCGAAAAACTAGTTCTAGTAGGAAAAACTTTTTTGTTTTCAAAGAAAAGTTGTCCAAACTTTGAATTTCTTAGTTTGCTATGCTTCTCCATGATTCTGCCAAGTTTGTTCGGAATCGGACATCTATATAGTATAGCTGTCATAGAAAAGTAGAGTCAGAAAAGTAGTCTTCTTTAGAAAAACTTTTTTGTTTTCAATGCAAACGTCTCCAAACTCCGTATTTACTAGTTTTCTATGCTTTTTCATGATTTTGTAAAGTTTGGTCTGAGTCGGACATCTATATAGTATAGCTGCCATAGAAAAGTAAGGTTAAAAAAATAGTCTTAGTAAGAAAAACTTTTTTGGTTTCATTGCAAACTTCCTTAAAATTGGCATATATTTATTTTATAAGCTTTCACACAATTCTTAAAAGTTTTGTCAAAATCGGATGACCATAGGTTATAGCTGCCATAGAAATGATCGGTCGAGAAACTAGTTTTATTGAGAAAAACTTGTTTGTTTTCAAAGAAAACGTCTCCAAACTTTGTATTTCTTAGTTTGCTATGCTTTTCCATGATTCCACTAAGTTTGGCCGAAATCGGACATCTATATAGTATAGCTCCCATACAAAAGTAGAGTCAGAAAAGTAGTCTTATTGAGAAAAACTTGTTTGTTTTCAGTGGATATGCCCTTCAAATTATTTAGAAAACGTGCTGCAAGGGTATACAAAACTTCGGCCGAGACAAAGTTAACTTTCCTCTATTTTTTTTTAAACAAACAAACTCGAAATATCTTAAATCTAAACTCGAAATATCTTAAGCCTTATATTAAAGTCATTTCCAATCATACCTGCATTTTTACTCAGGCGTACGTGGATGCCGTTGTTGTTATACTCTTTCTTCCACCCAAAAAATAGTTTGCTTAAGGGATATTTTGGACCCTGGATGCTGAGCACGCTACATCGGCATCTCATCGCAGGCGACTATCGATCTCTCGCGTGTCAGTGCTACAAATCGCTCTAAAGATTTAGGCCAGGTGTCAAAGCACAGAACACAAAATGGGGTTAGTTTTTTCTAGCAGCTTCGGATTTGATTAGAAAAAAAATACATAAAATTTAGAAAAATGTGTAAAATCTTTGTTTGAGTCGATAGAACAAACTATATAATTTGATTTATAAGTATGATTTCATGTGAATGTATATCCCGGCTTTGCCTTAAATGATTCAAACGCTCCCTCATACTCTCTCCAACATATCGGCAGGTATGTTACGAATTAATTCTCCAACATATCGGCAGGTATGTTACGAATTAATTCTTTAGTATTGACTTGTTGTGCATGAGTCTAAACATAGCCCACAAAAATAGTCCAAAGTCAAGCCTTTGCCCTATCTTGGCGGCCTATTAGCTGTGAAATTAACCAATCACTGAACTCGCTTTTGAATTGAACCATTGATTCGCTTGCTGCGTGGCATGTGGCACCGTCCTGCTGAAACCAAATGTCAGCCAACTCCAACTCTTCTATTTTGGGTAAACAAAAAAGTTTTAATCATCGCACAGTAATGTTTCTGCCTTCGTTATCTTTAAAAAAGTAAGGTCCAATGAGGCTACCTTCCCATAAACCACACCAATGAGTGAATTTTTCGGGATGTATTGACAGTTCTTGCAAAGCTTCTGGCTGCACTTCAACTAGAAATGAACTTCGTTGTTGAACACATTTTTTCGATAAAAAAAGTGGAATTTTGATAATAATATTCAATAATCTGCAAGCGTTGTTCTTTTGTAAGTCGATTCATGTTGAAATTATAGACCAAATTGAACATGTTTGACAGTAGCATGCGATACGAAAACAGTTGAGCTGCCAAAAAGAAAACTGCCTTTGGGCGGTGAGGTCGTGTGTTCAAGTTCCTGTTGAACCCTTAATATATTTTTATATTAATTAGTCATTAGTTTAGAATGTCGCATTGCGATTATGTTTTGTGCCAATATTAGTAACAAATTTTGTTATTTAAGTATAAGTAAGGTTTTTCCGTAAACTTCTGGATGGTTTTATGAACAAAAATTAACTAACGAAGTCCGTTTTGGCTAGATTTTGAACGGTCATTTTATCTAAGTTTATAAAACTACAAATCCTGGTCTCTCTGTGGTCTAAATCTAGAGAATTGTCATCGGTCTTACTAGCATTGGTTGTCGTGGTAATAAAGAACTACCGGTCTTCCATTTGGAAATACTCTTCGTAGTAAAATCCAATGTTTGTAGGTTAAAACATCAGGTCAATTTTCTCAGCGGCAGCTAGGAATGGATTTTAGAAACATAGTTTTATGATAACAATTTCTTAGAGTTCTGGTTTAATTCCAATTTTTGAGAATAAAAATAAGTTTTTATAAAACTAAATTCGTTTTAAAACTCGGAAAAATCATTGTGAATGATTTACTCAAATACCTTTGTCCACACCGCTCGCTAAACACTCGCTGGCAACTTGCTCTCTATGATTAGACTAGTTTTTAATTTTGATGCTGTGCTTAAATATTTTGTGCCACACCTAGGCAAGCCAGCACACATGCCTGTTAGAACGCGCATTGCACTTGTTTTGAGTCAAGTAAAAGCAGCTGGAAGCCAAATTTAACGATGACATAAATACTATAGATAACGACGCGAAGGAGCCATTTAGCCCCGGCCAGTGAGTTTCCCTATATATGAGATATTGAATTTCTTGCAGAAAAGCGCATTTAATTAAGAGCAGCTAGGAGGTCTGTGATTTGAGAGGTTGCTTAATTAGTTGGTTAGTGGAAATATTTTAGTTTGAAGTTTTCATTAATTTGAAGAAACGGAAATATGTGAACTTCTTTTTCAAGCCTAGGCCTTGAACTTATTTGACAATCCTTTCTTTCCTTTCCTTCCTGTACCAAAGGTAAACAGTAACTTCCGAAAGTATCTTAAGTATACAGTAAACTACAAATATGTTTCTGTAGCAACTTGGATAACTAACCACTAGAACAACAAAAGAGCCACTTGGCTTGAGCTACTCAGTTGCTTATGCTCAGCCAAACAAAATTAGCTACTTCAAGCTGTTATCTCTCATTGATCCCTAAATCTGGAGAGTGAGCGAGTCTGTTTACTTTGTACCTGTCTTTTAGTGAGCAGCACAGCACAGAAAACATATTTAGCTTTGATTAAAATCTTATATCGAAACAAATTACCCAAAATATCATAAATCAATTGCTATTTACAGCAGTTTACGACTACGAAGAAATAGTCAACTGAGCACTGTCAAAGAACTCTGCTACATGGTCCAGCTGAGATACAAGCACTCGAATATCCGACGCATAGAAGCAGTTTTTAAAATAAGGAATTTTCCCCCTCTGTGTTGTAGATAGAAGGTTTGGTTCGGTTTAGCGGTTCACTCATAATTTTTTATATTATATATATTTTATAAAGGCACGTTTCCGTTTTCAAACATAATTTCTATGGTGAAAATGTAACTTTTAGCTTACTTTTGAATTTGAATGCGTAGAAATCATTTGAATAGCTTTAAAGCTAAATTTCGTAAATACTTAAGAATATTGTCCCATAAAGCAAATGGAAAAATCAGGAATGGATGATTTCCCGTATCCATTTGGACTGGATACGTTATAAATATCCTTTTAATCATCCAACGGAGCTGAAAATCAGCCAACGGATATAAAAAATGATCATCCTTTGGATGATTTTCAGCAACGTTGAATGATTAAAAGTATATTAAAGGCATATCAAGTCCAAATTTGTCATTTTTAAATCTTGGTTTTCTGTGTAGAAGACGAGAAACCGGCTCTTAAAGGTATGTGCGCAATTGCAAAAGATCACATTTCATAAAACGGTGACAAGTTATGCTTAGAAACTGCATGAATCAATCAATCAATCAATTCGCCCTATGTTGGTATTCCTTTAAGAACGTCCATCAGCGGATCGTAACTTATCTGAAACTCTAATGAAACTTTTACGTCTTAAGCCTCGTCAGTGAACTGTACCGAAACGAACCATTTTGTCTAGTGGTTTTTGGTTCATTTCAGCATTCACGATGCCGGTTCGGTTTTTGGATCCGTTTATCATCGGAATTAGCGGTTCAGAACCGGTTTTAGTCCTTGATTTCTGCCTTTGTTTTGTCCAAATTGTTGAATATTCTTTGAATGCGGCATCGGTGGTTGTTTTTATCTACGTGCACTTACACTTCTAAAAAGTGCACTGAGAGAAAATGCCGCGAACATTGGACTCAATTTGAGCACATTAGTTGACCAAAACTTGAACCACGAACAGAAGCATTTTTTTTTGAGAATTTGTGATCTTAAATATTTGCTTGATATGTTTAGTTTCTGAGAACATTTTTTTAAGTCAAAGAATATTTTAGGTTCAAGGGTTAAAGAATTAAAAATTTACAAATGGAAATGCTTAACGCTGTCAATTTTGTGTCATTTTGGCGCTTGGTTAATCAAAATCGGTCCAAAAAAACTTGATGTATTGTGTGAACGTGTCTGAAAAACGTGGTTTCGAGAGAAACGAGTTTTAATTTTGCAGTTGCTAGGAAATTTGGGTCATCTTGGGACACTAAATAGGCTATATCTTCTTAACTATTTCGAATTTGGAAAAAATTTCTTTGGAAAATATTTTTGAATATCTAAAAAAATCGAAAAAAGAATTTCGAGGGCAGAAGACGACTTCCTTACGCCAAATATATGATAAATAGCTTTCTCAATTATTTCTATGTAGAATCCTAGCATACTTTTAAGAGCATTAAGCGAGCGAAATCATTAGGGTATAGAAGTAGGATATAACCCTGCAAACATTTTGTCGTGTTACTTATCTCCCTCGACAATGCGAGAGTTTGGGGATAGCTTGAGGGGAGAGTTTGAAGATAGTTTGGCGATCTACACAAACAAAACACCTTAGGTATCGTTTTTTTATTATAAAAGGGATTATTTGGCGATATATGCTATCGCATTTTTTCCGTCCATTCGGTAAATTGGCAATATATCCCTAAAAAATCGCCTTGAGGGCAAAAATGTGATACTTTATTATAATAAAGGTCCAATAGGTCTCGCTTTTTCATCATACCATCTGAGAATTGGCGATACATCGCTTAACACTCCCTAAGAAGACCCGAATGAGATTCTTCTTGCAGTGAGTTGATCGACTTTTTACAATATTACCAAAGGAAAATACTTCTAGGCGAATCGCATTCTTATCTTCCGGGATAAAAAATATTTGCTGGGAATAGACATATTCTAATACATAGAACAAGAAAGAAAGTCGGTCAAGCCCGACTATAACATACTCTGTACCAAGAAAATTTGTCTTTTGATCATAACTCGAAAACCGTTCATCCGATCTTCTTCATTTCTTTGGCGGATCGATAAGTTATCCTAATAACTAAATATGTCCAGAAGGAACAAGCCATCTATCTTCAAAACTGTGGGAGATATGAGGGAGGGGGCGTGGCCAAAATTGAAAATAAACTTGATCTGCCTGCAGACATAAGAAGTATGTATGTCCCATACATGTCAAACCTCTATCTCTTACCATCTCTGAGATCTGTGCGTTCATACGGACAGACAGACAGACAGACAGACAGACAGACAGACGGACAGACGGACAGACGGACAGACGGACGGTCGGACAGACGGACAGACGGACATGGCTATATCGACTCGGCTGTTGATGCTGATCAAGAATATATATACTTTATGGGGTCGGAGATGCTTACTTCTGGATGTTACATACTTTTGCACAAACTTATAATACTCTATGTACCTTCGGTACAGAGTATAATTAGCTTATTTAGAGTACAAAAAATAGGTTAAAATCAGATTCAAACCTTTTCTTTGAAATATAATGAAAATTTGGAAAAGAACTCAAACACAATCCCAAATAATTTTCAATGTACTTAGCAAAGAAAAGATTACTTACTCATTCAAAAAAACTTAATAAAAGCTCTTCAGCTTCATCAGCTAGGGAATTTCTGAAGTCGGTTACCACGACTTACTTCTCTTAATACAACGAACAGAGGAACTGCAAACCATCAAACCAGAGTCTTAAATCTAATTATCATTTTGTTTGATTAATTTCACTGGAAATTTCACTTGTTCACTTTGGCGGCATCTTTTTTCAAATCAAAAGGGATCAGCATCAGCATCGGCATCGACAGCGGCGCACCGGCTTGCTGCTGCTGCTGCTGCAGCTACGTGGGTAATTAGAGTAGAGCGAGGCAAAAGCGCATTACCGCAGCTGAGCTGCTGCACATTTTCACCGGGCAATTAAGGCGCCAATGAGTGCATATGCGAGGCGACGACATCCAAGACCAAATAACCAAAACGGTGGGGAGACTTTCGTGTAGCCTCCGCCTGCTTCTAACGAGCGAAAGTGTTGTAAAATATTTGTTCACTTTTTTTTTTTTTTACCTCCTGCATCAACTTCTTTGGCAGTTTATGCTTTGAGCGCCCGCCCGTTGCACATTTTTCTGTTATTTTATTGTTTTTCCATTTCGAACAGTGTGTTTTTTTTTTCGTTTTGTTGTTGTTTTTAATTGCATTTTTAGTTGTTGTTGTTGGTGGTGGTGGTTGCTTGTGGGCTTGGTCCCGCTCCAATTTGTTGACAACAGTTTTGCTTCTTTTTCGCTCGCGATGCGTCACAGTTGATCGAGCCACTTTCGTGTGGTTTATGTGTTTAATTAATTTTCAGTTTTCCATTTTTGTGTGGAAATGCACAGAAAAACCAACTTGTTGAAAATCGTTTTGTTCAAATGCGGCAAAAAGGCAAAATGGCCAACAATTACTTTCATTTTCACAATGAGCATTTCTTATCGGGGCGAGTTTTGCTCATAAAAACTTTGATTAGTTGTGTTTTTTTTTTGTTTTTTGCTGGCTAAAATATAAAAGAAAAATTAGTCATTATGGGTATTTTTTTTGTGTACTTTAAACAAAATGTCAGATAATTATGGTTAATGAACTCCACAGGCGTATATATCGAAAGCTGTCGATTTTTGGCTGAAAAACTGTTTCTCGGCAGCCCCAAACCAACACTTCCAACATGTATATTTGTTATTGCCGCAACATAAAACTACAAAACTCGGCCGACGCTGTGAAAAGTTGTGGTTATCGGCTGGGTAACTGGAGCAATAATCATGCAAAGACCACAGCTAAACGAAGTCGCCCGTGAAGTGCAGCAGCAAAAAGAATAAGACAAATACAGTTGAGAAAGCAACCAAGCAAAAGTAACAAGAGAAACGTAGTATAATTGCAAACTCAAGGAAGAAGTTTTCTGTAGAAATTATGTTTTTCACAATTTTCAGTGAAAATGCCCAAGAATTAAGTTTGGAGTTTGCCCGTTTTAATCAGCGGTTGCATGCAACCGGCCGCAGCAACGGGAACCTGCACACACGACTGCATCCACATCCACATCCACATCCACTGGGTGGCGGTGTTACTTGTGTCATTATCTCGTTCGACAGCCTTAATCAGCAGCCGGCTGAGAGCCTGCCAAACAGAGCAGCTCGCGATTGCAATTTAAATAAATTTAATTATTATATATGACACTGCGATTTTTTCGCACACCATTTTTCCCCCTCCCCCCCACTTTAATCTAAAACGAAATTTCAACGTCTCGTTGGGTTAACGAGTATTTGATTTATGGCATTTCTATAATTTGAAAATTTGTAATGAAAAAATATTTGTAGTTTTTGCACTGTCGCCGCCAGTCAACATTGTTCTATGAAGATTTATGGCAACCAATTGACCTGAGGGACAGTGCGGAGGGGTTAGAGAGGCCTGTCAATTGCGAAGAGAACTAAGCAAATTGAAATTGAGTTTTATTTTGTGAGAGAAAGAAAGGCAAGTGAACTTGGAACGGAGGCGTTGAAAGATGAATTGCTGGTAGACACTTGCCGTGAGTACACAGAGGGAAAATGTACCTGTTCAATAACTAAATGGCATTCGACTCAACATAAGTACATAAACTTTCGCAAATATATGGAAAACAAATGTTACACAGTAAACAGAATTCCATAACACTCAATCACAGCATATAGGTGTGCGATGGCGCAATGAGCTGAGACGCCATTCCAATCGTTGAAAGCCAAAGAACTTGGGTTCGATGCCCAGACAAAAACATTTCTTTGATTTTCGGAAAGATTGAAAGGAACCAAGGCAGGTGGGCTGGTACAGCAATGTCTCCGATTCTATGGAATATGGTCGTAAATAATATTTCAATATCTCTTAAATGAGATATGTGCACTTCTTATGCCACAGAATGTAAGATTCATCTATAAACTGAGCCTCACTCAATCAAATTTGTACTCAAATGTTCTTCAAAATGAAACAAAATCTACTTAAATCAAGTTTTTAAGTACACTGGGAGAAGAATGCTCCGATGTATAACATTTTCATTACTGACCTAGCTTTTAATATGATATTCATATATCTAGTAATCACAGTAAAAAATAATGCCAAGCTAAGATCAAGCTCAAAAATATTGATTTTATGCCGACCTTCAATTTGAAAGTTCAAGCAATAGTCGCTTTAGCGAATTATCCTAGATAAAGTCCTTCCTATTAATACTTGTAATGAGAAAATTCTGGATTGACCGACTTCTGACAACGTTTGGGATTGATTTATTACCGGATATTAAGGGATATATTTTACAATGTTACGAATACAGAGCAGAATTATATTAGATCTGAAAAACTAGAATTTACAGAAATTGATGACAAACATTAATCAAAAATTCACGTAATTTCCAATGTTCCCTAATAGCCAATTCACACTAGCCCACATCTACCGTTTACTGTCTAACGTCAAAGACGGTACGTAAGAACTTGTCGTGACAAATTTTCTCAAAATATTCCCCCGTCGGCTGGTGATGTTCCTATGTCATGCTGTTTCACTCATCGTGAATGCGACATTTCTGTGTCCACCACTAAAAAAATTGACATTCGCAACGAAAACGTAAGCAATGTGTGCGCCGCAAGTGATTGTCAAACTTCAAATGTCGAAATGGCCATGTTGATGGAGGAAAGAGGCATTAAAATCAACTGGACTAAAGTAAGGACCACATCTGGCACCAACCAGGAACTGATTTCGTTGACTAGGGAGAGAAATGAAATGCAGAGGAAACATCACGAGCAGACTCTAAACATTTTGCGGCAAATGAGTGCCCAAAACGCCTCTTTCCAAAAGTGTCATTTGGATTTGCTTTAGCAAAAATAGACTGATTCGACTTTGTTTTTAGACTTATTAGATAATAAATTATTTAAAGAATGGACTCCGCAGTTGCATTTCTTCGGCAGAACCATCAAAACCATATTTTCGATGTCCATATCATCCACGTATCCGCAATTTTCCAGCTCGGCAATTAGTTGAATTAACATCTAAATCACCATATTAGACGAATTATTTTCCATTATTTTAGATTATTTGTTTATTTTGATTGACACGTATGCTTTAATTATGGGGGAAGAAGATGAAGGCACAGACGGTTGACGGTGACAGTATGAACACGAGTTTAATTTTTTCACCATCTTCTCATCGTTCAGCTGAGATGGGCTGTAGTGTGATTAGGCTATAACGGATTTTATTTCAGCATGTTCTAAAAGATAATCCAAAAATGGGCGTCCGGCTACTCATTCCCGCGAGATAAAAGAAGGTGAGGTGTCGAGCTACTGATGGAGTCTCCAATTCTCAGTTAGGGTTGTCACTATTCCTTTGTTTTTTCGATATATCGATAAATCGATATTTTGTTTCGACTATAAGGGTAATCAGAAAATATTACAATGGTCTCATTCAAGCAGGATCTTAATCCACCAAAAAAAACCAACCTCTACAGTAGCGATGTACATGCCTGGCCCGCAGTGGCTTAGCATATTCTGCTTTTCACACAGACGAGCTCCGAACGCACGAAAAGGCTTGTCGCAAGACAGCAAAAAACGCTCTATTTGCTTTTAGTCGCAGGCCAGCGGTCGATGAGGGCAGGTCAGAGCTAGTTCTGCATCTCTAACGCTCTTCTTGACAAAATTTTGCTCTAAAGAGCTGCGCGTATACTTAAAGAAAGACAATTTGGCTCACGATATGAACCCAATTAGTCATTGGAGAGCAAATATGGATGAATGACCGAAACTATCTAAAACTGCTATACTTAATTCCGCTTAGAAGTTCAGTACCATCTGAACCGATGATTTCCGCAATTAATCTAGTAGATTTGTAGAGGAGTTTATAAGTTTTAAGGCCTATACCCAGATGAGATTGAAATTTAGCAAAAATAAGTTAGTTTTATGGTTAAAACCAACGTTTGGGCAACGTTTGGCCTGCCTGGCCCTAGACGCCTGAACCTTTGTTCGGCCTTAGTGTGCCAACAACAATTTGTGTTCCCCCTGAACAAATGTATGTTTCTCCTTTCGACATTCTGTTTGACTTTGGTGCCCACCGCTGGATGGATTTTTGAGGTTTATTTTAAACTTTAGAAAATAACAATATTGCAATATTTCGATGATTTTTGGACGCAATATATCAAATACCCATATTGAAGATTAAAATTGGTAACCTAATCAATTTTCTCAACTCAATGACTTTTGGAAGAATTTTTCACTATTATTTTGTTATCACAAAACTAGCAAGCGATTCTGCAAAGAAACAACGCTGGAGTAAGCTTTTACATATTGATTAATACAAAAAAAGTGTGAAAATGTTGGGTAGGTAGTTTACCCACTTGCATAATTCAGGGTGGATACCTCTACCCACTGGGCGGTACAGAAAAAAAACCTCAAATTCATTTAAGTATGATGATTTTTTGTAACATTTCCAAAGGGAGCGGCTAACTCATCGGTAATACACAATTTAGTACCGGACAATATTCTCAACTGGTTCAGCTAGTTTTGTGTATGCCAACACCATTTTTTTGCTCCCTCCCCCCTCACCCCCCTTTGGTCATCGTCCCACACCAGCGACGACACCATTAAGAACTATAAATATCCAACAATATGCACATAAAAATTATTCACATAAACAAATAGAAATCTCTGCATAGAATTAAAAACCAATGAAAAAATTTGAATGCACGTGTGTTAATCATAAATTTTAAACATGTTTCAAATGCAGCCGACGGCGGCGTCCAAAAAAGCGAACGCAGCCATAATAAACGCATGAAAATATGCCCGGGGCGTGCGCCAAGCGATTTCACCTACAGGCAGAGCCAAGAGGAGAAGGTGGGAGGAGCAGCAGCAGCAGCGGCAGCGGCAGCTGTGGGGTATATGAAACGGGGGCTGGCCACAACCACGTCGACTTGTCACTTTTTTGCATAAACGCACCCAATTTTCAATGCGTGTATGCGGCAAAAGACTTTTGGCCACATGCCAGTGCGTAGCAGCCGCAGGTATGGGGACTGGGGGGGAGAACCTCGCCTCGGGCCTAAACCGTGGGCGCAGTCATCATACAGAGTCTATTAAGAGAGCCAAGAGCTGGGAAGTTCAGAGTGGTTCGATGGTTTTGTTGCCTTAATGCTGTTGTAATGGGCGCACAAATTGCCATTGTTGTTTGCTGTTTGCTTGGCTAAGGTCTTTGAGCCTGGCCATGTAAGCCATGTAAAAGAAAAAGGTTCGTGCTGTGAATTAACGATTTGAGATTTGTTTTGCAGCAACAGTGGCAAATTCTGCGGTATTTTTACATCTGACGGTTGAATGACAACCGAGTTATAAAGAATTTCTACTTATTTTAGCACTCACAAAAGCTACCAATTGATTGTCTAGTGTTCTTTTGAAATTAATTGCAAAGCGGTTCACCAGTTTTATGTCTGATCGAAGGTTTTATGGAAAATGCCAATAGAATCTTAACCAATAAATTATTTTGCTGAAGGGGCGAAGCATAACTCACTATAAAGTTCAAAATTTAACGCCTGAGAGCAAGCAAAACACTTCTGTCTTAGCTGCTCTTTCAGCAGTATATTACTGGCGTCGATTGCTTGTCTGCTTCGGCGTTTCTGTAGAGCTCAACCTGGCCTGCTGATTGTCTTGTTTTTTCGCGCTGAGCTTGCAATTTTCCTGGAGCTGTAGAAGCTCGCTGGGATGCAATAAGCTCAGAAAATAGCTGCCGTCGATGGTTCGCCTGTTATGACGTTGCAGCAGCTCTTTGATCTACTTGACGGCTTACCTGTGGCATTCTCCTGAGACAATTCTCGTTAGACAACCCTCGTGTTTTTTATACCCTTGCAAAGGGTATTATAATTTTGGCCAGAAGTTTGCAACGCATAGAAATTTTCATTTCCGAACCCAAAACCTATATATATTCTTGATCAGGGTGACAAGCTGAGTCGATTGAGCTTTGTCCGTCCGTCTGTCCCTTTGTCTGTCTGTTTCTACGCGAACTAGTCTCTCAGTTTTGAAGCTATCGAGCTGAAATTTTGCAAAGAAACTTCTTTTTGCTGCACACTACTAATATGACGGAACCGACCGGATTGGATGACTATATCCCATAGCTCCCATAGGAACAATCGGTCGGACAACCAGTTTTGGTATGAAAACTTTTTTCTTTTCAATGGAAACGTCTTCAATCTTTGTATTCATAGGTTTTCTATGCTTTTTTATAATTCTACCAAGTTTTATTGAAATCGGACAACTATATGGTAAAGCTGCCATACAAAAGATGGGTCTGAAAAACAGTCTTAGTTAGAAAAACTTTTTTGTTTTTAATGGTAGCATCCCAAGATGTTGTATTTGCTTGTTTCACATGCTTTCACATAATTTTACAAATTTTTGCCCAAATCGGTTGACTATATCATATAGCTCCCATACGAACGATTGGTCGGAAAATGGGAACAAGAGAATATTTTTTGAAAATATTTAAGCGAGCACTTGCAAGGGTATAAAAACTTCGGCACAGACGAAGTTAGCTTAGCTTTCTCGTTTTTCTTCATTTTGATCGCTTGTAATTCTCAAGTTGGAGTTCCCTGAAGTGGAAATATAAAAAGGGTAACAAAAATTCGACGCGTAAATATGTTTTTAGTCAATTTACAGTGGTTTTTAGTTCATTTTATTACAAAAGAAGCGATTTGCGATATTTTCCTTCGTGTCGTTCTGCTTTTAAATCATAATGAAAGCCGATTATATAAACTTCGGGTCCATTATAAGTGCTTAGTTATTGTGTTGCTTAGATTGAAAAAAGCGTTTTGAATACTACTTCATACAAAACATACATGGACTATCGGAAACTATCGATAGTTTCGATGGCGTTTCGATTACACCCAACCATCGATAGTGACGATAGTGCTATGGATACTTCTCCATCTCTACTCCTGTCCATCTGATTTCGCATCAATTGAACAAGGTATTTCCAGGTCTTCTTATGGAAGTCGCAAAGTTAATAGCTGGTAGGTACCTATGACCATTTAACTGCTCACAATAAAGTTCAGTTGCCTCTCTGAAGTTTGACTACGAAACCGTAGTTAGAGCTCCCAGGGTGCATAATTGTAGCTTGATGCAATAATATCAACTGAGTATCCTTCAAGGGCGTACAACATCTAGATATCAGCACCTTTCCTTTTGAGAAATTTGTCATATAATTCATAAATAAAGACCTTTTTTTTGTTAGTGTAAATATTATGTAGATCAGTAATCTGTATAACACATAAAACTTCAATGATATCTAAAAATGTGTCTCTAGTCATGTCAGCGACTTAGTTCAATATTGTCAAAGCTCATAAAAACACGATTTTTGAATTATTAAGATATAAATATACCCTGTATTGTGTAAAATTTTCGTATTGTCATCTTTTAAAGTCGCCAAGTAAGGCAAGCAAATGTCAGTATATCAATATGCAGGTTTTTGTTTATCATTCCATCAAAATGGACGTTAAAATTAAGTTTCTTGTGCTCATAACTTGACCCTTGATCATCCGTTCTTAACCATTCCTTTAACAGATTGATAAATAGTTCTTATAACAAAATATTTTCAGAAAATATGAACTCTTTAGCTATAAAACTGTGGGAGATATGAGTTTTTTTTGTATAATAAACATCTCCAAGGATCTTCTTTTATATGGAGTATTCTTTCCCATACATTTTTGCTGGCCCCAAGTAGTGTTAGAAAAGCCCGAATATCAATAACTTTCACCATTTTCGATTTGTCTCAGCAATGTCAAACCGCAACAGAAAAATTTCTCGTTTTTCCAATCAACAACAAACACATTTCATGTGATTGAAAATTGTTTCTCCCACCGCGGCAGTCATCATCAACTTGACCCAAACACCTCATCATGTCGGAAAGTATCACTTTAAAACGCTTTACAAATTACGACTTAATCGCGTGCTGCTTGAACCCAGACAACAACAACAGCAACAACAACAACTCGCGCTGCTGTCAAGTTCAAAGTAACCAAACATTAAGCAACATTTTGAATCGTTTTGCTTGGCTGTCTTGGGATTCTTTTACAAAAGTCTTGTGGTCTGCAAGCAGCAGGCTCAGACTTAATTAACACGAACTTGTAAGTACACACACGAGTGTGTATGTGTGTGTGTGTGACCTTGTCCCAAGTAGATTTGCTTGCACTTTGGATTGGATTTTAATTATTCTAATTGTTTTGCAGCAGCTGCAGTCGAGGAAACTCTCCGCCGGCTTTGGCATTGATTGATGAAATGAAACTTTGAATTTGACTCTGTGGCTGTTGCTGTTGTTGTTGTTGTTGGCGTGCCAGAAACGTCATGGCCAAAGCAATAAGGCATAGTGGAGAGAGAAACTAACAATGATTGCAGAAGCCGTGACCATTTCACTTGTCCAAGTTGACCAAAAAAACAGACCGCAGACAGCCTGGCCAATTTCACACGACAAACAAATCAGAACACTTCATGCATATGAATATGCGAATAATGATGAATGCATGGCAAAATGAAACTACGACGACGTGCGAAATGAGTGAATGAATGAGTGGCAGACGGATGGACTGACTGACTGAATGAGGTGGCAAAAATTTAACATGAAATGCAGAAAGGCGATGGCATTCTGAGTACACAGTGGTTCAGGGTGGCCACAAAAGTTTATTTGAACTATAACTAAAAGGTCTGCCTCTAAACTTGAACTACATATATCACTTTTGCAGGTATGCAAACCAATCGAATATAATTACTGGTTCGGTTCAGTGGTTCAGACTGTTTCTGAACCGCCAGTTCGGTTTATTATACGGTTTTTGTAGCTGACTGAACCGCGGTTCTGGTTCGGTTCAGTGGTTCACAAAGGTACATTATGATTTCTATTGTCATGTGACTTTTGCACACTTTCAAATTGAATTCCTATTATCCATTTGAATATCTTTAATCTTGCAGAATTACTTGTTCTTAAATTTTCGTTAGGTCATCCTTAAAAGTTCCGGCATAGGTACGAATGTAGAGAATCGAACGATATGTAGAAAAATTGTCTTAGGGAAACGATTCAAATTCCCCAAATAATAAGTATAATTGGCTAGAGGAAAGCGACTTCCGTCTTCAAACTCCTCAGAGAGCTTAAACGAACCGAACCGTTTTTATATGTGGTTTTCGGCTTGGTTCAGCAATTCTTTAAGGAAGCCGGTTCGGCTTGTGGCTCGGTTCACCAGCTGGCATAAGAGGTTCATTTCGGTTCAGAACCGGCTTGCATCCCTCATCTTTTGACTACCTTTCATTATCTTTCATTTTTCTTAACTTTATTTCAAACACTTGCACAAATCCATCTCTCGTGCCACTGTACTTCCCCCCCTCCCGATGCCACGAGTAGGAGTCAAGTGAAGTGGCAAGTAAGTAAGTAGCAGTAGCCGCTGTCTCTCTCCGTTTGGTGTGTCCGCCTGCCGTATACCAAAAAACCCACAGCCACAAAAAGTTTGACCTCAACTTGTGTACTATAATTTAATCAAAATTGGAATTGTTGCTGGCACACATCTGGACTCCATATTTCGGTTTGAGGGAGTTATCCACTCCCTCCCCCCCGTATTTGCATTCAGGCTTGATATGCTTTTGACAGTGAAACGGTCGCGACTTGTCATAACAGACGCCTGCAAAAAAAAAAAATAACCAACAAATGTGATGGACATTTGTGCATTTTGGGGCTGGCTGGCGGTGAAATTTTGATGTTGATGATGATGTCTGGGACGTTGGACGTTGATGGGTGTGTGGAGAGTGCGCTCTTTAATTAGCTGCAGCTTTTACTATTTCGGCATTTGCATTTTAACTCAACTTGTGTGTGCAGGGGGGAAAAAAGGTTTTCCAACTCACATTTAACACATGATCCGGGCATTTAGATTAGCTTGGAACTGTCGACACTTGTCAGCAGCGAGTTGGAGTCATAAATGCCACACCCAGAAAAGTTCACAATCAACCGCAGCATATCCACTCATAAGTATTCATATTCCAAATGCGTTTAAATATGTAAAACTGCACCCAATAATGGTAAACAACAAGTTTTATGGTTTATGGAGCGGAGGGAACGTTATTCTAATTTGATATTTACAGATTTTTATAGATCTGAGATGAGAGATAAGGGGACAACAAAAATATATGCTAATCCAGGCCCGTATACTAGAGACTTTAGTGTTACTTCAGTTCTTGATTAAGTCGGTTCATTGATTTGGTTTGGGGTGTAACATTTTCTTTTTGTGTTGTAAGATTACTTAATCCGCTGCATTTCTAACCACTTGATCTGGGCTGTAAAATACTTCATTAGAGGCCGTTCACACAGACTGACAGGTGAACAGATTTGCTGTGTCAGTTAACTGCCAGCTTGCTTACATTGAGCAAGATAAATGGAAGTTATGACTGATATTTTTGATCAACAGTCAACAAAAGTCAACAGGCAATGCCTCTGGCAGGTGTACACATATGTATGGAAGCAACTGACTAAATTGGAATGTAAGAATAAGTGTGTAAATGCACCCTAAGAAAATATTTGAATCAATTTTAAGTGTAGTGGAAGCATGCTTTAAAATGTATAATTTTACACACAAAAACAAGAACCGACTGTAAAATACTCTGAACCAACCAAACTTTATGCTTGGGAAACACTCTTTTGCTCATAGCTCGACGACCGTTCATCGCCAATACTTGGGTGGATCGGTAAACAATCCGGTTTACTAAATATATCTAGAAGTTATAAACCATCTATCTATAAACTTGTGGGAGATTTGGGATTTATATTTCATACATGTCGAACCACTATTTCGTATCATCTCTGAGATTAGAAGAACTCGACAACATCGCTACATGGCTACATCGACTCGGCTCTTCATGCTAATCAAGAATCCCAATACCTTATAGGGGCATAGGTGCTTCCTTCTGGCTGTACTTTTGGTTCCGAGTAAAAAGTTGACATATTCCAAATTTGTACACCCTTTTTACATTTTCAATACTTTCTGCTTTCCAATTTGAAAGCCGACCGACCCAAAAGCAATATAAATTTAGTAAACAACCTAAGCTACATTAATTTGTTATGAATTCAGAGGAGCATCCCCATGGATTTCAAATGCTTAGATCCAACCACTACCAAGTTTGGTTGAAAAACTCGGCGAATTATACTGGAATTCGATTGGAGTGCTGCCTTAAAGCATTACACCATCAAACACTCAGGTTGGTTACTTCAAAGCTGGCGCCAATAGTTTGTGAAGGTGACCGGGTGAGGAAAAAACTATTCCATTGCATGACCCAAGGCACTCTAACCGCTGCACCCTACCGTTCTCATAAAAGTAACTCAAGTACTTCTTCATAACCCAACCCTTCTTCAAGTAGATGAGGTCCGGTTCGAGACCCAAAAACCTCGATCTGAACCGGCTCACTAAGTTTTGGCTAAGAACCGAATTGCAGTCTTGGTTTTAACAAATTGAAAACAAAAATGTTTGCACTTTTAAATCAAGGACTCGTACAGTTGATAGGACAAAATGTTTCGATACGTTAAACCAAAAAGATCTGGTATTTTAATCAACTTTTAGCGTAAGATTCTTAACGTTGTTTTTCCGATTGTACGTTGATTCAATTACTTGAAATAACTCGTTCTACCAGTATGCCTCGTAGAGTGCAATTGCCTTCGCTCTTCTGTAATAAATTTTTATACTCTGTACCGTAGGTACATAGAGTATTATAAGTTTGTGCAAAAGTATGTAACATCCAGAAGGAAGCATCTCCGACCCCATAAAGTATATATACTCTTGATCAGCATCAACAGCCGAGTCGATATAGCCATGTCCGTCTGTCCGTCTGTCTGTCCGTATGAACGCACAGATCTCAGAGATGGTAAGAGATAGAGGTTTGACGTGTATGGGACATATGCTTCTTATGTCTGCAGGCAGATCAAGTTTATTTTCAATTTTGGCCACGCCCCCTCCCGCCCCCGCAATTTAGAAAAAACGTCATATCTCTCACAGTTTTGAAGATAGATGGCTTGTTCCTTCTGGACATATTTAGTTATTAGAATAACTTATCGATCCGCCAAAGGAATGAAGAAGATCGGATGAACGGTTTTCGAGTTATGATCAAAAGACAAAATTTCTTGGTACAGAGTATGTTATAGTCGGGCTTGACCGACTTTCTTTCTTGTTTATTCTATATTCTTTACTAAAGGTACACAGAGTATTTAAGGTACAAAGTACATATATATATTCTTGATCAGCATCAACAGCCGAGTCGATACCTTTTAGTACAGCTCAGACCTGAATCATAGCTGAGTCAGCCTTGAAATGGCAGGGCTGGTACTGAATTCATGACATTCTTTATATGAGATTCGGCCATAAACTGAACACAGACTTTAGCCATTGCACTGACACACAATTGTAATGGCGCCTTAACTAATTGCGCCATCGCTCACTCTGATTGAATCTATTGTATTGTATTAAACTTGCCAAAATATTTCTTGCTTGTATCATTTGATGCCCAATTGGGATTCCATGCATTGTGGGAGTAGAAGAGAAGCAACTGTAATTCGGTGCTTGAAGCTCTGGTTTGCCGGTTCGAACCCAGAACTTAACAATGGTTAAGGTTCCGACATGTCATATTCAAGGTTTTAGAGTAAAGGTTTTGGTTTGAACCTCTCTTCCCCTTGGTTAATTTGTAAATTACTCTTAATAATGTGGCAAATTTCTTGATATCCTTGATATCCGTCCAACTTGGACTTAGACCAATTTCGTAGACCGAGTGAATGAAACAAATATATTTAAGAAATCTATTATTTAGTAATGTGTCGCGTGGAATATTGGTTTTGAGAATCATGGTGCCAAATTCAGCCCAAACTGCTTAGCTCTATCTCTGCAAACTGCAAGTGTGCATGCGTGCTTCTAACGCAACAGCAATAACTCAACGCAATAACAACCCTAAAAAAGGCACTCTCAGCTTACACTTGCCTTGATTTGCTCAGTTGCTGGTAAGAATCAAACAAAGTAACCCCCTCCAAGATGTTTTCGTAAGACAACTTGATGCATTAACCTCATTGAGAACTATGGAAAGAAAAAAAATAGTGTTCTATTCAGAGAGTAAACGAGTCTGCTTAGCTTGTACTTGTCATTTTGGTGAGCAGACAGAATAGGAAAAATTTGTTAATCATATTTTGAGAGCTCTGGTTGGTAGTTTTGGTTGAATCGTTACCAAACTTTCGGTAACGAAATCTCTAGTTCCAAACAGGTCCACTTTCAATTATTCAATCATAATTGGTCCGGTTTAAGGTTCAGTTCACAGTGAATAATATGTCAGAGTTCTGATTGCTAACTCTGGTTTATAGCCAAATAATAGCAGCGGGAAGAGTATCTCACACACTAATAGCGGCAAGACCATGGGGACAACACACACACAAAGGCTACTGTCTGTTTCTACGCTGCCTCTCGATGTTTTTGCGCATTCTGCTTTGGGATTCCCAAACGGTTATGGCACCGCTGGCATGGAGAGACTTCTAAGAAACGTTCAGTTGGTAGATATATCGCTGATGATGGAAATATAGGGTGGTTCCTCTTGAAACAGCTGTACGATCTACCAGCCTTCTTTGTGGTGTTGTGTCTCTGTTTAAAGTTGTGCGAAAGCATAACATCAAAGTTCAAATCAAAGTTATTTTTAATAAGATTAAATAAGATTGTTTTTACCACTCCTCTTTTTCCTGATTGTAAGGGGATTTTTGTTTATGACAATCTTATAATGTTCAGTATGTACGATACTGGACTTAGTAAATGGTTAGGTTACTTTAAACTTTGACTGGTAAACTACCTTACTTAACATGGAACACTTATACATAAATAAGTCGTTTAAGTCGATTTCAAACATGTCGGAATTCTTCCTAGACACTCTTAAAGAGATTCTTTGTACTTGTTCCAAATAGCTTCAAGCAGAATTGAGATACCAAAACCAAAGCTCGACTTCGTATTACATTACATCACACAATGTTTAGCTCTGGAAGGCTGACCTTTTCCACATACTCCCATATCAGTGGTTACCCCATCGGGTAATTGGTCACTTTTTTTCTTTTTTTTGGCAGCTTTTGTAACACCCTCGCCAGGCAATCAAATTCTGCCATTAATTTTCTTTGGATTGGTTGCCCTTTTTGCCACTTGTTTTGCAATCGAAAATGAGTTTCTCGAGACAAAGGCAGGGAACCACACGTGCACTTTTCAAGATTGCCTCACCCGGCGGAGAAGAAAAAAAAAAGAAAAAACAACAACAACAACATACCCAAAAAGTGAAAATCATAACTGCTAATTGTATTCAAATGCAAGTTGGCTGCAGTTGGCTTATGTAAAAATCCCAAAATTGGTAATTGCAGCTTGGGGAACCCACAGGGCAGGCCAGCGAGTGTTGTTGCTGTCGCTGTCGCTGCTGCTGCCGCTGCTGTTGTTGTCGCTTTCTCGCGACTCATAAAAATTCAATTAAATACGCATATCAAATGAATTTTTATGGCCTAGACTTTTACTTTGCCATTCGGTTTCGGTTTTTAATCCACAAGAGCATAATTTAATTTGTTTTACAGCGTTGCATTCATCGATTTGTTGTTGCTGTTGTTGTTGCTTGCCATTTCTTGTGCAATTTTATGGTGGCTTTCAATTTGTGACTCAGCAACTAAGCGACTTCTCCCCTCGACAACAAAATACCAAAAAAAAACCAAAAGAAGATGCACCAGTCAAGCGTTGGCCCCCAGATATCCTGCTGTGTTCTGTTTATTATATGATTTATCTCTGCATACTCAGTCTGAGGCTGAAATCTTCGAGCATGAGTTGCTGCCTCCTTAGCCAAATCGACGACGACGACGACGACGACAACGCACTTCGCCTTAAGTTAAAAAGAGAGTGGGTCAAGTGCAGTCAAAAGTGAAATTAATATTTGCTTGCCCTTTAAAAAAAAGAAGCAGAAGGATGCGATTAAAATCAAATAAAATTGAGCATAGTAGGTTGATCGTTAAACAAGACACTTGCCAGTGGAGATCAGGTGTGAATGTTAGTTTTTTTTTGTTGACCCACTTGAAATCACGTATTCAACTAGTTTAGTTAAATGGTTTAGAGCTGCAATTAATTGAGTTCAGAGTGGTAAATCATATGAAGTTATGGTTAAAATCTACAACTTAAGACAAGTCTAGGTTTCTTCTGGTCCTTCGAGCCGGATATGCTCTCAAACCGGTACCTTTACTTGGCTAATATGCTTAAATTTTAAGAAATTTGGTGCTGATTTCCTTTCTTCTGTCAGGTAAACTTAAATTTTGCTCTTTTGTTGTAGATAGTACCATTTGAAAGATGTGGAATCGTTCGTTAATAACAAGATATCACTGATAAGATGTATGTTCCAGGTCCTTAAAGCTATTAGATTATCTGGCATGCTCCCATTTTCACTTGAGTGAGCATATTCTGTTAATCAAGATAATCTGGACTCAATGGACTCAATATGAAAAGTTTTATGTCAATTTATTCTGTCGACTTAATGCAACAACTACTTCACCCAATTCGAATTCGATCAATTTTGTCGAAAGTGAAAACTGAAACTGAACTGAAGCTTTCGCCCAGATTCTTGCTCTTGATTTATACCCTTCAGTTCGGCTCAGACCTGAATCATAGCTGAATCAGCGCTGAAATGGAAGGGATAGTACTGAATTCATGGCATCCTTTATATTTGTTTCAGCCATGAATTTTACACAGGCATGTCCTACTACGTCATGACCTCTGCTGATTTTAAGCATGATTTCAGGGCTGAACTCATGGGTGAGTTTCATGGGAAGTACTAAAACATGCCTGAATTCAGGTATGATATTCAGCTATTCCTACTGTTCAGGTCTGAATCAGCCCGGACAAATTCAGTACTGAAACGTAGAACTGCAGGGTATGTACAACATCCAGTTGATATTTTCCTAACCGATACCAAGATTGCCCGTTCAGCATCGCTTTTAGCTCTTCCAACGTGAGTAAAGACTTTCCCAGAAGGTCTCTTTTAAGCTCCTTCAGGATTAGACAGATGCACCCATATCGCAGAGACTGCACAGCCTCGCGTACACCTGTACAATATGGCATATACTTCAGGGACAGCACCTCGGTTTTAGCTCTGAAAAAATATGAGCTAGTTAAGCTGTCGAATTGGTTCTTAGAATTACGTATTGTCGTCTTCAAGCTCATATACCTAAAAAAAGTATTTTCTAGTTTTTTGGAACTGGCCCGAACATTCATTTTTATAATAATGCACATTAAGTATATATATCCTCGATCAACACCACAAACTGAGTTGATATAGCCATTTCCGTCTTTTTCTATGCCATCTCCTCAGTCAGTTTGAAAGCTATCTTCACCAAACTTTGCAAGAAGTCTTTAAGTACAAATACGCTGCACGTTTATCGGAACCGGTCGGATTGGTTGACTATAGCATATTGCTGTCGTAGGAACGATGGGTCGAAAAACTAGTTCTAGTGAGAAAAACTTCTTTGTTTTCAATGGAAACGCCTCCAAACTTTGTCTTTCTTAGTTTTCTATGCTTTCCCGTGATTCCACTAAATTCGGTCCAAATCGGACAGCTATATAGTATAGCTGTCATAGAAAAGCAGTGTCTGAAAAGTAGTCTTAGTGAGAAAAACTTTTTTGTTTTCAGTGGAAATGTGCTTAAAATTGGCATTTATTTATTTGATATGCCTTCAAACAATTCTACAAAGTTTTGTCAAAATTGGATGACTATAGGTTATAGCTGGCATAGGCATGATCGGTCGAGAAACTAGTTTTAGTAGGAAAAACTTTTTTGTTTTCAAAGAAAACGCATCCAAACTTTGTATTACTTAGATTGCTATGCTTTCCCATGATTCCATTAAGATTGGTCGAAATCGGACAACTATATAGTATAGCTGTCATACAAAAGTAGAGTCAGAAAAGTAGTCTTATTGGGAAAAACTTTGAAAAGTCCTTCAAATTAGTTAGAACGAGAAAGCTGAGCTAACTTCGACTGTGCCGAAGTTTTAATACCCTTGCAAGTGCTCGCTTAAATATTTTCAAAAAATACTCTTTTTCCCATTTTCCGACCGATCGTTCGTATGGGAGCTATTTGATATAGTCATCCGATTTGGACAAAAACTTGTAGAATTATGTAAAAGCACGAGAAACAAACAAATACAAAATTGCAGGATGCTACCATTAAAAACAAAAAAGTTTTTCTAACTAAGACTGTTTTTCAGACCTATCTTTTGTATGGCAGCTTTACCATATAGTTGTCCGATTTTGATAAAACTTGGTGGAATTATAAAAAAAACATATAAAACCTACGATTACAAAGTTTGGAGACGTTTCCATTGAAAAGAAAAAAGTTTTTCATACTAAAACTAGTTTTCCGACCGATTGTTCCAATGGGAGCTATGAGATATATTCATCCGATCCGGTCGGTTCCGACATATTAGTAGTGTGCAGCAAAAATATGACTCTGTGCAATATTTCAGCTCGATAGCTTTAAAACTGAGAGACTAGTTCGAGTAGAAAGAAACAGACAGAGGGACAGACGGACGGACAAAGCTCAATCGTCTCAGCTCGTCACCCTGATCAAGAATCTATATAGTTTATGGGGTCGGAAATGAATATTTCTATGCGTTGCAAACTTCTGGGCAAAATTATAATACCCTTTTCAAGGGTGCCGCAACGTGCTGCAAGGATATACAAACTTCGGCCGCGCCAAAGTTAACTTTCCTCTTTTTTTCTTCTTTCTAAAACCTAGAAATGTTTTTCAAAAATCCCGAAAAGGTTTTTCAAGAATTAAAAAAGTTTTTTCTATCTAATAGTAAACAATTTTCTTAATACTAGAAAGTTTTTGTTCTATTTCAATGGGCATTTTAAAGTACCTACTTGGGGAAGTGTCACTCCTAGATACTTGTAAATGTTTACTGATTATAATCAGTAGGTTAGTTGTTGGTTATCAAAGGTCTAGCTTACATATCTTGCCATTCTTCCTTTAGATTTCCAATCGAGCTCTGTCTATTGTATCAAATGCTGCCCTGAAGTCGATAAAGATGAGGTAAAGTTTTTATTTGCTCTTAGAAACTCTTTGGATATCGACGTTAGGGCGAATATGCGGTTTCTGAACCCCTCACTGGTTTTCGCTTAATACTTTACGTTCTTCAAGGAACGAATTTAGGCGCAATCAGATTACTGAAGTGAATGTTTTTAAAAGCGGATCTAGAAATAGTTTCCTACATTGTTAGGATCTGTCTTTCTAAAAATGGGCTAAGTAATGTTTCTAAGTAAAACTTTTGGGAACACAACCTAAATATTTATTTAAAAGCCTCTTTTAGCTGCTTTGCAAAGTTAACAGAGGAGTGCAACAGAAACTACGCTAGAAAACTCTCTTTTGCTGGGGCTTTTCAGACTTTTTTTTTGGTTTATTGCGGAAACATTCAAAATTCGGTAGGTCCCTTTTTTCAATGATGTTATATAGTAACAACATATTTATAACAACAGCGATTTGTAGTAATCTGCTAATGTTACGGAGGTGATATGAATAGCTCTTCTTTACGATGAGCAGTTTCTTTGCTTTACTTTTACTGTCTCAAAAAACTATCTACACAGAGAACATTGGATGATTTACCAAAGGATTTGATAAATGATCATTCATTGGATGATTAAAAGGATATTAAAAACATAACCAGTCCAAATGATCCTAAAAGGCTGAAGGTTTTGATAACAAATGCGTTCTTTTTTTGTAAATAGTTTTTAAATTCTCTGTTTTCTCTCTATCTGGAGCGTTGGAACGACTCTAACATTCTGCTCTCCACCAGCTCATTGGTAGAGCATCCAATACTCGAAGTGTGCAAGTGTTGCCAAGTGTTGCCCTCTCTGTAGCACTTGGATTTAGAATTGCTTGAGCGATTCATAATTGATTTCTTTATTTTATTTAGTTTTTTTTTTCGTTACCAGCAGGTGCACAAATTGAAGCTGCACAGCAGCAACATCGGCCCACATGAAACTGGGCAACTCAATGGCAACTGGACGGGCAATTGCGTGTGTCTGCATCTGTTTGTCTGTCAAATTCAAAATTCCCCCGCATAAAAATTCAAAATAAAATTAACAAAAAAATTCATTAAAACTGCTGCCTAGCAAAATAAATCTCTGTTCAGTTGGCTGTCATGTCAAATAAATCATAAGACACGGCAAATGGACGAAAAACTAAATAAAAAAATAAAAAGTAAAATGGTCAAAAACTAGGAAACTCTGACTCCGCCGCGGTCTGGGCCAGACTCAGCGACGACGACGACGACTTTGACTTTGCGTGCCAAGTTGCGTTGATGATGTGAGCCGCCTGATGAAGAGTTAACGGTAAATTATGTTGTTGTCGCCGAAAACTGAAAACGTTACTTTCCCAAAAACGAGCAGGCGAAAATGCAGTATTTTATTTAAACGAAATGAAACAAAAAATGAAAATACGCAAATAGATAAGTTAAATGGGGAAACACGTATACGCAACGTTAAGTTGCCACATTGCCCGTCACTTGTCAGCCGGCCGCCTTTTCGCGTTTTCAATTTTCGGTTTTTCATGTTAATGAAACGCGATTTCCTAGCCGAGCCGGCAGTTTACGAGTATTCGTTTGTTGCCGTTGTTGCTCGTTATTATTCACGCGCTTAGAGTCAATTATCAAAACCGCCAAAAAAAAAAAGGAAAGAAAATCAAAAACAGCCAACAGGAAAGGCCTTAAGCTAGAGGTGGAAGCAGCAAGCTTGTATACTCTTACCAAAATTGAGGTGATTTTATTTTTTAATTGCTTATTTACAAGCAAGCAGGTTGGACTCAGTTTGTTTCCTTGGGGCGAATGGAAACATTTTGAAGAATTCAAATGCACGACTACCCTGCCCGCAGCAAACAAGATAAGTGAATGATTCTGCCAGTAGGCATTTCAATCAAATTCTCATTCCCTGTTGGGAATCTGTATAATTATTCTTAGAAAAAGCCTCTGCTGAGGGATTTGATGGCGATTCTTTGTGGATAATGCAAATAGGCCCTTCACAGTGATACAGAAAGAGTGTCTTTTCAACTCATTTCGTCCTGGATTTTAGAAACTTTACCATCTGATGCATAACAAAATGAAAGAGATTGGAAATATATTTAGTTTAATTTTTTGGAATTTAGCAGAATTTTCTATATACTTGTTTAGTATATTAGTTAAAGAACTCAATCTTAAAACATTAAGAACCCGCTAAGTGCAGCATTTGGGAACATGAAAATCACAAGAAATTCCACAGGTCTGTTACAGTTTTCGAATTGTTTCCTGGAACTTTTAAATACTTCCAGTTTTAGTATAATATTTCTATTTTTGATCATCAATCCATTCATTATCTATGCCTGTGAGCTTGTGACTAAGCAAGAGGAATAAAAATTATGCAATTAGTTCACGGCTGCAAAACTGGTTTTAAATCAAACCGACTCGAACTCGAAATTCTGACTTTCATTTTACTCTGAACCGAACCTTGAACCGAACCTAGAACGGAACTTCTTAAGTTATACTATACTAGATAGAATTTACATATGGGCTAATCCTGCGTTGCGGACGTTACATTTGTACGCAAATTTGCTTGTTAAATTTGACACAGCTGGCGTTCCCATTGGTATATTTTAATGAAATTTTTAGTAAAATGCAGTTCTTTGGGAGTTCTTCAAAACCTATTTTAAAATAAAAGGTTAACTGTTTTTGAAAAAAAGTTATGCTTGCTTAAAGTTCCGTTGCGGACGTTACAAAAAATGGAAGTCGACCTTGAGGCTTATGTGTATTTGCACATTTTTTAGCGAATGTTGCATAATAAAACCAAAAAGTCCATATACAAAAAATTAAAAGGAGTATATGACCATTTCAATCCACCCTTCAAATGAATGATAAGTAGTCCCGTTAAAAAAAAATCTTAATTTTTGTCTGTTGCGGACGTTACGTTACGGACGTTACACTTTTTCCATCAAGCCAAATTGTGTGATTAAAGAATATTCATGCATCTAAAAATCCTTTTAACTTTGTAATTATTAATTTAACTATATATATAAAAATCTCGTGTCATATGTTTGTTAAAAAACTCCTCCGAAACGGCTTCACCGAACTTAATGAACATTTTTTTGTATTAATTTGGCAGGCAGGTTTTTAACTTTATTTCGCTACGCTAAGTAATTTGCGTGTCCCTCTGCAGAACATTTATTTGGATTGACGACGCTGCTCATAAGTGTCACTTTGTGCTTTATTATTGTGAAAATTTATTAAATTACGAAAATATCGGAATATCGTTTTTGATCAATCGTTTCAATTGGGCCTTTCTGTGTGCGTGTGTGTGTTATAGAAAACAATGCCAGCATGGACGTACCGTCGAATTTTGCAAGGGGCAGGGGGGTTGTTTGGTAACTAATTACTAATTCTTAATTTTCAGGAACTATTTTAGGTTTGAGACGAATTTTAAGTTCATCTCAAAATAAGTGGCGCTCGTCTGACCCCTCTTAGGGTACGGCCTTGTTCGCTTGCAATATGTTCATGAAAGCTCAAAGCTGATATTTCTTAAAGTAGATGCAGCTTTAAAACTGTTAATTACATGAGATAGCAAATCAAGTATTTTGTTTGAGATTAAGTTTTTCGAATTCTCGGCAACATACAGCATCATAGAGCAGGCCCAGATTCAGCAGGGAAAAATCCATTATAAACAACTACTTCCACCTCATAATATTAAAATGGATTTTTTGAGTATTTTCATGCCGTTGGGGACGTTACACACTTTGCCATTAATATATTTCAAAAAAAAGTGTAATCAATCATTTTTTCTTTTCATTAGATTAAAGTGCATAAAAAACTCTGTTTATAAAGCTAGTTTGGAAAACAAAATTATTAAAATTCATTCTGTTAAATTTAAAAAACCCTATTTTCCGATGCGGACGTTACACACAATGTACCCATTTTTAATTCAAATTTATAATGGATATTAGATATCTTACAAATATGATGTTTATCTTAAATGAAAGAAAACGAACCAAATTTAAAGTTTTGCTAAGCGCCAAATACTGAAACGACTGTTTTGCCCACTTTTTAGACCAATAAAAATACCCTTTTTTTACAAGAATAAATTCAAGCATGAGATAGGTGTAGGTAAAACTCTATCAAGAGCAAACCATTCACCGTAAAACCATATTGCTTATATATTTTGAAGCTTGAATATGTGTCCTATTTTTCCATTAACAAACATTTGGAATTTGGGCAACTTTAATTTTCTGCCCTTGGTTTAAACATTTTCGGATTAGCCCATATGTCTATTAACAGAGCGTTAACATTAACATTAATGTATATATCTCAACAATATCTAGCTAGCAAACAGCGCATCCTGTTCCATAGAGGTCAGGTGGATATGGCTATATAGTCTCGGCTGTTGATCAAGAATATATATAACTACTTTATGTGGTCGGAGATGCTTCCTTCTTGCATTACAAATATCTGTAGTTCCTTCGACTGTGCCTAATATTTTATGCCCCCTCGATGCATTGAAAAGACCCATTTTCCGCTCGATCGGTTCTATGGCAACTTTGTTATCGAAAAGGATATAGTAATCCGATATTGACCAAACTTCGAAATCTGTTTGATAGCACTAAATTTTAATAATGTCCGAATTTAGGAATGCTAACACTGAATACAAACAAGTTTTTCATAATAATGCTGGATTCCCATAGTGGTGATTTTATCATCGTCCCACGAGTTATCGAAAAGATGCAATAAGATGGCAATAATTGGCAGCATTTTGTCATTTTTGTATTCTGGCAGCGTATGCAGAATGAAAAAGTGCATTTGCTTACAATGATTTATTTAACTTAGAACTCTTTCCAACTGCAGACAAGCATTCAGTCAGGACAAAAGAGTTTTCATTATAGTAAGCAATGAGGGCTAATTAGTGGGAATTTGTCATAGTGCTCCCGGACGTATGGGCTTCTATTTCATTTGTTCTGCGTTTTCTTATGGAAAGGAAAGCTTTTCCATATCCCCCAATTGATATCTATATCCCCATATCAATGCTTCAAAGCGTTTATGTGGCCTCTGGTGTCCTTGCAAATCTCTGTGTTTCCAGATGCGGCTAAAAAGCTCTTTTTTGCTTTTGTTAGTGACAATAATCACAATAATCGAAACCCTGTTGAGTCACTGCTCAAAAAGTTACGGATGCAGGTGCATTCAATTTGGATGCAACTTATGTGCTACCACCAGCCCCTATGATTGTTGTATGCCATGAAAATCACTGCTCAAATAATCAAGGATGCATGTGCAATCAATTTGGATGCAACTTATTTGCTACCACCGGCCCTTTTGATTGTTGTATTTCGTGAAAATCACTGCTCAAATAATTAAGAATGCAGGTGTATTCAATTTGGATGCAACTTATTTGCTACCACCAGCCCCTATGATTGTTGTATGGCATGAAAATCAATGCTCAAATAATCAAGGATGCATGTGCAATCAATTTGGATGCAACTTATTTGCTACCACCAGCCCCTATGATTGTTTTGTGGCGTGAAAGCTGCATTCGACACAAGAATGCAGGAATGCAAGAATGCGGTGTGGTGAGAATCGCATATAAGACCTATTTTTCGACCAATGGTTCGTATGTCGGCTATGATCCAAGAAGATCAAGATCTGGAATGAAAGGAATAAAGTTAAAAATATCCCAAAATTCAATAAATGTTAGTTGAGTACTTCAAACAGCGCTCAAGCTGGCATACCCCTCTTGACAAAGAGTATGATAAAAATTTCAAAACTGGCTGTTGAAAAACGGCAGGAAAACAAAGTGGCATAAACACACACACAAACACACACACACACACTTGGCTACAAAAATTTCACTTTCACAAAAGGTCTATGGACGTAGCCCGTCCCAATCTCTCCACACCCTGGGCCTGGCGTGAGTTCGCGAATCGCCGCCAAATTGGATACCAGCCAAGCCATAGACATAGACTGTCAGCCGTCGATTTGCGGCATTTTTCGTTAGTTTTTGTGTTTTTTTCTTTTTGCATTTTGTTGGCTGAAAATTGTTTGCAGGTGGTTTCCGTCAGACAGGCAAAATGGTTCACTGGAGAGTCGATAATAAAATCGGTTTAAAAACATAAAAATGTACTCACTAAACTCATTTTTCCGTTATAAGAACAGTCATAAATAATGGAAAGTTTTCTAATCCCATAAAATGGAAAACAAAACTGTCATAAATTTCCCATCCACAACCACCACCAGCTTATTTCCCAGTCATAACTTATCTTGGGTTAATTCTTCGTCTCTCTAACATAAATCATTGTCTTCCAATTATATTTATAGAATTCTTCAAGAAAATGCCGACGCCTTGAGATAAATATTTTGATTGGCACTAAAATTAAAAATAAATTAATCAAGCGACTACAGTCGGTGCCCCCGTTAAAGGACAATTTCAAAAAGCATTCAATGCCATTTTGAAAATTTTTCTTTTGAGAAAATTAGCATAGAAAAGTGAAAGTGTTTGCAGCTGCAATGAATTTAATGTGTAGCAACAAAACTGACTGAACTGACTGAGCGCGCATGTGCAGCATTTAAGCCTCGCCCAGCCAGCCAGTCAGCCAGCCAGCCCCCCCACTCTTCGCCGGAGCCGCCGCCTTCTCAAAATTATCCATGAGCTATTTCGGTGCTGTCAAAAGGGCGCAAAGTGTGGATAATTTTCGTTCGAAAATGCTCGATATGGAAAGTGGCTGGCAAACACCCACGCTACAAAATTGTTAGTGCCTCAAGTTCAACGTTTGATTTTCGAGACACGATTTGCATGGCTAGACGAGATACTTATTAACCTAAGTGATCCACAAAGCGTGAGCCATAGTTTTGGTCACACACCCGCAAGGCGGAATGCACTTGTTGTTGTTAAGCAGCAGTCGGTTGGCAGATGGTGAAAAGTTGCAAGTGCATATTAAGAGAATGACTCGGTAGAATCGTTAACTTTGTTATCTAATGAGTCCTTAAAGTCTATCGTGGGCTGAAAGTAGTGTGCTTGCATTTCTTCGCCTGTTTGTCCACTCAATTAACTCTCAAATAGGGATTGCCAGCGCACGAAGAATAATATGTAAAGCGCTGAAAGAGGGGTTGTTTTTCGCAGTTTAAAAGCATATGCAGAGGAGGCTGTCATAAAAAGCGAGGGTAATTGTAGCAAACACTTTGCAGTTTAATACAGGATGCGTTGGCAACAATCTCAGAGTGAACTGTGAAAAAAAGAGTGAAAATTTTGGTGAAACTGGAATTAAGAACAAGGCTGTATGTTCAGCAAAGCTGTCATCATACTCATTCCCAGAAGATTGGGGTCTTTCATGGTTCGAAAGAGATTTGGGGAAATCATAGACAGGCATCTTAAAAAAAAATAAAGATAATGTGATCTTTTTAAGAAAGAAGATACATTTGATTCTATTGTGACAAATGCTTTCAGTCTCAGGGCCGTTTTCTCAACTTCTAGTTAGCTGTAAGGACTTCAAACTGGTTTTAAGCCGAACCGGTTCGATCCCGGAATCCGGACATATTGCTTTCCATGAACCGAACCTTAAATCAAACCAAGTTTGAAAGTTAAAGTTGAGCTTGAACCTGTTCCAACTCCTCGAGTTCGGTTCTGCCCCCAAAAAAAATTTAACATTACCAAATCTGAACTATTGCCTAGTATCTCTTGTTTCTTATCAGGTCGAAAAATTCCGAAAAGTTTGTACGAATCGACTGGCTAAGAAATTGCGCTCCTTATAAGGCTTCGATTTTAGATTCTAGATTCTAAAGCTTATAGAATGATTCTCAGAAACCAAAAAGCTAAGCGACACATTGGCAATAAATTTATTGAATAGGTTTTCTGTACACTCATAAAACATTCGCCCTTAAAACTAGAAAGTCACCCTAAAATTAAGAAAAATATTTTGTCATTTATGGAAAACTTTCAAAGTTTCAGAAAAATTTTCCATAAATGAGAAAAAGTTTTCTTAATTTTAGGATGAATCGCCTTAAGACGGATTTCATAGGAGAATTTCTAGTTTTCAGGGCGAATTGTTTTACCAGTGTATCAACTCCAGAAGATCTAGATCAATGTTATCTTATAACTAAATCTTTTAAATGATCATTAATCCAACTCTAAATTGCAAAGACCTTCCAAACATGAACAAATTATTGACATTGACAAAATTGGACAAGTTTTCTGATCTTCAATTTAAATTGGGTAAATCGTGAAACAAACCAAGGTTCGAACCAACACTTCCACCTAAAATCTTGAACAATTTGTACATTTTAGTTCGAACTCCCGAACCGGAGCTCCGCAATGAATTTGAGGGTTGCAGCCCTGATAGCTGCAAAACTAATAATTAACTCTGTTATTTGTATGTTTATGTAGCAGATAGGGCCATATAAAAGTTAAAAAATCGTTATTTAGTTAATTTTTCTAGTCAAATGTAAAAATATATATTTTTATTCTTAAAATGTAGAAACATAATCGATGCCCTGAACCAATGTTTTTATATTATAAGTTTGTGCAAAAGTATGTAACAGCCAGAAGTAAAGTATATATATTCTTGATCAGCATTAACAGCCGAATCGATATAGCCATGTCCGTCTGTCAGTCTGTCTGTCCGTATGATCGCACAGATCTCAGAGATGGTAAGAGATAGAGGTTTGACATGTATGGGACAAATGCTTCTTATGTCTGCAGGCAGATCAAGTTTATTTTCAATTTTGGCCACGCCCCCTCCCGCCCACGCAATTTAGAAAAAACATCATATCTCCCACAGTTTTGAAGATAGATGGCTTGTTCCTTCTGAACATATTTAGTTATTAGGATATCTTATCGATCCGCCACAGAAATGAAGAAGAACGGATAAACGGTTTTCGAGCTATGATCAAAAGACAAATTTTCTTGATACAGAGTATGTTATAGTCGGGCTTGACCTATATTCTTTCTTGTTTTTCTAAGGGGGTGGTATAATAATATTCTATAGTCGCTTCTTCCTCAGTCTTGAACCCATATGATAAGGAGGTATCTTTAAAGATACAAAAAAAAGGTAAATTATAGGTAATTAACGCCTTCGAATGTAGCTTTCGTAATGTGCGATCTGCCGATATGAGCAAATTTCCTTCTAATATGAGTTTATTTTCTGAAGTCACTTTGTTTTCCCTTGCAAAGGGTATTATAATTGTGCCCAGAAGTTTGCAACGCATAGAAATTTCCGATTTCCTACCCCATAAACTATATATATATTCTTGATCAGGGTGACGAGCTGAGTCGATTAAGCTTTGTCCGTCCCTCTGTCCGACTGTCTCTACGCGAACTAGTCTCTCAGTTTTGAAGCTATCGAGCTGAAATATTTCACAGAGTCTTCTTTTTGCTGCACGCTACTAATATGTCAGAACCGACTAGATCGGATGACTATATCTATATTTTTAATGGAAACGAATTCATAGTGTTTCCATGCATTTTGATAATTTTGCCAAGTCTGATGAAAATCGGGCAACTATATTGTATAGCTGCCATACAAAAAATAGGTCTGAAAAACTGTCTTAGCTAGAAAAACTTTTTTGTTTTTAACGGTAGCATCCTGCAATTTTGTATTTGTTTGTTTCACTTGCTTTTACATAGTTTTACAAATTTTTGGCCAATCGGATGACTATATCATATAGCTCCCATACGAACGATCGGTCGAAAAATGGGAAAATGAGTATTTTTTGAAAATATTTAAGCGAGCACTTGCAAGGGTATAAAAACTTCGGTACTGACGAAGTTAGCTTAGCTTTCTCGTATATTTTTAAAGAACAACACCTTATATTCTAAGCAAACACAAGGGTTAGTTTCTCCAAATTTTAGAAATTTCTAAACTGCTTATGAATAATCTTCCATATTTTGAAGGAAATTCAAGAGAATTTTTATGCTTTTATTCTGTTTATAAGAAATTAAAATGATAACTTTAAAGACTGTTTTAATCTAACTTCAAAGATTAATTGTTCACTAATTTTGTGAAAGTGAAATTGAATAATCTCGACCTATTTATTAGAAAATTTCCTAATCTTTTGGTTTTCAGAAAAGTTTTTTTCTAAATAATGGTTTTTTGCAGCGTTTTTAGAAATTCAAGAAAACTTTATATTAATTAGAACCAATTTCTAAACCCACCCTTTTCTGTCTAAAAGTGGCCTTAGTGAAGAAATATAACTGCTTCTTCCGTCGCTACCTTATCTTACCTAAGTTAAGCTTCTCATTTTGTAAGGTTTGCTCCCCTGTTTAATCTATCGCACTTCTTGATGATCTGAAGTCAAGTTAAATATCTCTCGAGAGCATTAAACATCTGGAAATTAGCACCTTTTCTTTGGGGTTGCAAACATTCTCTAGTTGCATAACCTCAAAGCGTGGTCCTTAGCCAAGAAATTATTAAAGCTTTTTGTCCAAGCTCAACTCCAAACCCTATTTTAACCTCAGTGAGCAGTCGACGCTCACGTTAGGCAGCAGCTTAGCAGGTGTATCGGTCAGTTCACTCTTGAGTAGCCAGGTTCGGAATGGGTTGATCAACTTAAATCGGAATATTTTCCTATATTTATTAAACAATAAACGTTATTTCTCTATCAAGGGCACTAATTTTGTGACAGCCCGTTGTTATATCTTTCATATTTCCTACTTCATGAACATAAAAACTTACAAAAATATTGTTA
Source organism: Lordiphosa fenestrarum (assembly GCA_035044985.1). Classification (NCBI taxonomy): domain Eukaryota; kingdom Metazoa; phylum Arthropoda; class Insecta; order Diptera; family Drosophilidae; genus Lordiphosa; species Lordiphosa fenestrarum. Next base: position 81,675 of record JAWNNO010001799.1, read on the forward strand.
TTTGAGCTGGACTAACTCCTTTTAAAAATTGCTCAATGCAACTGGCTCAATGAAGAAATTCCCATAAATAAATATTATCATTTAGGGTAATTTACCCACCGAAAAAAAGAGAAAAAAAAACACATTCAAGTATCTAGGGAAATAGGTTTTTGGTGTATTGTTTGTCTCCCATTACATCGAATTCATTTGGTGTTTTTTTTTCGGCGCGCGTGACTCGATTGACATTTGAATGAGAGTGCCAAATGTGCACAACGAGCGGCGGCTACCACAAAAAATCAACAATTCCTCTTCCTCCGCCTCACTCGAAAAAATCAATATGCGGTAATGCATTTTTGTGCTATGCAGGTATTACAACAACAACAATGGACAACCAAAAAAGAAGCCATTATCATGCAATATGTTTGCAGGCCAGCTGCCAAATGGGAAAACAACAAACAAACAAAACAACCAACTTTTCGGCAATTGCACAAGTCAAGCAGCAAGCAGCAGGTCGTACAAGAAGAAATCGTAGGCTGCTATAGCAGCTAATTACTGAAAATGCCAGGCAGTAGAAGCTGGTCAATGAACCGTGTCCCCCTGTTCCTCACACCAACTCTTGGTTGGCTGATGCTGGTCCCTTATCTGTGTAGGGACAAGCAAACTTCATTAGTATCAACGGGACGCGGGGCCAGTGTCGGCAAAGTGTGTAAAGATGAAATTGTAATTCAACTTCATTTAAAACGCATTAACGCAGCATAAATATGAGGAGCGGAATGGTTATTGGAGAAGTGCCACGTACTGGGGATACTCTAGTCCAGTTTTGGGCATTAACTATTATCCGAGATTGAAAGTAGGTCACAGGAATTGAGTTTGGATTATCTATAAAAGATGTCTTAATATTTAAAATAAAATCAATTGCAGCCAAGTTTTTACGAAGTAAACCTGCTTGCCTTGATGCGCGGAATGCGACTATAAGCTAAAGAAAAAAGATAAAAACTAACCCAGCTGATTGCCATCTTTCAAATCGAGCTTGATCTATTTCCATGTGACTAACCTTCAAAGTGTGGTGCAGCAGGTAGTGTTTGTGTCTGCTTTGTAAGAGGTTGAAAGCTCGATCTCGCCTCGGGTCATCTAATGAACAAGTTTGTATACCCTTGCAAATGGTATTATAATTTTGCCCAGAAGTTTGCAAAGCATAGAAATATTCATTTCCGACCCCATAAACTATATATATTCTTGATCAGGGTGACGAGCTGAATCGATCTACACGAATTAGTCTCTCAGTTTTAAAGCTTTCGAGCTGAAATTTTGCACAGAGTCTTCTTTTTGCTGCACACTACTAATATGTCGGAACCGACTGGATTGGATGACTATATCTCATAGCTCCCAAAGGAACAATCGGTCGAAAACTAGTTTTAGTATGAAAACCTTTTTTCTTTTCAATGGAAACGTCTCCAAACTTTGTAATCGTAGGTTTTCTATGTTTTTTTTTATAATTCTACCAATTTTTATTAAAATCGGACAACTATATGGTATAGCTGCCATACAAAAGATAGGTCTGAAAAACAGTCTTAGTTAGAAAAACTTTTTGTTTTTAATGGTAGAAACCCGAAATTTTGTATTTTTTTGTTTCACATGCTTTCGCATAGTTTTACAAATTTTTTGGCCAAATTGGATGACTATATCATAAAGCTCCCATACGAACGATCGGTCGGAAAATGGAAAAATAAAGTAATTTTTTTAAATATTTAAGCGAGCACTTGCAAGGGTATAAAAACTTCGACACAGACGAACAAGTTAACTTAGCTTTCTCGTTTCTTTATATACTTATACACCCGTTCACCTTTACTAGCTATAGGCGCCAGCTTTCAAACTTTTGCCTTTCGACTTCAGCATTCGCCTTTTTTCTTGGGCGAAAATGAGAGAAGATTTCTCAAGGCTTCGAAACTTTTAAAATACTTGAAACATGACAAACGCCATGAACAAGTGTATATACCTCAAGTCAGGCTATTTACCGCTTGCAACATTCTGAAAACAAGTTGAGGTTGCCTGCGTTTGAGGCCAGCGCCAGGCATTAGTCTTTCCTTTAGGCGGCCCAGCCCAAAAAACCGAGTCAAAATATTTGATCGAGTGTGGCTCAGAGGCTCCCGATGCGGCTTCCAACACTTAACCCTATCCCCTACCCATCTGCAATCACTAGTCCCCCACCCCCCTCCCCACCAATCACAAGTCTGAACCCTGGACACGAGCAATTAATCAAATTCTGTTCTACTCCCGATTGCTGTTGCTGTTGTTGTTGTTGTAGGCCGCCACACAACATGCCTGAGAACTGCGCAGTGAGAAGGGTTCGTCTTCAGCATGTCTCTCTCTCCCTCTCTCTCTCTCTCTCTTGCTCTCCTTGGGGTTCGACCTACGAGCTTCGCACTTGAAAATTTGTTGTCTGAGGTTGCTGTTAATGAAGCGTGCAGTTAATTGTTATTGTTATTCTTGTAAACAAATTGTTTTTGTTTCGGTAAGGTCAGGCAGAGAGGGTGGGGAAGGGATGACCAAACTGGTTTATTGTTGTTTATTTTTAATTTGGGATTTTCCCCAAAAGATTTTTCTTTGGCCGAGAAAAGGCAAAGAACTCATCAATTTGGAAATCTTGAGAAATTTCCGAAGCTAATTTGAAAATTTCTTTGTCTGTTTCGAGATTAGGCATAAACTAAATGAGTTCTTAGGTGAAAAAGAATAAGATGAACCAGTAAATGAACCAGTAAGAACCTTTTCTGACTAAGACTACTTTTCGAACCTATTTTTGTATACTCTATAGATGTCCGATTTCGACCAAACTAACATGTAAAAAACTTGAAGTCGATTTCGCTTAAAACAAAAAAGTTTTTCCCACAAGAACTTCTTTCTCGACCGATCATTTGCACTGGAGCTATATAATATAGTCAACCGATTTGGACAAAATTTTGTGGAATTGGGTGAAAGCATGTAAAATAAACAAATACAAAATTTGGAATGCTACCATTAAAAACAAAAAAAGTTTTTCTAACAAAGACTGTTTTTCAGACCCATCTTTTGTATGGCAGCTATACCATATAGTTGTCCGATTTTAATAAAACTTGGTAGGACTATAAAAAAGCATAGAAAACCAACAAATACAAAGTTTGGAGACGTTTCCAGTGAAAAGAAAAAAGTTTCTCATACTAAAACTAGTTTTCCGACCGATTGTTCCTATGGGAGATATGAGATATAGTCATCCGATCCGATCATATTAGTATCGTGCAACAAAAAGAAGACTCTGTGCCAAATTTCAACTCAATAGCTTCAAAACTGAAAGACTAGTTTGCGGAGAAACAGACAGACAGACAGACGGACAAAGTTCAATCGACTCAGCTCGTCAACCTGATCAAGAATATATATGGCTGATGGGGTCGGAAATGAATATTTCTAAGCGTTGCAAACTTCCTAGCAAAATTACAATACCCTTTGGGTACTAAAAAATCAAATATATCAATAAAAAATCAAATATACAAGACGAAAACAATAACTGCTCTTCCTAAAAGAATATACATAGCATAGGCTATCATATAGCTCCCATAGGAATGAATATATTTACTTATAAAAATAGATATTGTGAGTTTTAGTCTCAAAATTTTGCAAAAAAAAAACCATTAAAAAACAATTTTTGGCCGATCATTCCTATGGGAGCTATATGATATAGACGACCGATCTGCCTGATGTTGACATTTTTGCAAAGCTTAATAAATATAAAGACCGCTTGTCAAGTTTCATTAATATAGCTTTGAAACTGACTACGTTAGGGCATATATTAATTTGTTTATAACTTCATTAATTAATATCTGTTTAACTATAAAAGTCTCCAACTTTTGGAAGGTACCGTAATTTAGGTTATGCCTAGGGCAATAAATTGTATATTCTTAAAAGCTATATCATGGTGGTTAACACTGAAAGAAAATTATATGTAAGATTTAACAACAATTATTTAATATTATTAAGTAATGAAAATTTTGATTAAAATAGGATCTTAGTAGGTGCTGTAAAATACTATTCAGCAATATCAATCCGAGCCCTTTCCGATAATCACAAGCCGAGAAATTTAAAAAAAAACCCTTTTTTCACTTTTTGTTTTTTTTTGCGATTTTTAAAATTGTTTTTAAAATTACCGAAAAAAATGTTTGGGCAAAACTGCAAGTTGAGTTTTGGTGGGCATGTCGAGATCTAATTTCGATAAAAATTTGGTTCAAATCAAAAATGGTGAGTCCGGAAACCGTTCGAGTTGGAAAAGAATGACCCATAGGCTAAAAAAATCATAAAATAATCAATATATTTCCATAACTTTCACACAAAATAGCTAAAATATTGAGCTTAGATTTTAAATGAAACAAGAGAAAAACTTTAGTTTGAACTGCTTTTTCTAGTAGAATGTACAAAAGGTATATCTATGGATGGATATATTACATATGGGCATTTCCATGGTGTCGAACTTGACCGTCGTACGCACTTAAATTCAAAAAAAATTACGAACAAATCTGATTTTTATTTTGACAATGTACGTAACTTATACCTCTTGATTAGCCCTATAATTGGTGCAAAGGTTGATTTTGAGTAATTTTTTGTTTTCGAGATAATTGCAAAAAACCAAGACGCTCGCACGGGACAAATATAAAAGTGGTTTTCGTGGGCGACAATTCAAACGCTGATTTCAACGAATCCTGAGAGAATTTCTTTATGTGACTAATTTTAGAATTTTGTGCATTGATGTTTTATGTGCAAAATGTTTTATACTTTTTTCAAAATTTTATTTTAAGCACTTTCGCACGGGACAGTTCGTACGGGACATATTTTTCCACCTTGATATTGATGTGGTTTCTGTTATCATGCAAAGCAAAAACTTACAGTCAATTGCAATCGCATAGTATTTTATGGTTTCTTATTCAATCTTCATTAACTCTTTGAACCCATAGAATGGTTTTAGATATCAAAATTCAATGAAATCTAGAGGCACCTTTTTAAGAAAAAAAACCTGCAAAAGAACCATAAAAATGAGAAAAATTGTGCTTACGCGACTTTGCATTCAAAAATCCCGAAATGGGTTATGAATTAATGTAAGACTGGCATACATAAGTTCAATTTAGTTGTTTCCCCAAGAAAATCTGATAAAACATAGAGCTTTTAAGTACTTTTAGTTTTTTGGTCTAGGTGGACCTTCCGGTGGAAATGCCCATACAGAGAATACAGGAGATAGAAACGTCCAAAATTCAAATTTCACCAAGAAAAAATCTTATATGCTCATCCAATTTTATTAATCAGTAATATTAATAACGGCAGAGTTCAAGAACTCTAGGCCTTGAATATGAAACAACATTTTTACTCTGATTTGATAGCATTAATGATACATAGGATTAAAAAGGATTAAAAATCAAGTCGTTGGACTCTAAATGAGCACCATCATAGTCAAAACCAGGCCAAGAAAGGTTTGTAGCTCAAAAACTTTTTTTGGAGAACCCAAAAATTTGACTTGGCTTAACTGGGTATAAAGATTTATTGAGTTTGGTACAAGATTCTTTTATTTTTATCATTTACTAGTGCATTGCTTGTTGTTGGCACAGCTTCAGCGACTTTCCAACCACCAAACCTCTTTCAAAAAGAAAGAACAATTTCTGTCGGACTTGTCTGGAGTTGATCCCCAGACCTTTTGTACTCAACGACGGCGGCATGTTAGTTTACTGCGGCCATTGCACACTTTTGTAGACGCACGTCTAAATGGCAACTAATACTTTTCTGTGCTGTGGCCGAGTTGAGTTGATTTGTGCTCATTTCAAGAACGAGGGGAACATTCGTTCTCATAAGCTTGAGAAAACAGTCTTTGAGTTACAGAAATTCTATTTTCTGGACGGGTATTTTCCACTGTGTTCCATATTCCATATTTCAGTCCAAAATAAACTCTTATTCTGGTACCAAACGGATCCAGTACCCAGATCTCGATAATTCAGATGAATCTCTTCTAAACCAAACAAAAATGATGTAAAACCCTCTCCCCACATCACCAGCTAACAGCAGGCTTAGCAGCGCCAAGTTATAACAGTCTCTGGTTGCATGCAACCTGTATGAACCTGTTTGCTTGCAACATCAAGCCTGCTCGCTTCGAGCATGCGCCGACAATTGCAACCTGTTTGAGTTTGAGTCCAATTGGAGACCAATCAGTCCCGTTTTTACAGTCGAGCCGCAAGCAACTTGATAGCGCGTCGCGTGTTCGACGTGAACGTTGACGACGAAAACAAAACAAGAAAAAGCAATAATAAAAATAAAAAAAAAAGAAATCAAATCAAAACCAAGTGCAAAGCAAAATTGAATAATTTTTTCGTGTGTGCTGGTGTGTGTGTCTGTGTGTCAAGTGTTTTTCTCGTATGGCCAAAATATTAAAGCCAGAAAAAAGTCGCTCAGCAAACACGACGGTGGAAGAGTGAAACAAATCAAAATAAACAAAAGCTATATTGTTGTTGTGTGGCAAGGAAAAAACCGAGCTTTTGCCGGCCTTAAGGGCGCCGACACGCCCCTCTCCGCCAAATAGTGCAAAATAAATTTTTGGGAATTCTGGAAGAGTCGTCTGCCATGTTTACTCACGCTTAGCCGTGTGTGATTATCTCTCTTTTCGTCTTCTTCCTCCCTCTCGAGTTCTCTTCTTCTCGGCAAAATGTCAACCTCGACCATCACAACAACAGCAACAACAACGTTGGCTGCAACGCCCCAGCAGCAACAACAAACACCTGGACGCTCGGCCGATTGTCGTAAATTCTCACCAAATATTTTCAACAAGAGCAAATGCAGCCACTGTTTTCGTCAACGCGAGGAGCACTCGGCGGCCGCCTTGGAATGCAATAGGGTAAGTTCGTAAACAACAACAACAAGAACAACATGGAACACGGCGGGGGAGGGCGGAAACTAGACGTTTTTTTTGGTCCAAATACGAAAAATCTGTGTTTTCATTTTGGTGGAAATTTATGCCCGGCTGCAGTTTGTATATCTTTTTTTAGTGCATGTTTTTATGGAGTTGTTGTTTTCGTTAAGTTGGGACATTTCGAAAATGAGAAACAAATGTGATTTTTTGTGGAAGAATTACATTTATAATGAATTCGTTGCGGAGGAGATTTGATTGGTTAGGGTTTGATTGAGAGAGTGATATGGGTGGTTTCGTATTTGATGTTGAATATTAAAAAGATGTTTGAGTTAGATTTTTGTTGGGTTTTTTGTTTCACTGATACAAATTTCAAATTGTAAGTGGAAGTAAATGTGAATTGCGGAAATCCTGGACCAACTTTAAAGTATTTTTATATAACTAAAGATCTTCAAAAACAGCAGTTTTCTAGCTAGTTCTTCGACCTGTTGTTGTTAATTGATTTGTGTGCTTATTCCATGATATTCTGATTAGTCGACTATTCAAATGTTCTATAGGAATTTTATTTCAAAATGGTTGAAATGTCTCATATTCACTCTAGAAATCCAAAAACATAAGATGGAGAAGAAGAGACTTTAGATGAGCTTTTCCATTTTATAAAGCAAAACCAGAATGTTCAATATTTTAAGGATTAGCTAGACCAACTAAAACCTGGTGCTTAACACCTCTTGAAACCAGAAATAGGACTTTATAATATGTTCAAACTCAACGGATTGAAATTAATGTTATATAAAATGTGAATAGGACACCTACATATGTATATGCTTTTTCAAACTTTCACCGAGTTAAGAATTGGTGTAATTAAGTGCGCTCCGAGTTTGGAAAAAGTTCTATTAACTGAAAAACAGTAATTAATAACGATTCTAGAACAGACAAGGGTTTTTTAGCAACTTTTCGGACTGACTTCCATTCAAAAGTCCGGAGAAAATAGGTTTCCAAACTCAGTGAAAACTATTGAATTTCATAAATGGTTCTATATTTTTCGATGTTAAAACTAAGCTTAAGCCTGAAAATACATATTCTAAGAGCGAATTTCTTGATCCAAATATGAATCTAGAATTTCACACTTAAAATTAAAATATGATCTTTCTCGTTTCTCTTGGATCAAGAAAGTTTCAAGTATGAATTTGCAATCAAGACTTTCTCCCTGGTTTCCTGGATTTTATCTTAGTTTTAAGTATAAAATTCTAATTTCATACCCACAATTATTAATAATTATTTCTATTTAATTAATTTAATAATTATTTTAATTATAAAAAAACTTGAAGTGCTTGACTTAAGAACTTTAAGTTTCAAAAGTTCGAAGAAACATTTAAAATTTCTAAATTTAAGTACGAAATTCTTCAAGAGCGTTTTTTAAAATCACAATATCATGAAAATGTCCGTTCCACTTTCAGAACTTCTAGAGCTCAGTATTTAAGAACTGTTACACTTAATAAAAATCTAATATTTTTTTTATTTGATACAAATAATTATAAATACAAAATTTTATCTACTTTTAACTAAATTATATGCAGAAAAGTTTTATGCAATCAATCGTTGCTCTAAGATACATTTAGTTTGATTTTAGAACTTAAATACTTTTAAAAATGTAAAAGATTTTATTTAAGACAATAGAATTCCAAATTTTATATACTTTAATCTAAAAGTAGTACAGATAATTTCTTTAACCAATCTCTTCCTGCTCTTACTTCAATCAAACGATGCTCTTAGAATGCTTTAATCAACTCAGATTTATTCTTGAATATAAGGCTGCCTTCACACTGTTCGACTTATGAGATATGATAATCTATTAGTCCATGAATTTCATCTTGTTTGGCCTAAGAATTTGAAGAGCTATTCACATTAATACCAACATTTAGGCCTACTAGACTATAATGTCTCATATGTTAAGCAGTATGAAGGCAACCTATCTCGTGTTTTTCTTGAATCTAGAGGTTCCGTTCTCAGCGAAAATACTCTGTCAATTTGTTTTGATTCTTATTTGTGCAAGTTTTGATTGATTTGTTAAAAAAGTAAGAGCATTTTTTACTTGATGATTGAAATAATTTTAATTTAAACTTTTTCTTGTTTTGTTCTAGAGTTTTATTTATTTTTTGTCGTCTCAAAGATTATTTTTTATTGAAGAATGATTCGTGCCGTAAATGAGAAATCCTAAAAGTGAATCGGCAAAATATAAGACCGAAACTGTATAAAGAAAAGAACAAAACAGAAAGATCGGAAGTATTCAAGCTTCTTTCTCTTCTCTCTCTTAATTTTTGACGGTTTTGGTAAATATTTAATCAATTTTGGACTGTCTGAAAACCTTTTAGGGGTTTTAAGACACAGTTTAATAGTTGAAAACATATATATACAAATTATTTATCGATCCGTCAAACAATAAGCAAAGATCGTATAATCGGTAGTCGAGTTATAAGCAAAAGAAAGTGCTGCTGCAGCTGTAGTCAACAAAATTCAACTATGCATACAATTTCATTGGTACAGACTATATTACAGTCGGGCTTACCAATTTTCTTACTTGTTTTTAGCATAAAACTTAAATTAAATGTGTTTTTAGCCAGATTTGTTAAGATTTATTCGTGTTATAAACCTAAAAGTACCAGAACTGTACACTGAAAAAAGAAATCAATCCGAAACGGGATTGAAAAGATCCCAAAAAACAGGATCATTTTAAGCCTGGCTTACCCTGTTTTCAATCCCATTTCGGATTGATTTCAGATTTTTTTTCTGTGTACAAATAAACAGAAAAGATCAAAAAGGTATATTTTCGGGAGATCTTAAAATAGTGCGAAGCATTTTATAATGAGTACGCTTGAAGATTTTTCCCTACTCAATTCAAGAACCATTGTATTTACTGTATCAACATGTTGGCTAGAGTAGCTTATACTTATTTTTAAGTTCCAAATTCTCGTTAATCAATCATTTGTTTCAAAGTTCAGCCAACTTCAAAATAGTTCTATTCAGTTTAAGTACACAACAGTACTTTTTCTTTCATGTTCTTAGGGGTAACTGATTATATCTCTAGACCTTATAAAATGTATAGTTTTCTGCTTAAGTATAGAATTGCCCCACGAATCGTATGACTTAGGGCTGACTTTTCATCTGCTAATTAGCGCTGTGTGTCACAAAAGCTTTCAAATTACTTTGTTACTTGAAGGTTATATGACACATAGCTAACTTAAATGAAAAAGGGTGCCTAAATCATTGAGTTGAAATAAAGATTTTTTGGTTTTTAATCAGTTATCAATTTAAACGCCTTGAAATGTGTGAAACAAATCAGATGACTATATTATAAAACTAGACAAGGCTGAGAAGAATTGATTTTGGATTGCTTTGGCAAGTATTATTCAGTTCAGTGGGTCTGTGTTGGGCCAGAGGTTCCTGAAACTTTCTTCACACTCTCATCCCTACCTCGCTTATTGACACAGTTGTTCTACCCACAGAGTGTTGACTGAAATGACTTTCACACTCAACTAGTTGAGGTTTTCTCTTTCCTTCACACACACACACTTGTAATCCAATATTGTAAGTTATTTATAAATTAGGAAATATGGTCGTCGAAACACCTAAGCCAATAGTATAATACATTCTCGAGTGTGTGTGCATGTGGCTAGAGTAGTTCTCGAGTTTTGCATACAAGTTCTCTTCGGTGTTTAGGTCGACAGTGTGAGTTTTTCACGGCTGTCAAGTGTGTGCGAGGCGACACGACAATGGCCTCGGGGGTCTCGCAACTTTCGGTTCTCGGTGACTTCCTCAATGAAGCCCACAGCAAATACAAATGGCTGGCTTTGTGTGCTAATTTCTGGGGGTCATTTGTCGATATGCCGTGCTTCTTTTACAGCTACACAAGTATTGCTGTTCAGATCAGTCACGCAGTTGAAGTATTTCAATTGATTTCAACCCACAAACAAACGGCCAGCAAATTGGCCCCAGGGCAGCAGTTAGAAAATTTACATACAAATTCACATCAATTAAAATTATGCCAAAAAAAAACTAACAGAATTGCTTTTGACATACGAAATTAATTGCAGGCGGCCCAGATATTTTATAAAACAGAAAGAGAACACAAATGGGCAAGGCACTTGTAAACTGTCAATATATTTTTTTTGTGTTTTTGTTTTTTGAGAAAACTGCACAAAATCCCCGACAACGAGCAGAATGAGCACAGATGAAGCTATACAAATTATTAGGGTCAGTTGTTAAAAATAAATTATTCAAAAGACAACAACAAAGAAAATGAGTGTTAATTAATGGCCTGGCAGCCAAAAGTGTTGCAAGCGGCTAAGCGAGAGAGCAAGAGAAAGAGGTGCAAGCAAAATAAACACTTATTTTTAAGAATTCTAACTACTTGGTAAGAGCTTACTTTTGTTAAAGCGATTTTCAACTCTTGAAGCAAGCAAAATATTGACTCAGCTGTGATTCATTTGGAATCCCTTTAATCTGAAATGAGAACACGGTGTTCAGTCAGCCAAATACACTAATTGTGCAACAATTTGTGCTGAATTTTGGGCGAAAATGATAATTAGTTTGGGATGTTGCTTTAACCTGTTGCAAAATAGTTGGTTTTAGTGTCAGAACACCTCATATCTCCCAGAATTTTATAGAATCTTCTGATCATATTAAGTAATCAGAATTATTTATCGATCCGCCAAGGATTGGTCAAGATCGGACGGGCGTTAGGCAAGTTATGAGCAAAAGAATGTTCGTTGTTGCTTCAAAACTCCTGCAGAGCATTAACTCTTGTTGGTACAGAGTACAATATAGTCAGACTTGACCGACTTTCTTTCTTACAAAACGAGTTTATAGTCAATCAGATGGAATATAGATTTACCCGTACAACATTATTTCGACTTTGGGTGTATGCTACACAATCGGAACTTCATTTTTTAGGTTAATCTTACAAATCGAGACTTAAGACATAAAAAAAGGAAATAATCAACCATTCAGCTCCGAGTATTGAGCGGAGAATGGAGCGGAACACTCACAAACTCATGTATTTTACTCAATTGTTATACTTATTTAATTTAAAAAGGCTACCGGCGTTCTAGACTAAACTGGATAGAATGTAAGCCGTTTTGTACCTGAAATTTCAAGTATGATAAGTTCATAAGTCAACTTAAATTGAGTACGAAACATTCTGAACTTAAAACATGAATGGTAATATTATTGAAATGAGAACAAACAGTCTTAAATCAAGAACATTTTGTACACACAGTAAGATGACAAGTTCTTAGTTCAAGTTCGAGTTCTTAGTTCAAGTACAAAATATGTTAGATTGAATACAAAATAGACTCATAATCCTCGCCCCACAAGGTGTGCAACAGAAAATACGAATTATTCTTTCTGTTCCTAAAATTCCCCACTGTTTCTAACATTTTGGTTATGGAGTGATGGTAAATTTCTAGATAACAATGGCTCTAAATTGCACTTTGGTTATGGGTTTTGGATATTTCTTTGGTTCAATACGAGAGACCTCGTAAAAACAATGTGGGAATAGCTTCTGCATGGGCTCAAACGAAGAATGATTTGTACTTGATTGAAATACTCTTATTTTCTTTCTAGAATGTTTTTGGGCTGGCATTAAAAATAACGAGACTTTAAGATCGCACGTTTTGTACTTATTTTGAGAAATAAACGGGCTTTACTTAAGACCATTATAAGCTTAAAGTATGATAAGAAAGATATTAAAATATTTCAAAACATACTTAACATATCCCAAAGCAATCAAATATCTAAAATCAAGTGTTTCGGGATTGAAAAAATCGTACTTGATATAATAATTTTGTACTCAAATCAAGTATTTTCGTACTTAGCGTACTATTGACACTGTTCGTACCCAATTCATGTACAAAGTTCTTGGTTTTTTTCTGAGTGTAGGATGTTGTTAAACAAAAATCTTAAAAATGTACCTTCTTTAAGAAGAGCTTGAGGTTTCATTCGCAGTATAAAAGAAGTGTAGCTCATTTTTAATTTCTGAAATAAATTTTTAAAGTGACCTGCTTCAAATATCTGTGCCCTAAGCAGACACAGCTCCACCGTATCGTAAGTTTTAGTTCTATTCTCCTTCTCTGTTTTCTATTGGCAAAGTCAAAGCAATCACAAATTTGCTTGAGTGATTATCCTCTGAGCAGCTCCGTCTTAAAGTATGCAAAGTACCAAACATAGATTCTTAAAGCTAATCGGTGATCAAGTGTCTCTGCTGAATGCGACCATTGTTTTTATTCTCTGAAACTTTAACAAAGTTTTACGATTTCAGAGCTAGATTTCTTTATAAATTAAAATTAAACTTATAAATTTTATCAGCATATTTGTGGTAAGTCTAAATTGTTTATAGAAATCGGGTAACCAAGGCATGGCAAAAATTCGAATTTATTTCTTTATCAGCTGGTGGTTTTTTTGTTATTGGAACTTTTAATCAGCAGTGTTGCGTTGGCTTGTTTTAGCCTAAATAAAACTCAGCTTTTTACTTTCAATTTCGCTCTATTTTCATCATGTTTGTATGTCTATAGTTTCGATCTGGAATTCCTTTCAAAAGAACTTTTCGGCCAGCCTCATTATGAATAACCTACATTCATTGTCTTAACTAGCCTATTATTAAGTTAATTATCGCCAAGATGGTTTCAGAAACCTGACACAGTTGCCAAGGTTAATAAATCAATCACACAAGGTCTTAAACTTAAACTTTCATTCAACGAATTCTAACCAAAAAAACCAACCATGAATTTCAAAAACAAACAAAACTCTCGCTTTCTCGTTTCTTGGAATCTCGGCTTAGAATTCATTTCGAAGGGAACAAAATGCCACCGAAAACTAATTAAAATAACAAAAACCAATCAAAGCATAGAAACACATACCGCGTACACCCAAAGAACTGGAAAAAAAGTGAAAATCGTTTGGGGTCACCCGAAAATGTTTATGACAAAACAACGCCCTGGCAGGCAGCGGCAACTGCGACCAACCGGCTTTTATATGCCTTGATAAGTCGTCAATGCTGGAATTTGTATTTAATAAACATAAAATCGTCGCAATAAACAGATATGACGAGGTGCATCATGAAGCGTGGATAAGTAGGAATGGGCGGGGGAATCATTTCTAGGGTTTTGTGGAAAGTTTCGAAATGTCGAAGTAGAGTCACAAAAAAATGCAAATGAGAGTTGTAAATTGGACAGGAACAATTAAAAGATGGAAGATGTCTAGATAATCCCTAGTTATTGGGAAAGAATCTGTGGATAATTTTAAGACAACAGTTGAAAGTTTGAAATGCACATATTGAGTCCAATTCCACCTTATCATCTAGATCTCGTTTCCCTAATGTTGTACCACATTAGTTGCACTCTCTTCCATCCTGCCTAAACAAAAATAGAACTAAAACTCTTGGTTTCCGCTTGCCACATGCGGCAATTAGAAGGCGTCAGCGTCAGCAGCCTCACTTCTGCGGTTACTCACCCAAAAGACCACGGGCCCAGAGTGTAAGGGCGGAGTGGCAGAGCCTCTCCAGGTTGCCCCTTAAGAGTTTATTCTAAATTTAGCCCCACTTTTGCTTTTGTTTTCGTTTGCTGTCTTCGTCTGTTGTCATCTACTGCATAAATAAGTGAATGTGTGGCATAATTGTTGTTGCTTTGTTTCTGTAGGCTAATGAAGCCTGCGAGACACTCGTCTCCGGTTACCCCCCGGTCACAGCCAGAGCAGCCGGAGGAGGACCACCTTTGAAGTTGGCGGTGGCTTCAAAAACAAACAAAAAAAAAAGGGCAATTCTTCGAGGTGTAAGGACACTAAAATGTTATTGTCAGTTGGTAATTTTATACACTAGATACTGAGAATAAATACAATATCAAATCTGAATTTATATTAATTCTGGCATCTGATTTGACTGGCGATGATGGCCATGCTGACAGGTCAGGTCAAAAGGCTGGTTACACGAAATCTTCTTGGGGTCCCATCAAAATCAAAGGCCAACTGAAACTCAGTTTCTAGGCACACAGAGAGAGGGAGATGGAGAGGGAGGTAGAGAGAGGCGCGTGACTGGGCACCCTACCAAGACCCCGAAAAGCAAAGTTGGTCCGTCCGCCAAGTCCACTGGTCGTCTATTTGTCTGCCAAGACAATTGTCAAAGACACAGTGGGATGGAAGTAAACAAGCATTTCGAACATTTTGAGAGGAAAGAGCTAGGTGTTTTGGTTGGCTACAGAGGATTGAATAACAACCTGATTCTCAATTCCACTTCCACAAACATTTTGGGATTTAAAACCGGGTTTTGGACTAAAACTTTTGCAGAAGTTGAGAGCTACAATTAATGGGTGTAAAGAGTTTTTATATAATGCATTTCACGTTCATAAAGAACAAACGAATTTCTAAATTCGGCTCCTCTCTTCTTCTTAGTTCTTGGAAGTACTCAAATGAAGTACGAAAAATTATATAATCGAAGGACGACCCTTACTAGTATTGAAATGGAAACGCATGCAGATGAAAGAACTTGCATCAAGAACTTTCCGTACTTACAGCAAAACGCAAAAATGTGAGAAAAGCGCGTACTTAATTCAATTAAACAATATATTGGACTGAGTACATAATAAATATACATATAACCCAAGTTCCAAAAAGTGTGCAGCCTAAATGAGAACCTTTTTGTCAAATCTGTTCTTGAAATTCTCAACTGATTCTGGCACTTTTATTTTGCAGTTTTGGTAGATTCTGACATAGATTTTGATTGAAGGTTTCTGTCATATCAAGAACGAAATGGGAATAGCTATTGCTTTAACGAATAATGTTAACCACCCAACATTTGGAAGTACATTTTATATAAAAATCACCTTGGTGACTCCTTTTTGGGCTTTTTGATGACTAAAAAGAGATTACTATCTTGCGCGATTTAGCAAAAACTTTGTATATGACTCTTTTGTGCTTGAGT
Source organism: Lordiphosa fenestrarum (assembly GCA_035044985.1). Taxonomy (NCBI): domain Eukaryota; kingdom Metazoa; phylum Arthropoda; class Insecta; order Diptera; family Drosophilidae; genus Lordiphosa; species Lordiphosa fenestrarum. The sequence continues at coordinate 97,529 of JAWNNO010001799.1, forward strand.
CTCAAAATCCCAGCAAACATTTTATCAACCTTTTGATCACATTCGAGTCTTTTCGAGTCCTCGGTCTGATTAAAATAGTCATACATGCGCTCTTTTTCTGATCAGGTATTATACTTTTGTCGGGAGAAAATGGTACCCTAGCCGCGATTCTTCTTGAGGAGCCGATTTGAGCCCGTTCTTCTGAACAGTTTTGACTTATTTTGGAGTAATTTTCGAGTCTTTTCCATGAGTAATTCAATAAATAACGCTTTGAGCATAAGTACGACTCTTTTTCGAGTCTTCTGTTAATCGCCCATGACACTTATCCCCCTTTCATCATCAAAAGAGCTCGAAAAAGACTCAGCAAGCTGATTTTTGTTGAAGTGATTTATCTAATGTTGGGTGGGAATGTAATTTATGAAAAAGCCTCAATAATGACTCGAAAATGAGTCGAAACTCTTTAGAAACATGAGTTAAGAACGAGTCTTCTAGAAGAGTAAGTAATATGTATAATCAGAAATCGTTCGCATTTTTGACTATTTTAAGCAGACCGAGGACTCAGAAAAAGAATCTAATATGATCAAAAATATTGAGATATGTTTGCTGGGAAGATCTATTTACCTAAAATTATACGAATAAGTCTTTTTCGAGCACATTCGATGATTACTTAGAGATTACCACCATCATGTGAGATTAAAAGAAGGTTCGAAAAAGACTCATGCTTATTCTTTAAATGTGGTTAATGGAATTTCGACTGGAAAAAGACCCGGAAATGACTTGAAATGTGGTCGAAACTGATCAGAAGAATTGGTTAAAAAGGCCTTTCAAAAAGAGTTGCTACAAAAGCTCGGAGAACGAACGCATTTGTAATAATTTTAATCAGATTGAGGACTCAAAAAAGACTCGAATGTGATTTAAAATTTCATATAATGTTTGGAAGATCATTTGACCAAAAACCAGCTTGATGAGTCCTTTTCAAGCCCTATTGATGATTAAGGAAAGATTACTATCATGTGCTATTAAAAGAAGACTCGAAAGTGTCTTCTGCAAAGGCTCAAAATGTGATTTATTAAAATACGAATTAAAAAAACTCTCACAAGTATCGAAAATTAGTCGAAACTGCTGAGAAGAAGAGGCTTAGAACGAATCTACAAGAAGAATTGCGGCTAGGGCACCATTTTCTCCCGACAAAAGCATCATTTATGATCTGAAAACGATCGCATTTATGGCTATTTTAATCAGATTGAAGACTCGAAAAAGACCATCGATAGATCAAAAATTTTTAGAAAATGAATGCTGGATACAGACCTATTTTAATTTTGTTGGGGTTGTTAGTCGGATCAAGGTTAACCTTGGATTATTTCCAATAACCAACACAAATCAACAAAGTTTTTAAATTGTACCTAAGGCTAGCATAGGTTGTCTGTACAGTACTGTTTCAACTGTTTCAATCATCAGAGGATTTTGTTGCCTAACACACTCCACGAAGTCTTAGATTTTCCTTTTAAGTTAACAATCCTTGGAATTTTGGAATCCTTGGGTACTTCGAAGAAAGGCTACATCGAGCGGCTTGTTAAAGTAGAAAACCCTGCCTGCTTTTGAGCTCCGTTTTAGGCTTAGCTAAAACATATAAAGCAATTTTAAAGGTTTTCTAACATATATAAGTCTGTGTTGTTAAGTGTCTGACTGTTAATTACTATATTCTTGACTTACCAAGATCACAACCTAAAACTGGACCGCTATGGTGCAGCGGGTAGTGTGTGTGCCTGCTGTGCAAGTGGTCATGGGCTCGATTTCGCCCCGGGACATCTAATGAACAAGTTTTGGCTTTAAAAAACTTACACAACCGGTCACCTTTACTAGCTATTGGCGCTAGCTTTGAAGTACCAAGTTATGGAAGAGCTTCTCTCTTTGCGGTATGATTAAGATTTTAAAACAGTTCCTAAATTAAGTAATATATCCTAAAACAGTTTTAAAAATCAAGTATTTTGGTACTAAAGAAAGCAATCTTTAAATAAGAATTTGTTACAAGCATACTTGTACTATGTTTGTACCTAATATCACTAGAAAGTAGTTGATTCTTCTGTCCCTTGAATTGATAATCAAAGTCCTCTGACTCTTGAGATTGTCTCATACTTCCAGAAAGGAATATTCAGAACTTTATAATATTTCCTGTATTTATTTAAAGTTTTCCAGTTCTATCTCTTTCAACAATGTCCACCACTGTTCCTCCGTGGTTGGGTGTCATTCCCAACTGTGCCCCCGTTGTGTGTTGTTGTTGCTGTTGTTGTTAGTTCTCTCAGTGTTGTCGTCCCTATCCCACCAAAAAGATCTCAATTGGTCCCCGGGGTGTTATTGAGCTATTGGCGGCAGCAGCAGCATGCCAGAGCCAACCAACCAGCCAGCCAGCAGAGGAGTCTCTTCAGTTCTCCACTGGAGTCCTCAATTCTGAGTCCCTGGGTCTTTCGCCTATTGCCCTTTGTGGTCTCTTCTGCTGCCTCAGCTGCTGCTGCTGCCGCAGCCGCTGCTTGTGTTGTTTGTCAGAGAAGTATACACATAATAAATATTACTTTAGCACACCTATCCTGCTCCTCTCCGCCCACTCCCCTATCCCCACCCCCCCGACCCTGCCTTCCTGGCGACGTGCTCAAGTGGCCAACAACGTTGATTGATTGTTTGGCTTAGAAATTGTTCTCTGGCTGTGAAGTGGGCGTGTTGTGTTCGCTGTGCAGATATTTGCATTTTTCTAGGTTAATTAGTTTTAAAGTTGAATGAACTCACACGCCAGCCAGCCAGCTAGCTAGCTATGTCAACGGGGTCAACTCCTCTATCTAAATCGGGGGAAATGCATTGTTAAACACTTAAAATAACACCTTACCACATAGAGAACTAAAGATAAGGCCCGAACAGCAAACACAATTGTGCAAGTGTGAAAACAAAAGAACTAACTAAAGACCTGATAAATATGTATCTGATAGATACACAGCTGCAGTGTGCAGTGGTGCATTCTAAGCGACGCGACGCGTCGATGAGATAACACAGAGCCGAACCACTGGGGGTATATGAGATTTTCAGGCAAATACAACAAATTGTTAAGATAAATATGTATATTCATATAAAGTGTAGTGTACTCAAGTTTCGTCGTCCAACCTCAAGCATAATTTGGCTGCTCGTGGCTTTGCTTATCTCTAACTGTGTGGCTGCAGTTGTTTGTAGTTTGTGCCCGTTCGGTGTACTCAAGTATCTGGCGGCTATCTTTTGCCTGTCTGCAATTAGCAGCAGAAGAAGGCTTCGTCTGCACTTTTCTTGGTTGTTGTGTTTTTGTTTTGGTTTTGGCTTTTTTTTTTTTTTTTGCTTTTTGCATGAAGCCGTGTCACAATTATCAGCACGAACTTCTCTGTCACTACGAAGACAATGGCCGGCAGAGGAGGGGAGTGGGGATACCTTATCGCGATACACAAACAACAAATCATCAATCATTCTGGGCAACAACAAGAAGTAGAAACCGAATCAACTTCTTAACGCCAACAGCTTCATTGCTGTTTGTGGCCTCAGCTTAGCTACGGCTATTAGATTTCTTCATAAAATAAAATCACAAGAAATACCAAGCTGAATACTAAGCTGAGCTTAGTATATAAACTCCCCGGCGACATCTTCCGACGTTTTTACCTACCTACCTTACCCTTGGCTACTATTCTATCTGCTAGCTATGCCTTAATTAAGTCGGGTTTTCTTCAGGTGGGTACAGTGGGTTGAAATGGGGGAATGAAGGTGTTAAATTTGTAGAAAATGAAGAATAGAGAGAGTAAATGAGGCAAAAAGAAGTCCTTGAAGGATGAGTTAATGAGAATTAAGAGATCGAAGGAATAGTAAAACAAGAATATAGAAATAGGGTAGTAAATATGAGAATGAAAGATCAATCAAAACATACTTAAAACCTTGCACTTTTTATTTAAAACCGATTCTCAAATGGAATTCTACTTAAAAGATTTTCCTTACTGTGGATTTTTTTGAGTCTGAAGGGTCTGTGTGGTGTCTCTTAGACTTAGCAAGAACCAGCATGAAAATAAGTTGAATTTAGTCTTTAGCTATTAACATCAACTAAGTATACTAATGCATAGATCGAAGATTGAGGCTGAAGACAGAAGAAAATAAAGCAGCTGAAAATAAGAGGAAAGAAATAATGTCTATCTTTCTTATTATAAGAAATTGTCAGAAATTCTTCTTAAAATGTTATTTATATTGCATAATCGATATATTTATAGCAAAATCAGTTATTGATATTAATCCCAGGGTTTGTTTGGTCTCAAATCTGTGAGAAGATTAGTAAAAAATTATCAGAAATGAAACTTTCGATTAAAATTGATCGATATTGCAAACCGATATATTTATATTACTATCATAAACAGTTATCGATATCAAGAAGATTAGTAAGAAACTATCAGAAATGCAATTTCCGACTTAAATCCTTAGAATGTTATTGATATTACATAACCGATATATTTAAGATACTGTTATGCTATACACAGTTATCGATATCAAGCCATAGGTTTGCTTAGTCTTAAATCTGTAAGAAGATTAATAAGAAATCATCAGAAATGCCAATTCGACTAAAAGTTATCGATTTTGCAAATCGATATATTTATATTACTAGCATAAACAGTTATCGATATCAAGCCCATGATTCGTTTAGTCTTAAAACTGTTAGAAGCTTAGTAAGAAATTATCAGAAATGCAAATCCTTAAAATGTTATCGATATTGCATAACCGATATATTTAAGATACTGTTTTTGCCATATACAGTTATCGATATCAAGTCCAAGGTTCGTCTAGTCTCAAATCTGTTAGAAAATTAGTAAGAGATAATCAGAAATGCAACTTTCGATTAAAATTTATCGATATTGCAAACCGAAATATTTATATTACTAGCATAAACAGTTATCGATATAAAGCCCAATGTAGGTTTTGTCTTAAATATGTTAAATGATGAGTAAGAAATTGTCAGAAATGCAATTTTCGATCTTGAAAATCTTTCAAAAATGATCGATAATGCTTAACCGATATACAGTTATCAGCATAAACAGTTATCGATATCAAGTCCAATGCTTTTTTGCTTTATCCTAAAGCTGTTCTTCAAAGAAAACACAGATAAAAACAAATATTTTAAATATTCTCCTTCCACTTTAGCCCCCAAGCCACCCACTGTGCCCACCATTTGTGCTCTCGTCTCTGCCTACCTCTGCTCAAATTGAAAGCTAATTCTGTTCAGTAGCCAAAGCAGTTTCAGCCATCCGCCTCTTGGCTATGCCATCCATCCATCCATCTATCCATCCATCCTCGACATTCACATCCACTTGTTGCTTGGCTGCAACAATTTTGCCACTTCATACATCAACATCATCAAGAAGCAGGCAGCCCAAGGGAAGAGAGTTAGAGGTTCCATCACAATCATCTTGTGCTTCCACTTCATTGTTGCCGCCGTTCCCTCCTCTCTCTCCCTCTCTCTTTCTGTGACATTTTGCTGCATAATTGAATTCTTATTCTTATTTTTGCTACTCCTCTTCTCAGAGTTAACTTCTTTAGTTCAAATGCCGCGGCAAAAGCTAAGTTATGGCATCTTTACACCTGCCTGCAAGCCAACAAACAAACAGACAAACAAACATTAGATGAGCAGATGAGTTTATTTTTTACTCTTTTTTTTTTGCTGCCTTGGCATTTTCTTGAAAATACTCGTAATGATGTGTAGAAAAGGGCATCTTGATATCAAATTAGTTGATAATTATGAGATAATATCGGAGGCTTAGCTTTGTTTTAAGGGAATAGAGCTGGAGTTGGAGTGTTGTGAATTGCTTGGACAAATATTGATGGGTGCTGCGCATATTTTAGCACCAAATAGCCAAAACGAAGCACAATTAACTACAAAATGCTAATTTCCTGTATACCTGATAAATATTTATACATTAGTCAGGTTTTTCTGTTGAGGGCTATCAAGTGTATATTTATTAAATATTTTTAGTCGGATCGCATAAATCAGAAAGTCAGCTGTCATTAGTGATGAAAAATTGACTTAGGGAACTTTGGAAATGTTTGAAATTAAGAGTGACCAGATGAGTTTTTAAAAATATTGCTTAAAAATTGAGTTGGTTGGGAGATATCTTATTTAAAAGCATTTACAAAAAGAAGAATTATGCGGTACATATAAATATTTCTGTCAATTATACAAAAGGTTTATAAACATTTCGTGAAGCCCACTAATTTACCTAGGACTCAGATCGACAAAGGACGAATTTAGTTTATGAATTTTGAATCACTTTAACTTTGCTTCGATGCTCGATAAAGTAGCTTGACGAATTTTAATGTCATTCTGAGCACAGAGAAAGATGGATAGCTTTTAATATCCCTTTTTATACCCTTGCAGAGGGTATATTGAAATTGTCCAGATGTTTGTAACGCATAGAAGGAAGCATTTCCATAAAGTATATATATTCTTGATCAGCATTTAGCCTTGTCCGTCCATCACTTTTAAAGCTATTGCGACCAAACTTTGCGCGAAGTCTGCTGGTACAAATACACTGCACATTTGTCAGAGCCGGCTGGATCGGATGACCATAGCATATAGCTGCCATAGGAACGATCGGTGAAAAAAACTAGTTCTAGTGAGAAAAACTTTTTTGCTTTTAAGGCAAACGTCTCCAAACTCCGTATTTACTTGTTTTCTTTGCTTTTTCATGAGTTTTGCTAAGTTTGCTGGAAATCGGACATCATATAGTATAGCTGTAATAGAAAAGTAAGGTTAGAAAAATAGTCTTAGTAAGAAAAACTTTTTTGTTTTCAATGTAAACCTATTTAAAATTGGCATATATTTATTTTATAAGCTTTTACACAATTCTTCAAAGTTTTGTCAAAATCGGATGACTATAGGTTATAGCTGCCATAGGAATGATCGGTTTGAAACTAGTTTTAGTAAGAAAAACTTTTTTCTTTTGAAAGAAAACGCCTTCAAACTTTGTATTTCTTAGTTTGCTATGCTTTTCCATGATTCCACTAAGTTTGGTCGAAATCGGACATCTATATAGTATAGCTGTCATAGAAAAGTAGAGTCTGAAAAGTAATCTTAGTGCGAAAAACTTGTTGGTTTACAGTGGAAATGTCCTTCAAATTAGTTAGAAAAGCGTGCAGCAAGGGTATACAATCTTCGGCCGAGCCGAAGTTAACTTTCCTTTTAATTTTTTTTATTAAAATATCATTTTTTCATATCTTTTGTATGATTTTCAGCTCCATTGGATGAAAATTTAATATCCAGTTAACATTAAATGGATATTTTAATATCCAAAAATGAATATTCAAAAATATTCATTCCAAATGGATACCGAAATCAACCAATGTATATTTTTAATATTCTTTTTCTCTCTGAGCATTATGATTAATATGTTACGAACAAGAAAGACTATCCCGATATCAAGATCGATCAAATCATGAGAAATCGAAACTGTTTAATGTAGCCTTTTAAACATTTTGCATTGCTTTTACCAGTTTACAGCTGCTTAAAGTGATAATTGCATAAAGAAACAGTCCGGAAAACTGAAGAAAGATCCTGAATCCTACTTAAGATAGGTTTTGAATCATTTCTATATGGGCAACCAGCTCCTTTTGCTTACAGTTGTAAGCAAACACAGCTTTTTGACCCTCGCTTAACTTGCTAGCTAAACTTTTCATAAACTTTATCAAATTCTCATTCATCTTTCGATAACTTGTCTTGCTTGTCAATTGTTTATGTATCGTTTCTTTGAATTCAGAACTTTTAGAAATTAGAATCAATTAACTTTGGACTTGTTAAATACTCGTATTAAATGTTAATACCTCGATTTCTGATAAATACGGATCTTATTTGTCAAAAACTACAAATTTTGCACCTCCAAAACTACAAGAAATGACCAGATCTTTTTTAAGAATATGTGAGATCTCAGCTTTCGACGAAACTGAAAAGATCCTGGAAGACAATTTTACAAAATATCTTGACCTGGTAGTAAAATGGCTAAATTGTCCACTCTGCACAGATTAGTCGTGCTTGATAGTGTAAAAAACAAGAAAGAAAGTCGGTCAAGCCCGACTAAAACATACTCTGTACCCACGAAATTATACACTTAGCATACATTTTTATGCTGCAGTAGCAGATGAAAGCAGCGGTGCTACTGCGCTACACCAGCGAACAGTCTTCTGATCATAACTCGACAACCGTTCATCCGATCTTCACTATTCCTTTGGCGGTTCGATAAGCAATCCTGATTACTAAATATGTCTAGAAGGAACGAATCATCCATCTTTAAAACTGTGGGAGATATGACGTTTTTTCCGAATTTGGGGGGGCGTGGCCAAAATTGAAAATAAACTTGATCTGCCTGCAGACATAAGAAGCATATGTCCCATACAAGTCAAACCTCTATCTCTTACCATCTCTGAGATCTGTGCGTTCATGGCTATATCGACGCGGCTGTTGATGCTGATCAAGAATATATATACTTTATGGGGTCGCAGATGGTTCCATCTGGCTGTTACATACTTTTGCACAAACTTATAATACTATGTGTACCTACGATACAGAGTATAATTAACCACGGCAACTCAGTTCAGTTTCTCTCCACTAAACTTCTCAATATCATATCGATAAATCGATATTTCTATGTTTTTGTTAGATAATACATGATATTTAAATTCGATATTCATTCATTTCAAAAAATTGGTTAAGCATTTTAACTATAGATCTAACTAATTTAAAAGTAACCCAAATTCTACTACCCTTTTTCATCGATATATTGATACTCAGTAAACTGGATGTACTAAATATTAATAATTTTGGAGATAATCGATTTTGAAATTGGAAATTGCTCAGTGAATGTTTCACTCTGATGCTCAACTGTTTGTTTTATGTTTGTAGTGTTCTAGACAACAACTGAGCAATTGAAGTACTCAACTAGAATAAATGATAACTTACAGGTTCCGTTTTAGATCCAGTTGTTGTTACTTTTCACTTTGATTGCCAGAATCTAAAAATCTTCCACTGATCATAAATATTCTCTACTTATCTCATTGAATCTTGTTAGGTTGCAGTTCAATTCCTTTTGGCAAACATAAAATTTGCTTCGCCAATTGGCTTGCCATCCGCTGTTTTGGTTCATCGTTTTCTAAGATTTTTTTTCTCCTGCCGTAGCAAATCTTTGGCGATATGTAAATTTGTGTCTGCTGTTGTGGTTGTTGTTGTTGTTGTTCGGTCAAGGTGATCGAGCATACAGCCGAGAGTCGAATCGTTGTCAGTCAGCCCGTCCGTCAGGTGGCGAGGCAGGGGCGCGGCAAAGCTTTAACACTTCCAGGTAGAGAGAAGTTTCAATTTCTGTTTTCAGTTTGCTGTTCGTTCGTCTTCGCAAGATAAATCATCTAAAATACCTGCCGTTTATTTGGCAGTTTAGAATTTGATTTGAAATGCGTAAAATGTGTGTGTGAGTGTGCGTGTTTGTGGTTTTTGTTTATTTCTTTCTTGGAACAGATTTGGGGAACAATGGCGAATGAAGATTTCTTTGGCTTGATTGTGGGACGGCGACGACATTCCAAAAATTGCCAATTACCGGCCAAAAATAGACAAAATGAACCAGGCCTAGCGCCCAGACATAAACGATATAGACGAAGGCAATGCCTTTTATTTATAACCAATAATTTAACAACAACAAAAACAACAGCAACACATGCTAAATTACGTAGGTGGACATGATAATTTCGTTTTGCAGACACCCCAAAGAGTTACCACTAAACATACTTGCAGGCCGCGCCCAAAATAAATGTGAAAAAATAGCAAACACCGCCGCCGCCGTTGCCCTCAAGCGGATTTCATTTAAATAAAATAAATTTGTTGTCTTGCTGGCCAAAAAAAACAAAAAAAAAACTAAGAAAGAAAAACAACAGCTCAGACCTGCAATTACTGTAAATTTGTAGCGGCTTTTGATGCAAATACTTGTAAGGGGGTGGGCACTGGAGTAGGTAAATTGGAGCTGCCAACTGGGTGCAAAAAAATGTATGCCAAATGTTTGTTGTGAAATCTATTTGATTAAGGGGAAACAGGAGAGCGCATAAATAGGTTTGCCACAGAAACACAAAACGTAGATATGGCGAGGTGCATAAGAATTAATGGGAATTTTTATGTTGTTTTTAACAAAACTAAATTCATTTGAAGTTATTGAGAACTGGCAGGTTTGTAAGGAATATATATTAGATAATTTCGATCAAGTTGGAAACAAAAAAATACTTTAAAGTGCAAACATTAAGAACGCTTCCATCTGCTAGTGAGCTGCGTAAAGAACCTTTCGAACCAAAACCCCTAATAAACCTTTTAAGTTCATAACCTGCCGAAAACAAAAAGCCCGTACTGAACCTGGTAGAGGGGTTTGGTTCATCCTCAAAGCTCTTAGCACTTAAAATAACTGACTTTACAGACCCAAAAAGGGCAAGGCCAGACTCTCTCAATCTCTCTTGGCTTTTTTATTACTTTACAACTGGCGCCAATAGCTGCTGAAGCTGACTGGGGCTTAAGTTTTTAAAGAAAAAACTTCTTCATTAGATGTCACACACTACCTGCTGTGCCACACAAGACCACACTTGGCCTTAGGTCGACAGCAAGGCCGTAAGGTACTTGAACTCATAAAGTATATGCAACCTGCAACCATAATTATGAGAGAACATTCATAACTCTGGACAACAAATTACCATTTTGGTGAACTCCAGGCTCCTAGATGCAAAATTTAGGTCAAGTTTTTAAAGCTATTAGGGAAACTGATCTCAGTTTGGGTCTTGCTTTCAAGATATGTTGTAAAAATACAATTTGCGAGTTTCTTAGAAGTCAGGAACAAATTTTCTGTACTTATAACTAGAAAAATCAAGCGCGAGCTGCACCAGTAAGCTCGTAAGTGTTCTAAGTGACCTTTAGTGAGACTTTTTATACCCTTGCAAAGGGTATTATAATTTTGCACAGAAGTTTGCAAGGCATAGAAATATTCATTATATCCATAAACTATATATATTCTTGATCAGGGTGCGATTAACCTTTATCCGTCCGTATGTCCGTCTGTATGTCTGTTTCTACGCAAACTAGTCTCTTAGTTTTGAAGCTATCGAGCTGAAATTTTGCACAGAGTCTTATTTTTGCTGCACACTACTAATATTTCGGAACCGACCGGATTGGATGACTATATCTCATAGCTCCCATAGGAACAATCGGTCGGAAAACTAGTTTTAGTATGAAAAACTTTTTTCTTTTCAATGGAAACGTCTCCAAACTTTGTAATCGTAGGTTTTCTATGTTTTTGTATAATTCTACCAAGTTTTATTAAAATCGGACAACTATATGGTATAGCTGCCATACAAAAGATAGGTCTGAAAAACAGTCTAAGTTTGAATAACTTTTTTGTTTTTAATGGTAGCATCCTGTAATTTTGTATTTGTTTGTTTCTCATGCTTTTACATAATTCTACAAGTTTTTGTCCAAATCGGATGACTATATCATATAGCTCCCATACGAACGATCGGTCGGAAAATGGGAAAAATTATGTTTTGAAAATATTTAAAAACTTCGGCACAGCCAAAGTTAGCTCAGCTTTCTCGTTTCTTAATTTATCAATCAAAGCAAGTGAGATTGGGCTTAGAACTTGAATATTTATAAGATATTTCTTTGATACTTAAGGCTCTGAACCGCTTATTTTGTATAAATTGATACCTCTCGAAAGTTATTAAACTTTAAAGGAAAAAACAAGTAAGGGCGCTGCAGTCGAGTTTCCCGACCACAAAATACCCTGTTCATTTATTTTTTTTTGAATTTTTGAAGATGTCATCCTAAATGTAGGCAATACTTTTCTAGTCCTGATCAACAACTGCTGCTTTTATCAGCTCAACTGTTTCGCTTATAACTCCGGTGTTTTTGGTCCGATCTGATTGTACTTTTCAGAATAGATAGATATTGAGCCTAGCTTGATGTATACTAAACCACGAGGCTCTAACTTGAAAATTGTGGATCTGACGGCTTTTTAGGTCTTGGATTTATAGAGGAGGTCTAGGTTTTTGGGGATAAAAGGGGGACGGGGTGGAATTATTCAAATCTGAAACAAACTTGATCTGCGTACAGCATAAATCTACCTTCGTGCAAAAATTTGTGGCTCTATCTCTTATAGTCTCTGAGATCGACGCGTTCATACAGACAGACAGACGGACGGACGGACGGACGGACAGACGGACAGACGGACAGACGGACAGACGGACAGTCGGACAGACGGACAGACGGACAGACGGACATGGCTATATCGACTCGGCTGTTCATGCTAATAAGAATATATATACTTTATGGGGTCGGAAAATTTTCCTTCTCCCTGTTACATACATTCGCACAACTTCATGATCCCCCTTTTCCCATTTTCAATGGGAACAGGGTATAAAAATCGCACCATTCTGATACAGTCTGGCACATGCAGGCATGCACTAAAGACCGAAAACTTGAAGAATTTAGAAGATAATGGGCCAATACGTGTTTAATGTAAAATTATTTTGCTTCGTATTCAATATCAACTTTCTGCATAAATGTTTACCTGATTTTTTGCACATTTTGAAGCCAGACTTGTCGTAATTTTTCCGCATTTATAAATCATCAACCCTTTCTCAAAATCGTACAAAAAAAAAAATGTCTCCAGTTGAAATATATGCATTTTTAATCAACATTTCTATTCCGCCTGCTGTGTTGGGTTGGTGGGTGTACGTAAGTATGTTTGTTCGAAGCACAAGCGACAGTGTTTTTGTTTGTCTTCGCCTTCGATATATCGTGGGTCGTTGTCGATTGCACTGAAGGCTGTTGCTTGCCGCTTGGCATGGGCGAGCTCCACTCTTGCACATCACATACACTCCACAGCTCAGCGTGCGTATCTCTGTGTGTGTGTGTGTTCAGCTCATGAAATATTTAGGTGTTTGCCATTTTTAGGCACGTCTTGCATAATTTGTACGTTTGTACTTTTAATTAAAGATATTTTAGATATATATTTCTTGTTTGGCCATATTTGGTGCTCCACAACGTTTGGCGGATTTGTGGCATGCCACAAGCAAAACGAAAAAATAAACAGGAAAAATAATGTTGACTTGCAAATTGGTGGCCCTAATTCGTTGTGTTTCTCCCATTTACAAACTCTCATTTATCATGTGGACCATTAATAGGCAATCATTTTTTTTTCTGTGCTGTTGAAAAATTTAAATAACCATTTCGGTTCGGGGTTATTTTGCTTTAAAGTGTTCAAAAGCAAATATTTAGCAATTATGAATCATTTTGGCCAACAGATAAGAACTTGATGATTAGACCATCTTTCTGTTTTTGCCTTCTGGCTTTAGAACACGTACGGCGTTTTCACATCTGTTGCTGCTTACTAATGTATTTTTTCGTCCATTTCCCATTTGTTTTTTTGTTTTACAGGTATGTACGAAAAACTATTAAAAAAGAGTCGTCTACGTTTATGCGAAAGATCTTATCGAGAAAGAAGTTGGCGCGAAAGGGCAAAAGATGTGTGTTTGGTTGACATGACTTGAAATTCCTTTTGCAAACTGGGGTAAGTGCTGCCAACTTGTGTGAATTTAAAACAGGAAATGAGGGTAAAGTGCGAATAAAAGGAAGAATCTATAAAGAAAAATCTATAAAAGGCTATGATTTTAGTTAGTTAATAGCGCTGCTAACTTTTTTTAAGATAAATTAAAAAATAAATCTTTTAAATAATGTATTTTTTAATAGCGCTGCCAACTTGCTCAAGAAATTGTTTAAAAGATGAGCAGAGATAGTTTTTATTGCTTTCTTAACTTAAGCAATACATATTGGTAGTCCAATTGATCCTCAGGCACACAATAGCGCTGCCAACTTGCTGAAGAAATTGTTTAAAAGATGTTCAGAAATAGTTTTTATTGCTTTATTAACTTAAGCAATACATATTGGCAGTCCAATTGATCCTAAGGCACACAATAGCGCTGCCAACTTGCTGAAAAAATTGTTTAAAAGATGTTCAGAAATAGTTTTTATTGCTTTATTAACTTAAGCAATACATATTGGCAGTCCAATTGATCCTAAGGCACACAATAGCGCTGCCAACTTGCTGAAAAAATTTGTTTAAAGGATGATCAGAAATAGCTTTTATTGCTTTATAAACTTAAGCAATACATATTGGTAGTCCAATTGATCCTAAGGAACACAATTGATTAAAAAAGGGCTGCCAACTTACTTCAAATGTGGCTTAAAGCTTGGCAAAAAATTTCTTAAAATGATTTTCAAGCATAAGACTTGAAATATTAACATTTATGCGAATATATTTACCAATAGCGCTGCCAACTTGCTGTACAATTGTACAAAAGAGGCTGAAAAAAAATGTATTTTTTTAGTAGCGCTGGCAATTTAATGAGTTATTTTGTTCAGAAGATGATCTAATTGCTTCAAATCTTTATGGAGCACATAGTCCAATAATACAGCACAATAATTACTTAAAAAGCTGTCAACTTGCAGTCGAACTGCTTTCAATAACCTGGTGCTAAAATCATCAAATTGTATTAAATTTCTAGATGGTTATTACAGCTCTAAAAATAATATTTTAATAACACATATTGAGTATAAAAAGCTGTCACCTTGCTTAGAATTTTTATATTGAAATTCTAACATTTAAATTAAGTAACAGCGCTGCCAACTTTAGAGTTGGCATAGCAATTCTTACAACTAAAGCCTAAGACTTTTAATATTAACATTTATAAGATAGATTTAACAATCGAGCTGCCAACTTGCTTAGGAAATGTGCTAAAGATGAGCTGGAAAGTGTATTTCTTAATAGCGCTGCCAACTTGCTGATGGAATTTTATGAAAATATGCTGCTTCAAATCAAAGTGATTCTAAATTACATAGTCGACTTAAGAGTTTCCAAAGCCTAATTAGTAATCAATATTAGCACAGAAAATAATATACGGCCCTGTTACCAATTCCGAGTCGATTTTCGTTTAGAAGTTGACATTGAGCTTAAACATGGCAATGTTATAAGAAAGGTGACAAGCATTTCAAAGGTTACTAGATCAGGTTTGAGGCAAATCGGAATTGCTTAAGCAGTTAAAGTCGATAGCTCTATGCAAAATGCATATAATTTGTCACAAATAGACGACCTGAACTAGTAGCCACACACATTATGCTTACTTTTCAACGAAAACTGTGAGATTTCAATAAGAAAAACCAAAACACCAACAACACCAAAACTTACTCGGAATTGAGAACAGGGCGGATAATGTATAAAGTCCTGCTAAATTACTCCAAATGTTACTTAAACCATGACCTATAAATTCATCAAATTACCATAAAATATTAAAGTTAATGCTTAAGGCTTTGGTTCAAAAATTGACCTGCAAAATTGTTCAAATTATTCTACCATTAAATCTGAAACTTATTCTAATACTTAATTGAGCCGAGCCCTTTGCCAAACCAAAAAGTTCAAAAAATCATTAAAAATAACAGAGCCACTTATCGTGAATTTTCTAAAATATCTACCGACTTGTTACAAAATATCATCTCTCACCACTCCTTTCTACAATTTGAATGTCATTCAACTTTGTTATTTCGCTCAAACTATTTCAATTCCATTGACCAATTAATTTTTTTGTTTATGAATTTTAATGCCTAACCAGCTTTATCTTTTATTGCAAGCCATTAATTTTTTATAAATATATTAAAAATATTATAATTTTTTTGCTTGGTGGATGGCAACAAATGTTACGATTAAGCCACCAAATTGAACGCATAAATGAACACATTTTTGTGTTGTTGCTTTTGATGGCAGTCATAAAAAAATTGCCAAATGGCCAAGTTTAAATTGATTTATGTGAAGCGGCGAAATGTTGTACAATAAAACGGGAATAAGTTTATTAAATGAATGTTAAACCGGGGGAAATTTTGTACAATTTCAAGCCACATTTTGTTTGGTTTATTAAATTTGTTTGAGCTTTAAAAATTTCACGTTCATGGGCCATGTTTACATTTTCGCCGCGTTATCAGATATTAACCCACTTCCGCCACTGCCAAAAAGAAAAGAAGAGAAATTAATTTTGCAACAAAACTACAAACTCACATAAACAGAAAACAATTTACAGAACCTAGAAAAAATCTAATAAATCATCACCGCGAATTGGGCTAATGTCTCGCTTCATCAGCGAGCTGCTGTTGTTGTCTTCTCTGGTGTGAAAGTCCAAGTCTACTGTGCTTACTTTTCACACAAATTAAGTAATTTTCATTTAATTAATCAAATTATTTTGCATTTAACATGATTTTCTCGCCAACCAAACGTGATTGAGGTTGAGGCATAGATATAAGTTAATTCGATTCTGATTTCGAGGCGGGTACACACGCATAACGCGTACTCACTGACAGAAACTCACATTCAATAGATTTCATTGCGTTTTCATTCATTTTCATTTGAGTTGACAAATGTGGCAGCACATGAGCTTAGGTTTGTCTGTGTGGCCCACTTTATTTCCATTCAATTCGTTTAGATTATGGTCTCTGCGGGCTGGGTACAGGTAATAAGAAAACAAAATAAATATCCATACCATTAACCAGATGGAATCAATTGTGATTGGTTGATGGTGGAGGGTTTAATACTCTTTTTAAGAAAAATAAATTTGGATTTGGCTCAAGCCAAAGGGAGCAGAATAATTTGGAAATATCCGAAGAAACAGTCGTAAGACAATTAACAACAAATTAAATTCATAACCAACAAGCATTAGGGCAGGGAATTAAGAAAAAAAGTCTTAAAAGCTTTCTCCATTTCATTTTTCCACTTTTTTCTTGAATTTCATGCCCCTTCTAGCTTCCATCCGTCTCTTCTTGCTTTTCCTTATTACTTTAAACACTAATACAAATTGAGTAGGAAAAAGAAACGCAGGAAGTAGAAATATAGTATAGAACTATAGTATATTCTTAGTAGGAATAGTACGTCCTGAACCCAGCGCATCATATTCGCTTCGGTTCGGACCTAACCAGAATCCAATTTTCCAATTTTTGGTTGGAAAAATTACTTTAGGGACTTCTTTAGCATTTCATATCAGTTTCTTAGAATCCGACTTATATTTCTGCTATGGTGCATTGTCTAAAAAAGAAGAACTTTCATATAGATGAATCTAAATTGGGGAGGAAAAAAAGGAACTTTTGGAAGGGGACGGATGAATCATACCAAGAATGAACGGCATACCAAATAGCTTGATAAACTGAATGATTCTTCTTCAACAAAGTTCAGACAGAACTGGCTTTAACACAGACAGCATATAAGGGCATTGATTTTCCATAAAGTGCTGGCTAACGTGAGCGTCGACCCTAAGTATAAAATTAATAGGGTTGCTAAAGAATGCTTTGGATACGGACCCACTATGACGAAGGACTCGATTTGAAGTTATATCCCTAGGATGTTGTATCCCTCAACAGGGAAGGTGCTGATATTCAGTAAAAGGATTTCTTCGAGAGATATTCATCGAACGTTACCGCATTTCTGGTATTTCGATCTATTGAACAGATCAACAATGGGAGATCTGCTACAGCGGACATGCTTCCAAACACGATTTCACGTACCGTTTTGTAGTGAGCGAAAGATTGCATTGCTCTGGCACCAGCTTCACATTCCGACTTAGGGAAAAATTTTCTAAACGGAGACGACTCAATAAACGACGAATCCTTTGAAAGCCTGGATATCTAGCAGATCTAGGTGGATTTGGTGATTTGACATTGCCCATTGTGAGCACGAGCTAGGCAAATGCGGGAAGTCCAACTCAATTTGGAATAAGTAAATGGCCATAAGTTTTATTTTAAAAGTAAGATTTTACTGAATGGACTATGAAAAAATGCAAATTACTTAACAGTAGGGTTGCCACATATTTCAAAAATATATATATAGATATTTCTTTTAATATTGATATTTTGTTTCAAAAAACAGCTAAATTATCGATAAATTCTAAAAATTAGAATATCTTTCAAATAAACGGGTCTGTTAAGGTAATTAATATGCTTCCAGTCTTTTGGACATTCCAAGGATCGATTCTCGTACCGGTGCCTTTACTTATCAATCTTAAGGTTTTGACTTGATGCTTGGTTAATGAAATCTTAAGTCTAGTAGGAAACATTGATAAAATTTTTAATATAATACCAAAAATAAAGTACTTCGACTTAATAGTGGTAAGCTAACCTTTCCTGCTATGTTTGGATTAGGTTAGAAAAATTGACTTAAGCTAGATTTCCTTTTCAAACCGTGTTTTAGGCAGAGGAGGTCTGATTCTGGTGCAGGTTCAAGAGGTTAACAAAAGTTAATTCTAAAGAAGGTTCGGTTAGGGGTCTGGCTTTAACCCGAACTGAACCCTGTCTCAGAGGTTCGTAGCCTTTAAAAATATAACCTAACTAATTCAAAAACCTAAATGTCTAAGGAGGATGTGGATGTTGAATAGAAAAAATATATCTTTAAACAAAATATTTGAGTTAGATTTTGTATAATAGTTGGAAATTTTGATCATTTTGAAGATTTCGAGCAACGCATAAAAATATTAATTTCCGACCCTATAAACTATATTTATTCTAGATCAGGGTGACGAGCTGAGTCGATTGAGCTTTGTCCTTCCGTCTGTCTGTCTGTTTCTACGCGAACTAGTCTCTCAGTTTTGAAGCAATCGAGCTGAAATTTTGCACAGAGTCTTCTTTTTGCTGCACACTACTAATATGTCGGAACTGACCGGATCGGATGACTATATCTCATAGCTCCCATAGAAACAATCGGTCGGAAAACTAGTTTTAGTATGAAAAACTTTTTTCTTTTCAATGGAAACGTCTCCAAACTTTGGATTCATATGTTTTCTATGTTTTTTTATAATTCTACCAAGTTTTATTTAAATCGGACAACTATATGGTATACCTGCCATACAAAAGATAGGTCTGAAAAACAGTCTTAGCTAGAAAAACTTTTTTGTTTTTGATGGTAGCATTCTGCAATTTTGTATTTGCTTGTTTTACATGCTTTCACATAATACTACAAATTATCGTCCAAATCGGATAACTATATCATATAGCTCCCATACGAACGATCGGTCGGAAAAAGGGAAAAAGAGTATTTTTTAAAAATATTTAAGCGAGCATATGCAAGGGTATAAAAACTTCAGCACAGACGAAGTAAGCTTAGCTTTCTCGTTTGTATCATTAATAGTAGCTCTTACAAAAATATCGTCGAAAAATATTCGATAACCGATATCTACTAGAAAATTTGCTCGGAAAAATAATCGATAATGATAAATCGTCTTTTTAAATAAAAATATTCATATTTCAACATTTCTATACCATTTCCGGCCAGCCTAATTCGGAGTGTCTAATAATAAAACATTTTCTCTAACAAATTCACTTTGCCCCACACATGCCCTAACTCTTTTTCAGGTGAACTTTACTTCACGAAATCAATTCTCATTGTTTTTCTGTGCTCATTTGAAGTTGTGGCGGTGGCGTTTTGTTTTGCTCTGTTTTTTTCCCCATAAATATTTTTTTATTTCCAATTTGATTATTTTTTTCCCTGTTGAACCGTTGACAAGGTCTAGGTGCAGCCGGCCGCTTGTCAGTTAGATGGAGAGTTGGACAATTGATTTGAATATGAACTTAGCTTTGGCTGTCATTTGAATTTCTTGCACGCGCCAAGTCGAAATGTCATTGGGGAAAACAAAAAGAGCGGTTCATGGCGCAATTGCCAAGCCAGAGGCCAGGTAATCGAATCGAAAAATATACAAAAAAACAAAATGCTTCCGCACTTCAGATAGAAAGTACTGGAGAAAGAACAAAGCGGGACAGCCGCACAGCCACTTCCGTTCCGAGGGGGGGCAGACCTTTCTCAGAGCTCTGGTACATACCGTCGTACATACATACGTACGTACGTACACATATATCAATAACCAATCTACAACCAAAGTGTAGTATGTAAGAAAACAATTTGCGCCGGCGCGTAAATTATTTTGATTTGATTTGTGAAGTCTTGCCAGATTCTTTCCTACCAGCGATTCAGCGATCCGATCCACCCAGGTACCGTTGTTGGCGCCCTTTTGCGGGCAATTTTCGCCAGGTCTTCTTCTTCTACTTCTTCCTCATCTGCGCCACAGCCAACATCTCATGATCGGATCGAAATCGACGTCTACGTCTCGAACGTGTGGTGTGAGTGAAGTAATCGCCAGTTGGAGAGCTCTGGCCTCAAATGTTTGTGTTCTCATGTTCTTCACTCGGCTCTTGCCGCGCCACCTTCTTCTCCACCTCCAACTGTTGGTGCTGCTGCTGCTGCTGCTGCGGCCTGCTCTTCTTCAGGCTCTCCATACAAAAAGGTTGTTGAACTTGTTGTTGCTGCCGCCGCTGCTGCTGCTGGTTTCAATTTGGTTCTCCTCTCTCTTTGTTCCCTCAATCAGTGTGTTGTTCCCTACGAGTTGTCTATTATAGAAAATTATATTATTATTATGTACTCCACTTTGCCTTCCATTTTTTTTACTGTTATTACATGAAGATTTTTGTGTTTTCTTATGCAAATTCTTATCATTGGGGAAAAATGAAAAACTGAACAAAATGTAAGCCGGTTTCTTGCCGAGGGTCATATTCAAAATTTGTGTTTCATGTTCGGGCACAAGAGAGCGAGGGAGAGGGAGAGAGCAGGGAAACAAAAAAAGTTGTTTGGGTAATTGTTATAAAATTGCCCAGAAAACATGCTCTCATAAATGAGTTTTTCAGATAATGCTTTTCTTGTCGTTTTTTGCATAATTTGGTGTCTGCACGCAAAGTGTGAAATGGGGAGCAACTCTGGCCGGGTTTGATCTGTTTCTCAGGGGATGTTTAACTACACTTTAGTTACTGATCCTCTTCTTTTTTCGAGAAGTAACATTTAATTACAGAATCTCTTGATGTATTCCCCTTATCTCGCAAGTGGCTTTTCAATTAGCGCCCCTCGAGAAATGGCCCATCAAAATGAGCCATAAAATCCAAATTAATTCAATTGAAATCAAATGGACAACCAGCCAACATAAAGTCAGCCCCAGATGTGTTTCAGTAATTAAGCGACATCCATACGCCGGCAAGTCTTATCAGTCTGGACTTTACAGTGTAGCCCCCAGCTGATGACCTTTCCACACATTAAAACTATTATCAACTGTTTTTTTGTGGAATCTCAAAGTTTGTTGCCATAATAAAACTAGAAATGCTTTACGATTGGCGTTGGCGTTGGCGTCTACCATTTTTTGTTGTTTAATTTTTTTTTTGGGTCAATAAAAAATGCTTTGCTGGTTGACCTTTTTTGATTTTGTTGCTGTTGTTGGAGGGCTTGAACCCAGTCGAAGCGGCGCTAACAGGTTTTCCTGAACATGTGAAGCAATTAATTGTTTTTTTTTGTTGTTCTTTTTTAATGAAATGAAATGCCGCCTTAAATGAGAAGAAAGTGCGGGGATGAGAGTATTTAATTGAACAAATATAATACTTACAATTTTCAGCTGGAGATTTTGTAACAAACTGTTTAAGAAAGGTATTGTTAGTAAGAAAAAGAGAGAAACAGGCTTTAATACTTCATTCAAGTAATAAGCTCTTGTTTTTCAAGCGATTTATATAAATACAAAGTGCAGAATCAGCTGAAATTATGAGAGTTTTGTTAAAGCGGGAGAGTTTGCTTGACCTGGTTTGAGTTTAGTAACATTGCAAATTGAAATCTTACAAAATATGTGATAAGACTTATGATAAGTCAGAGTTTAAGTACGTAGTAAGCAAATGATTTGTTAAACAACAACAACTTCAAGACAAAATTTAAAGAAATAACGATTATCTTCGCAGAAAGGTTCACAATTTTTGAAAAGTTTATCTTCTGCTAGCTTATTTAACCATTAAAATACGTAGAAAAAAGTTGTCCAATAATTGCTTCGGCATCTTTACGTATCTTTACGCTTAAGCTGATATATTTCTTAAGGCCGAACCTTGAAATAAGTAGATTAATCAAAAAATCATAATAAATGCCCTGCAAAGTATGCTATGATTTGAAATATCAATAATTCTTTTACCTGCAACTTGGCTCGCATTTGTGTAAGCATATTTTCCAAAACTTTTGTCACTTTTTCCTGATTTTTTCATTAGCCATGTTTTCATTTTCGCATTCGTAAAAGTTTTTCGATTTTAAACCGGTCTATCGACTGCAGAATCGCAAAACTTTTGGGTGCTTGGCCTTATATAAGGCTTGAAAAATAAGTAAATCAATAAGTAAATTCAAAATTTTCAAGAAATTTGGTGGACTTTCCAAAAATACGTAAACTAAAAACTTTACTTTACAAATTTTGAAATAAAATCGATTCATTTAATAATACAGAAAAGTTTTCTTACAATAACTAACTAAAAATCTTCCGTATGTATGCGCCATCTGTAGGTTGAAGCATCTTTAATATAGTGGCAAAGTCTGTTCCAGTTTAGGTTGCACAAAATGCAATTGGCTTCTATACTCCTGGTGTAGCATCTGCTATTCAAATTCAGCATTTCGCACCTTGCTCTGCATATTGTGGAGATTTGGAGTTCGCTGTACTTGTTGTTAAAATAGTTATTTTCTCCCAACGAATAGTTTAGTTGTCTGTATAGCTCTCTGTGTTCGCTTGCCCTTGCTTTTCGAATTTCAATATACATATTTGAAAACAAGTCTAAAACTGATCTAATAAAAAACCAAAAAGTAACACTAAACTCTTTTTCGGCCCATTTAACGACTTTGAGGTTAATTTCCCAAAAAAAAACTAGCAATTTTTAGGTGGAATTTCCTTACAGAAGCTAGAAAATGATTTTGAGTAGGTTCGAATAGATAAGATAACAATTTTTGGTTTTGTAACAGTATTCCAGCTATTTTCTGGATTAATATTTTCTTTGGTAGAACTGCGAAAATAAGCTTAAAGCAATTTTGTTAAAAGAACTGAACCAAAGTGATAATCTTCCCACCAATTTTCCAACTTTGGGGGTATATTTTCTATTCCATATCATTTTAGACTTTTCTGTGCAGCTTTGAAAATGAGTTTTGAGACACCAATGGGGGGAATTTTCCGTAAGAATGGTATACAATCATTGTTGATTTTGCAAACTGATTTGTCAAAATGAGATGAAATTATCGTATGACAATCAAAAAAAAATGTTCATATTCTGTGAACTTGCTACATTCTGTCCAATAGCAGTTTCAGCATTTTACCCACTTAAAACTACTGAGAATAATTCAGCTTACTTTCTCTGTCAACTAATATTTCGAATATTTGTGACTAGAGCAAGAATTTAAAAGAAATATTCTTGATGCACTGGGATAAAAACTTAATAAATTAAACTTTGGGCTGAGAGGTTGGCTCCAAATATACACAGAGAATACCTTTAACAGATCCGACAATCTGATTCATTTAGCTCCTACGAAAATCTACTTTCAAAATGATGTAGTATAAAGTGTCGAGCAGTTGTGCATAGCATTTCCTCATACTTGGTTTTATACAAACACTCTCATAGTCTGTAGATAAGGCGCAAAAACCGATCTGTGTTTAGTTTCCTAAATTATATAGAAATAAATGGTTCATGGACCGTCTGATTGATAACAATCTAGTATTAGTTTTTGTGTGTGCTTGCATATTTGTGCCCCACAAAAAGTATGTTTTGATTTGTTTGACGGCCAACTAAAAATAAATCTTTGTTAAGTCCTTAAATGCAAACATTTGTTTTTGTTTAGTTCTGAAACGAGTCTTAAGTTATCTGTTTTTTAAAGAAATAAAGTTAGGCTGCCCCTACACTATTTGAAACATAAGAAATGATAATCTAGTAGGCCTGCGTTTTATCATGTTTCGCCTATGAATTTTAAGAGATTTTTACATTTAAAACAAATAACATGTAAGCCTACTAGATTGTCATGTCTCATGTGTCGAACTGTGTAAAGACAGCCTTAGAATACTATTAAAGGATGACATGACATAAAGTCCATATCAAAATAAATCGTAGTCCACTACGAAATATCACTCAGATTGAAAGGGGCTATAAGTCCGCATTACATTCGGACATAATGCCCAGATTTTTCCGGACTTATCACCCATTTGTGAATTTGAATTAAGTGTCAGTTCTCTGCTCCACGTGAGCTTTTATATTATTTTTGTGTATTAACTTGGTATTGGAATAACCATTATTGATTATTATTAATCTTAAAGTAGCTGTTGACTTGAAATTTGAAAGAAATGTGAAAATAATTTGTGAAATTTGAATTTCTTGTGGATTTCAGGAGCAATAAACTCACAACCAGATATGTTAAGTACGACTTATATTAGAAATGTGCATAACATTAAACAATTCAATTTGCAAATTTGACCAAAACATATGCACCTTGGCCTTAATCAACCATTTTGATGTCTTATTAGGTTTCATTTGTTCCAAAATTCTGACTTGAGAGCTCTCAAACTCCGTAACCACTTAATCAATTTTGTAATACTCTTGACCAAATGAAACTTGGTTTTATAGTTTCTTATCAAAAACAGATAAAAGCTACAGCATTGGGGAGATTTGTACAAGTTCTTGAGTAAAGTGCATGCCAAAGTATCGGTGACTTATAAAAACAATTGTGATTCTAGGATTAACTTTTGATACCTCATTTAAGAAAGTCAATTACTTAGGTTGTATTTTCACTTGTCGAGATCTCATTTGTCGAAAAATACATCAGAGAACTCAGATAGCCTACTTCTCGTGCACTTTCTGATATATTTTTGTGCTTCTCAGATTGACTATTCCACTTGTCTGATATTTTATTTGAGGAATCAGTGAGTTTAGCAGGTGAAACTTCTATGAGATATCAGACAACTACAGCTTTATAGATAAATCAATAAATTCCTGAAAGTATGCCAAAACCTTGGAACACATATCCAAAACTAACTAAAATTCTGATCCGAGTTGAAAAATTCCAAATAAAAATTTATAACTCGTTAACTAAATTTTTGGTTAAAAAATAACTCTATAAACTATAAACATTTTGTGGGTTTCTTTTTGTGAACATTTTATTAGCATCAACATTAAAAGTTTATTTTATTATACCACATAACCCTCCCAGTCTCTGACCTCTCCCCCCAGCCACCCAGCCACCTTTTACACTGCAACCTCTAATCAATACATCAAAACCCATGACTAACCAACCCAATCCGCCAGCTGTGGATATCTGGCTGGTCAAGCCAACCCACCAATTGACACAACAAAACGACGAAACATTTCAACACAATCGAACCCAGGGTCCAGGTTCCCACAGTGTCCACATGCCGCAGCGTGGCAGCGAGAGAGACAGACAGACAGACAGACACTTATGACATTTTGCTTTTTAGCAATAAATAATTTATGCATTTTGCATTTATATAAAAAAATATATATATACCTACACATACATTTTCATACAAAAATTAACAGCAATTGACGGCTGCAATTTGATTTATTGGCAAGCAAAAACTGTGAGAGAGTGAGAGAGAAAGAGGGAAGAAATGATTTATGAGCACGATCCGCAAAACGTGTCGAAAGGGTAGGAGGAGATGGAGATGGAAAACCTCCCCCCCCCCCCCAACACACACACGTGGTCAAAATGGAGCGCGAGTACCATTCCCATTCCCCATTTCTTGGCAAACAAAACAAAAACATTTAACTGTTAAACTCATTGAGAACGCATAGCACTTCTCTATTTCTGTGCCCCGTTTTGGACTTTGACAGTTAGCTGTGGCAAAGAAAGCGTAAGAACTTGTGTGTGGAAGAGATTTGCCACTTCAATCAGAGAGCTGCGTGTGCAGTGGAACTATAAAAAAGCATAACCAAACTTCAGTTGGAAGCGTGTGAGTGTGTAGTGTAACTATGCCAAAATAGTTTCACATCAAATTAAATCAAATTTTAAGCTGAGTTAACAGAGAGATAGAAATGGCTAGTGGGCTGAAGATGAGATAATATGGGCAAACATGAAAGAAAATGCAGGCAGCTTTAATAATAAACTTAAATAATTAAGAGATAAACCAAATCAAATCAAGCCCGACTATAACATACTCTGTACCAACGAAATTATACGCTCAGCATAAATTTTGATGCTGCAGTAGCAGCTGAAAGCAGCGCTGCAGCAGCGAACAGTCCTTCAACCGTTCATCCGATCTTCACCATTCCTTTGGCAGATCGAAAGTTGTCTTGATATCTAAATATGTCTAAAAGGAACGAACAACCTATTTTTAAAATTGTGGGAGATATGAGGTTTTTTTCATATTGCGGGGGCGGGAGGGGGCGTGGTTAAATTTGAAAATAAACTTGATCTGCCTGCAGACATAAGAAGCATATGTCCCATACATGTCAAACCTCTAACTCTTACCATCTCTGAGATCTGTGCGTTCTTGAGGACGGACATGGCTATATCGACTCTGCTGTTGATGCTGATCAAGAATATATATACTTTATGGGGTCGGAGATGCTTCCTTCTGGTTGTTACATACTTTTGCACAAACTTAAAATACTCTATGTACCTACAATACAGAGTATAACGAGAGCGTAAGTTAAAGTCGAAGAAATACCCGTTACTCAGTTCAATTAGTGTTTAATAACCTCATGCGGCTCAAATAAGTATGCAACGTTTTTTTAACTCTGCCATTTATTATCCGATCTTTATGAAAATTAGTGAGATTGTACATATTGGCCACATACACTTTGCTGCTAAAGCTGAGCTCGATAGCTTACAAATTGTAGGAGATATTCAACATTTTTTTATTGCAGGGGCATGGCCAAAATTTGAAATAAACTTGATCTGCCTGCAGCCAATACTAGCTTACATCTAAAATTTGGTTGCCCTAGCTCTTCTAGTCTCTGAGATCTAGGTGTTCATACAGACGGACAGACGGACATGGCTATATCGACTCGGCTATTGATGCTGATGAAGAATATATATACTTTATGATATCGGAGATGCTTCCTTCTGCCTGTTACATACATTTGCACAACTTTAGTATACCCTTTTTACTCTACGTGTAAATCACTTTTCACAGTCAATCTTGACCGACTTTTCTACCTTCTTTCAAACAATTTAACGGTCATTAAAACTAAGAAAACCCAGAATCTGTTTCCGTTTTCCACCTCTTTCAATTCCCAACAATGAATTTCAATTCTAGCTTCTCATTAGGTTTTCATATATTTGGTCCACAAATTCATTACAAACATCCATCCACAAGTAAAAGTGAAAAATCAACATCAAATCATGGTCCTCCATCGACGCACTCTCGACTCTCGACACAATGCATTTGATTGAATAATGAAGCCCGAGTAATGGCAAAGCCAAACAAAAACCCCGATACCAAATCCAATTCCAATTCCGAAACGCATTGAAAGCGCAGCAAAAGGCGGCTAAAGCCAAATGATAAACAAATACGAAAACGAAACGAAAAATCAACTACAAAATCAAGTAGTTACAATTTCGAGGAAATTACATAACATTAGGCATGGGCAAGGCAAAAGTCATCGCGCGAATTAATGAAGTGGAAAATAAACATAATCATATAATCTATGGGAGGGGGGATACGTACCGCGCGGGCACTACGGGAATTCGTCGTTAGCTTTTCCCCGCTCCAAGGCGTCGCTAGCAAAGCGGAAAATGAAATTAACCCAAAAGACTTGCCGACGACAATTTTTCCAGCATTGCATAACTTTGTTAGGTTTCAGTGTGTTTCGTTGTTGTTGTTGCTTTATTTTCCGTTTTTCTGTTTTGTCATTAAGTTGATTTTCCTTTGTCTCTGTGGTCACTGCCCCCGCGTAGAGTTTGAAGCCTGAGCCAACTTAAGTTTTCGTTGTTCTGCCAAATTACCTAACAAATTGCCAATGTTACACTTGTTAAGCCGTTTCGATCTGCTGAACTAGAAAGTGAGGCAACATCTTTGTTGTTTTATTTGTTTATTTTTGTATATTTTTGGGGTGTAAATTAGCCCTAACAGTTTGCAAAAGTGTGAACTGTGGGGGGCGGTTTGCAGCGAGCTTGGTAAGCTTTGGTGTGATGAAGGTTTGGTTCAAGTCGAACTGGGTCAAAAAATTGGGCAAATAAAATTCCTTAAAAACCATTTTAAGGCAAGTCTTAAAGGCATAAGACTTTAAAATATCTAAAATATATTTTACTACTTATCTTAAGTAAGACAGCTTAGCCATTTCAAGCGAACCTTTTGCTCCTTTTGCTAAATATTCTCGATTCTTGAAATCACTATTTTATGCGAACGCTTGAAGACCAGACATAAGTGGTTTTGATCAGAAAGTATTCTGTCCTCTTCAAAATAGTTCCCTTCGGATATACTACCCCTATGCCAACGTATCTTCCAATCCTCGAAACACTTACATAAACCATTATTCGAACAAGTGGTCGTTATCGTCGTAGTGTCGTTTTTATCGTGTGCCTTATTAGTTTTGGATGCCAACAAAAATCACAGTTGGCCACATCAGGGAAATACGGTGTCTGCTGCATTTTCAGAGTATTGTTTTTTGTCCAAAAATTCCTTTACAAGCAACAATTTGTGAGCAGGGGTGTTATCATTACTCTCATGTGCGGCTGAAAGAAGACTCGAAAATGTCTCATGCCGAATATGTGATCGAGTGAAATTCGACTCTAATAGGGCGTTTCTACTACAGCTGCGTTCACGTTCGCGTCCTATTATCGAAGAACGCGCGTTGAACTCCATATAAAAGAAACTCAGTTGTATGCCGCGGGGGAGGTGAGGGGGCAGGAAAAAAAGTCGCGTTCACTTTGAACGCGGGTTCTGCCAACTCGTTTTTTCATACTTAGCCGAGTATCGAGTATGAGTATCGATAAGTATCTTTATCGATAGGACAGTTTGATAACAAAATCAGCTGGCACAACACAAACAGGTGGCAATGGAAGGTCAGTTCATTTAAATATGTAACTGTAAATATGTAAATATGTGTAACGTACATTGAATAATATATACATATTTTAGATTTATCTCCTTGTGACATTAGCCAAGATGACTACATCTTGAATAAATGAATAAGAATAGATGTTGAATTATGTACAAAATTTAAGCAAAGAATTTGTGTAAAATATGAATATTCTTATTTCAAAGCGAAATATGTTGCAAGGGAGCGTCGAATTGTTTCAGCTTCTGCGTTGTTGTTGCCTACCCACACGATATCTTCTGGTTGCTGTTTATCTTCATCGGCATCGGATTCCCATTTCTCATTCATGGCACTGTTGATAAATGATTGTTTAAGATCTGTAATAGTAATTCAATGGCTTAGGACTTACAAACGAACAAATTCTACGTGGGTTAGACTCCTTGTACGCAACGCTGTCCACAGCGCACTCGTTTAATAATTGCAAAACTTTTTTGTTTAACTGCATTAACTTCAATTGTTAATTTTCAATTGCATTTAGTAAAACAATGTCACTTAAATTCATTTTGATAATTGCTGCGCAAAAGTAAACACACAGGCCAGATCAGCTGTTGTGAACGCGGAAGTGAACGCTGAACGTAGTAGAAACACCTTTGGGAACTTATCGATAAAAAGAGCAATCGATGACAGAACGCGTAGAGGTGGAAATAGGCTATAAGAAGACTCGTAAATGGCTCGAAAGTGATCTGAAGAACGGGTTAAAAACGACTCTTCAAGAAGATTCGTTGTAAGGCCACCATTTTCTCTCAACTAAAGTATCATCTATGAAAAAGAAAGAGTCTAATGTGATCAAAAATTTCATAAATGCAGGAGACAACGGATATATTCGGATATGTTCACCCTTTACAAAAGGGTTAGATCGAAAAGTACATCTAGACACGGATCCTAGAATGTTGCAACCAACTTCATTTTGAAGTCGCAACACTAGGCTTTCCTTTTTCGCTGAAGTGTAAACGACTTAGTTCTTGTGTGCTCGGAATATGTCAACTTCTCACACAATTTGTGCTCTAACGACAAAAACGAAAGGCTATTTTGCGTCGAAATGTTACTGATGATGTTTCAATTTTTGGAAACAATGAATCGTGGTGTGTTTTGAGCCACAACCGACTAAAACCATCACAGCCCAACTCTACCGAACTCAATTGATTGAAGCAAAAATGGTCAGAAAATAAGCAGAGGCACTACAAGGTAGTTTAATAACATGACAACGCTCGCTGACAAAAGCCCTTGAGGATCAGCTCTTTCGCTCTTTTGAAGAACTCCATAAATGAAAGCGCAGCACAGCGGAGACAAATATCACCAACAATAAGGAAGACGGGTAAATAGAAGAAGGGTGTAAGTAAAACAGTCCGGATAATCACGATATTCGGAAAATAATTAAAATTGAAGTAAATATAATTGAAGACCACTGTAGACGAGTAATTACGCTGTGCGTGGTCAATAAACGCGAAATTTACTTCGGCTTGCTGTGAGTTCAGATTGATATAAAGTTAGTGGCGTTGGGTTGAAGAGGCTGTTTAGCAGAGAAGCCTTTGACGGAGTGCTGTTGGATTTGGATCAGTACTGGCCAGGCCAGGCTGGCTGTTGACCAAAATTGAAATGGTCCTGGCCACATAGCATAAATGAGAACTGTGTCGCTAGTTCTTCGACAAATATCATGCTCCTGTGCGCTTTTCCGTTCTTCTTTTGAAGTCACTCGGGTGAAGATTAGACTTTATAATGAAAATTAGATAGATGGCCAAGGTAAAAGAATATGTGCCTCCACGTTTTTACTTTTAAATGCTAAAAGAGTGAGCAACGCACACCTTGTAGCAGCTACTTAAAAATGGTTTGCTAAAAATATTACTCATACGACACGTACACCGTATCAAATCGTTTACAACACTTCAGTTTAATTGTTGACAATATTTTGAGATTTAAAAAGGCTAAAATATGGAAAATGCGGCATAGAAAAACATAAATATTGGAAGCCAACGCTGCGTATGAGTGATGTTAAAATTTATGTACTTTTTAAAATGCATTTTTGTTGATTTTTTAAAATAATATTCCAAGCCTGCCTGTACATAAATATCAGTAAATTAATTTTAGTGAATTAAATGTAGCCTTTTATTCCTAGCTGATCGTTGATTCTTCACATAAAAAGAGTCATATATTTATATACCCTTGCAAAGGGTATTATAATTTTGCCCAGCAGTTTGCAACGCATACAAATATTCATTTTCGACGCCATAAACTTTATATATTCTTGATCAGGGTGACGAGTTGTCTGTTCCTACGCGAACTAGTCTCTCAATTTAGAAGCTATCGAGCTGAAATTTTGCACAGAGTCTTCTATTTGCTGCACACTACTAATATGTCGGAACCGACCGGATTGTTTGACTATATCTCATAGCTCCCATAGGAACAATCGGTCGGAAAACTAGTTTTAGTATGAATAACTTTTTTCTTTTCAATGGAAACGTTTTCAAACTTTGTAGATTTTCTACGTTTTTTTATAGTTCTACCAAGTTTTATTAAAATCGGACAACTATATGGTATAGCTGTCATACAACA
Organism: Lordiphosa fenestrarum; assembly: GCA_035044985.1. Classification (NCBI taxonomy): domain Eukaryota; kingdom Metazoa; phylum Arthropoda; class Insecta; order Diptera; family Drosophilidae; genus Lordiphosa; species Lordiphosa fenestrarum. Next base: position 129,066 of record JAWNNO010001799.1, read on the forward strand.
GATAGGTCTGTAAAACAGTCTTACTTAGAAAAACTTTTTTGTTTTTAGTGCTAGCATCCCAAGATGTTGTATTTGCTTGTTTCACTTGCTTTCACATAATTTTACAAATTATTGGCCAAATCGGATGACTATATCATATAGCTCCCATACAAACGACTGGTTGGAAAATGGCAAAAAGAGTTTTTTTTTGAAAATATTTAAACGAGCACTTGCAAGGCTATAATAAACTTCGTATAACTTTAGTTATGCCAAATTTTGCCCAAATGCCAATTTAATGCTTAAAAGTAAACCACATTAGTCGCTGCATATGTAATTAGTTCCTTCGTAATTCTTCTACCATCCCTCGCAGTCTAAACTGCTACACTGCTAGGCTGCTAGCCGCCTGTGTACACCCAACTAACGTAAGACTCAACGGCCATAAAACGCCATTTGCATAATTTCTAATTAAAATATTTTTACAGCGCCACAGACACAGACACAGACCGACACACACCAGCCAACCGCCCGAGAGGGAGCTACGTTGTCAGGTTGCTGGTTTACTGGAAACTCTTTTGGGCGTAGATAAAATTTCAATTAATTTAAATTTGATTTTTATAGGCATTCACCTGCTGCCTGCTGCCTGCACCGAGTAAAAAGGTTCCATGTTGTTGCTCTATGCATTCGTAATTAATTAATTCGCTTGAAGGTTTTGCCTCGTTCGGTTTGTGTTCGATTTGTCGACTTTTCTTTTTGGTTTGTCAATTATTTTTGTAGTCGTCGAAGTGAAGTGAAAGTTGTCTTTTTTTTTTGGTTTGAAGGAAGAAAAAAAATGAAGTAATTTGTGTAGAAATAATAAACAGTGTGAAGTTTTCATGGGCTGTGTTACAGTTTCAGTTTAGTTTAGTTGAAAAATGCAGGTATACCAATCATTCATTGATAATCGAGCACTTCACCTGTTTTGGTGTTGGATTTTTGATGATTTTGTTTTTTGGCGTGTTTATTCAATGCTATAATTTTGTGTTTTTATTTTGATTTTTACGCAGATCCCCAGTCATTGATAATGATCGCGCGCCAGTCACTTGCGACTCACTCATCCGGACTTGGACTCAGTCGTCAGTCGGGTTCCGTTCGCTTTGTTAGCCAGTCAGTCTGTCTGTCTGTCAGTTGGTTGGTTTGTCTGTCAGGTTTATTGAAGCATTCGAAAATTGTATCGAATTATAAACTGAAATGTATTGTAATCAGCGACGAGGAGGAGAGGAGCGTGAAGCTAAATTATCAACAAATATGAAGCTGGACAGGGTATGGGGCACATTGAGTGGAGAATGTAACACTTGATGATGATAATGTTTAATCATCACACACAAGCTCTGACTTTAATAACTTATTAGAAAGGGTACCACACATTCTGCTTAGAGTCAATTCAGATACTCTGCCCCCTTTTTCTTTTTGCAATGCAACACTCAACTCGTTGCTCGATTCTCGATTATGTAGCATCTTTTGCTTGGAACACGAGGCTGGCAATTACAAACACATGCCAGAGCCCTGTATTATTGCTGTTGGTTAACAAACGATCAGGGGCATATAATTTAATAGAATTGTTTGTAAAATGTTTGCCCCATGCGGTTAACCAGCTGAGGTTTTGGGCCAAAGCAATGATAATAATAATAAAATATAAAAGTTGCTAATAATATATAAGAGTCAGGTGTACTTTTGATGTAATTACGCATTGGTTTCCGTCGGCAAAGAGAAAACAATTTGCATGTCTAACGGTTCGCTGACCAAATACGGCAATTTACAAATGTTCAACAATGGTGAATGTTGAATGTTGTTTTCTGCCTACTATGCGATTATTTATTATTGCACTTGAGACAATAATTCAATAACTCATTCATTCATTCATTCATTCGCTGGTTCGTTCGGATTGTGCATGTGAAAGTGCAGCTTGGCGAAAGGTTTCATAGCCCAGCCAGCCACAAGGCTAATTAGCCAACTTGGGAACCTTATTAGAGTAAAAGTAAAAACCAACTTCAAACGCCTGGCAGCCGCAACAAGCAGTGGGTGTTCCCCCCAACCAACCAACCATCCATTCATCCATCCCCCCACCCCACCCAAAATGGGTCAGGGCTATGTTTCAACAATTGGAGTTTCAGTTTCTGTGGGGCAGACCAAACCACGCACTCATTATACCCGCCCTGACACACTTTTTTCGCTCAACAAACAAAAAGATCATGAACTCGAGGGGGGAACTCACAGTCCGGCCGGCTAGATGATATTCAAATTGAGCAAAAAAAAAACAAAGCAGACCCATAGATTCCAACTGGAAAGCCTAGTTGAAAAGAAACGATTGAATAAATGGGAAAATTTAAATCAATTTTGATTTAGAAAATTAATGGGCGGCTCTGTTGTTTGCTTTGGCAACATAACCTAAATACAAAGCTTAAAAAACGCTACAAGTTTACGGATAATTGTAAATACAAGAAATCTTACAAATGCTCAAATTATTTTGAAGAAATTTTCACTTATTATTTTAGAACTTAACCAGGGTCAACTTTGTCAACCCAAAAGCGGCGGCTTTTTATACTCTGTAACGTTGGTACATAGAGTATATTAAGTTTGTGCCAGAAGGAAATGCTTCCTTCCGACCCCATAAAGTATATATACTCTTGATCAGCATCAACAGCCGAGTCGATATAGTCATGTCCGTCTGTCTGTCCCTATGAAAGCACAGATCTCAGAGATGGTAAGAGATAGAGGTTTGACATGTATGGGACATATGCTTCTTATGATCAAGTTTATTTTCAATTTTGGCCACGCCCCCTCCCGCCCTCTCAATATGGAAAAAACATCATATCTCCCACAGTTTTAAAGCTAGATGGTTCGTTCCTTTTAAACATATTTACTTATCAGGATTGCTTATCGATCCGCCAAAGGAATGGTGAAGATCGGATGAACGGTTGTCGAGTTATGATCAAAACAATGTTCGCTGCTGCAGTGCAGTAGCAGCGCTGCTCTCAGCTACAACTGCAGCATCAAAATTTATGCTTAGCGTATTATTTCGTTGGAACAGAGTATGTTATAGTCGGTCTTGACCGACTTTCTTTCTTGTTTTATATAGCTTTGTTTCACTTTGTATCTGCCTCTGCCTCTGGGCTTGAGCTGTTATGGTATATTGTCCTCTGGAATATAGACTTCAGGAAAAGTCTAAGATTGGTAAAGGATCTCACTTTATTTCATTAAACAAGTGTCGTATTTTCTGAGATAGAGAGAAAATGAGATTGCATTGAACTTGAACTTATTGAACTCAGTATTTGAGAACTCCTTTAGTAACCAAAGAAATTATTTTCACATATGAAGCTCAAAAACAATGTTAACCAAAAGGTTTAGTTTGTTAGGAAGAGTTGCAATCGAATGCATTTCCAAAACTATTTTGTCTTAAAGCTTTGTTCAACAGTCGTAGCTTCTGAGGATCCTACAAAGGGGCAGCTCACATAGACATATGTGGAATGATAGCTGTATAATCCCTTACTGCTTGTAAGAACGATAAATTAACTTCAGTTGCATCATCTATCCAATGCTTGATCCCTCCATAGATTAACAGTCTATGGATTATTAGACTAATTTTCGGTCTAACCCTTTTAAACTAAACCAAAACTAGTCTAAGAAGTGCCAATGGATAGATATCAGGCAGCAAGAAAAGCTTTGCTTCCTATATCAAGGTTCATCCCCCTTTTCAGCAGAGTAAAACAAATTTAAGTTATACAAGATATATAAATGCCATATGTGGGTATAAGTATAGCGAGCTGACGAATGCCAAAAAGACTGTTCTGGGGATTGGAATAGCTGGCTTTGCTAGTCTGATATATATCGAATCCATCAATTTCTTGCATGTGTTAGGGTCTGGCATTATCACCTACACTACATGTGTGGCCCACAATCCAGAAACATTATAAAAAAAAAACCGTAAAAAGCCCGGAGTTGACAAAGATTTATATAATATTTCCGCCTTATGTAAATCTTCTTAAAAAAGCAATGTCTTCAATCGATAAAACAAAGAGCCATCTCCAAGCCACATATCTCAGGATATTGACTTCAAAAATCAACGTGTGTATCTTTTAAGTCCTACACTATACCAAAACTTTATCAAAAGGCCAACAAAAAGAAGAAAGCTGCTTTCAAAATGTTGTTCGTGGCTATCTGGTTTAAATAAGAAAAGGTTGAACCATGGAAAGTTAGTTTGCCAAATGTTTACGCACTATTAAGAAACCTGTATATGCCATGTATGTATGGCCGTGTGTGGTGCAGCGGGTACTGTGTGTATGTCTGCTGTTCAAGAGGTCGTGGGTTACATTCCGCCTCTGGAAATTTAATAACAAGGTTTTTCTTTAAATACCTACAAACCAGATCACCTTTACAAGCTATTGGCGACAGCTTTAAAGTAACTACACAGAAAAAATCAGAAATCGGGATTGAAAACAGGATAATCCCGGAGCAGGCTTAAAATGATCCTGTTTTTCGGGATTAAAAAAAAAAGTGCAATGGAAATCAATCTTTTCCGGGGTCGGCTCAAGAATATCCGGGATCACCCTGTTTTCAATACCGTTTTGGACTGATTTTTTTGAGTATGGCCAAGAAAAAGCTTCTCAGTTTTATTAAACATTTACAACTCTGGCATTGAAATTCACATATTTATGAAAATTTTAGAGATTAAAGATATTGGGCAGGTACAATATTGTGCAAAATATGTGCTCGATGTATAATAATTTGTAGGAAATATTCTATATTTTTTTATGGCGTAAGCCGGAGAAGCCATGACCAACTACGTCTGCGTTCAGACAATAGAAGTATACGTACAAAATTTGGTTGCTCTAGTTCTTATAGTCTCTGATTTCTATGTGTTCATCTGTGATTCTAAGAATCTGTGATAAAAACTTCATTCCAAAATCTCAATACTTTCACCTTTTGCCACATTTTCATGCTTTCTGTCCTAGTAATTTTTGATTTTTGACTTAAGCTTACTTCAGATCAACTTAATCAATTTAAGTATAAGTGGCAGCATAATCAATCTGTTGCTTTTTAGTGTTCATACTGCGAAGCTATTCTTTCTATTTTGTTTGTTTAAATAGGCAGCTACATTACAAACGTAACATACCACACCATCGAGTGTCAAAGATCACTTATAACCTGGCCTGCTAAATAATCACACCATAATCTTTCCCTCACCACTGATTATACCCCAACAATCCGAAAAAAACCTCTAAAAATGTTTCAACTCCCCTTCATTTGGTTTATCTGCAAAAGCTCATCGCGATTACACAATCCCCCAATTGCAATTGTTGTACACCCACCAACAACAACAACAAAATCCATCTCAAAGGTGCATTTCGCAAATATTTGCTGCATGTGGGGCTTTCTTATTTATTAAGTTGAGATTTCTTGCTGCAGTAGCAGCAGCAGCAGCAGCCTGGCCTGCTTAACTCCGGTAATTTTCAATGTGAAAAAAAGTCAAGTGAGGTCGAATCTGGGTACGAACATTTAGTCGTTGGGGCTAATAACGAGCGCAACCTCCAAGAGTCTCGAGGTGGGTGAGAGATGTTTTTTCTTCATGTAATTGTTGTTATTATACAATTTAAAAACAATGTAAACGACCAGCAGCCAGACAAAAACAGCTACAATAAAATTTTACAAGCATTTAACAGTGGCAAAGTTGTGCTTTTTGCATATTTGACATTTCACTTGTGCACTTTTTTGTTGTTGTTGTTGTTGTTTTTTTTGCAGTATTCAATGATATTTTTGTGCGATTTTTCATGGCGAAATATTTCAGATTTTGGCTGACAGATTAGAGACCAAAACGTTAAACGACGACGAGGCTTTTGTTCAAATTGTTGCGGCTCTGATTTATTGATTTTTCCCGGCAGATAATGTGTGAGTTTTCTCATAGACTTAATGTGAGAAACTTTTGGCCAGTGTGTCAAGAGCTTTGTTGGTTGCTATTGTATTGCATAAGCAGCGTGATCTTATATCTATGAGGTGTACACACACAGAGACATACATATAGTATATATGTGAACTCCAGAGGCGGCTTCAGCAGGCCTCGAAAAGCCCAAACTGTTTTTAAACAGGCTAATATGACAAAACTATCAGACAGCTTGTCTGCTAAGTTGAATTGTAGTAAGGGGGCCCTTTGGGCGAGGGTTGTGTGTATAGTTTTGGACAGGTAACTGTTAAAAAAAACATAATTGAAAGCCTTAGATACTTCAAGATTTTTGAGCGCCTACTACTGGCTGTAGAAAATGTTCACAGCATAGTTAATCATATACGCCCTTCTGTTTGATTTTGGTGCCCACCGCTGCTTTATAAGGAGGAAGTTCTTGAATATTTGCCAAGTCTTCGATATAGTCTGGCATGTTGCTTTCGTCTATAAGTTGATGTCAACCCTTTTGCAGAGTCTCTAGAGGCTGTGGCCTGAAGGTATTGATCATTCTCCAATTGATCCTCTTTAGAAGTGTCGTCTGTTTGAGAGCTATCTTCACCAAACTTTGCACGAAGTATTTTAGTACAAATACGCTACCCATTTGTCGGAAACGGCCGGATCGGATGACCATAGCATATAGCTCTTATAGGAAAGATGGGTCGAAAAACTAGTTTTAGTAAGAAAACTTTTTTTGGCTTCAATGGAAACGCCTAGAAACTTTGTATTTCTTAGTTTGTTATGCCTTTTCATGATTTGACTAAGTTTGGTTGAAATCGGACATCTATATAGTATAGCTGTCATAGAAAAGTAGAGTCAGAAAAGTATTCTTAGTGAGAAAAACTTTTTTGTTTTCAATAGAAACGCCACCAAACTTTGTATTTCTTAGTTTGTTATGTCTTTTTATGATTTGACTAAGTTTTGTCGAAATCGGACATCTATATAGTATAGCTGTCATAGAAAAGTAGAGTCAGAAAAGTATTCTTAGTGAGAAAAACTTTTTTGTTTTCAATAGAAACGCCACCAAACTTTGTATTTCTTAGTTTGTTATGTCTTTTTATGATTTGACTAAGTTTTGTCGAATTCGGACATCTATATAGTATAGCTGTCATAGAAAAGTAGAGTCAGAAAAGTATATTTAGTGAGAAAAACTTTTTTGTTTTCAATAGAAACGCCACCAAACTTTGTATTTCTTAGTTTGTTTTGTCTTTTTATGATTTGACTAAGTTTTGTCGAAATCGGACATCTATATAGTATAGCTTCCATAGAAAAGCAGGGTCCGAAAAGTAGTCTTAGTTAGAAAAACCTGCTGCAAAGGTATACATAGTTTGTTTTAGGGAGTGTGAAGTAATAACAATGGTTTGTTTTTCTTATAACTCGATTATGTCTAATTCCATCTTAAACCATCGCTTGAAGGAACGATAAATAATACCGATTGTCAAATATATCTTAAATGTATGAACCATCTATCTACAAAACTGCATCTGCCTGCAGGTATAAGAAGCTTATATCCTGGCTCTTTAACTCTTACCATCTTTTGGGTTTGGTGATGCTTTCCTCAGGCTGCACAAACTAAATATACTCTGTATACTTTTGAAACAGATTAAAAACATGATTTCCGATCAAAAACAATTTAATTTGTATCTTGTCTCATATTTTTACTCTCAGTCATACCAAAAAAGGAACTTGAATACAATTCGTAAGCTGTAATAAAATTCTCAACTTAATTTGAAGAGTATTGCTGCCTCGACTGTTCCATATTTGTAGCTTCTTAAGCCACAAGGCTACCCCGGCGGTTATGGCAAATATCTGCTGCACGAACTCCACAAATACATTTTTATTCAATTACCAAGTTTATTTCTGGGTGGAGTTGACTGCAGGGCTTAAAATTGTTGGCCCCTGCGACAAATACAAAAAAAAAGACCAGCTAAATTCTTTATGGTCAAACCATAAATCGAGCGCACAATTTATGAATGACAATAATTATGCCGCCGTCACGTCGCATGCGAAAATCAATTAGGCGCTGCCTCCAAAAAAAAGTATCTTATGAATCGTGGCTATCTGCGGGTTTATCTTCCCCCTTAACCAGCCAACAGGTTCAACTTATCGCGATCGCTGTCGCTTACGGTAAATGTCCAAAGTTATGACTAAAAGCTGACAAATTGGCGACTTAAGAGTTGGACGCTCTCTCTCTCTCTCTGTCAAGATATCTTTTTCTCCGCGTGTTTTTTCCTCCTTCTTTTTTTTTGGGGCCGCCTTGTGCAACTAGCGTTTCTTTGCTGAATCTCGAAGCGTTGAATTAAAAATCACTAATCATATCAATGTCTGCAGCCTAGCGGTTGCCTGTCAATTCGAAACTGGATCGGCATTGGTTTATGTTTAAGGAGGTGGAGAAGCTGTTTAAGTTGTGCAATGGCCTTTGGGTAGACGAGATGACAGTGAGAAGCAGCACAGCTCAGCACACAAAGTCTTGTCAAAATGGGGAGGGAACAGATTTTTTTCAGAATTTTTCGCTAAGTATCAACACAACTGCTGTCAACTATCAGCTGTGAATAGAATACAATTAATACTTAGATGCTTAAAACTTTAAAAAGGTTGGACCAATTTGTATTCTTTTACTTGCTTCGCAAAGGTTTAGGAAAAATATAAGGTCTGAAAAGCTCACATTTCGTTTATTAGTTCACTACAATATTAGTTCAACACGTGGCGCCGTAGGCGGTCATGCCATTTGACAGCTCAGCATATATTCTTAAAGATATAATATGATTTCCATTGGATAGATTAACATAAATTCTATCAGTTTTGATTTGATTTACCAGTTTTAATTCTAAAATTTTGAATTTTCATTTGAAAAATTTATGTGATATTTATACAAAGCAAAGATGATTAAAAGTTTGCTTTTTGTTTCGATGTCAAAAGTAGGTTATGGTAACATAGTTCGGTATTCTTGGAATGCAAAGGAATACCGAAATGTTCAACAGAAGAGGAACATGGTATATAAATATGGATTTTGGTTTGTTTCGATACTTGAAAGCTTAAAAACGACGGCACCAAATCGGATACTTTCTTCTGCGCCTTCGTTTGTTATTGCGGCACAAAGGTTAAGGTTGATAATATAGCCTGAAAATACTCAACATGTAGAGCTGTAGGCTCACACTCCGCTTTTCAGTTCAATTTAATTACAGTTCATCACATGGCGCAGTAGGCGGTCATTACTCAACTCAGCTAAGAATTGATAAATTTGATTATTTGATAAACTAAAACTTTATTTGCTTATTATTTTAAGTGAAAATGTTTAATAGTTCCATATTTGATCACAAAAAGAGGTCATGGTAACATTCTTCGGCAACGGAACACCAAAAGGTTCAACAGAAAAAGGGGTATAAGCTCAAATCAGAGTAAATAAAAATCTTATGCAATGTTCAGAAGAGATTACCGAAGCCGACAATCAGCATGAACGATTGAAAAGTAGAGAAGTTCGTGCTCGACAAAGTGAAGAATCAAGAATACACAGTGAGATTGTTGTTCAACAATTCCGGGCACGATGAAATCTTTTCGATTTCAAATAAAGCCAATAGCAAAATTTAGGACCGAATACATATATTCTACATAGATCTGATCTTTCTGACACATGAACTTACATATAACAGAGTAAAATCTAAGCTTATCTTAACTTAGTTTTTGAGAAAACACTCCTTAATTTGTGTGAGATAGCTAAAGAACACGAGAAAGCTTGTAAATTCTAAGAAAACAAAACAAAGTGAGTTTTCATATTAAAATTTTTGATTGTTGATACCTAAAAAAGCTCGATAATTAAGATAGGGAATCTCTGGCATCCATTTCGATTGTACCTGCATTTCAAAACACGAAAAAAAACATTAACTAAAATCATATAATACATTTATAAAGAAAGACCTTCATCCCTGTTTTCGAGCCCCCTTTACAAATATTTTTTTATATTTTTTGAATTATTAATAATTCAGTTTGAACTAAGACCAAAACTGTATCTTAAAATCTCAAATCTTCTATAAAAAAACAAGAAAGAAAGTCGGTCAAGCCCGACTACAACATACTCTGTACCAAGAAATTTTGTCTTTTGATCATAACTCGAAAACCGTTCATCCGATCTTCTTCATTCCTTTGGCAGATCGATAAGTTATTCTAATAACTAAATATGTCCAGAAGGAACAAGCCATCTATCTTCAAAACTGTGGGAGATATGACGTTTTTTTTTAAATTGCGGCGGCGGGAGGGGGCGTGGCCAAAATTGAAAATAAACTTGATCTGCCTGCAGACATAAGAAGCATATGTCCCATACACGTCAAACCTCTATCTCTTACCATCTCTGAGATCTGTGCGTTCATACGGACAGACAGACAGACGGACAGACGGACATGGCTATATCGACTCGGCTGTTGATGCTGATCAAGAATATATATACTTTATGGGGTCGGAGATGCTTCCTACTGGATGTTACATACTTTTGCACAAACTTATAATACTCTATGTACCTACGGTACAGAGTATAATAAGTGGTACAATGTTTTCAGTTCAGAAACAAAAACACAATTTTACTTGGCAAAACAAGGAAAATTTCTACATAAATAATTTCGAAATTACATTAAATTTGCGTTTATCCATCAAACTATACACATTTTCATGAAGGGGAAGTAAAATAACTAGGAAAAAATTGAAAAAAAAAACCAAATGAAAATAGCAAACTACAGGAAAAATCATACACGAGAGCAGCCAATGGAACTGAAAAATAAAGAAAATTGCTTGGATCTCACTTAGGAAGTAAGTTTTCGGTATGGATTAAGCAGTGAAATGAAATGACTCGGTTTTAATTAGCATTTTTACATTTCGCTTACTCAAAACTGTGTCAAAAAAATGTTTGTCCAAAATTACATTGATGTTAATTATTTTGACAGTTGGCAGGCAGGCAGCTAAATGTTTATTTTTACAATTCTCCCTGCCTTTTTCGGTGAAATGAGCGCAAAGTGCATATTAAAATGTCAGTCCCCGAACAGATGATGAAGAGGACAGCACACAGCTTAAAGAAAGGACGGAAAAGCAGAAAAATATCCGCTTGTTATTTTGTTATTGCTGCTGTTGCTGTTGCCAACTTCATTTATGCCAAATTGCCAAATTTGGCCACAAAAGCAAAAAAAAAGGCGTAAAATAAAACAGAAAATGGTCCAAGAGAACAAATAAATAAACAAATGCAGTGTTGAGTGCAAAACAAAATGAGAAGTGGGCTGACTTTCAGTTGTGACGAATTATTAAATACACTTTGAAAAGTAAGAAAAGGTAACCAAAACTACAGAGAGAGAATCATACTTCAAAATAAAGTTCTTAGTTTTCTCAAAATGCTATGCACTTTAAACTTTTTTCAAAGATTCAATTTAGATCTTTCTAGTAGGGCTTTTCGATAAAATATCATACTCCCTTTCTTAATGAAACTGTCACTCTTAATAAATAAATGTAAAATTATGGTCACCCTGTTTTTAGGAAAAATAACTGTAAAGCGAGGCTGGTCACACTACAAAAGTGGAGAAGGGTCCTAAGAGTGACCGTTGGAGGCCCATCAAAGTGGCCGTTGAGGATTTGGACAATACTTTCAAGAAGTTCTAACTCGCCACCTAGAATTAAGTGAATAACATACATAGCTGTCTAAGTAGCAAAAAGAGTGTTGGATAACTGTTTCTAGTAATAAAAAACACCTTTATTACAATTCCAAGGCATAGTTCAGGGATTTGTCGTTGCAGGGCTGACTCATTTCATTTTAAATTGCCTTCCAAATTAATGTTCTCATTTAGCAAGGGTATCTATAAAAAAAAAAAACCAAACTGTCCAAGCAGCAAAAATAAAAATAACAAAATATAACCAAAAACCTCTTTTTGATGCAAGATATCAAGTTGTGTCTTGAGTTCACCTCCTTCGCCTTTGTGTTGGCTGCCGGAGCTGACAATGGCTGGGCAGTGGCGCAAAGTAGAGCCATTGTCCACTTGGCTGTCTGACTGTCTGTCTGTCTGCATTGTTGTTAAGTTAACCAATTAACCCTGATGGCACCCAAGTCCTGTTGACTTTATTGAAAATTATGACCTGTTTTGGCTATAAGTTTGATTTTTCAAATTGGATTTGGTTGACCAAGCTTAAATTCAATTTCTTGCTGATTATCATCCATTTAAGAATTGCTTATTGAAAATTATTAAAATGGCTGCCTAAAGCTATATTTACACAAGTTGGTTGCTTAGTTGTGTTTTTGTTAGGCCCGAGTGAAAACTCAGCTTTTACAGCCTGCCTGAGAACCAATGGATAATTGAGCGCTCTGTTGAGCGATCGTTTAATTTGAGTCATTTCGAGTTCACCTGATCGCTTAGCTGAGTAGGTAAGATGCATACTTGACAGAAACAGAGAGTTGGTTTTTACATACTTTACCGAGCGCGTGGCCAGATGTGGTGCAGCGGGTAGGGTGTGTGCCTGCTACGCAAGAGGTCGTTGTCTCGATCTCCCCTCGAAACATCCGCGTACATACACAACCGGCCACCTTCTCTAGCTATTGCCGCCAGCTTTGAAGTCATGAAAATGCTTCTCAAACATTGCCGTTAGTATTAGGCCTTAAACCGTAGATCCTTTTCTCTTGTGCTAAGCAATTGAGAGAAGCTCGGCTTGGCTGTTTTTGGCTTTGTTAAACCAAATTCATACATATACTCTTTATGACTCATTTATATCTCAAATTTAAAAGCAAATTAATTTATTTATATATCTTCTCTTTTATTTCAGGTATGTAAACTTCAACTATATTCTTCTCTTACTTAAAAAAATTGTAAGTACCCAGTGATTCTTGGCTTTAATAACTTAAAAGGAAACCCAGTGGAAAGAGAAAAATGATTAGGAAATTTAAGTAAAGAAAAAAGGAATAAATAAGATCGAAACAATAGAAAAATGTTAGGAAACGAATTATAGACGATTATAAAGTAAACTTTTAGAATTCTTGTACGTGGAAATCGTAAGCTTATTGTAAAAATATGGAGAATATAGAAATTTGTTGAAAACGTAAGACAAATCACAAGCAGAATGTAAATATGCAGTAGAAGTATGTCAATTAGGAATGCGATAAGCAGAAGACGGATCATCAACAGCCCCTCTAAAGCCCTTTCTCAAGGTTTTCTGGAGTATGTTTGACCTCTCCTCCGATGAAGTGTGACCATCCCCGCTTAACAGGTATTTGCATTAAAAAAATAACTAGTTCAGGGTGACCTTAATTGTTCAGAGTGTTAGATAAAGTTGGATATTAAAAACCCATTGAGAAAGGTGGTAACTGTGGAGTAGCGGTAAATCAGGGATAAAGGTGTACAAAACATATTGCTCAACAGTTTTCCTTTATTAAATTTGGGTCAGTCAACAACTTTATCTACAGAGGCAAACACAAAAGCCTAGGTAGATCCATTTGGACTGGACAATGTCAGGTGGACATGTCTTTGATATCCTTTTAATCATACAACGATGCTGAAAATCATCCATTATCCAAAGCATGATCAAACTTGAAAAGCTTTGGATGATTTTCAGCTCCGTTGGATGCTTAAAAGGATATTCAGGACATGAACCAACGGATATTTTTGAATATCCTTGTTTTTCTCTTACTGTTTCAATGATTGGCTCTGTAAGAATCGTTCCACAAGTTCTGTTGGCTGGCTGTTCTTAACTCTTAAAACCAATCATTCAAAAATCCAAAACTACAGCTAAAATTTACAATAAAAGAACAAGATTCTTGTATCTAGAAATAAATATAATAAATGAAGATCTCTTTGTTCTCAAATCCTTTCTCTTAGAGCGACACTAGATGGTTTTAAGAGCAAAAGGGCTTGGATTATCAAAGATAAGAAGAGAGAACAAAGAGATTTGATTCTAAAATTTGATTTATATTATCTTGATCGAAGGTTTAATACATAGAGCTAAATATGTTTTCAAAAAGAAATTCTTAGGCTTAAATCGAAATATGCTAAACAAATCCAAGCCAGTTTTATAATGAGAAATTTCAGGATTTTAAGAAGTGGCTTAAGTCAAGAACTTGGTTTTAAATGCAAGAATGTGCAGGACTTTAGAAATTTTGACTTGGGAAATTCTGAACTTCAGTGTGAAGTTTATTGATTCTTTAAATTCTTTACCGGAGGTACACAGAGTGCAATAAGTTTGTGCAAATGTATGTAACAGCCAGAAGGCAGCATCTCCGACCCCATAAAGTATATATATTCTTGATCAGCATCAACAATCGAGACGATATAGCCATGTCTGTCAAAGCATAGATCTCAGAGATGGTAAGAGATAGAGGTTTGATGTGTATGGGAGAAAAACTTCTTATATTTGCAGGCAGATCAAGCTTATTTTCAATTTTGGCCACGCCTTCCCCCGCCCCCGCAATTTGGAAAAAACGTTATATCTCCCACACTTTTAAAGAAAGATGGTTCGTTCTTTTAGGCATATTTAGTAATCAGGATAACTTATATATCCGTCAAAGAAATGGTGAAGATCCGATGAACGGTTGTTGAGTTATGATCAAAAGAATGTTCGCAACGGCAGCGCAGTAGCAGCGCTGCTTTCAGCTGCTACTGCAGCATCAATTTGTATGAGAATCGTATAATTTCGTTGGTACAGAGTATGTTATAGTCGGACTTGACCGACTTTCTTTGTTGTTTTTCAGTAAGGAAGTGTTAATTGGTAACTGATAAGAATGAACCAGAAATTTTTGTATATTTCGCATTGGTTAGTGCCGATTGCTGATTATGTGTGTGTATTCATTTGTCCAAAAAAGTGAAGAGAGAAGCTTGGCTTAACTTTAGGGGCCATTAAGCACTTATTTAAACAAGAAGAGCATCTTCGAAGGAAGGACATAAACTGAAAGGTCCATAAGCTCTGGAGAAGTGTATTACATTAACAAACAATAACCCTTAATCAAATATGTTATATAAATTAATGATCTTTGGGTTAACCCATTATTCCAAATCCTTTCTCCTCCACACCCCCAAACCACACACACACACACACATAGTCAATGCATAAATTCCCTGCAAATAAGCCACAGAATAAATATTACAAGTCAAGTCAAAGACCAATAAAAATGCATTTAATCCCCCCCGTGCCATATAATTTATAACATTCGCAAAAGGCAAACAAAAGTAAAAGTACACGCCGGAGGTCCCTCGAACCTCGAAGACAGATTGAGATACCTCCATATACTGTACCACCATATGTAGGGAGTAGACCCCCAGACCCAGACCCAGCCACGCATGCGGCGGGCCACATTTGAACTTTAACACACGACCAGCGACAGCACAATAAAAATTTCAAGTTTGCCAAAAGACATATGGCCATTTTTTGTGTGTGTTGTTTTCTGCTGAACCGCGGGGTCAACATTATAAAATCGCAAGCGGCAGCAGCGGCAGCAACACCACCACCACAGACGGAGGGGACAATAATAATAATAATGCACATAACCCAAGAAAAAAGGCAGCAACAAGCAAATAATTTATGATCAACTTGATGCATGGCCTGGTCTTGGTCTGGGGGTCTACTCCGGAGTGTGAACTGCCCGATCAGCAATTGCTGTAGCAAAAAAAAAACCGATGACGCATCGTCTGCGTCTGCATTTAATGCACTTTTTCTTTGCATTTTTGTTGTTGTTGTTTTGTTTCTGACTTTGTCTATGCAATGCAGACGAACTGTCTTTGATGGTGGGAAAGGGGGAGGGAGCTGCGAGGAGGCCTCTTTGTTTTTCGGTTAGTTGTCAAAATGGTGGAGAGGAAAAAGTGAACTGACAGACGAAAGTGGGCGTGTGCCAGACTTTGCTTAGACGCTAAAGCAAAAGGAAATTTCATAAGACCAACAATAGAAGAGAGAAAAGATATTTTTTGAAGATGCGACCAGAAGAAATGTTGAAATATGAAATGGGATTGGGTTTCTGGAAGATGGTTTCATCGAACCAAAGCTCAAACCAGACCTACCCCCTGCGCCTAATCCGCCAACCTTTAACAGAAAATCTTCCAAGTTTGATTAGATTTGTTTCTGACTTGACTTTTCTTACTAACCCTCCACATTTCCCAAGGTTAACAACTTTCATTTTTCAATCTAAGGCTGATTACCATTCTAATCTAATCTCAACTAATCTAATTTATTTTCATTTTCCATTTCAACTTCTCATTTCCAATTGGAATTTTCTAATCTCTTTATCGTGATCGTAAATCATTTCACTCTGATTGTTGTTTGGGCGGGAGGAGCTGGCCAAACCGCAGCAGCAGCAGCATCAGCAGCATCAGCAGCATCAGCAGCATCAATTTCGCTCAGCCCTACACCAAGTCACAGTGGAAATACCAAAAATAGTTCACTCTGAACAAGACACGAACTCTTCTCCCGCATTCTGGCATTTGGCATTGGCATCGTCATTTAAAGTCCTCGTCGTCCTCGGGTACAATATGGTGTGCGGAATTTCCATTTAAACCAAATTAGGCAAAGGAATAATTTTTTCGCTTAAGGCCAAAGGAAAAATGCCACAACTACGCTGCCTGCTGCTGCACTGTTGTTAGTTGGTCTTGGACTTGGACTTAGATAGCATCGAGATTGTCTGCGGATTTTGTGCAAAAGTCAATCGCTTGATTGACAAGTCAGTCGGCAGTGCCTCCTCCTTCCTCCTTCTTCTCGTGCAGCAGCAGCAAGCCAAGCCAAGTAATTCTGATTTTGAGAAGTGATCTCTGTTGTTTTACTTCCTGCTCTGGAGAGCAGGCAGGCAGGCAGGGCATTCCAGATTCAGAGTATTGAAGCGCTCGAGAAAGTTTTTCCATTTGTACGCTTTTGACCCACAAAACACATTTGTCCACACGACACAACGCCCCCGAAAAATTCCCACTTTATGAGTTTTTTACTCGTCGTAAACAGTTCAAAGCATTGTTTCCATTGAACAAAGAATTCTGGTGAAAACCGCGCTGCTATGTGAGCCCTGAGGTGTGGAAAAGTGGATGGGGTTAGATGATCTCTGTGTTTCCAATGAACCTAAAGCATTTCCAGCTGAAGCGCCACAATTGTTGTTGACAAAGCCACAAAGTGGAGCAACAATTTTGGTAAAAAATTTTGTGAAATTAAATGAAAACAAGTAAGGGATTGGGATCGCTTTCATTTTGCCAAAGGACTGAAAGGGGCATACAAATCGGAGAATATTACAAGGCAGCAAACCTCAAAAATTCTCTAGGAGGTTCGGTTCGGGGGTTCAAACCCATTGTAAAATTAAAGGTTCGCGGACTGGTTTTTGGAACCTCTGAACCCAAGGTTCTGGTTCGAACCTTGGTTCGCTTGCACCTAAAAGAATAGTTAGTCTTTTAATTTATTAACGTTGAAAATGAAACATGTATACCTTCTATCCACATGCTTAATCATAATGATCATTAATTAAGTTATTTCAATTATCAAATCCATTAGGTGACATTAACAGCTTTTAGAAACTGCTTAATTTTAGTTAATTAGCATTATATCTTCCAGGAGCTGTTTATCTATACTAGTTCTTAAATCAAAAAGAACAAACTTAAGTGTTGAAAATGCTCCTTCAACTGATACCTGAGTTACTGGTACAGCTAGCATAGTAAAATCAATATTTTTTAACTCTTCGATATTATGACCTTTCCAAAATTTTAAAACATTTGAAGATGGATGTTGTAGGACCCTGGAATCTTACGTCAGATATGGGATTTGGAAATTCATATTAGGGGTCAACAATATTCAGTTCATTTGTGACTACCGAGCAGTAAATAACGAAAACCGTGAGCTTTACAGATGTGATCTTGGACAATTTTCAAAGGAATCTATAACATAATTCACAGATTTTATATTTGATATTTGTTTTTTGCTTTCATAAACTTCTCGTCTTCGCAATGAGAAGTTGAGTCATTTATTGTCAAATTTTAAAAACTCTCATTAAACATATTTTTTGGTCAGAAGTAAGCAAAGTTTGAAATCTAGGGTCTGAGAAAACAGCAGCGAATATTGGTAGAAAGCTCATAATAGAACAACGTTTGTCGAGGCACTTAGAAATTAATAAACAATGTTTTGCTGGAGAATTTAGAATGTATCGTTGAAAAAATTACTTAAATTGGTGAACCGAACCTCATTTTTTGAAAAAGTGGTCCGGTTCGGGTTCAGGTTCGCGGAGTCAAAAATGTAAGCCGCCGGGTTCATGGTCCGGTTCGCGAACCCCAAAAAACCCGAACCGAACCGGTTCTCAGGGGTTCGGTTCCGGACCGGTTTGCAGCCTTGGAATATTACCTCCTGATTATGGTATACATTTGTTTTGATGTTTTACCAAAAAATGAACAAAATACTTCCAAAGATTTCGAGTGGAATTATAATTTATCGATAGCTGAAGATCTACAAAATTCAAATGACTATCAATTTTCTGTATTTTCTTACTTAAAATTAAAGATCTAACACATTGGGATGCCAGTACCAAGATTTATATTTAGGTTTCTAAATCAATACATCATTATTCGGATATATCTAGGATTCAATATATCGGATACGAAATATGAGGAATATATATTTTCAATATTTTGACATTAGCTTTGCAAGTTCTTTGTAATGAATGATTTTAAGTCACTTATAATTATATGGTTAATTTGAATGTTTTGGAGCCTAGATCTCTAGATTAAAGCTATAACTAGAATAGTACACCTAATATT
The DNA here is from genome assembly GCA_035044985.1 of Lordiphosa fenestrarum. Classification (NCBI taxonomy): domain Eukaryota; kingdom Metazoa; phylum Arthropoda; class Insecta; order Diptera; family Drosophilidae; genus Lordiphosa; species Lordiphosa fenestrarum. Next base: position 147,735 of record JAWNNO010001799.1, read on the forward strand.
TTTATGTTAAATGGCTTATTAAATATCGAAAATATCGATAAGATCTACTTTTATATAAACAAAAAATCAAAATTGAATTAATTCTTCGACAATATAAAACGAAAATCGATTTGGATATTATTTAAGTGCGTCAGAAAAACCTACTTTGATAATTGTATTTGCATTGTCTAGGTTTTCATAAATGAATTTTAGTCCTCATGTTTATGGAAAGCTTCTTTCTAGGTGAGCTTAACTAGTTAGTACCAGTGCTACAAGCCCAATAACCTTCTTCGAAGCACCGATTCTTGGGCTCGAACCAAAACTTAACAATGATTTAGGTACGAAAGTTTTGGGTTAGAAGTTTTTGAAGGAAAATTTTATTTTGAACCTTGGTTGGACCCATTTTTAAACCAATTATTATTTAGAAATGCAAATTATATGATTATTTACCCGTATTGCACGCGCTTTTATGTTCCTCTATACAGGATATTATGCATAATTTATGATCGTGTTGCCAGATTGTTAATCTGCCCGTTTTTTAATTTGTTTTATTTTAATTTGTAATTATGTATACCATTTTACTGTTTCTTCAAAATCGTTTGTCTTAATGTAGTCAGAAAATCTTTCCTGCTCTGGAAACTACGGCCAAAGAAAAGCTTAGCTGGAGTCTGATCTGTAGTGAAGTGCTTCGAGTTTCTGTAATAAGTTAGATGTCTTTTTACTAATGATTCCAACTCTGCTATAGAATTCTAATTTAGTGCGTCTAATACAGACTAGTTGATAGTTTTTATGAATATTAGAGCTAGGCGATGGATGACCTGGAGCAGTCAAGGCATTCTTATATTTATATGTACATTTTCCAAAAATTTTGCAACAAATCTGATGGAACCTGGGGTCTATTGCTAATAACTAGTGCATGATCTAATCTATGGTTACAAAAGAATTCTCTTAATTTTGTCACTGTAAAATTATTATATTCGAGTCTGTTTTGTTATCACAACTTCTGCCCAGTTGGAATCAGCAATCAATTAAAATTCAGGAAACATTAATAGGCAGTCCTTTAAGTTAGGCATGCTGGCAATAATATCGATACACCGAAATATCGATATATTTGTTATCATTTTCTCGGATAAAGTGCCAGCTTAACCACATCAAAAGACCTTCTATTTAAAGATATTGAAAAAATCTCTAAAATTTTTGGATTTTTACTGTAAAATACCAATATCAAATGAAGCTTTTTCCATAGAGTAATATCGATATAAAGAGGGAGTTCTGTTTAATCTTCAAGCTATAGAAAAAGTTAAATGAAGAGAATCGATTATTAGACTCCAAAAGCAGTATTACATAATTACTTTTAAAAAATACAGTAAATTATTAATTATTGTTCGAGTTTGAAAACAAGAACAGACCTGAAGATGTTTTTCCAAAAATGTTGGCGATTCCATCAAAATATCCTATCCAACTCACATTATGAAACTTTTATTGCATTACACTTCAAAAGTGTTATCAACGCACAACCCTACATTGCTTGAGTTTAGGGCTGCATTATCTATTTGTACTAAAATTAAGCACTTTGATAAGATTTTTGATAGAAGTTGTAAATATCTGAAAATGGTGGTTCGAAGCTTATTTGTCAGGCGAAAAGTTCGCTAAAGGAAAAGGTAACCTCTATTAGAGATGAAACCAGCAGGTAAAGTGCATCTTAATGATGGAAGAAAATAGAATTCAAATATAATTCAATGGGCGCCTTCAGCGGACACACTTGATTATTGATCAGCTTTAAGGATCAACATTTATTTCTAGGTACGGTTTCTTGGGGTGGTAGCAGAAATAGTTAAAAATTTTAATATATCCAAGATTTTATTATAGATCAGGAATCAAGTTGCTCTGCTGAACGCAGCCATTGTTAGTTTAAAGATCTCAAGATCAGAATTTGGTGGATAACAACATCTAAGGGTGTTGTTGTTGTAGCTTACTTATAATTCAACTGTTTCCTACTTCATCTGTCATATGAGAGGTTTTAGTAAACAAAGTCAAGCAAGTTTTAGGTACTTTCTTTTGTGAGGAATATGTGCTTAAGCTTTACCTATAAATCTGAATGATGCCACCATTTCCAATGCACTATTTGTGGCCTTCACACACACACACACACACACACGGTCCGTGTACAGTGAAAACACTTGCAAGCCCAAAAATATTACCCATGTTGTTGTAGTGCTTGTTGTTGTTTGTTGTTGGTTGTTCTAGCTACTGCGTGCTACTTATCGAAGAAAATTTCAAGTATAAATTACCAAACCAAGCAAAGAACCTGCTACCCAGACTTATGACCGTATTTGATATTGCCTAATGGTTTGTTGGTTAGCTTGTTGCTGCCGTTGTTGTTGTTGTTGTTGTTGCTGTTGCTATTGGTGCTGTTTGCCCGGTTGGTTGGTTGGTTGGTTGATTTTTTTCTATTAAATGTTTTTCTCTTTAGACTGTAAAAACAACTTGGCTACTTTTCAACTAGAAGTAGGAGTTGTTGACTGGAATTGCTCAATTTGTGTGTGCAGCGACGACGACGATAGGAGGCAGAAGAAGGCAGCCTCAGCCCCCGACTAAATAACAAGCCAACTCTGATGACGACGACGACGACGATGCTGACGTTTGGTCTCTAGGTTTTGTTTGGTGACGGCATTGCCAGCCAACGACAACAAACACCAACGTAGCGCGTAAAACAACAACAAAATCCTACCACAACTTGGCAATTGCAAGTTGTATAATTTTTTTTTATTTCTATTTTTTCTTCTATTGTACGTAAATACACTTTGTGGAAAATGGGGTATGACAAATTTGTTGGTTGACAAAGTGTGTTGAGGTTTTTTACATTGATTCGGGGACCGTAAGAACCAAACTGAATCTTAACATAGTACCGGTGTCACTTGGATTCTAAGTGCTACATCAAGATTATCCAGAATTTGTATGTTTTTTAGATAAATTGTAAGCTTTGAAAAAAGATTCTTAGTGATATAGATTGCATTTCCAGAGATCCCATTTAAGATACCATGCGAAAGCCTGAACTAGCTTAACTGAAATTGGAATCGAGGTCGCATCATATGTGAATTTTTTCGAAAAAAAAACCATTACAATAGTTCAATATATTCACAAAACTGTTTAAAAGCATCACTCAAAGTTTTCGACACTTCAGAAGATTATAAAATAAGGAACATTTTCATAAATGGTTGTCAGATATTTGGCAAAATTTCCTAAATTCCTAATTTCCTAACTAACAAAAGTTCTTCTTACTGTTTGATCTACTTAAGTAAGCAGAGTATGTTTTACTTCAAGAATGAAGTTGGTTATTTCTCCGCCAAGATACCAATACCGATAGATGGAATAGATAGAAAAATATTCATAGAAATATCCTGGTACCAATAGGAAACCGATTACCGAAAGAAATATGAACCAAAACAGAACCTTAAACCGATTTGTGAGTTTTGTACGTACCAGAAGCGGTTTGATTACTTGTTTTTTTTTGTATTAATTTGACGATTATAGGATACAAAACCCTATGTATCTATATCAGCGATGTTCAAGAAGAGAGGCTCTCTGTCTCTCTCGGAAACTTACTGAAGCATTACATCGGCAAGCATTCGACATGAATTGCAGAAAGTTTTCGGCCCCATCGCTGATCTATATCCTAGGTAGGGATCGCTGCTCACGTTAGCCAACAGCTTTGCGGAATTATCGCTCGTGGAGGCTTGAATCGGCTTGATTAGAAGCTTTACCTCACAACATAGGACGCCATAACCACAGGTGCTTTCCTACCTTCCAAAGAAGCCCTTTGACTGTTCAGCTGTTAATTGCTTCGCTTCTGTTTGTTTTTGATATATGGCCACACTGTTCTAATTAGAAATCATATTAGAGGTGGCTAACAAACGAACAACATGTGGTAGTTTGAGCAGCAACGAATGATCGGCAATCGTCAACATGGCCGGATGTTTAAAACGCATAGAAGGAAGCATCTCAAGTCAAATAAAGTATATATATTCTTGATTAGCACGACGAGCTGAGTTGATTTAGACATGTACGTCTGTCCGTCCGTCTGTTTCTATGCTACATTCTCCTTCAGTTTGAAAGCTATTTTCACCAAACTTTGCACGGAGTCTTTTAGTACAAAAACGTTGCTCATTTGTCGGAACCGGACAGATCGGATGACTATAGCATATAGTGGATTTTAGTTTTAGTGAGAAAAACCTTTTTGTTTTCAAAGAAAATGCCTCCAAACTTTGTATTTCTTAGTTTTCTATGCTTTCCCATGATTTAACTAAATCTGGTGGAAATCGGACATCTATATAGTATAGCTGTCTTAGAAAACTAGAGTCTGAAAAGTAGTCTTAGTGTGAAAAACTGTTTTGTTTTCAATGCAAACCTCTTTAAAATTGGCATACATTTAGTTTATAAGCTTTCACACAATTCTACAAAGTTTTGTCAAAATCGGAGGACTATAGGTTATAGCTGCCATAGAAATGATCGGTTGATAAACTAGTTTTAGTGAGAGAAACTTTTTTGCTTTCAATGGAAACGCCTCCAAACTTTGTATATCTTAGTTTGTTATGCTTTCCCATGATTTCACTAAGTTTAATCGAAATCGGACATCTATATAATATAGCTGTCATAGAAAAGTAGAGTCAGAAAATTAGTCTTAGTGAGAAAAACTTGTACATTTTCAGTGGAAATGTCCTTAAAATTGGCATTTATTTATTTGATATGCTTTCACATAATTCTACAAAGTTTTGTCAAAATCGGATGACTATAGCATATAGCTACAGTTTGAATAATCGGTCGAAAAAGAAGTTCTATTCAGAAAATCTTTTTTGTTTTAAGCGGGAACAACTCCGAACTGTTTGTATGTTAGTTTGTTAGGCTTTTGCAGGATTCCATTAAGTTTGGTCTAAGTCGGACATCTATATAGTATAGCTCCCATAGAAAAGTAGAGTCTGAAAAGTAGTCTTGGGTAGAAAAGCGTGCTGAGAAGGTTAAGGTTACTTTTTCGTTTCCTCTTAGTGATCTCTAATATCTACAACACGCTGTGATTCAGGCATTTAAAATTCCCCCACCGAGTCGGAGTCGTTATTAGTGGTTTCCTTAAAATCGTATTATGAACTCCTTGCAATCTAAGCGAAAGCTATTGCTAATCGTGAGAACCTCACAGGAACTCTGTGAGAAATAATTAAAGGAAGCGGCGAACAATATAAAACTAAGAATAAATTTACAACAATTATTTTCCGAGCTATAAAAAAAATTGATGGCCCATCAAGCCCCCTGGGTTGGTATCTTAGAACTCTAAAGTTAAAAATCATATTAATTGTTTTTGGTAATAACATTTAAATTTAATTGCATAGAAGTTTTACGGCTTTAGGAAACCAAAAGAAAACACTAAAAAAAACTACCTTTTTCTCAATTAATTATTATTTATAAAAAACTTTATGAACAGAGTATCAAAAGTTCGTGCTGGCTCTTCTAATTAAGTTTGTCTAGTATCTGTTTTTCCAACGTTTTTCAAGTCTTTTTCAATTTTAAATTGTATAAAAAAAAATGCTAGTGCAGCCTTTTGCTGCCGTAGATCGATTCAATGAATTTAAAATGCATTTAAGTTGAAATTTAGGTCAAAAGTTGTTGTAGCTGCTGCTGCTGCTGCTGTCGGTGTTGGTGTTGCCAGTAACCAACCAGTAAAGCTGCTGGCTGCTTGCTGCCTGTTCATCAAGTCTGAAATATTCTTTGCGTGGCATTTGGAAAACAACTTGCACGTTAGAATTGCTGGCTTGGGTTGGAGCCGACTGGTTTCTGTGTGGAAAAGACTGTAAAGTGCGGCAGCTGCCCTACGCCCCCTCCCTCTATCGCTCTTTCTCTCTCGCTTGATTCTAATTGCACTTTTAGTCTGTTTGGCACAAAGAAAGAAACAAGTTTACACCTGACTTGAAGTATTTATGACTTCGTTTCAAGTTTTTTCTTTCTATTTTTTTTTTGGTGCCATCATAAATCAACTAATAATTCGCTGATTTTCAGCTTCAGGTGAAAATCTGTTAATTAGATGAATTTCAAGTTCTTAACAAACGAAAGAAAAGTAGAAAAAACTAAATAAAAACAAATCAAATATATCAAAGCTAATTAGTCGACAAGCAACTTTCACACTTTCCATTTTCACACATTCGGAAATTAATCAAAAGAAAAATTAGGCTCGGAGACCGACAGAAGCAAACAGCAGCCGCTTTTGTGGAATGCATTTGAAAAGTATAACAAATATTTTGGAAAATTGTTTCAGGCCCCATAAATGGGGCAAAAAACAAACAAAATTGTTACAATGCGAGGTGGTTACACAATGGGAAAGGCGCAACAGGGGGGGGAGGCCATACGATATACAATTATGTTTGATGTGTTTGATTTATAACAATTTGTTAAAAACATAAAAGTAATTGCACTTACCATGTGTCTTTATGTAGTAGGATGAGCTGCCACTCATTTTATATTTATCAGTCAAGAGAAGTTTCTAGTTCTCTAATCTCTTTAACAAAAAGGTAACACTAAAATACCAAAATATATAGATGAAATTAGGAAGAATTCTCAAAAATTAACTTCAAAAAGTTTCACTCAAAAGAACAAGTTTTTCCAACCATTTTTCCATTGGCATTTACAGTAATGTCCAAAATCGACTAACCCATCTGGCAGCACTGTAACTTTTGACAGCGTTGCCAGATCGACAAGTAGACTTTCACCCTGTAACAGTACACACCTCGATAGGAATGGGTCCAAAGAGACATCGAAATGGCTAAAGATGACTAGCAATTTTAGCACAAAATCATCTGGACTATTCGTCGCTTTACCAGATTGGACGCCTCCAGGCTTATTTTTGGTGATTTTTTTTGGTCTTTAAAAAAAAATATGGGTACGTCGAATATGGCCAACCCCTGCATATGATGTTGTCAAATGTTACCCAAGCATCCCGAGTCATTATTTACTTAGGTCCCATCTGGTGTCAGCAGGTTCTACCTACTTACCTACAAAATCTTTGTAGAATTGAATAAAGTCGTAAAAAAGATGTCTTTACCAAGTTGGAAGACTATTCTATTGAAAACAATTAAGTTTTTCTTACTAAGACGATTCTTTGTAACCACCTTTTCTACCTATCCTCTAAGCTATACTATATAGTTGCCCGATTTTGATCAATTTGGTGAAACTTTATCAACCCTGCAGTTCAAAGTTTCAGTAGTGAATTTTTCAGGGCTGATTCAGACCTGAAAGGTATGAATAGCTGAATTTCATGCCTGAACTCAGGCATATTATAGTACTTCCCATGAAACTCACCCATGAGTTCAGCCCTAAAATCATGCCTAAAATCAGCAGAGGTCATGATGTAGTAGGACATGCCTGTGTTAAATTCATGTCCGAAACTCATATAAGGGCAGGCCTGAATTCATGACCACCCCTTCCATTTCAGGGCTGATTCAGCATATGATTCAGGTCTGAGCCGAACTGAAGGCAAAGCAAAGAAAACTAACGGATTAGAAGTTCGGTGTCTTTTCAAATAAAACCAGAGAGAGTGGGTGTCGAGGAAAACAAGGTATGATCGAAGCTCTTAATAAGGGATTATCTGATTACACCCGATCCTATGATCTTTTAGGGCCGCCTGCTCATCTTACATTCTGTTCTGACCGATACCATATGAAAGGAATTCGTCTCTTCTTTAACTCGGCCAAAAGATAGTCGCCGTTTTGGTCACTGTTTGGACTCTGTTTTGGTCCGTTTTTCGGTCACTGTTTTGGTCAATGTTTGGTCACTATTTTTATCACCGTTTGGACACTGTTTTGGTCACTGTTTTGTTCATTGTTACGGTCACTGTTTTGGGATCTGTTTTGATCACTGTTTTGGTCACTGTTTAGTTGACTGTTAGGTCATTCATTGGGTCACTAATTTGGCCACTGCTTTGCTTATAGTTTTGGGATCCGTTTTGGACACTGTTTTGGTCACTGTTTTGGTCACTGTTTTGTTCACTGTTTCCCCTTCTTCACCACCCATTTCATGCACACACAACTCACCCAGTCCCCCAGTCAAAAGTTCATAAAAGCGCTTTGCTCTAAAAAAGGTTGTGACTGTGGTAGCTATATGTTATAGTGTTCCGACTTAGCTCAAACTTTGTAGAATTGTGTGGAAGGAAATAAAGCAGTGAAATGACAAATTTAAAGACGTCAACATTAAAACCGAAAAGTTTTTCTGTCTAATAAGATATTTACATTAGGAGTGCGGTTTGCGTTAATAGGTAACAATCTGTTTTTTTTCATACAAAACAAGTTGGATGTCCTATGGAAGCTATACTCAATGGTTTTCCGATTTTGATCAAACTCAAGGAAATTATAGAAAAGCATAAATCAATTATAGAAAACAAAATTTGAAGAAGTTTCAATTGGATACATAATCATATTTTAAATAGAACAAGATTTTGGAACGATTGTTTCTATCATTAAAAGTTTTACTTACTTAGACTAGTTTTCAGAGCTATATTTTCTATGGCAGCTATACTATAAAGTTGTCAGATTTAGATCAAACTTGGTGAAACTATGATTAAGCATAGGAAACTAATACCTACAAAGTTAGGAGACGTTTCAATTGAAAACAAAAAAGTTTTTGTTAGTTTAAGCTAGTTTTTTGACCGATCGATCCTTTGGCAGCTATATGCTATAGTCATCCTATCCGGCCAGTTCCGACAAAAGTGCAGCGTATTTGAATTTAAAGGCTTCGTGCAATGAATGCTCTAGATAGCTTGAAAACTGACGAAGTAGCATATATACGGACTTGCCTATATCAAAACAGTTTGTCATACTGATCGCGAATATATATACTCTATGCTTTTCTTTAAGTTTTAGAAACATGGATTAAAAGCTCTGTCAGGTTACAAGAAGAGATCAAGTACGCACAGCTTAATATATGACACATTTAGAATGATCAAGTAAGAAAGTCGATCAAACCTGACTGTAATATATACTGTACCAACGAAAGTGTATGCTCAGTATGAATTTAGAGTGCACTTTCTTTTGCTCACAACTCGAAAACTGGCTCATCCAATCTTTACCAATCCTTTGGTAGATCAATAAATAAACCTGATTGCTAAATATGTCTAAAAGGTACGAGCCTACTATCTATCAAAATGTGGGAGATATGATATTCGTAACAAATTGCGGGGCGGGAGGTGGCGTGGCCAATATTATAAATAAACTTGATCTGCCTGGAAGTATAAGAAGTTTTTGTTCGAAACAGGTTGAACCTCTGTCCCCTGCCATCTCTGAAATCTGCTTGTTCCTACTGACAGATGGACATGGCTGTATCGACTCAGATATTGATGCTGATCAAGAATAGATATGTTTTAACGGGTAGAATATGCTTCCTTCTACATTAAAATTCTTTGTGTACCCGTGTAAAGCGAATTTAGAGGGAAAAATCAATCCAGCAATTGATCCGTGACTAAAATGGGTGAAGAGTCTTCTTTATTTTTGTTTTTTTTTTCCACGATTATCTTTAACTTTGATGATGAATTTGCGTTGCTGTGACATTTGGCCAAGTGGCATTGGGGAACTCAGTTTGAGTTTGGCAGCAGTGCTGCAACCGGTTCGACATCAAAATGATCATCATCATCAGCATAAAAATAAATTTCAATATTGTACCATTTAACGGTTCTCCCCAAGAAGAGTTCCCCCGGGTTGCCAAGAAGAAGCCGACTGACTCTGCCTGACTGCCTGCCTGGCTGCTTGGCTGCCTGGCTGGCTCCTCCTGTCTTACGGCCTGGCACTCATCACACATTTTTGGAGTTTGGCATTCCCCTGCACTGCACACACACACACACACACATGACAGTGGTAAATTCGCTGGCCTATCAAATACAGAAATCAACTGTCATGTTGTATGTCAATGACGGAAGTCAGGCGAATTTGTTGGCTCCTTTGGTTCTTGTGCAGTTCTTGTCCCGTTGTCTGAAATTGTTTTGGCGCGCGCAAACTTCATTCTAGCGGTACTTCTCTCTGTCTCTAATCTTTATTGCCTAGAAGATTTGAGTATAAGTATGTGGTCGTAAATAACAGCGAAAGTATGTTTGCATGCCCACGTCCAAGTGTTGTGCATTTGACACCCAAATCTCCTGTTGGTCTTTATGTAACTAGCCAGCCAGCTAGCTAGCTGTCCGTCCGGTGGGTTTATTGCTCTGGCTTTAAAATGCCATTAAAAGAAGTCTTAAAATGCAGCCATTTCATTTCACTTGTCCCAGTGACACACTAACTGGCCCTGTAGAAATGAGTAAACATCATACAGAAACACAACAATGGCTTGGCATAAACACAAATGAGGCTTAACACACCTACCTAACCATCTATGCTCAAAAAACGAAATGAATCCAGCCTTCAAGTGCCATAAAGAAACAGAAAGAAAAAAAAACATTTAGAAAATTGGCCAGCTGGCTGAAGGTAGAACTTAGAAATACACTATCTTTATCTGAGAACGTAGATAGAACGATTAGATGGAACCTAAGTAATAGATGGTATAGTTGATGTACAACGAACTGTGAAATAACATCATCAAGTTAATGTGAAAAGAGGTGCAGTTCGCGGAACGGCTCTTAAATGCAGTGAACCCTGGCATGGGGTTCAAATCTTAGATCAAGACTTGAGTCTTGAAAGTTTATAAATATGTGAGCAGTTTATCAGAATTTTGTATATTATTTGGGCTTATTTTTGATATTAGAAAACTAGATTTATTGCCTGATGAAGTAATAAGAAATATTATATATGAAATTTCTTAGGTTTTAAGCCAAACCTTGTTATTATAGACCTGTTCCAGTTAGGAGTTGGGTGACCATAAATGTAGATGTTTAGTTTCACGATCCGGCTCGAAGGACCGTGCTTGAGTGGCGGCGGCTTTTAGCCTTTCTACAATGCAAAAATGTATTTAGAGACAAAATTATGCTAGGAATTTAGTTTGCTAGCTTAGTTTTATCATGTTTCTTTCACCTGTTACCAACCCCACCACTCAATCAATATACCCTCCCCGCTTGACAATCCCAGCCAACCCATTCCCATTACCCAGTACTTACCTGCTGTCATAACGTCTCTTTTGCGGCATGACCAAATTATGTTAAAGAGCATTAAAAGCGCATGTCGACCCCCTTTGGTCCATGGTGGCGTATGCGCAACTTAAATGTTTTACGTGCGCCGCGCACTTGTGAAATTATTTTTCATTTTCGCAATTATGTGACAGTGAAAATGGCAAAAAGGAAGTCTCTAACGCCGACGCCGCGGCGCGCCGTTGGCTGTCGCTGTTCCACTTTTTTCTCCGATTCTTGTTAATTGAGCCACAGCCAGCTCCGATTTTCCACTGAATGAAATGTGAAACCATCAATGTAAACCGATATAGTAATGCGCTGGCCATAAATAGACAAACACTGAACCATCTGGTCTTTGTTTTCATTCATAAAAATCATCGGCTTTCAATGGGTAGAAGAGAAGAGAAGAGAGACTCTCCAATTTTGTAATTACAGCAGCAGCGGGCAACAACAACAAAAGCAATAGACCCAAAACCATATTTGTGGGGCCGGACCGGACCGGACGAGACTTTTTGGTCGGATCGGGTGTGTGTGTGTGTGCTTGATTGTGTCTGTCCATCTGTGCATTGCTTCATATAAAGTCATTTGTGCCAGTTTCTCAATGCACTCTCTTAATTTATCATAAAATGAAGAAAATACAATAATAATATAATTTTTTCTCTATTTGTTATCTCTTTGCAGGTAAGCACACAACACAAAACGCTAATCTACCCATATGTCGGTCAAAACAAAACAAGGAAAGACATTAAACAAAATGCGTAAGCATTAGATATTAAATATATATTTGCTAGAGATAACGCTGGGAGTGTGTAAAAAGGGGGGGGGCGAAACTAAAAATGAAGAGTGAAACAGTTGAGCTTGGTGGCTATTGCATTTTCTCTGCTCTTGTCTTTATATATAGTTTTCCATATTCTATCACTTAGTTAAGATTTAGAAGTATTTCCTGTATTTTATTCGCTTAAGCTTTTAAAGGTTCCGGGTTTCGGAATTGAATTCTCTCACTTTGAGGTGCCCAAATCCGACAACGATATTAGTCGGGACTTACATGATGAAGCATATTAAAAAAAGTTTTTGAAAAGCTGTTGTATGTAGGAGGTTTTGTCCCTTTACAGTTTTTTTCATCGTGGAAGTCCCAACTTACTTTACCTGATTTGTTAAACTCCAAGCACATTACAATGTCTTAGCTCTCTGTAAGTTTTTGGATTAGGTATTAAAATAAGAATATCATTTTTTAAACAAAAGGAATTACCGTAGTTTTATGTTGATTTATAATGATCTTAAAGAGATTGAAGTTTACTCAGCAACAGTAGTAGAAGCTCAGAATAACATTAGCGTTCATGCACCCCCTTCGGTTCATCTATATTGGGGCTTTTGAACCGGTTAGTGAACCGAGTTAACTATGCATCTTACCGCCAAAACCTGAACCATGATCGGCGACGGTTTTGAATAAACTTCAGTCACTGCATAAGAACTTAAATAATATTCTGTAAGTTCCCTGCAATTTAACGTCTCAGTACTTAATGTATTAGTTCTGTACTCAGTCCTAAGAAGTAGGCATCGTTCCAATTCATGACTTGTATAAGTTACATTTTCAGTACTACACAGAAACAAACAAGACCCTAAAAAGACTGGACTGGATATGTCTCTAATATCCTTTTACTCATCCAACGGATCTGAAAATCATCCAAATGATGATCAATTTCCCTATACTTTGGATGTTTTTCAGCTCCGACGGAAAATTAAAAGAATATTGAAGACATATCCAGTCTAAGTGGATGCGGGAAATCATCCAATGGATATTTTTCATATCCTTATTGTTCTCTGTGTAAGATTGAAATTCACCCACGAGTTTAGTACCGAAATCTATGCCTAAAAAAAGCAAATGTCTTGAGGGCCCTGCCTGTGAATGAAGTGCTTATTAAGGCTTCCATGATTTCATTACCAGCTCTTCCAAATCAGGGCTGATACAGCTTTGATACAGCTCTGGGTCGTACTGAAGGGCTATTTGAAAGCATATCTTAATTTTTAGAAGGGCTGCAGAACGGCTTTAAGCCTAACCGATTCATACACAGAATTCCATTATAGTTTTTCACTGCGAACCGAATCATAAGCCCAACCTAGTTTGACACAACTGAACCTAAACTCGTTGCTATATCCAAGATATGGGTTCAGCTCCACAAAAACTACACGTTATATAATCTAAAATGTCAATAGTACAGTAAAAAGGGTATACGTAAGTCGAGCAGGTGTAGGCAACAGGCAGAAGGAAGCATTATTAGCATTACCGAGAGATCTGAAAAACATCCAAAGTATGATAAATAGTAAAAAATATATATATATAGTATATGTCTAACACTTTTGCCACGCCTTCTTTCGCCCTCGACAACAAAATAAGTTAAATAACTCCCACAATTTTAAAGTTATCGATCTCAAATTGCATACGCAATATCTATAATCTCCAGAGATCGGATAATAAATGGCAGAGCTATAAGAAAATCAGGCTTAGTCATATAAATATTTCTGTTACTAAAAAAAGATGCATACTTTTTGGCTTTTCCATATTTACTGCTGTGTCTGCTAAACAAATGTTAATATGTTAACATTAATGTGTATGACCAGTTAATTAACATAAGGGCTGATTATTAAACAGTGGTCTTCTGAGTAACTTTAACCGACTTTAACCCAAGCTCTCATTTTTATACTCTGTACCGTAGGTACATAGAGTATTATAAGTTTGTGCAAAAGTATGTAACATCCAGAAGGAAGCATCTCCGACCCCATAAAGTATTTATATTCTTGATCAGCATCAACAGCCGAGTCGATATAGCCATGTCCGTCTGTCCGTCTGTCCGTCTGTCCGTATGAACGCACAGATCTCAGAGATGGTAAGAGATAGAGGTTTGACGTGTATGGGACATATGCTTCTTATGTCTGCAGGCAGATCAAGTTTATTTTCAATTTTGGCCACGCCCCCTCCCGCCCCCGCAATTTAGAAAAAACGTCATATCTCCCACAGTTTTGAAGATAGATGGACATATTTAGTTATTAGGATAACTTATCGATCCGCCAAAGGAATGAAGAAGATCGGATGAACGGTTTTCGAGTTATGATCAAAAGACAAATTTTCTTGGTACAGAGTATGTTATAGTCGGGCTTGACCGACTTTCTTTCTTGTTTCCTTATTAAATTGTGTAAAACGTGCACTGAACCAAGGTTCGTACCAAAAACTCCATCAAAAAAACCCGAAAGTAATAATTTTTGAACATAAACCATAACGAAGGTCTAAACAGATGCCCTAGGTTTACAGCCCCGATTTTGATACATTAAAGGACGTTTTCACATCTTCTAGATAGCTTTTATGTGACAGAAAAATCTACAATTTACTCTGATATTCTTATGGTCCGATCGGGTATATAAAAGTAGTCTTAAAGGGGTATTTGATAAGTTCAAAAAGTTTCCGACCCTACACCTAATCACATGAAGGAAAACCATGGCACTTTATTCTTGATTATGTTTAAAACTCGACCATAAAATTGAAAATTTAGGAATAAAATTATGCAAAGTATCGACAATACTTGGTATCATAAACGTATACATTGTATTTGTAAAACTATAGCTATGCGCTTTACAATACAGGTCTTTACTGAGTGGAAAGGAGTCTCTATAAATGATTTTTCAATATAACAAAAACGCCTAAAACTATATCTGAGTGCAAAATAGATGTCAAAAAGTCGTCTGCTACACTCAAATGATAATCAAACTGACTAAAATCAAACATTATATGTCAGTTTTAGGCGTTGAACACATTACATATACCTTAAGAGTTATGCCTACAGATAAAAAGTAAAAGTGTTGATAGTAAAACTGTGAAAATTAAACATTATTTGTCAGCTCCAGGGGTCGAACACACAACTGCCAGCTTAAAAGTTATATAAACAGTGCTCTTAGCCACTGAGTTGATTGAAATTCGTCGTTAAAATTAAGCTCTGATTCCCAAGACACCATTTATTACTACAAGCATTTGAAACTATCATTTCCTATCAAAAAGAAATGTACAAAATGTACTTGAAGTGAGAATATTAAACTCAAAATGAAATTAACCATTTTTGACACGGTTCGCTCTTGCATCTTGAACTGTTTCAATTAAGGTCTGCCTTCCTGTTGTATTATGCCTAAAAATAAGTGAATTTTAGCCTTGCTGAAACCAAAAGTAGGCTGTTCGCAACTAACCAAATTTTGTACTCACTTTATGGTCATTTTACTGCTCCCACCCAAAAAAAAAAATGGTTAAATTATTAATGGGTATTTAAATTTAATGATTTTCTTTTCAAATAGCTTTCCCTCTAAATTCTCGTTTTTCTCCTAATGCAAGAGAAATATACAAAAAAAACCCGCAGCCAGCCTGACTTTACGATCACATAACTTAACATTTGCTTATCTAATCTGCCCAAGTGCAATCAAAACCGAACAGCAAAGCAAGCAATTTACGGGAGAGACCCGAAATCGACTTGCAGCAGCTGCCTTTATGCCATATTTCACTTTTCACCTTTTTCCATGAAAATGCGCCAAAATCGAACGCAAATTGCCCCAGCCACAACACATGATGAAGTCGAAAATTCCATTCAAATTGTGTGGAGATTTTCTTTTTACGGTTGTCGTCTCGTTTCGGTGTTTTTTTTTGGTTTTTATCTTAGCCGCCCCGGAACTATGTTAAATGTCAAACATTTCTAATTGGATGTTAAAGTCAGAAAACAAGCAGCCTCAAGGAAACCTCAGATCTACCCAGCTCCGATCATGACGTGGCCCCATCAAGTTCACTTTCACTTAGTGTCAGCAGCCGATGACAATCATCGATCTTCATCGGGAATCGGTTGCAAGGCAAGCCAAGCCAGTAACCCTTCCTCACTCGATCCTCGGATCGATCGCCACGAAAATTTATGTGCAAAAGCAAAACTTGACTTGGCCTGTCGAAGGTTCGTTGCCATTTGACGGCGGCGGCGGCGGCGGCGATCGACGATCAGCGACAACCGCAAAGCGCTTTTCCTCCTTCGGTGTGTATAAATTTTTTTATTATTTTTAAATTAAAAACGAAAGTAGCTGTGAGTCTGTCCGCAGAGGTACCACCTTTTCCCCCCTCAACAGCTGCCGCTTGCTGACTGCGAAAATTTATGCAGTCGCGCAATTATTTTTGTTTTTTATTTTCAAGTTTTCTCGGTCTAAGAGACACCTTTTGGTTGGATGGTGGATGGTGGAGTCGAAATGAAGGGGGGGGGGGGGATAATCACCAGAGAATTGTTTCTGCTTTTCTAAAGAGCATTCCCCTCATTCGACTTATGCCCACTTATCTTATGTCATGTTTTCCTCGATTTTGTGGTCGCCGTGCTTCATCTTGTTAAGTTACTCAATTGGCATCGAGTTGTTAACCTTTTTGCTGCACCTTCACCGCTTTCCCCACCCACCCTGTCTCCCTCTCTGTCTCTCTCTCTGTGTTTGTGTCGCTGGCGCAGACTTTCGCATAAGGTCCCCCGAAGCGTTGACATTTAATGATGAATTTGACACACAAGGGCACGACAACGAATCATTCGTCGTCTCCCTCGCAGTCTGCCTTGAATTTTTCGGACAGATGATTAATTTGGGATACCGTAAAAACAATCATCCGGGTGGTCCTGGGGGTACCTTTACATTGTGTTGTGCAACTCTCTCATAAATAATGATGATTGCTGTTGATTGTTAAGGTGACCGGCTCAAAAAGGGCTTAGCGTTTACAAACATGAGAGGGTCATACTAATTGGTGGAGCGAAAAAACCACACTCATCTCTCGAGTTGAGGGGGGTAAGTGATCAGCAAGATAACTTGAATGAAGATTTCCGTGTTTTTTTTTAAAGCTTATTGTTAAGGAAGAAATTTCGTAATTAAAGTAGGAAGATTTAAATGCCTGCAGTCGTTCTGAGTCTCAAGTTGCTGCCTACATTTATATATACTTTTTCAATATTCAGAATTACCTACAAGACCGGACATGACAGCAAAAAGAGAGGCTACATCACAAAATAAAACCAAAACTTCATCAAAAATTGATTTAATGTACATATTTCACTTATAAAACAGACATATTTGCGTCTCTAGCCAACACAAATAAGCTCAATGGTTTGCCCACTCGAGAACATGCCACATACCGTGCTATAAACTTGGTATGCCCAAATGTAAGCAGTAAACGGACATCGCTTAGCCTTGCAACAGTTTGATTGTCACAGCGAATGACAATCTAGTGGAGAATTTGACGCTTTGGCATTCAATTGGAATATCTTTGGTAATCATTGGAGTTCATGGCAGCAAATTATGTTCGGCTTGGAATTTGCCCCTGAATATGGTGACTTCGATTGAAGCTCCCACCTTTAAAACTTCGCTTGCATCCCAAACTATATCGATCGTCCACGTTCAGCGCTTTTTCTGCCAGCCACGCATAATTAATGTATTGTTTATGCACAGCGAGGAACCTGGAACACCATCTGCAGATTGAAAACGCACTAGTATGCACGTTTTTCACCAAATTAAGTTGCTTGATCTTTCTTCATTGTTAAAAGGCTATTTACACTAGGACTGCGTTATGCGTTTTGCGTTAAGCGGCAACAAGCAGCTTTTTCCCCACAAAAAAAGTATAGGGCCCTAGTGGTGACAAAAAGTTGAGTTTCGTTAGGATGCACGTGCGTTTACTCGTTCTACTCGATAAGTGTTGTCTGTGTACTCGATAGGCGTTGCCCATTTCTACCTATCGCTCTCAACTATCATCACTAGAACAACAAAAACCAGCCGTGGAACTTTTGCCTCGAGTTACAAATAAAAAGTTAGTCATATTCATCAGCAAGAAATCATGAATACGGATCAAAATATAGGTAAGAACTTTGAACTTTGAACCCGTTGTAGGATTTAACAAGAGATTTGCCACCTACACACTCCTGGAGCTGTGTTAGGAAAACATGGATGGATTTAGAGGACCACGCAAGAACAGCCATATTTATAAGGAGATGGCGGATACAATTAATTATATGTTAGTAAACAATTCTTAGGAGAATCAACTAGTTTCTTCTTACATATGTCCAAATGCTTCGAGGACGTCGTGGCCGCCTGCGCAGAAAATTAAAGGTTGCTTCACTCATCCCTGCCAAATTCATAAATTGCATCATCATAGCATCATTTTGCTCCATCGCGGATAATAATACAAATAAGTCGCTTGTATTCATTTTCCTTTTGTTTTTAAAAAGTTACTTGCTGCTGCCAAAACCAAAACAAAACTCAGCTGTTTTCTTAACTCTTAACGCATAACGCAACGCTGTGCTAATGTAAACACCTATTCTGCGTTATTGTGGCCATAACGATTTCGATAGCAAACTCAGGGTAGTGTAAATGTTGCATAAAACTACTTATTTGACTACTTCTTTTAAGTCATGTTCAGTGTAAACGGTAGGTCATTTATAAAACGATATCTTTATGTTCGTCATGTATCATGCGATGAACAGTTTGGGTGAAGACTGAGTAGTTTTTTTTTTAGCTAAATCGGAGCATTGTCATTGAAAAACCTTTTCCACAGTCATCTTATATCAAGGTGCCTCAGAAATCTCTAGAGATTTTTGTATGACGCTTTTGATTTGTATTAATTTGCTTTGAATTTGAAAGCTAAGGGATTTGAAACAGACTGCTTATAGCCAAGTAGATTCAGTTCGAACAGCTTTCCTTAAATGGGATTTAGCAACGAAACCTTTTCTTTTCCTTGTCACTTCACAAATGAAGTCATTTAGATTGAGTTTAAAATGTAAGCGAGCATACAAATATCTCTGGACACCCTTAATTTTGAAATTGAGAGAGAATTAAAGCTTAAAATGGCATAAAATAAACCAATATATTTAAGCTTTATAGAAAGGGAGCCTACAATGTATATTTTAACGTCCAGGCACTTTTATGAGTTGTGGTAGAGGTCGTTTGAATGGTAACTCTTCGAGTATTGACTTACATTTTGAACAGTTTCGAATACTGGAATATTCTAAAAAATACTAAGAAATTCTTTCAACGACCAAAGATTCTATTAACCAGGCTTTGAACCTTATCTGTAGGTTTGATTAGTAATGGAAGTGGTACGGTAATAGAACGGGCTTGAACGCCATACCGAACCTTCTGTAGAGACTAAGATGTGAATGCAAAACTGAATAGCTTTCTAGCCCCCTGCCTCACCTTCCATCTGGAAAAGTTTGAGTTTAAAGAAAAAAAGAACTGAGAAATAGTTTCGTAGTTCTTCAAATAACAATCTAAGTCGAGTTTTATCTTATCTTCTGATTCGTATGTACTGGATTTTTATCTCTCGAGTAGATGATTCCAAAAGTTTAGTGTGACCAGTCTTTCAATTTACTCAGCTGTTTACTTAACTCAAAACTCTTTAAGCGAACTTTAACATCTCGACACGTTGTTTATTGCCACCAATTCGAGCTTATTTAACACTTTTGTATTACCATGGCTTTTTGCCCACTTGCCAACTTTCCATTTCATTTTCGCATTCTTTTCGCTTTCATTTTCCATCGTGTTTCCATTACCCGTTTGTGCTCTCTGTGGCCCGCTTCACTTCACTCCAAGTATTTTATGTATTTTTAAATGCATTTCTAAATGAATTGTAATACCGATGGGCTGTCGGATGGAGTCGCATTGCACGACCTGTGTGTGTGCGATGTCTATCGCAAAAAACCAAACAAAACAAAACCCAAAAACAACCACTCGAAGTTGCAAGCTCATGTGCGGCAATAAAAATAAAATGCAAACATATGCGGCGGCGCTCTGCGAGAGGTGATTTTAACTTTTACTTACCAGAAATTCATGTGCACGATTTTCCACCATCATCGACTACTGCCATACGTCGATTTCAAATGCCGACTTTCAAATGAAGAGGCCGCAGCAACGGCGAACGGCAAACGGCAACAATTGTTCAAAACTCCACAAAATGCGAAAGAGATGATGAAGCTACCAATAAAAGTTCCCTCAGGCTTCGGCGGCGGCGGCGGCGGCGGCGGCTGCTGCGAACCCGCCTCAAGCTCATTGAAAGTGAAATGTTGTCTACAAAGCATTGTTTTTGTGGCTCGTATCATTGTCTGGCAGTGCGTTTTTCATTTGAAAATCAATTTCTGACAGTTTTTCTATTGTAAGCGATTGCAAACGCATTTTCATGGCCTTTGTGTGTGGCCGCCACAGAGATGACTCGAAATTTTTGTTATTTTAATTAGTTTTTGGCCGGGATGTGGGCAAAAGTCTTCGTTCGTTATTATTTTGGTTGTTTCTTGCTTGAGGTTTTTGGCTTTTTCGACAATAAACAGAGAAAAATGCTGCGTTAATTGTAGCATTTTGAGTTGTAATTTGATTTTGCGGTTGCTTTGTGTACAGTTTGAATAAAGGTGGGGGGGTGTGGGTAAAAACTTACAAAAATATTCAAAAGAAAAGACCAAAATGTGTGAGTTTTGTAGCTAAATAATCTTAAAATTGAATCATTAAAACAAATTAGTTTTCTTTTGTTTACATTGAGTTAAAGAAAACGAATGGTAACACTGAAAAAATGTAGGCCGGGGTTAGGTAGGTAGGTAGGTAGTTCCGGCTGACCCCAGATGGGGTCACACATAGACCTTAGGGTCCTTAATGAGGCCGGGTGATTATTTGGGTACGTTTGTCTTAGAAGTCCGGGAGGATTCTTGTCGTTTTGGCAAATGCCAATAACTGTTTTGGGGGTCTCTTGGCCGCTTCCTCCAAAGAAGAGAACCGTGGGGTGTGCAGAATTTGTAATCTTGTCGTGGCAATTGCTGTGCAGCTGCAAATTAGATGTTCTAGAGTTTCTGCGACTCCAGGTTCCATACATTTCCTGCAGGTGTTCTCTGTTGTTATGCCTAGCTTTATCGCATGAGCGGCTGCTAGGCAGTGTCCCGTTAGTATGCCAATGAGCAGTCTACAGTCTCTTCTCTGGAGCTGTAGCAGATAGTGCGTAAGTTTTTTGTCTCTTGTCTTAAAAACTACACAAAATTCTTAGAAATTGCTATTGAGGGGTGAAAAGATAGCAAAATGTGTGAGTTTTAAAGCTAAATAATCTGCAAATTGAATGAATAAACCAATATTTTTCTTTTATTTTTAATTAGTTAATGAAAACGAATGGTCACACTGAAAAAACAAGTAGTTGAAAAAGAACAGACGAAAATGTGTTAGTTTTTAGGCTTAATTTTCTTGAAAATTTAAGAAATATTTGTCATTAGTTTTTAACGAGTTAATTAAAACGACAGGGCCCCCTAAAAAAATATTTGGAGTGGGGTAAAAGCTTGGTAAAAAATTCTGCAATTTTTGTTGTGGGGTAAAAATACCAAAAAGTGTTTGTTTTAAAGCTAAATAGCGATAAAATTCTATGAATAAACATATATATTACTTTTATATCAAATGAGGTAATAAAAACGACTGGTCACACTGAAAAATATGCAAATCAATGCTTCGTTTTGCTTTTCCTTTACGAACAGCTAAACAAAAATTCTATAAATAAACATTTATATTTCTTTTATTTCAAATGAGGTAATGAAAACGACTGGTCACACTGGAAAATATGTAAATGTATGCTTATTTTTGCTTATCCTTATCGAACAGCTAAACAAATATGCACTACCTCCCCTCAGTAAGCTTAACCAGCGACTTCCCTAACGAACAGTAGATACTGTTATCACCAGTGCTCTCATTTTTTATGAAAAGTCATTTCAAATTAGTCACATACTTAACAAAAATTGGAAAAATGTTTCTTCCACCACTCTCACCAAAACTCATATCAAGCCCCCATAATGATGACTAATTACCCCAGCTGAAATGCAGGTGAATTCCAACATGATCCGTTCCCATGCCACACACATGCGCCCAACGAAAGTGAAAATGAAAACCATTTCTTTACATATTCCAAATATTACACAATGGGCACGGCCCATCAAAGTCAATATTATGTTATGTTAATAACTCCTGCAGCTCTCTCGACGATGACAACACAAGCCCGAAACTTTCGTTCGACCAAAATTCTTGGCATGCAACAGAACTGGTCAATACGATTGGAACGATCGCTTAAGGCGTCCCGGCCCGGCAGACGGACAGTTTCTGGTCCCAGTGTCTCTCATCATTGGACCCGCTCCGTTTTTAGTTTTTTTTTTTCTTCTTCTGTTTTTCGTAAATGGAGCTTGAAGCGCGACCGCACCGCGGGCGACGAACCACCACCACTACTACGACATTCGCTTTCATTTCCAACTGCAGTCGCAATCGCGCAGTTCGCCGCTTGCTGGTCAGTCACACTTGCTACCCAGGTCTCCCCCTAACCCCTACACCAACTGCCACCGCTCACCCCAACAAGTGCCATGCCGTGCCATTGCCTGCCGCGTGCACTTGCCTTCCCGTTTTATGCACTCTTTTTGTTTGGTTTGTTGCACTTGATGTTCGGTTTGTGCAGTTCGCTTTCGATTTCTTTTGTACTTTCGATTTTGTTTTTGTATACCCTTGAAAGCAAGCTGGGCTGCTGCATCCATCAACTGGGCAGACAGTTTTTGGAATGAAGAAGCCATCCGCTTTGGTGGTTTCAATATTTGGTGGCGCACAGAAAGATAAAAAGGATATTGAAGAATAAATATTGGATGAATAAACATTACATTTAATGTCAAATGGATCTTAAATTTTCAGCCTAAGCTGGAGCTGGAAATAAACGAAAATATACATAGGATTATTTCGGTAACCATTCAGAATGTTTAAAAAAAATCCATTTTGGGAAATTCCAATATTCATTTAATGTCAAACGGATCTTAAAAATGCATCCAAAGGAGCTGAAACCCATCCAAAAAATATGAAAAATTTAAATTTTAATATAAAAACGAGAAATCTAAGCTAACTTCGTTCAAAAATAATTTTTTTCCCACAATGATCCATTTTCCGACCGATCGTTCGTATGGGAGCTATATGATATAGTCATCCGATTTGTACAAAAATTTGTAGAATTGGGTAAAAGCATGTAAAACAGGCAAATGCAAAATTGCAGGATGCAACCATTAAAAACAAAAAAGTTTTTGTAACTAAGCCTTTTTCCAGAATTATCTTTTGTATGGCAGCTATACCATATAGTTGTCCGATTTTCATCAAACTTGGCAGAGTTATAAAAAAACATAGAAAATCTACGATTACAAAGTTTGAAGACGTTTCCATTGAAAAGAAAAAAGTTTTTCATACTAAAGCTAGTTTTCCAACCGATTGTTCCTATGGGAGCTATGAGATATAGTCAGCCAATCCGGTCGGTTCCGACATATTAGTAGTGTGCAGCAAAACGAAGACTCTTTGCAAAATTTAAGCTTGATAGCTTTAAAACTGAGAGACTAGTTTGCGTAGAAACAGACAAGTAGACGGACAGACGGACGGACAAAGCTCAATCGACTCAGCTCGTCACCCTGATCAAGAATATATATAGTTTAAGGGGTCGGAAATGAATATAAATACCCTTTGCAAGGGTATCAAAAAGCGAAATTAAGAACTAAACATTTCAATTGTATCCTTTTTGGAACTTTTTTTCCGTTTTAAGCAAAGTCTACTGATGACAGAACTGGGAGCTACTATTATTCAAATTTTCGCTTAAAAACTCTTTGCTCTTCTTTGTTTGTTTGTAAAGAAGTAAAAACTGCACAATGTTCGCTTGAAATCCCCCTAAGATCCCCCTATTTCCAAAAGTAAGTGCATTCATAATTCCATTCCAATCTCTTTCTGTTCAACTTTAAACCCCGCCGAGTTGTCCACCGCCGCCGCCGCCGCCTACCTTCACTCTCTTTACACCACACAGACACAGTTATAAATTGCCCCAGGCATATCGGCACAGCCTTTACCCTTTGCCTGTCTCTCCCGCTCTATTGAGGACGACCTCGCCAAAAAAAAATGAGAAGCAGCCACAGCGAGAAGATGCCGCGACATGGCAGTCACTCAACCTGTCTGTTTGCGTTGACGCTTAACCGCTTTCTTCTCCCTCGCCTCCAACCTTTAATAAGCGTGCGAAACTTATTAATCATATTTCATGTTACCAAAAGTTACCCTGTGTGGTATTTATGAATGAGCCAAGATTAGCCTTCATGGGCTTAATCGCGCCTAAGATCACAAAAAAAATGGCCACTTTCATTTTTATTTTCGATCGAGTCATGGTCAGCGAAGAAAGCTGTTCTCACACATTAATTACATATATGATTTTTGTTTTTTGTATTTCGTTGCTGCTGCCACACACAAGCAGGAGCCGCCCAGAGTTGTTTCGGGCCGATCGATCAGTGGCAGACTCATTTCCAAAAACGGTTTTCAAAAAATTTTCAATTGTGGCACTCAATCTTCCTTTTCCTTTTTCGTTTTTTTTGCCCCACTTATGACAAAAGCTAAGTATGCATGTGGGTATGCGCGTACAACGGTTCACTTCACTCACAATTTGATGGTTCAATTACAGGAATTGATAGCCTGTAATTTACATGAATGCGCGGCGAAAGAGTTATGCAAACGGCATTTTTAAAGGGAGACATCCTTGAAGTTGAAGCTACAAAAGAATGTGAAAATTTTTGTACGCTGAAACTGGATTTTGGAAAGAATTCCTTTAATGAAATTCGCGGAAATGTTTAACTTACACAATTTAACATCCTGTTTCACTTATGCTAAGACCGATTTAGTTGACTAAAGGTTGTCTTTCGCTTTGTTAGTTTTAAACCCATGGATGTTATCAAACCTGTTCCCAATTCGTTTGTTCGGATTTGAAAGCAGATCTGGATTCCTCGAAACGGTTAGCTGAGGTGTAGGAAACGGGATTTCATTAGGACTATGCAATGAAAGTAAATGGAGCTTTGAAGCTATATTCCTAACTACAGCATCGATTTACGGAACTAATCCGCATGATTTGATCGAAATCGAAAATGGTAATTGGCCTATATATCTAAAGACCAATTTTCAAAAGATCAGAAGGTTGAAAATCAATGGCAACGAGGGCTGATATGATAAATTCTTGCAAATTCCGAGACTGTAGCACCATATCGACCAGATATTACAAAATATTAAGACAATAAGTCTGATCTAAGAATGTGTGTTAAGTGGGTCAAACCGAACCATAACTTACAGTTTGAAACAGGCTGGGGTTCAGCTATTTTACTACGTTTCAAGGTTGGGTTCACTGTTGTAAAAGTCGGACATTATGGGTTTTAAAAACGGCTGGGTTCAAAATCGGTTTGCAGCCCGGATTCAGACAAGCAAAGCCGCAGCTACGGAAGAAGCTTTTTAATGGAAACATTATACAATTACTCCTATGCGGTTCATCTGGCAGGTTCCTGTACTTTGAAACAAAAATAGTAGTCCAGCTGCCATGGACCTTGTCTTTTAACTAGTTTGAGTCCTCTTTGGTACTTTTTTCCGAATTATAGATTCGTCAGTCACGGTTAACTTGTTTGAATTACTCTCATGGTATTATATTGCGGTTCAATATTGGTCTTAAAAATCTGTCTTATACCTTAGATCTGTAAAGAGCTTCATGGCATGAATTGGCATTAAAGCTTGGTGCAGTACTGATATTAATACTCTTTGGAATCTTCTGAGATGATCCCTCAATCAGGGTTAAATGTTTGGAATTTACATGGACTCTTCGTCCTCGTTTCCCCAATATCTTATATCAATCGTTTCCTCCTATTTTATGTTCCTTACAAGCAACAGGGTATTCGGTACTTTCAATTTAGTACTGAATGCTATGCACAATTACATATATATAATATGTAGGGGCCTTCTTGGGAGCATTTATTTACTCTCTGAATATGTAAAAACATGTGTCATATTTCAAAATAGGTTGAAAGGTTGAAATATGTTAGTATATTCTCAAATATGTATTTAGGTCGAAGATTAGTAAACGTGTTGACTTTGCCAACCTCAAAAGAATTTATAATAGTCTACTATTCATGAAGCAACTTTGTAGGAAATCCAAAATTTTGTTAGTTCACCCAATCAAGATGTGATTTTAACTAAAATCTAAAGACCACACAGAAAGTAAAAAAAGATCCATAAAGATCTAGTTGGACTGGATATGTTTTTAAGATATATCCAGTCAAAATGGATATGGGAAATCATCCAATGGATATCTTTTAATAATCTTTTTTTCTCTGTGTAGTCATATTTTATTGTAATCACTGTGTTATCATTTTGTAAGCTATTTTTGGCAAGGTTCTGACTTTCCTGAGGTAATGTTAATACGAAAATATGACATTAGTTAGTGAAAAACCAAACCATTAACTGAACTGTGTGTGAAAAATCATACCTGAACCTGTTTTAATCTTAAATTTTAAGTACGGTTAGACAAAATATATGGACAGCACACTTTTAGTATGTATCAAAGATTACAAAGGGTAATAGTTCCGATATCTTCTTTGTCAATAAGGCTGCAAAAACAGTAAGACTTCAATCTTCCACCAAATGTATTGAAACTCGATTTAATGAACATTAACTACAGTTTAACTTCGGCTCTTGTCCTATTATAGGTAATTTGGATTGCAGCCTATTTCCTATTTTCGTTGAACTTTGTATGCCTCTCATTTTTTATGGCTTCGATATTCATTATGCTTCCTTTATCATTTCAATCCTTTACTGGGTTAAGAATTGCCCCTGATGCATCAAAACAGCATATTTAAGATGTTGAAGATTATTAAAGCAGCGGTGGGCATCTTTTTCCAAAGGCATCGCTCAATCATAACAATAATGCTTGTAGTTTGATGTTAAGCGGTATGTCGAGCTGAGTGCCAAGGGCGGAATGGACTATTTAAGTTTATTATTTAAACGAAAATGTGAAGATATTACTCAAATCCATGATCATAAACATACAGACCTAATGAACAGCCAAATTTGTTTCATTCGACAAGCTGTAATTTCTTGTTATATTTTCAATGCATTACAACTTGGCTACCACAACACAGAGCTGGCTTTTTCTCTAATTGAGGATGCTGGTTTCTGGGATAGCTTATTAAGCCGCAAAACTTGAAGATTGAAACTACACACACACACACACACATGTGTGTAGAAATAAACAAAACAAACAGCAAATAGGCACACACACTTATAAACGCTCGCAAGCACACACTAGACAGAAATTGAGTTAAAAGCCCAAGAGATTCGAGATTCGAGATTCAAGACTCTCAAACAACTTTCCACTCCAAACCGACAACGACGACTTTGACTTGGACATGGTCCACGTGTGCGTGAGCCGCAGTCGGAGGCTTGTTTATTTGTCAATCGGTTTTTAGCTTATTAGCCTCGGCTAAGAAAAAAAAAAAGTGAAATTTTCCTCAGCTCGATTTATGGCCCGAGCTCTCTCAAAAGTCTTCCTCTTAATAATAAATCGCAGCGCGAGTGAAAAACGTGACTTTTTGATTTGACATTTCACAGTCATAAGTATGCGACGCGGAGTCGTCGTTATCAAATTAAATCGAAAACAAGTTGGCGGCAATTTAAATTCATTTGGCAAGGAAGGCAAGGCTCGGCGGCCCCATCTCCTCGTCTTGAATGTCATCTCGAATGTGGCTAAATGTCAAAATGCATCATCATCATCAACTACCATTAATTGAGTCATTTTGGCCAGCCCCCCTGCCTCTCTCACACTCTCTCTCTCTCCTGTGCTCACCCCATCTACTATCCAGCCAATCTCTGTATAATTCTATTTACTAACCGAATGCAATTCTCTATTCGTATCTTGCACGCTTGCGCAATAGACCTGGTCTATGGCAGAACCTGTAAGTATAAAAGAGTTTATATGGAGGATAAGTATGAGTATGAGTTATAAGTCGCTACGATTCTTCTGTCTGTCACATCTAATTGCCTTTGCATGACTTCATTTGGTGTGTGTGTTTGCCAGCTTGTTTGTTAAGTAGCTTGAAATGATTCTTTTTGCTTAGATTTTTGTTCTATGAATCTAGTTTTTGTGAATTATATTTTAGTGGCAAATTGACAATTCGTTCGTTTTAATGACATTAAATAATTATTTTATTCAAACAAAGTCTTAAAGCCGACGTCTTATCTTCTACAATGAGCAATCTGTCACATAAACTAACAACCAACTGAGAAAATATTAAGCTTATCTGACATGTAACAGCTATTTAGAAGATGAGATATGAGCCCTTACTGCAAACAGTTTATAGTATTAATTCTCTGTAACTTTTAATTAATAATTAATAAGTAAATATTTGTATTTAAAGATAATTCTTTTGTATTTGATCAATCAAAGCAATCAAAGCAATCAAAAAATGTATCCCTTAATTGATATTAATACAATTTAGAGGCTTGCAGAACAACATAAGCTCTCTAGATCTTTGAGCAAGAATGTCATACATAATAAATTCAAAATCATAGCCGGACTTCTTCCATTCTCTAGTAGCTAGTAGCTGTGAAGGAGACAGCTGTGGAATTTTCGCATTTATTTTGTGCTGCAGTTTTGGTCCTAATCACGAAAGGCTCATTTGTCTTCCTACCTTTACACTTTATCCAACAATTCTTTTATATTATATACCCAGAATTGTGCATTAGTTTGTATAAGTTCCTCTCTATCGAAATGTTAAAACTGTTTGCCATCATTGATAGTGTAGTCCTACAACCCTTCATCAGTAGCCAAAGCAAATATCTATGAGGAAGAAACTGCCTTTACACAGTCAGTCTATTTTGATCTAAGCATCTTCCCCGTCTCATTGATACCCTTTACAACATCTTTCATGCTGGATTTCTTTCAAAAGTCAGGCATTGTTAATAACAATTTGTTATATTATTGTTGGTCAGCAAAATGTTTTCTTTAAATAGTGAGCCTTAAACTACGATGTTGCTAAAAATCCTTATGTTTTCCTGACTTGAATTCTTTTTCAATAATGTCTCGTCTCATTAGCTTTGAAAACTAGGTCAGCTACATATTATCCATTGCCGATGATCTTATTATACCCTTGCAGAGGGTATGTTGATATTGTCCAGATGTTTGTAACGCATAGAAGGCAGCATTTCCGACCACATAAAGCATATATATATTCTTGATCAGCATGACGAGCTGAGTCGATATAGCCGTGTCCGTCTGCCCGTCTGTTTCTTAGCTATCTCCTTCGTCAGTTTTAAAGCTATCGCGATTAAACTTTGCCCGTAGTCTTCTGGTACAAATGCGCTACACATTTGTCGCAACCGGCCGGATCGGATGACTATAACATATAGCTGTCATAGGAACGATCGGTCGAAAAACTAGTTCTAGTGAGAAAAACTTTCTTGATTTCACTGCAAACGTCTCCAAACACCGTATTTACTAGTTTTCAATGCTTCTCCATAATTCTGCCAAATTTGGTCGAAATCGGACATCTTTATGGTATAGCTGTCATACAAAAGTAAGGTTAGAAAAATAGTCGTAGTAAGAAAAACTTTTTTGTTTTCAATGTAAATTTCTTTAAAATTGGCATATATTCATTTTATATGCTTTCACACAATTCTTCAAAGTTTTGTCAAAATCGGATGACTATAGGTTATAGCTGCCATATGAATGATCGGTCGAAAAACAAGTTTTAGTGAGAAAAACATTTTTGTTTTCAAAGAAATCGCCTCCAAACTTTGTATTTCTTAGTTTGGACGAAATCGGACATCTATATAGTGTAGCTGTCTTACCAAAGTACAGTCAGAAAAGTAGTCTTATTGAGAAAAACTTACTTGTTTTCAGTGGATATGTCCTTCAAATTAGTTAAAAAACGGGCTGCAAGGGTATAGAAACTTCGGAAGTTAACTTTCCTCTATTTTTTAATGTTGGATTGCATTTAGAGTTTGTAGAGATTTGATAGATATTTAAGGTTAGAAATGCTTAAAATGCCTATTTCGGCCCGTTTTAGCTAAGTTTTGTAAGGAACCTATGCCATAAGCTTAACTTATATTTGATATTATCTTAAAGTGTTTCCTCTTAGCTTTAAATTGAACTATGCCAAACATTTCTGCGATTTTTTGAAAATATTAAATGATGCACATAAATATGCTTTAGTTGGCTTATCATTTGTATTGAATGCTTATACAACTTTTCAACAACTTCCTTTGCATGTAATTTCGAGCACATGTACACAGAAAAACAGGATCCAAATAGATCCATTTGGAAGAGTCTTAAATATCTCTTTAATCATCCAGCGGAGTTGCAAAATCATCCAAATGATCATCATTTTTTATATCTCTTGGATGATTTTAAGCTCTGTAAGATGATCAATAGAATATTTAAGACATGTCCCTTCCAAATGGATACCGGAAATCATTTAATGGATATTTTTTAATATCCTTTTTTTCACTCTGTGTATTCTACGCTTAAAAAACCTTGGAAATATTAGATATGGTGTGTTTTATAGCTAAGAAATCGTACTTTTAGATAATATCCAAGTAAACCAAAACAAGCGAAAATGTTTCCCACAAAACTAGCATAAAAATAGTCCGAATATGCATGTCAGGCAGCTTTAAGCCCGAACTATCAAACATCTAGACGTGATGGAGCATTTCCGAAAATCGAATAGGAAAATTATCTAGAATCACCACTAACTCCTTAATGTACTGGGCCTTGTTCCCTATTTGTCTAATACTCTTGTACCAATCGAATCTAAAACCCCAAAACAAGCTGACAAGCCTTGAAAGATCTATTGATAAGCATGATAAAGTCTATGCCAATGGAAACGTTGCTAGATATCCAATTTGTAATCAACTTTTAGAACAACGGAAGATAATTGTAGCTATAAAACATGTAAAGCTTTCAAAAAAGCCGTGAGGTGAATGAGACATAACAAATGAACTTGGCATCAACCCCGTCAACAAAATAAGCCTAAGTAAGGAGAAAAAATTGAAATAAAGCATCAATTTCATATGTTGATAAGGCTGAGAACCTTGTGATAATAATACTTAATAAAACACTAGACAAGATAAGAGGACTTACAGTTGAACGCCAAAGTTTGAGAAGCTTTTTCATGGCAAGTTACTTCAAAAAGCTGTGGCCCGTAGCTGGTGAAGGTGATCGGGTGTGTAAGTTTTTAAAAGAAACAGCAGGCACACACACTACCCCCTGCACCACACTCGGCTTGTACCTATCAGTTTTCAACAAAAGAGAACTCGCTGAAAAATTTAATAGAAGTTTGTAGGATTTATCTAAACTTTTATTTCTCAAGTTGTCTGACAAGCCTGGCCACTCCCTCTGGACGTTTTTGATTTAGAAAATTGAAATAAAAATAGCTAAAACCATTTTCCCGCACACAATAGTAGACCCCAATTAAGCTCGACCATTACAATTTTTGTCACTCTCTGACCAGGATCGACCCCGAGCATGTCTTGTAAGCTGACACCATAAAACGCTCAAAATGCCAAAAACGAAATGGGTAACACGGTAGTTCCAAGCCAAGTCATTCCAGGCCTCCTCCTCCCTCGCCAAACTCAGATCTAACCAGCTGCTGCTCTGTTTTGGTTTTTGGGGTCCGCGCTATGCTGTCTCGTTTGCAATTACGCTGGCTAATTTTATTTATCTCGGCGGTGTTTTTTTTTGTTGGGTTGCTTTATTTTTTTTGCATTTTATTATTGTTGTTGCTGTGCTGTGTTTTTCGCAATGTTGGCGGTGGGTCGTTTAAAAGCGCCATTAACATTGATTTATGTGAAAAGTCGCACGTTTGTATTCAAATTGAGAGAGGGACAGATGAAATGGCAGTGAGGGAAGTGCAGTAGCCCAGCACGAGATTAAGAGACTTGGCGACGACTTGCAACAGTTAAAAGTTGCAGGTTGTAAACTGCGGTAGCTGCGCCTGTCAGACTTTCGTCAGGCTTTAGTCACTGGCCACGTTTTCTACATAAATTTCAATGGGCTGTTGCTTTGTTTCAGTATTTTTGTGGTTTTTTTTGGTTTTGGTTTTATGCCAGCACCTTCTAAAGGCTGGAACATGGCTGTCCATGAGCTCACACGATCACAAATCGCGATCTACTTTTGTCACATTTAAAACTAAACTGTGCGACGTGTGTGGACTTGGGTACCGAGAGTTGGAACCCGTGGGCTATTTGTTTTTTTTTTGCCCGCTGGCTACTGCTGCTCATAATACCCGGCCACGTAGCTTAAGCCTGACTATGGACACTTTGTTTTGCCACACACACACACACAAATTATCAATGCCAGTCGTTTCAGCCATACAAAAACAACAAGAGCGAACAAAAATTAAAGAAAAAAATCGTGACTAAATGAGTCACAATTGTCTTCCAAATTGTGCGAACTGTTTGCAAATAAGAGTTCTCCCCCCTCCAAGAATTGTTTCATATAAACAGAAGGCTACAAATTTTTTCGAATTCGAAATACTCTTTGAAATATTTAAACCCTTGCAGAGGGCATCTCCGACCACATAAAGTATATATATTCTCGATCAGCATCAACAGCCAAGTCGATATAGCCATGTCCGTCTGTTTCTATGATATCTCCTGCGTTAGTTTAAAAGCTTTCTGCACCAAACTTTGCACGAGGCCTATTAGTACAAATACGCTGCACATTTGTCGAATCGGAAGACTATAGCATATAGCTGTCATAGGAACGATCGATCGAAAAACTAGTTTTAGTGAGCAAAACTTTGTTGGTTTTCAGTGGAAACGTCTCCAAACTTTGTATTCATAGGTTTTCTATGTTTTCCCAGGATTGTACCAAGTTTGATCGAAATCGGCCATCTATATAGTATAGCTGTCATACAAAAGTAGAGTCTGATAAGTAGACTTATTGAGAAAAACTTTTTTGTTTTCAATAGAAACACCTCCAAACTTTGTATATCTTAGTTTGATATGCTTTCCCATGATTCCACTAAGTTTGGTCGAAATCAGACATCTATATAGTATAGCTGTCATAGCAAAGTAGAGTCTGAAAAGTTGACTCAGTGAGAAAAACTTTTTAGTTTTCAATGGAAACGCCTCCAAACTTTGTATTTCTTAGTTTGCTATGCTCACCCATGATTCCATTAAGTTTGGTCGAAATCGGACATCTATATAGTATAGCTCCCGAATAAAAGTAAGGTCCGAAAAGTTGTCTTAGTGAGAAAAACTTTTTTGTTTTCAAAGAAAATGCCTCCAAACTTTGTATATCTTAGTTTGCTATGCTTTCCCATGATTTTACCAAGTTTGGTCGAAATCGGACATCTATATAGTATAGCTCCCATATAGAAGTAAGGTCCGAAAAGTAGTCTTAGTGAGAAAAACTTTTTTGTTTTTAGTGCAAACGCCTCAAAACTCCGTATTTACTAGTTTTTAATGCGTTTCCATGATTTCACTAAGTTTGGTTGAAATCGGACATCTATATAGTATAGCTGTCATAGGAAAGTAGAGTCTGAAAAGTTGACTCAGTGAGAAAAACTTTTTAGTTTTCAATGGAAACGCCTCCAAACTTTGTATTTCTTAGTTTGCTATGCATTTCCATGATTCCACTAAGTTTTGGTCGAAATCGGACATATAAATAGCATAGCTCCCATATAATAGTAAGGTCGGAAAAGTAGTCTTAGGTAGAAAAACGTGCTGCAAGGGTATACGGGAACTTAGGTACACTCCAGGTCTGTCTACACTTGAGCTGCTGGTGCAGTTTATGGAGAAGCGAAAGATATGTATTTCTTAAGCTTATCGAACCGGTTCGTTGACAAAATATATCCAAAATTTGGAATTGCTGGATACTTAAGTCATTTTAATGAATATAAGTTAGTGATTTTCGGTTTTGTTCCGACAGTAGTTGGTTTGTTCTCATTTCGGTTCGGTTCAGAAACAGTCTATCTTTCGATTTCTTTGTATAACTTGTAGAGTTCTTACAGCTCAGGTCCCACAAAAAGCCCACTTTTGGTCAGAGTATGTATATCAAATCGTAAAATTAAGTCAAACAACAAAATGAACTGCCCAGCCACATGCTGGAAATTTATGCATCGCGCATGTCGCTGCTGACACACAAATGAAGGAGCGAGGAGGCCGCCGCCGCCGCGTGCAGAATTTTGAGTGAGGCGGCGGCAGTTGGGCGTGGCAAAGCTCTGGGAGGAGGGTTGGGGTTCCGCCCGCTGGCTAATGAAGCCAGGTACTCAGTGCCATAATGTGGGCAGACCTCAAGCATTCGGAATAAAAAAAAAATATAAAAACTGATTGATCGTTGCAGATCAACGGAAAATGAGTAAGTGAAATAGTGCTGGCTGAATGCTAATGACAAAACATATGAGGTAAATGCTGTATGAATGACGGCGGGGAAGAGGGAACAGGGGAAGCTTAATGAGCTGCTGTTGCAGGTAGCTTTTTCAGATTGAGACAGCAACAAATTAAATGCCAGTTCAGTTGGGTTCAATTGCCGCCTCTCCGAGGGCCTCTCTCCACAGCCACCCAATCTGACAGCAGCAGCAGCAGCAGCAGCAGCTAATGGCGGGCGCGACTAACGACCAAATCCACTTTAATGCAACCAATTGTCGCGTATTGTGTTGTTGGCCTGCCAAAGGCCAACAAGACTCCCTCCGCGAGTGGCCTGGGTCTGTTTCTGTACTTGTAATTTATTTTATTTGCTTTTACCCGAAAAAATAGCAAATACAGAAAATACCGCGCAGACAGTTAAATTGGCGCACGTCATTAACATTAGTCATGGGGTTTTGACCAAATTTGTGACACGTGCGCCGCACACCGCAAAAAGCCACACATTCTGCGATAAGTAAGCCAAGATAAAATGCAAACACAAAAGGCGGACTAAGAAATATTGGCGTTTTTAATTAAAAACACATTTGAATTTATTTATATATTTTTTCGTTTCGTTGCCAGCGATAAGCAGAATGCGATAACATTTGTGTTGGGCCTTTCCTTTTTTGCATAATATGCTTGGTCTGAAAGAAATCTGCCTGAAATTATGCAATCTATAAACATTTTATCAATTAGCATAGAAATTTACCTTTTTTCAATCATAAATATTAATATTGTTTTCTTCTTTCGTTGTAGGCATCGCGGAAGGTCTCGAAGTGCGGATATTTGTTTGTGGCGCCCGATTGGGATTTCAGCAATCCATTATATAGAACAAAGGTAAGTTCTTAAAGCTGAATGAATCACATAATATTAAGAATTAGTCACTCAATTGTCACACTCATTAGTTTTGACAGGTTGCTCTGCTTGTCCGTTAGCTTAAGTGGCGCCATCTAGCAGACAAGTGCTGCACTAATAAGTGTAACTGAGTTCAATTGGTGGATAAGTGTGGCCACAATTAATATATGTTTAGCTAATGTTCGATAAATGCTAAGGCTTTAAAGTTGAGAGGAGATTTTTCTTTATACAAGTGGCAATTAGAGGTGGGAAACGAATTGGACGGCCTGCTTTTAGGAACACATCACATTCTGCGGTTCAAAATATGCTCGTAAAATCTCTCTTTTAATAGATTGGCAACAGCCAATCCTGCTTCCCCAATTCCAGATCTTTTGGGTATCAGGGACCTCACTGTATGCCACTGATTTGTGTTTTAGTTGCTTTCTATGCGGTTCTTCTAGTACTTTTCTTTTCTTTCTTCTTCTAAGAGAGTGTAGAAATCTCTGGGTTGGAAAATTATAGGGAATACCCTCTTCAGCTTTACAGAGTCTCTTAGGCCCTCTAAATACCATTTCACAAAACAAAATTTTCAAACTTATTTGTATCTGGCATGAACACCAAAGTTTTTGTATTTGAATTTAAGCTTAATCTCACAGAAAGGTATAAAAAGGTAGCAGATCAATCAAATCTAAATCATTTTTCATGATATGTCAAGTGGGTTTTTGAGATGTAATCCCAAACGACTCAATAAATCAGACCACACTGAGCGATTTTTCTATCTATGTTAGGTTAGCCTTGCACAAACAAAAAACTAGAATTCAGAGTTCTAAACTACAATTACAATAATCATCACCATTTTTATTAAGAATTAAAAACGATTCCAGACCACAATTTTTGTTAAGTAATCATAGTAATAACATGAAATTATGTTAATTTGGGGACTTTTAACAAATGTAATTACTTAATTAATAATCTCTTAAGTAATTGCATCTGTTAAGAGAGGATTATTAAGTAACTAATTTAATAATTATCGAAGTAATTGCTCCTTTCAAGGGGGGAATTTTTGAGTAATTATTTAATTAATTATTACCGAAGTAATTGCACCTGTAAAGGGGAGTTATTGAGTAATTGTGCTTAAATTATTGAGTAATTACCTTATTAATAATTACTTAAGTAATTGCACCTGTTAAATGGGGCATTATTAAGTAAATACTTAAATAATTACCGAAGAAATTATAGCTTTTAAGGGTGATTATTGAGTAATTACTTAGTTAATAATTACTAAAGTAGTTGCACCAGTTAAGAGGGGATTATTGAGTAAATGTGATTGATTTTTTGGGTAATTACTTAAATAATAATTACTTAAGTAATTGAGCTGTTAAAGGGGATTGTTAGGTAATTTCTTAATTAATAATTGCCTAGGTAATTGCACCTTTTTAGGGGGGATTATTTACTAATTACTTAATGTAAAGTTACTTAAGTAATTGCACCTCTTAGTAGTTAGTAGTAGTTTTTTAATTGAAAACAGTTTGACAATGGCAATTTGCCGTCAGTCACCTCTTAAGAGGGGATTATTGAGAAATTGTTCTTGAATTATTGAGTAATTAGTTAAGTAATTGCATCTGAAGAGATCATTGTTAAGTATTGTTGAATTATTCAAGCTTTAATTCAAATTGAATTAAAATAAATATCTGACTAGGTAAAAAAACGTAGAAGTCCTCAAATTGTAGAATTGAAAGGCATTAAAATATGTTGTTTTGTCGAATTTATATTTGACCAAGTGTTCTCTTGAGTCCTTTGTATATTTTACTAGTTCGGCTATCATTACTTTCACCCACAATTACATAAATAATTCAACTTGTCAAGCATGATTACTTAATAGTCCATCTTCACAGGTTGCTAAAAAAAAATCGATACTCTCTTCCTTTCTTGACATCATACGAACAGTTCTACGGCGGTTGTCATTATTTTTCCATAAACAAAGAGAGCGAGAGCCACGATGACGAAAATAACAATAGACACCGCAATCAAAAAATTTGACACCAGACACTCAGTCATAGCAATACTAAAACGACAATGAGTGTGTATGTTTGATTTGACTTCATTTTTTGGTTGTCTGTATTATAAAAGTCCATTTGGGAAGAAAATATGACCAAAGCGTGTAGTTTAGTCCAACTAAACACAGGGGAAAACTATTTTTCTTGTACGTGCTGAAGTCTCAAATAATGAGACCACAACAACATACGTACGTACTTAGTAAGTAAGCTAAGTCAAAGTTCAAAATATTGAAAACTAAGTACGTGATGTGCTCCCAAAAAGCCAAGCTTAGTACGTAAGCTTAACTCTGGGCTTAGTTCTGGCATAAAACATGCATTAAGCTTCAGAAAGTCGCGTATCACAAGAAAGGCTTTGTGTTATTTGGGAAACTGAGAACTGTCTAGGCAAACCAAATGATTTTCCTGTCGCTTTCATATTGTGGTTGCATCACAATATGATATTGTTGAATTAGATTACCAGATTTTGTGGTATGTTCAACATATTCTAGTAATGCGAAACTAATTAACATTTACGCAGTTATTGCACTTTAAGTGAACACTTATAAGCGTGCTTAAAAATAGTAGCTAAATCCATAAAATAGCACTTAAATAATTCAATTTTGATGATAAACTTTTATCTTCTAAAGTTGCTGTCCCCAGTTTTCTAACATTTTCTTACTGCTCCGACCAGAAACCTTACAAT
The DNA here is from genome assembly GCA_035044985.1 of Lordiphosa fenestrarum. Lineage (NCBI taxonomy): Eukaryota > Metazoa > Arthropoda > Insecta > Diptera > Drosophilidae > Lordiphosa > Lordiphosa fenestrarum. Next base: position 185,662 of record JAWNNO010001799.1, read on the forward strand.
GTATCATTGAACGGAAGAAGTTTAAATATGGTTTGATTCTTTCTTAGAAACGATCAAAAGTCTGACCAGAAAAAGAAAGTATCATCTATTTTCCCCACCTTTCTACGCTAGGTGCCCCGCCCTCAATATGAGTTTTAAATGCTGGCACACCACATCCGGTTGGTGCTTAGTAGTAGTTACCTGCTTGCTGCTTCTCTGCATACAACTAATGTTAATTAAATACCTGTCCATCCATTAAAAAACATACGTAAATTTATGTTGTTAACAAGGAAGTGCGCTCTGCGCATGCGCACACTTTTATTATTATCATCGCCGTGGACGTCGCTCAAACTTCAAACCGCTGCAAGCGGGCCATTTGGCCACTTGGCCAGCCAACTCTGTAACTGTTAGAGGCAACCATTTGCATATGTCGCCGAATGTTGGGGCTGCCGCCGCTGCTGCTGCTGCTGCTGTTGTGGTTTTGCGGCTCTAACGATGCGCTGTCGCCACATGGCTACGTCATTCGCTAATTGGTCGAGATACAAATCGCCACGAGAGAGTGAAGGAAGAGGCGTTGCCTACCAAAAACAAAAACAACGAAAAAAAAAACAGCTGAAAAATCATTACCCTGCAGTGGCACTTTCTTTGCCAGTCAAGCCACAAATCGGGTGCTGCTGTCAAATATTTGCTCAAGTGTGTTTCCCCCTCCCCGCCTGCCTAGTCCATCCCGGGGACTAGGCGACCAATTTGCTTTATGGGATTTACTTGTACGATAGGCGGATTGGCATTTTTGCCATTTTTTTTTTTTGGGAAAGTGGTCATTGGCAGTTTGGTTAGCCTTAATGCAGGCAAGGTGTTAGTTTTTTGGTAAGATAACCAACTGGTTCGCTAGGGAAAACTACATTTAGATAAACACTGGAGAATGGAATTCGAACCTTTTCTTTATTGCGAATTTCAAGTATATTGTTAAGTTGAGAGTTGTGCACTAAGAAAAAAGTAGAAGGAAGAACTTGAGTATGCTTGCTCTTGAAAAACTTATCTATTTGGGCTAGAGTTTTAAGGAATTTTTTTCTAGTTTTTCGATTTAAGGGAATTAATGTGGAATCAGCATAAGTACTAGAGCTAAGAGATTAAGTCAAGTTTTTAGAATCAATCATTTCATCACACAAAGACGACTTGTCTGCTATAGGTTGCCTCTCGATGATTTTGAGCGCATGCTGCTTTGGAATTCCCAAACAGTTATGCCACCGCACGCATGTAGAGAGGGGTTGAGTTACAAACAGTTGGTAGGCATTGATGGCTGATGAGAGATGGTGGTTCTTCTTGAAACTGCCGTACGATCTGCCAGTTGTTGTGCCTCTGTTTAAACTTGTGCGAAAGCTAATCATGACCTCAAGCCGGCTAAAACTGCAGGTTTACTTAGCATAAAGGTCGTAAAAACCAGTCAGATAATCGATTTAATTAGTTTCATACTCTGACTGAGAATTATATTCTTGTATTAAGAATTTTCCTTCATACCTTACTTTCCATGTAGAATTTTCTTGATTTAATTACAAAATTCCTTATTTTTTTATACCCTTGCAGAGGGTATATTAAAATGGTTCAGATGTTTGTTACGCATAGAAGAAAGCATCTCCGACCACAAAAAGTGTATATATATTCTTGATCAGCACGACGAGCTGATTCGATATAGCCTTGTCCGTCTGTCCGTCCGTCTGATTTTATCCGATTTCCTCCGTCAGTTTAAAAGCTATCATCACGAAACTTTGCACGCAGTCATGTAGTACAAATACACAGCACAAGTATCGGAACCGGGCGGATCGGATGACTATAGCATATAGCTGCCATAGGAACGATCGGTCGAGAAAGTAGTTTTAGTGAGAAAAACTTTTTAGTCTTCAAAGAAAACGCCTTCAAACTTTGTATTTCTCAGTTTGCTAAGCTTTCCCATGATTTTAGCAAGTTTTGTCGAAATTAGCCATCTATATAGTATAGCTGTCATAGAAAAGTACAGTCTGAAAACTAGTCTTAGTGTGAAAAACCTTTTGGTTTTCAATGGAAATGTCCTTAAAATTGTCAAATTTTTATATGATATGCTTTTACCCAATTCTACTTAGTTTATGACATGATTCCACTAAGTTGGGTCCAAATTGGACATCTATATAGTATAGCTTCCATAGAAAAGTAAGGTTCCAACAGAAGTCTTAGTTAGAAAAACGAGCTTCAAGGGTAACTTTTCTCTATTCTTTTTATTTAATCCTCATACTGAGCTTACACTTTTGATGGTGCGGAGTATATTACAGTCGGGCTTGACCAACTTTCTTTATTGTTAGAGTGTGAGCAGTGGTTGATATCCACAATTTAGGGCTTACTTGCAGGTAATATTCCGCATTGAGCGTTTTTACCTGTGATAGGAACTCATGGTACACCAAGCTTTTGCAGTCAAATATTCCTTTTGAACCAATTCACTTATATATTATTATCTAAAAATTAGTTTCAAGTAGTTTGGCTTTAGAAAGGAACCCGCCCTGGATTAAAAAGGGAATATATTTGTATATGGTATAGCAATTGGCCTATCTTGACCTGAGTGAAGTGACTATTTATTGTCCCTAGCCAACTCAACCTAACCCAGCCTAACTTATTTTCGCTTTCAAATAAACCTTCTTGAAATGCGTAATCAGTACTTTGATGCATAATTGTCTTAATTACCGAACTCCGGTTGCTTATGCTTTGTAATACTGGAATGTCGACTTTTGTTGGAATTTTTAACTTAATAAAATCTGAACTTTAGGTCATATTTTCTCCAACTTGGTCTCAAGTCCCCAGGCTTTGCTGTCTGACTTTCTTCGAAAGTACTTAGTCTCCATTTAAGACACACACACAAATCCCTTTTTTCCTGTTTTGGTATCCTTCAACGAATGGCCACTGCTTTGGGCTCTGGGTAACCCACTGTACAATTGCGCCTGCTGCTGCTTTAATCCCTTTCCTGCCAACACAATTTGTGCCCCACTTGGGCAATTATGTGCTGTGCCGACCGACAGCTGCAGGTGCAGTCAATTTGTTATTGTCTTTTGCCACTCGCTTTTAAGTTATTAGGATTTCATTTGTTTTTTGTGTGGCAAGCCGAGCACCTGAACTTGATTGGTTGGGTGGGGGGGGGGGCCTCTCATGCCGTGCCGCAAGGTGTTTGTTGGCTCCACTTTATGTACTATTATTTGGGTTAAGTTGAGCGCAAATCTTGGTGGGTGGTAAAAGTGATAGAAAAGTCAAGAAATCAAACCAACTTAACGATGCGACCAGCCGGTCTCAAAATGAATCAATCACAGCCACAAATTGGGGCGGCTCTTCAGCTCGCATTAGCCTAAAGACAAATTGACAGTTAAGCGAAAGAAGTTTCCCCTACCGAAAACCCTTTTTAGCATAATTCCCGATAATTTCCTTTGACAACTTAAATGCTGCAATTTGGTGTCGATAATTTATCATATATAACTTAATATTGATTACGATTATGAAAGGGCACACACACAGACACATACACAACCATATGAAAATGAGAAAAAGGGGAGGCCGATTTTAAACGCGCTAGGAAACGGCAATAAACTTACGGCTGGAAATTATGCAGATTTTTATCGCCTCGCCAACTTTTCTGCATACAAAGTGCATAATTTTCAAAAGGAAAACCTGCTCCAAAGACGGCCAGACAGACACGTGGGCAACATAAGCGCTGGTTGAGCAGCAGCCGATAAGCCTGAAAGAGGCAGGTTTTTTTCCCCTGGTTTTTATTTTGGTTCGAGGGGGGGGCATATTTTCATAATGACGGCGACGGCGACGACGACGACGACGACTTTTGCGTGAGTTTTGCCTTGAATGACGGTTCAATGTACCTGCCCCAAAAACGGAAGTGTTTGTGCTAGGCACTCGCAGCATCAGCGCCTGCATTTGCCTCTGATAATGAAATTGATAATCACAATCATCGGCTTGTGGCCACCGTTCAGAAAATGTTGTTGATTGACAAGTTGCAAGCCCAGAGGCTGCTTTCTGCACTATGCTCAACGAGCTGTACAGTGGTACGAAAGCTGCCACAAAATATAACAAAAATTAAACTGAAATTAAAGTTCAAAATAAAATTAATTTGGTACAGGGTAGAGATTCTAGATCAGGTATAACGGTCTTGGAGAACCTAAACCTAGCAAAATCACTTTGATATCGCACCACTGTCCCAGCCACTGCCTTATTAATTAAACCAGGAAGCATTTGTGTGCCTCCACGGGCCGTCCTCCCCTCGTTTCACTCCCAGTCAGCAGCCTTAAGCCGCCTGCAGCTGTGCTGCGATCTTGAAAAATATTTATTAAAAATTATGCACGCATTAGTTGGCCTCTTCTACTCCCTTGGCTCTCTGGTAGGGAGTTCTCTCTCCTGTTTTCCCTCCTGTTGGACTCTATTAAGGAAGTGTTTTCGCGGTGGGCGCATTACACGATATGTTGCATATTAATTCTCCTTCTTCATTTCTCTAGCGGTAATAGCAACGATTTGCGGGATGGCTCAGTTTATGGCCTTTTGATAGCATTGAAAATCCGCCATAAAAACACTTTTACGATCTCTGCTCATTTTGTAAGCACGCCCACGGTGTTTCGGTTTTTAATTTCCTCCACAAACAAATAAAACAAATTGCAATCGTTAGGGAAATTAGAATACGGTCTTAAGTAGCGTCTATACCTGAAACGAAAATAGCATAAACAAATTGATTAGTTGCAATTAACAGAGAGACGAGAACTGGAAACGGAAGAGCATCGACGGGGAGGCGTGTGGGTGCTGGCTGTGAAACGGAACCAAATGGTCTGTGGGTGGAAATGTATTAAATTGGTTGGCGAGCAGAGGTGTTGGAATTCTTTGATAATTAGATTGATTGGATCACGATTTTATAAGAGTGTACACAAATATTTAATAAGACTAGAATTTGACATAAAGGTGCGCAAACACAGAGTTTCGTGCGTGAATATCTGGAATCTGTGTGTGTTTCGTGAGTGAATTAGGGTCAAACATTTAATACTATTCCGGTATTCTAAGTATCAAGTCGGCCCTTATCTGAAAAAATACCAAATTATTTGATCCGAGGCCATATATTTAGGACTAAATAGTATCATTTTGATATGAAAATAGTTATATTATAGGGTGAAATTTGATATTTTAATTCATCTTCTTGCAGACACGAGTTTCAAGTATTGCAGCAAATCTGATTTAAGTTATGTTTAAGCTAAATTCAAGTTAAAAATTGTTCTACGCACAAACAAATGAAGTGATGTGTGAACATTTTGAGTGTTCATGGACATTTTGCGTGTTACATAATAATGCAGAGAAGTGTGGTCTGGTTTCTCTCAGCGTGGCTCAGGTGACACCGGTGCATTCCATAAAAAACTAGGCAAATCGAACATACACAGCCAGATATTAAAAAGTTTCCAACCAAAACATTTCCTAAAACAAAAGTATATTGCCTTAAAGCTGCTGGAATTTTTTACAAAAAATTCTGAGTTCCAAAAGTTTAATCAATTTTTCGTGTTCCATAATTAAGCAAAGAAGTGTGGTCTGGTTTCTCTCAGCGTGGCTCAGGTGGGTCATTGTGACACCGGTGCATTCCATAAAAAACCAGAAAAATCAAACATACACAGCCAGATTCAAAATAGTTTCTAACCAAAACGTTTCCCAAAACAGATCAGAAGTATATTGCCTTAGAGCTGCTACAATTTTTTACAAAAAATTGTGAGTTCCAAAAATTTATGACAATTTTTCGTGTTTCATAATTAAGCAAAGAAGTGTGGTCATTTTTCTCTCAGTGTGGCTTAGGGTCGTAGTGACCCCGGTGCATTCACTAAGAAACGAGGAATTACAAACAAATTTAAACGAGAAAGCTAAGCTAACTTCGTCTGTGCCGAGGTTTTTATACCCTTGCAAGTGCTCGCTTAAATATTTTAAAAAAATACTCTTTCCTATTTTCCAACCGATCGTTCGTATGGAAGCTATATGATATAGTCTTCCGATTTGGCCAAAAATTTTAAAAATTATGTGAAAGCATGTGAAACAAACAAATACAAAATTGCAGGATGCTACCATTAAAAACAAAAAAGTTTTTCTAACGTTTCAATTGAAAAGAAAAAAGTTTTTCATACTAAAACTAGTTTTCCGACCGATTGTTCCTATGGGAGCTATGAGATAAAGTCATCCGATCCGAAAAAAGAAGACTCTGTGCAAAATTTAAGCTTGATAGCTTCAAAACTGAGAGACTAGTTTGAGTAGAAACAGACAGACGGACAGACGGACGGACAAAGCTCAATCGACTCTGCTTGTCACACTGATCAAGAATATATTATATATAGTTTATGGGGTCGGAAATGGATATATCTATGCGTTGCAAACATCTGGCCAAAATTATAATACCCTTTGCAAGGGTATAATAAGTTCACAGCAAAGACAATGCCCGAAAAAGATCAAGAGAAAAGAGAAACCAAAGATAGAATCTCACCTGATTCTTTCGCTGTACATCCAGTCTAAGTCTCTGAGAAGCAGTTTTTTATTAATGCAATTTGCCTGTGGAACGACCTAGCTCGTAATTTTAAAATCATTAAAAGCAACCCGCAGTTTTATGCTCAACTTAAAAAACTCTGAAAGTGTACACAACAAAATCTTGATTAGCTATTTAATTAATATTATATAAAATACGCACATAAAATAATTAAAGTAAATATATTTAACCATCGTAGAATTGGTTTGTATTGTATTAAATGTTAGGCTAAATTTCTTAAACCATACGTCTTGAGTTTATCTATGTACTTCTGTTTCTTAATGTGACTAAAAGTTCCAAATAGAAGATGATAAACCGAGCCAAAGTGAGTCTAAATATTTCAAATTTTCAGCTTAGATTTTATCACTTTATATAGAACAAATAAATCCTGCTTATTTTTGGTTCTAAAAATCTTCTGTTCATAGAAATTACTGGGGTAATTGGTCTTTCGATAGTTCTTCCTGACCAATAAAGTAAATGTTTGGGAATAATACATAAGAAAGTCGTTTAAGACCATCTTTAATACACTCTGTACCAGTGAAAGTGTATGCTCAATATAAGTATTGATGCTGCAGTAGCAGCTTAAAGCAGAGCAGCTACTAAGAAGCAGTACCGAACTTTCTTTTGCTCATAACTTAACTATTTACGAGATTTACCAATCTTTTGGCTCAATCTAAAGTACAGAATAATAAATATGACCAAAAGGTACGAACCAATAAAATATAAAACTGTGAGAGAAATGACTTTTTTCCAAAATGCGCTGGCGGGAGGGGGCGTGGCAAAAATTGAAAAGCTTGAAGCTTGGTCTGACTGAAAGTATAAGAAGTTTATGTCACATACATGTCGAACCTTTATCTCTTATTATCTCTGAGATCTGTGCGTTCAAGCGAACAGACTCGGCTGTTAATGCGTAATACACTGTTATACTGTACTGTGAGTACCCTTGATACAGAGTATAGAGTATAAGCTCATTGATTGATAATATTGAAAGTGCCTGTTTAATATTTAATTAGATGAAGTGCCGCCGTCTGGGTTATAAGTACTGTATGATAACAGCGGTCGGAAAACTGATTAGTTCAGCTTCTGTGTTTATGTATATAGCGCCAGGGTAGGTTGAGGAGTTGCTTGGCCTTTAGTATTTGAATTGAAACTAACCTTGGCATAGCTTTCGCTTAATTAGCTTTAAAAACAAGAAAGAAAGTCGGTCAAGCCCGACTATAACATACTCTGTACCAAGAAAATTTGTCTTTTGATCATAACTCGAAAACCGTTCATCCGATCTTCTTCATTTCTTTGGCGGATCGATAAGTTATCCTAATAACTAAATATGTCCAGAAGGAACAAGCCATCTATCTTCAAAACTGTGGGAGATATGACGTTTTTTCTAAATTGCGGGGGCGGGAGGGGGCGTGGCCAAAATTGAAAATAAACTTGATCTGCCTGCAGACATAAGAAGCATATGTCCCATACATGTCAAACCTCTATCTCTTACCATCTCTAAGATCTGTGCGTTCCTACGGACAGACAGACAGAAAGACGGACAGACGGACAGACGGACGGACGGACAGACGGACAGACGGACATGGCTATATCGACTCGGCTGTTGATGCTGATCAAGAATATATAAACTTTATGGGGTCGGAGATGCTTACTTCTGGATGTTACATACTTTTGCACAAACTTATAATACTCTATGTACCTTCGGTACAGAGTATAATAAGTTCAAATGTAAGAAAAAAGTTTGTAACAAACAACATTTTCCTCACACTTGAACCTACCTGAGAGCTGATTCATCAAATCGAAAGAATATAACCCAGATTATTTCGCATATGCTCTAAATTGAACTTCAAGTCAAAAATTCCAACATCGAACCGTCTCATCTCAAAATAATTTATCATACAATCCTTTCAAATGGAGTATTAAGCCATATAATTATTTCCGGATACATCAGATAATCACATTGAAAACTACATTTTCCCTTCGAGACTTTCTCAACCAATTTTTTACTGAAAATCTGAAAAATACCTGTTGAAGTTGGCTAACAAATCGACTTTCAAGTCAATCGGATGAAAAAAATGTTCCCAAGCAAACTTCGAATGAAATCTTGCATATTTTCTATCATTGTGAGTGCTTTTAGCATAAAAGATACCCAGAAATTCCATTAAACGCCTCCTCTGAAAACTATAAAAAAGAATCAGCTCACTTGTTCAGGTCAGAACTTTTATTACATATCCGAGCCGACAAAATTGCCTCACCCCACGGCGGCCACAAATTGCTTCGGATTGGTAGAAATAATCAATTCGGAAAGAAATAAAAAAAACTAAATAAATTGCCAAACTAAAAACTAATCAATGTCATAATGATCAATTGAGATTGCCAGACCGCAGGAAGTTAATTATTGATTTAGTCATTACCAAACAGCTTGCAGCTCTCATTTTCAATATTCGCATAAAAGTATTGGGTTTTTTGTTGTTGTTGTTGCTCAAAGTGAATGCAACTTCCTTTTGGCGCGCACTTGTTTGTTGCGTTTTGTTGTCGTCATAAAAAGTTAATAAAGTTGCCTATTAACTTGTCAGTGGGCTTTAGTGGGCAATTTTGCGAAACTTGGTAACCAACCAGCAATCAGCCCAAGTCAAGTTGTCGTCAATCATTTTCATTTCGTTAAACGTGTCAAGCGGAAATCGCTCTCTTTATATATTGTGGTGAAGGGGGGGAGCATATTAATTGCAACCAAAGCGTTATATATGTTAAACAATTGCCACATCGCCCCTGCAGTAGGCGTCTGTAATTAGTGTGAATTTTGAACTCGCAAACAGATAAACAGCATAAACAAATAAACAAACAAACAAACTGGGCAAAAAAAAGCTGCCAGCAACAAAAGGTAATTACGCGGAAATCAAACATCAAATGTCTCCCTGGTGATTTTGCAAAAACCGTTACCGTTATGATGAAAACTCTGGTTTAGTGTGTGAGTTGGCACATTGCACATATTGCACATTCGTATGAACAACAATGGGGCGAAACAGATGACAATAACAAAATGCAGCAACAGCCAACAGAAAAAACAACGATACCCCCCCTGGGGTGCATAAGACGCACAGAGACCATAAAGCAAAATGTTGAATAATAAGTATGATGAAGAAAACGGTGCGGGTAATTGTGATACCCTAGAAATACGCGCTGAAATAGTAGAGTAAGACCAGAAGTGTTGTGAAGCTGCGTAATTATTGCTGTCTGTTTACAATAATAATTAAAAATACGCTCTTAGAACTTCCTGTTCGACAAAAAACCAGATCAAGTGCTTTTTCGCAGCCACATCAGTATAGATTGCCTAATACCATTTAAGGAAATTCGAAAAATATGATCCAAATGAAAATTTGAGTATGCAATTTGGGTGCGGCTTTACCTTTTCCTTCAGTTCTGATCATTTTTAAAGAGTTGACCTATCCACGACAACTAAGTAAGCGCAAAAAGATTCCTTTCGGTTGCCATACTTAATTTGCCTTGGCTACTACAAGTGTGATTGCTGATCGATCATTAAAATTAAGAATTTCGAAAGAAAGAAAATGAAAAAGTGTTAAAATTATTAAATAGCCGCCCATAAAGCTATCATTCATTACAAGCGCTAATAAATGTATGGCTTAGTGCTATTTGATGATCTACCTCATTAAAATTGATATACTACTGTGGGCAAAAAGAATTTGTAAAAATTAAAAATCTTTATTTATTCTTCTAAATCAATTTCATCCCCTTTAAAGTAATCCCCTCCCGATAAAATACACTTATGCCAACGTTTTTTCCAATCCTCGAAACATGCCAAATAGTCCCTTTCCGGTATAGCCATCAGCGCTTTCTTCGATTTTGCTTTTATCTCCTCAATCGACTCGAAACGCGTTCCCCGAATTGGTCTCTTGAGTTTTGGGAATAGCCAGAAGTCACAAGGAGCCAAATCAGGCGAATACGGTGGTTGCGGAACGATATGCGTCGAATTTTTGATGACTTTTTTGCAAGAAATTGAGAACTTTTGGTACCAAACGAGATTTGACTTTTCGTAGGCCCAAATGGTCTTTCAAAATGGTTTTCACAGATCCTTCTGATATTCCGATCATATCAGTAAAGTCAACCGACGATTTTTGCGCACTAATTCCTCCACTTCATTGACGTGTTGGTCATCTGTTGACGTCGATGGTCGTCCGGAGCGCTCCAAGTCATCCACACGTTCTCGACCCTCTTTGAAGTCTTTGTACCACTTATAAACATTTTTTTGTGACATGGTAGAATCACCAAAGGCCTTCCGCAACATCCTCAACGTTTCCGCAGCCGAAATTTCATTCCGCAAACAAAATATGATGGCACTTCTCTGCTCAGACATTGTAAAAATCGAAAAATGCACTCTTGGTCGTTTGGAAAACACAAGCGTAAATATATTTCTGATAATGACATTCACATGAAATTTGGCACAGATGTCATCAACAGTCCTGCCAACTCAAGAAAAAAAAAACCTGCCCGAATTGTTAGGCCCGCGAAGTTTAAGTTGACCCTTACACCTTACTTTTTGCTCACATTAGTATGTGCAAAAGTATTTTTTGATATATCAACTGGGATCGACACTATCCTCTGCACCACACACGGCCACAAAGGATTATCTCCAGGCTACATTTAGACTTAAATTCTATTAAAAAAAAACTGAAATATAATACTTTTTAAAAATTGCCCAAATAGCAAGTTTCTATAAAAGAAAAACTAAAATAATAAAGCCTAATATGTAAGCACATTAAAGTGGACCTCCTGCATATAAAATTTAAAAGGTTATGGTCGCACCCCCATTCTTATGCTTTTTTGATGTATAAACTAGCGTAAAATAAAACAAAGGTACAAAAATATGTGGTTTCAAGGATCTAAAGTTTACATGAATCCCTCATACGCAGTGTGGTCTATTTTTTTTAATACTTTTAATTAAAAATTTGCTTTGATCTAAAAAAATTATTAGAATTTGAAGAATAATAAGAGAATGTTATTATTTTTGTTAGGTTTTTTTTTTTAAATTATATTTGCAATATCAACTGAATAAACTCTTCGTCTACCATTGCAGATGATATACTAAATTTGTTCAGATGTTTGTGATGCTTAGAAGAAAGCAGCTCTGAACACATAAAATTTATACAAAAAACCTCAAATCTCCCACAGTTTTGTAGAACATCTATCCTACCTTCTTTCTGCAGCATCAAAATACATAGTGTGCATACACTTTGGCTGGTGTAGAATATGCTATAAACTATATTTACCGATTTCCTTACTTGTTTTTAAATGAACATTCTCTTGGGTTAGGCCAATAATATGCAGATGTACATGCTGAATGTAAATTTAAGCCTTCTTGCATAACATTTTCCATTGATTTGTGCATCTTGTGCCATATATAAATATATTTAGAATTGTTAAAGATGACAAATATTGAAATTTAAACGTGTCGTATGAGTAATTTGAGTCGAGTCTCTTTTAGGAACTTTTGCACAAAGAAGTTTTCTTTATAGCGAATTAATTTACTGAACACTAGAATTTTTATCAATATTAAAATAACTCTATGCTACGAATTTTCTAAAAAACGAAGTTTATTTTTATCCTCTTTAGATTTGCCATCAAAATTTGGTCCTGTTTTTGGCCTGTTGTTCCCTTTAAAACTTAAATTTAATTGTTGGGTGTCACAATTAGCACAATCTTCATTAAAAACAAGAGATGAACAGATATTTTTACTTGTAAATAGAACTATGATCTCACTATAAGCATAAATGTTAAAGAACGCAAAAACTTGATTTGAGTTGAACATTTTTCAACCAGGGCTGCCAAGCGCTTGGAGATTGAGTATCGATTCAGTTCAGTGGTTCGAACAGCATTTAGATTTTCGGTTTGGTTCTTTGCATGGTTTTTGAAGCCAGCTGAACCACGGGTTCGTCTCGGTTTAGTGGTTTAATCGAAATTTCTTATAAATCTAATATTTTTCGAACACTTTCAAATCCATATACAATTGCTTTCAATCGCTAAAAGTCGTAGATGATTAAGAAAATAGTCTCATGAATGAAAGGGGATACTCAGGAATGTTCTCAGATGAAAGCTATACTAAGAGGTTTGTGAACAATTGCTGGAGATGCAAAGAATCACGTATTTTAAAATGGTGACAAGTCATCCTTAGAAGCTAGTTGAACTCGGTATCGAGGTGGATCAAATATAGAATATAAGACCTAGAATGAAACTTGCTTAAGCCATCGATCAACATGGCCAAATTTACAAGCATCATTGACTGCAGCTAAGCGGTTTACGTTGAACCGAACCGAACCGATTTATTTGGTAGCATTTGGTATGGTTCAGCGTTTTCTAAGCGACATCGGTTCGGTTTGTCATGTAGCTAATCATCGGTTTTGGGGGTTTTGTTCGGTTCGGATGCAGAAACGGCTTGCAATCCTGTTTTAAACTTAATTGTGATAAAAAAAATATAAGAGTTTGTTGCAGGGTTATAAATGGTTTCCAAATTTTGGAATTTGGTCAAAGAAAGTCAATGTTAATAACTGTAGTTCCGAACCCCACCTGCCTTCATTTTATAAATAGTGTAAAATTGTTGTCTGAAGTGGATGCGCCGACCATTTGGACTCAACATCGGCGACATGTTAGCGCAATGGACCATCGCACACTTTGGTATAGGCCTTTAAATGGCTTCTTATACATTTTGTGTGCGGTGGCTGAGTTGAGCTGAATTGTGCTCATTCATAAAACATTTGAAACCTTGGGGCTCAATAATTTGCTTTTATTTTGAGCTGAAGGTAACTTATTTTCTAGACAGTTTCTTCTCAAAGTGCATATTTTGATGTTTCTTTACAAATCGGAAAATCTAACATTAGAAAAAAACATTATTAAACCTAAACTACGTTAAAAATAAGGTTTTGAACAGTAAGAGAATCTAACTAGGTGGACTTAAGTGTAGAAAACAAAACTGTTTCTGCAAGAAGTACAAAGTACTCGAAGCTTAGGCAGCCCAACCCATTGCCCAGGTAACTCAATCCAACCCTTCTCATCTAGGGTATCATTAATATAACCTAAGTAGGTATTATAGAGTTCCTGGCCACAGTTAAACTTACATACATACATAGCTAACCCCGGCCTGCCCCGTTCTGTGGCGACTTTCTGACAGTTCGTCAAAGCAACCCATTCGCCTCCTCCCTCTGCCCACTTCCCTCACTGCGACGGCAATGACGGCGTGGAAACCCAATACGCGATCTCGAAGTCAACGTCATCTCCGTTAGACGCGGCTGGGTCTACATTTCTCGTAAGTTTTATGCAATGGCAAGAAACAAAACCAAAAACAGTTGCGGCTGCCATGTTCCCTGACGCGCGCTATGGACAATGGCAAAAAAAAGCAACGAAAAGAGACGACTGTGAACGCGCATCGTTGTCATTTTGAAATATGACTATAAACAATGTGTAGAAGGAGCATTTTTTGTGTGCAACTGCTGACGGACAGGATGGAATTCTTGTGGCGTTGGTGGTCCTCGGCTGCTGCACCGTTAGAGCAATTAATTAACACACACACAAGCACACTCACACACCTCTCCTGGAACTGGGCGTAGGCACTGGGCCGGCCCACTCGTTGACAGTTACAAATGCATCACTCACGAAAACTCTTTTTCCACCAAGAAGACGTGGGCTAATTTGCGGTTCGAGACAACAGAAAATTAACATATTAACTTGGAGGTGTTGCATGCATTTGGTGTTCGTCGTTGACTTATGAATGAAACAGACTGAAACAGCAACAGAAACCGAGACCGAGGAGTTGAGTGGAGTGTTGTCCAAGGTCGCTTTCCGTTGGCAGTTCAGAGCTCTGGCTCTGGCTCTGAGATTTATTGGCATGTTATTCTAATTGCTATTTATTAGCGGCGGGGGCCTGCAGCTGCCTCAGTTCAGTCAATTGTTCACTCATTCATTCAATCGCTCAATGTGCAAATCACTTGGCTTGCATGTGCTTAACCCACTTGCCTGGTATGTGCTAAACAATTGGAACTACAGCATTTTCTTGTCAAGTTCCACAATAATGGAAATCTTGATAATAATTTAAGATTTTGCATAGCAGCTATGCGAATGTGGTCGTGTGTGTGTGTGTGTGTGTGTGTTGACAAGCTCCAGCCAAAAAGACGCCCCCACATCATCTGTCCATCTGCCCGAAAAACAAGCTCAATTTATGAGGCAAAGTTGTGCGCATTCATCATCATGCGTCGCCTCGTCTGTTAAAAGGGCGCTCGCCCGTCCGTCCGCCCGTCCGCCCGTCCGTCTGCCAGTCTTATCGACCGAAACCGAGCAGCTGTCTGTGTTATAAATGATGGGCTGCCTCTCCTCTCCAACTACAAGTCAAGATTCGACTCTCCAGATTTTTCGCTTAGCGCCACATGCCGCACGGCAAAAGATCTAAGACCGGAGAGAAGACTTAGCATATCTGTCTGTCTAAATGTCGACGGCCCACGCATACTCCAAAGGTATCCCAAAACCTGCTGCATCATTTTTCACTCGAAGATTGCATAATGATTGACAATTCATTATGCCCGAAAGAAAAAAGAGGGGGGAGGGGGTGGCGACGGGTAGAAAGCGGGCAGGCTCCGCTTGTTTTTAATGGCTTGTAAGATTAGTTAGGCAATGAGGAAGTGTTCCTTAACGTGGCATGTTCTGGCATATAATAAGTTATTAATGGTTGTTTAAATTCTTTTCTCGTCTTTCCAGGTAAGTGCTCTTATCCCAGCTGTAAGTAAGTAAGTAGAATCATTTGCAAGGTCACCCAGCCAGCCAGCCGGAGGTGCCGAATCGTGAACTTTCGAAAACAATAGAGCCGGTCGATTCGAAAACGTGGCACAACTTTGTCGGTCGTTGTTTTTGCACACCTGTTTGTCCGTTTGCTGCCTCAGCATCGTCTAATTGAAGCAATTAGTGGGCCCATTATGGCATTATTTTTCGTTTTTGTTTTCTGCTTTTTTTCTTATGCATTTTCGATTTGTTGTTTTTCAATTAGTTTGTTTTGTGTGCTTCGATGGGGGGCCTCGTAATTAGCCCGAGTCGGCGACCAGCTGTCTCTAGGGGCTATGACAACACACACCATAAATTCGAAAAGAAATACATAATACTTTACAAAAGTCAATTGACCTTCGTTAGCTAAAAGTTCATAGGGTTCAATTGATTGTTGCATATGTTGGGAGATGCTTTGGGGCTGAGCAGATGATCGGAGTTGCTTAATCATGGCCGAGTTTTGATATATGAAGAGAATTATGAAGGTGTTTTAAGACATTTAGTAAAGGAGGTAGAACTTGGTTGGGTATGTATAAGGTAGGGTTAGAAGGGCAAGGTAAAATGAGGTTGGTTTAGCATGAAGTAAGATTGGGTGCTGGTAGGTTTAGATAAGGTAAGTTAGGGCTAGGCTTTAAGGCTTAGAAAGGCTACACAGAAAAGAAATTCGAAATATTCGGGCTTAAATCAATGCCAAACATTGTCAGAAGTCAGTCAATCCCGGATTTTTTCATTCCAAGTACACAAAAAAACGAGAAAGCCAAGCTAACTTCGTCTGTGCCGAAATTTTTATACCCTTGCAAGTGCTCGCTTAAATATTTTCAAAAAATACTCTTTTTCCCATTTTCCGACCGATCGTTCGTATGGGAGCTATTTGATATAGTCATCCGATTTGGACAAAAACTTGTAGAATTATGTAAAAGCACGAGAAACAAACAAATACAAAATTGCAGGATGCTACCATTAAAAAAAAAAAGTTTTTCTAACTAAGACTGTTTTTCAGACCTATCTTTTGTATGGCAGCTATACCATATAGTGGTCCGATTTTCATCAAACTTGGCAAAATTATACAAATGCATAGAAAACCTATGAATACAAAGTTTGGAGACGTTTCCATTGAAAAGAAAAAAGTTTTTCATACTAAAACTAGTTTACCGACCGATTGTTCCTATGGGAGCTATGAGATATAGTCATCCGATCCGGTTGGTTCCGACATATTAGTAGTGTGCAGCAAAAAGAAGACTCTGTGCAAAATTTCAGCTCGATAGCTTTAAAACTGAGAGACTAGTTCGCGTAGAAACAGACAGACAGACAGACGGACAGACGGACGGACGGACAGACGGACAGACGGACGGACAAAGCTCAATCGACTCAGATCTTCACCCTGATCAAGAATATATATAGTTTATGGGGTCGGAAATGAATATTTCTATGCGTTGCAAACTTCTGGGCAAAATTATAATACCCTTTGCAAGGGTATAAAAAGGTCCATTTGGAATGGAAATGTCTTTAATATCCTTTTAATCATCCAGCGGAGCTGCAAAATTATCCTAATGATCATCAGTTTTCATATTCTTTGGATGATTTTAAGCTCCGTTGGATGATATTTATAATGGATAATGGATACCGGAAATCATCCAATCGATATTTTTTAATATCCTTTTTTTTCTCTGTGTAGGAATAAGACTGCCTTGATCTCGGATATCTCGGATCTAGTACATCTTTTGATTGAAATTCTAGTCCGAAGGTCGAGATAAAATCACAGTTTTTTGATCTTGATCTTATCTCCTCTTTCTTTTTCCGTGTAGGTTTATATTGGGTTAGGTTAGGTAGCTTAGGCTAGGTTAGTTTAGATAAAGTTATGTTGGGTTGGGTAAGTTACGGTACAGTTACGATAGGTTAGGTTATGCAAGGTTAAGTGAACTTAGGTTAGGTTAGTTCAGTTTCTGCCAGCTCATTTTAGCTTAGCTTGCGCTATTTTAAGGTATAGCTAGGTTTGTAGTTGAGGATTCCCTACTTTAGGCTCCCTCATAGAGTACACAGAGTTAAAATAAGGATATTAACAAAATAAAGAAAAGTTAACTTCGGCTCGGCCAAAGTTTGCTTACCCTTCCAGAACATTTTTCTAACTAAGACTACTTTTTGGACCTTACCTTTCTATGGGAGCTATACTATATAGATGTCCGACTTCAACCAAACTAAGTGAAATCATTGTAAAGCCTAACAAACGAACATGTAAGACATTTGGAATAGATACCATTTAAAACAAAATAGGTTCTTCTCAATAGAATCTCTTTTTCGACCCATTATTCGTACTGCAGCTATATGCTATAGCCAACCGATTTTGACAAAACCTTGTAGAACTGTGCAAAAGCATATCAAATAAATAAAGCCTAGTTTCAAGCACATTTCCACTGAAAACAAAAAAGTTTTTCTCACTGAGATTACTTTTCAGACTCTACTTTTGTATGACAGCTATACTATATAGATGTCTGACTTCGATAAAACTAGGTGGAATCATGGAAAAGCATAGCAAACCAAGAAATACAAAGTTTGGAGGCGTTTTCTTTAAAAACAAATAAGTTTTTCTCACTAAAACTAGTTTCTTGACCGATCATTCCTATGGCAGCTATAACCTATAGTCATCCGATTTTGACAAAACTTTGTAGAATTGTATAAAAGCTTATAAAATAAATATATGCCAATCTTAAAGAGTTTTACATTAAAAACAAAACGGTTTTTCTTACTAAGACTATTTTTCTAACCTTACTTTTCTAAGGCAGCTATACTATATAGATGTCTGATTTCGACCAAACTTGGTGCAGTTATGAGAATGCTTAGCAAACTAAGAAATTCAAAGTTTGGAGGCGTTTCCATTGAAAACCAAAAAGTTTTTCTCACTATAACTAGTTTTTCGATCGTTAGTTCCTATGACAGCTATATGTTATGGTCATTCGATGTGCAGCGTATGTGTACCAGAAGACTTCGTGCAAAGTTTGGTTAAGATAGCTTTCAAATTTACGGAGGAAATAGCATAGAAACATACCGACATAGCTAAATCAACTCAGCTCGTCGTGCTGATCAAGAATATATATACTTTATGTGGTCGGAGATGCTTTCTTCTATGCGTTACATAAAAAGTTGTGAGATTTCAAACCGACTGTTGAAGGCCTGGTATACCTGATGGTTACGGTTTTCCTTCTCTATAATCCAGTAGTCTGCATTGTTACTGTCCCTTTATATCTAAAATTCCCCTAGTTTAGTTCAAAACTCAAACGATTATACGAAAATCTCTAGAGATTTCTGGGACATTCCATCTATACAACCGATTTGAAACCGGTAATCAGAAAGACTTTTTTGTGACTGAGTCGTAACCGGATCGAAATAACACAAATAGCTGTAAGCGTAACCTAAACCGATACTTCTTTCAGTTATAAACTCTAGTCTAGACTTCAATTTGCTATCCAAAGTTGAATACAATATAGTTTAAAAATAATGTGGGAAGATAGAGTGATAGGGATAGACAGCTTCTCGCATTAGAGCTATGTATAACAGTTGGGGCATTTGGTATTAGATCCACCACTTCTATTCAAAGGACGTTGAAGTAAAGTCCGTACGCATCTCTAAAGAAGTGTTTCAATTTAGAATATTGACAAAGAGATTTGAACAAAAGTTAATTTTAAAAGGACTAGATCGTCGAATACAAACTTTTCAAATGTGGAATATGCAAAAGAACTGTACAACAAGTATACGAATCAGCCGATTTTTACGGTTTTTAAACCTTTTGCGGAAGATCAGAAGATTCCATGGTTCCATAATCGATTAAGTACTTATAAAAAAATGTCTCCCGGTTGGTTTTTGATTCAATTGAAGGTTTGGGTCACACAGACTGAACTCTAGGAATTAAGGTAGATTTGTTGTTTTTCCTAGATTTATAGATGTACCTAATACATGCCATAACCAACTCTAATTTCCTACATTAATTAATCATATTTTATGTATGCAAAAGAAGTAAGGTCTCAATTCATTCATAATCATTTCTATGCCAACAAAATTCATCGTGTACACTCCTTAATTGGCATTTGCCATTAAATTGATGCAAAACCAGACTCGCTGGGTAATTCTTCACATAAATCAAATGCGCGAGAAGACCTTCAGCCCGATGCATAATGATTGACTCTATCTAAGCCCCATTATCGTGTGAACCTCTTCACAAAAACCAATGGCTTATGCAGATGACTTTATCATGAACAAGTGTGGTCATGGGCTGTATTTGACCCTGGCCACAAATCAATTATGTCGGGCCGCCGCCGCCGCCTGTCAACCCTGACAAAATGTTTGGAACTCTGAAATTGCCCAGGCAAAAAGCAACTGACATATATTTCACGTTTAGTGCCCTGTCATTGCGGCTGCAAAAATTCAACCAGAAAAGTTATGTGTAAATAAGTTCAATGAACGACAACAATCAACGTCAATCAAATGGCCAACTGATTTACAATGTCCGAGATATGCATTTTGTTGCTGTAAGCTTTCAGTTTGTTCACCCAAAAAAAAAAGCAGGAATGGGGGGCGCCATTTCCAAATATCTTTTAACATATTTTTTTTGTTTTCGGCTGCAACCTGCTTGGGTAATATCATATTTTAGCATTTTACGCCGCGGCACAAAACTTGTTGAAAATTCCACACAAAGATACACACACACTCACACACACACACAGTCACACCACACACTGACCAAAGCTCTAATAACTAATGGCCCAGAGCCGAGTTGTCGGCTTTGGCGCAATTTGAGACTCGATTTCTTGCACCTAGATACAAGGCAAAGCCAAAGACAGAGCCAGGCCAGAGCCGGGCGAACGCTAACAGCATTTTCAGAGACGACGACGAAACGACCTTAAAGCCTGTTGTTGTCCATGCTCCATTGTCTCTATCCCGCTCCCGCTCATCATCATCAGGAGCAGCAGCATCATCCATGCAAAAATACCACACGCCAAATATCCACACCGCAAAAGTCTCTTAAGCTATTTGTTGTTGTTGTTGTTACCCAGTAAGTGTGTGTGTGTGTGTGTGTTTGAGAGCTGGTGGGGCCTGGAGAAGCTCTAACAAAAGTTTTTTTTTCGGGTTTTTGCTTAGTTTTTTTCTTCTTTTTTGTTATTTTATCTTGTAGCTGTTTGTTCTTATGTTGTGTGAGTGGTGAACCATGGAATAGATTAGAAGTTATGAGAAATATTTGAAATCCTTTGAGATTATCATGTATTTCGGGATCCAAATGCAGAGACTTAAAAACAGAGGCACCATTTGGGCATATCTGCACATTCATCCTCTACTTCAATCACTGACGTTAACCTTAGCTAACCAATTGCCCAAAATCTCAAACGCTGGCTCTCTACAATCGGTCTATAATCCTCACTCTTCACTTGTCCCAGAATAAGAGTAAATTTAGATCGATTTCCAGAGCAAAATTCTTAATAATAACCTTTGTATATGCCTATTCAAGTTTGACTATAATACCTTTAGAGCAGCGGTGGGCAGCCGTTGCCGCGACTGATTCGGTTGGCTCACATCATTATTCTGCCTGAAGAGCAATGCGCAGTATAAAAAACGGGCACTAAAATCTGTCACGCAATTCAGGCTGCCCTTCTGTATGACTTTCTATATGATCTTGGTGCCCACCGCTGCTTTAAAATGTTTACTCGGTCGGCTCACATCATTATTCGGCCTGAAGAGCAATGCGCATTAAAAAAAACGGGCTCTAAAATCTGTCACGCAATTCAGGCTGCCCTTCTGTATGACTTTCTATATGATCTTGGTGCCCACCGCTGCTTTAAAATGTTTACTCGGTCGGCTC
This sequence comes from Lordiphosa fenestrarum, assembly GCA_035044985.1. Classification (NCBI taxonomy): domain Eukaryota; kingdom Metazoa; phylum Arthropoda; class Insecta; order Diptera; family Drosophilidae; genus Lordiphosa; species Lordiphosa fenestrarum. The sequence continues at coordinate 206,859 of JAWNNO010001799.1, forward strand.
ACATCATTATTCTGCCTGAAGAGCAATGCGCAGTAAAAAAAACGGGCTCTAAAATCTGTCACGCAATTGATATGATCTTGGTGCCCACCGCTGCTTTAAAATGTTTAATTTTCAATGAACTTACAAAATACGTGCCCTGCTGTATGATCTTTGTGCCCACCGCTGCTTTAAAATGATAAAATTTAAACAAACTTATCAAATACGTGCCGGTGCAAATCTAACGCTCCATTAAGGCTGCCCTTCTGTATGATTCTACTGCCCACCGCTGCTTTAAAGTGTCTAATATCGAATTAACATGTCAATTACGTGCTTTTAAATCTGCCGCGCAGTTAAAACTGCCCTTTTGTATGATATTGGTGCCCACCGCTGCTTTAAAATGTTAAATTTCGAATTAACATATAAAATAGGTGCACTGAAATCTGTCGCTCCATTAAGGCTGCCCCTTTTTGTTTAAACTTGGTGCCCACTGCTGCTTTAAAATGTTTAATTTCAAATAATCCTATAAAATACGTGCCCTTCTGTATGATATTTGTGCCCATCGCTGCTTTAAAATGTTACATTTTAAATAAACTTATCAAATGCGTGCACTTAAATCTGCCTCGCAATTAGGGCAGCCCTTCTGCATGATCCTGCTGCCCACCGCTGCTTTAATGTGCTCAATTTCCAATTACATTTTTTATTCTCCCCACTTCCCCACCGACTCCACTGTGCGAGTCTCTGGCATTTCAGGCATGGCAGTGTACTCCACATATGTGAGAGCATCTCATCTACAATGTATGAACAGAAAATGCGTGGAGAAAGGCTTGAGTCTTGTCTTGTCTTGTCTTTGGGTTGTATTCTCTTTATTCTACCACTTTGGGCATTTTGGGTGTGTGTGGCAGTTTGGGGAAGTTGTTCTGACATATCCTTGCCTGGCGCACCAAACGCAACAAATCTTGCAGTGCCACCGCCGCGCCCCCCTCCCACCGCTTGCGCCGCCGCTAAATGAGGCAAGGCAACAGCAAAATGTTGCGAGAAATTGTTGCGGCAACTTCTTGGGGCCTGATGTTGCAGCGGCAGCAGCAAATAGCAATTCTAAATGTTACGTTATATTATTGGCTGTTGTTGTTGTTGTTGCTGCTCTGCAGATGCGCATGCGCCTCGAATTAGGTCTCCTGGCTTTGGGCGCTGCAGTAGCTTTTGTTGTTGTTGTTGTTGCTGTGGTTGCTTTTATTGTGTAATCAGCAGATAACGGCATTTAATGGCTGAATGAGTTCCTCAGAGGGAGGGAGGGAGGTAGGTAGGTAGCGAGCAGAAACGGTAGATGCATTTCACAGTAGACGCATTCCGCACGAGGCGCTTTTGCGTTGATTTCGTTAAGCATTTTCGATAACTTCATTTTTATTTGGCTATTTTTTTTTGAGAAAGAGTCGAAGCTGTCGGAGCGTGTCAATAATCGATTTCTATTGCGGCCATTAGGTTGGTTGCCAAATTATTTCACAATAAGAAGTCAAGTTCCGAATTGAATATATATATATATACTTTTGCTTAAAACGGTGTTGGGCTTGAATGATTTCGATTTCGTTTGGTATTTTGTTTTTAAGGCTTATTCTAGATATTTTTGAGCTTTCTACTGACTAGAAGTCAGTGATATTAAAGGCTTTACCTGGCTCTTATTTAAGTTTTGAGTAGGTAATATAGAATGCTACGCTCATTCTTGGAAAGCTTAAAACGAGCACAAAATATACTGAAAACTGAAATTCATTTCATTAGTTATTCTTTCCTATATGACAAGATCTATGTCCCTGATAAACTTACCCTTTGCTCTAATATACAGAAATATATAATATATAGAGTTTTTCTGGAAACTCCAACATTTTGCTTTAATGTTCTAGTCTAAAAAATCAAATTTTGGGATTATTTACAAAAAAGAGATACATATACATATTAAAATTGAGAAAAGTTAATTTCGGCTTGGCCGAAGTTTGTATACCCATGCAGCATGTTTTTATACTCTGTACCGTAGGTACATAGAGTATTATAAGTTTGTGCAAAACTATGTAACATCCAGAAGGAAGCATCTCCGACCCCATAAAGTATATATATTCTTGATCAGCATCAACAGCCGAGTCGATATAGCCATGTCCGTCTGTCTGTCCGTATGAACGCACAGATCTCAGAGATGGTAAGAGATAGAGGTTTGACATGTATGGGACATATGCTTCTTATGTCTGCAGGCAGATCAAGTTTATTTTCAATTTTGGCCACGCCCCCTCCCGCCCTCGCAATATGGAAAAATCGTCATATCTCCCACAGTTTTGAAGATAGATGGCTTGTTCCTTCTGGACATATTTAGTTATTAAGATAACTTATCGATCCGCCAAAGGAATGAAGAAGATCGGATGAACGGCTTTCGAGTTATGATCAAAAGACAAATTTTCTTGGTACAGAGTATGTTATAGTCGGGCTTGACCGACTTTCTTTCTTGTTCTAACTAAGACTACTTTTTGGAGCATACTTATCTATGGGAGCTATACTAAATAGATGTCAGATTTCAACCAAACTTAAAGGAATCAAGCAAAAGCCAACAAAACGAACATGTACGCAGTTTGAAGTCGATTCCATTTGAAACAAAAAACTTTTTCTCAATAGAACTTCTTTTTCAACCGAACATTCGTACTGCAGTTATATGCTTTAGTCATCCGATTTTGATAAAACTTTGTAGAATTGTGTGAAAGCATATCAAATATATAAAGGCCAGTTTTTAGGACATTTCCACTGAAAACAAAAACTTTTTTCTCACCAAGACTACTTTTCAGACTCAACTTTTCTATGACAGCTATACTATATAGATGGCCGATTTCTACCAAACTTAGTGGAATCTTGGAAAAGCATAGCTTACTAAGATTTACAAAGCTTGGAGGCGTTTCCATTGAAAACAAAAAGGTTTTTCTTACTAAAACTAGTTTTTTGAAAAGTTATTCCTATAACAGCTGTATGCTATAGTTATTCGATCTGTCTGGTTCCGTCAAATGTACCGCGTATTTAGATGGAGGAGATAGCATAGAATCAAAAGGACGGACAAACGGAGTACATCTATATTCATTCTATGCGTTCCAAGCATAGGGACAGTTTTATAACACCCTCTGCAGGGGTATAAAGATTATTTTTTCAAAACTCTTGACTACATTAAATTAATTACAATTAGTTGGCGCTTGTGTATGCGCCTTGACAACATCAAAGCTGCCCTAGCAACACATTTGTTGTTATAAAGCACCCATACAGTATTCGGAAACTAGCAGACGAATACGAAATCAGTTGGCCGTACAATCGGTAAACGATCTTACTTAACATACATTTATTATGATTCCATCGCAGTAATCATAATTGTCAAATTTACCAATCGCAATCGGGAATCACTGTGTTTAGCAGGGAAAATCAGCAATCATAAATCAGTAATCGTAAATCGGATTAATCTGCTGAATGTATCCATTGATTCAAATACGTAAAATCTAAAAAATAATGTAAATATTAACAGTAGTACTTAAAGCTGACTTATAGTATAGTTCCTGCAGGACACAGTTCAGAAATATCAATCACTACAGCAAGGGTTTGAATTAACTCTTAATTGGAAATGGACACTACTGAGGGACTAAGCTGTCGACCCAGAATTTGATTTTTGTTACCCGGTACCAGAGAACTGAAAAAATCATATTTTTCTTGATTTCCTCATACACTAAAAATTCCACTCACGATTAATCAATCAACAAAGCATGCCGTTGAGTTAACCCGTTGTCATACTAGAGAACGCTTCAATCGGTTGAGTATGAGCGTACAATGATTGTGTTCAATTATTCACTCAATGAAACTCAGCCCTGAGCAAAATACACATCATTTCGGCAACAGCTTCGTGCGGTTGAGTGAATTTGAGCTGATTGAATATGTTTGCATGTAAATCGTCTCTCATGTTCACCCAAACATACACAATTTTCTGTTCTCTCCATTTGGGATTCCCAGCTAAAATGACAAAGCAAACTCGCTCTCTCTCTCTCTCATTCATCTGTGTCAGCAGCACAGTGAGCAGCGCTGTATTAGTTTGAACGCACATTCGTGGTTGAGTCAAACGAACAAACACCCGAATCGAGCAGAGTGAAGATGAGAATGATTTTAACAGAGCGCCAACTAGGGTTGATGTTTTTGAATGAACCAAACTGAAAAGAGAATATGTGTGAGTGAGCAAGATGAACGTTTGAACGCAAAGACATGTTGATTCGGGTGTTGATTATTTATGATCGTTTTGCAATCACCCGAAGCCGTTCTCTGCCCGGTACCCACACTAAGAGCTGTGCTCTCTTCACTTTCGAGGACATCAAGGGTTACTGATTAAGCTGCCTGTCATCAGCAGTCGGGGAACGCAAGAGCGGGGCTTAAGAATAATTTTTTTTAGGTGTCAGTTGCTGCCATACACGTGTGAACACCTGCCATTTTAGAGCCAGTGTAGTGAAAGTTGACAGGTGCCATATATACTCAGAGTAATCTATGACTAATCTTATGTATTTTATTCAGTGTGAACATACTGCCATATGAATGACATTTAAAAATCTACGAAGTTTATGACATGTACGGAACTGTTCGGTTTTAACCTTTTCTATATTAATATTATAGTTAGGGGCTTTGTTCGAATTGCTGTGGTCTTATCCTCCTTCAATATGTCATCAAATTAAACGAACCCCCCCTTCTTGTCAAATCTTTCGTCAATAGTCTACTTAGGTTTAAGCAGAAAATACTAGAAATTGCCAAGCAATTTGCTTGATGAGAATGATGTCTTGTCAGAAAAGTTTTTGTACATTTTCTTCAACTGGTAGATAAGTTAGAGTATTAGGATTCCTAGGCTTCCAAACACCTGATATATGCAACCCCAATTGCTTAACATTAACAAAGTGATAATGCTGATCACTTCTTATAACACAAACTGGACAATCAAAAACAATTGGGTCGCTTTACCATACCACAAAAAACCATCAAAAAACTCAATTCATTTACATATCTCGTCTTCCAAACAAAAAAACACTTGCTCTCCAGCAAATCAAACAATCCGTTTAAAATTAAGCCCCCCATTTGTATGGCCGTCGTGTAAGTCGGGCTGTGCTCTGGAACAACACATAAAGATTATCTACCAGACATTTCGCACACACACACATGGCACCGGGCGGTCAAACAAGATTATGCGGTCCGAACCAAAAAATAACAAGTGTTACTCAAGGCAGCAAATTAATAGCCAACATTTTTCTAAACTAATCACGACAAGTGCTCCGGGGTTGCGGGCCTGACACAGAAAAAAAAAACAGAGACCAACTCGCCGTAAATGCCAAAATGCAGTAAGTAAACTAAACATGTAAAGGCAAAAACATTTTTATGGCCGCGGGGCTCGATTTGAAACAAGAGCAAGAATTTCTGAATTTTTTAGTTGCTTAATAAGGTTCACCCTGTTTAAAAAGGGGGCCACCTAGCTGGGAGAGTGGAGCCCACGCAACGCTTCGTCCCGGCAGCAGCCAGCGGCAACCACTTTGTATGTACACAACAACAACAACAACAAAAAAGAACCCAAAGAAGCTCGCTCAATCCCAGGCCAGAGAGACCGTCGAGAGACCGGTCCTGGGTGCATGTAACACAATCAGGAAGTAATTTTTATTCTATGTATGTGTCGCCGTCATCGTCGTCGTCGTCGATCTGGCCAAGTCAGCTGAGACAGTCACTCAGTGGAGCGACAGAACAGACAGTTCTTAAAGCAGTTGCCGTAGGTTCCTTCCACTCTGCGTGCTGCCGAGGGAATTGCATTTGGATTTGGACTTCTCCTGCTGCCATTGTGCGATAAAGGCCCGGTGTCGGGTGGGGAAACTTGTATTGATTGCAAAAGATGATGAGGATGCTGACGGTGATGATGATGATGATGATGTGAGGCAATCGTTAAATCAATCTTGGCCAGTAGTTCAACGTTTACTGTTATTAGTTGCTGCTGAGCGCTCTGAATGCGTCTTTGTTCTTTTGCCATACGTTTTGGGGTGAAAGAAGCAGCGAGGGGGAATCATCCTTGCTACTGATTTTAACGGCCTTTCTTATGTCTAGGCCCAAGGCAGACACACAAAAGTTATGTTTTCCCAGAACTGTAAAGAGTTGGACATACAAATGAACTTCAGAACCTACAGGTTCCATTCTCGTTTAACATTAGAAAGGTCATTAATAACAGTTACACGAATACTTAACATGCTAAACGGAATGGCCTTGGGTGGGTTTGGGAATTGAGCAGAAAACACAGTTAAATGCCAGAAAACAAACACAAATTGGATTTGGCCCAAGGACGATGGCTATATCTAGTGATAATAAAACGGGAAAGTACCGAAAACAGCTGTGGGGATAACGTGAACATGAATGAAGAACGGTTCTGGTAAATCCAGAGAAAAGCAAATAATTAACACACATTTTTGAAAGGTGAATGGAGGTTGATGGGAGGGAATGGGTATGAAGGGAGCTGAGGAAACACCATCCAAGGCCAAGATAGCTCCACCATATGACACAGTCAACATTCGGAATGCCTCGGCGTAGTCAGTTCTGCTGTTTACACTTAGTTTGATGCAGATTCTTTGATGCATTTTTGGTAATAGTGAAAAATCGAAGAGAAACCAAAACACGTCCAAGCAAAGTAATCGGCAAAAATGCACAGTGAGGGACATAAGTACTAACGTAACGCCACCAAATAATCGAAATCGCATTTTCGTAGCCTGAGTAAATTAAAAAAGTGCCATACTTTTTGTATAAACCTCGTAAACTTTATTCGTTCTGGCATTGTAGAGTTTTTCCAACTACACAGAAAAAAAAAAGATCCAAACAAGTATCCATTTGGGAGGGATATGTCTTAAATATCCTTTTAATCATCCAGCGGAGCTAAAAAATCCTCCCAAGGATCATAATTTTTCATATCCTTTGGATGATTTGTAGCTCCGTTGGATGATTTAAAGGATATTTCAGACATATCCTTCCCAAGTGGATACCGGAAATCATCCTTTTTTTTCTCTGTGTACCTTTTAAACGACTTCAATCTGTAGGGTTACAGTCGTGTGCCAGTAATTCAGCAGCACCTGATTTTGTCCATCTTTTGACACTCCCCTTTCTTTTTCTGATAATGCATACATGTATGCAGAGAATGCATTCAATCCTTAGAATTTCCAGGTTGATTTTCCTGAGTTTTGCAAGCCTTACAGTTGTTAGTATTTTTCACCTATTCCTATCAGTTGATAACTCTTCATCTACTTTTTATTCGCGCCGCTCTCAATTTCGTCACAATTTCTGCTGCATTCTTGCATTCGGCATGAATATTGCCTTAGGAAAGTCAAATACCTTTTGTTTTTTCAACAATTATTCATTTCTATTAGCTCAATTTCGGAAAGTGAACGATTAAGCCGAATGGTTGGAAAACCATGTTACCTATATAGTCCGAGACGATGTTTTGAAAACTCGATGAACCACTGAACCCAATCGGTCCTTATTTCGGATTGGTTTGCATCCCTGAATTTTTGCGCTATTTCTCATTCTCTATACACGACAAGACACACACCTCTTTATCTTTGTAGCCTGATATTTGCCCCTATATTCATTAAATTCTTTAAATTTTTTCGGTAAGTTTCATGTGTTAGTTGAAATCATCTTCCAAAATGTCTTCAACTATTCAAGACTACATTTTATTCCTCTGGACATAAAACAAAACATAACATAATAAAGATCAGTGACTACAATATGCTTGTTCAGTAATTTGAGAGTTCTTGATTTTAACTCGTACACGAAAAAAAAAGATCCAAAAAAGTATCCATTTGGGAGGGATATGTCTGAAATATCCTTTTAATCATCCAACGGAGCTGAAAAATCATCCCAAGGATCAGCATTTTTCATGTCCTTTGGATGATTATTAGCTCCGTTGGATGATTAAAAGGATATTTCAGACATATCCCTCCCAAATGGATACCGGAAATCATCCTTTTTTTTCTCTGTGTATATATAATAGAAGTCCAGCAGTTTCGGAGTGCAATGTTATTTGAATATCGAGCTTAAATCAATTTCGATAATTTTTAAAGCAATCCCTTTACAGTTTGAGTGCTACCAAGGGATCAAGTGGATTTCGGATAAAAAGCTATGTAGCTATTTGAATATTGAATAATGCCTATATTGAGCTTAAATCAAGCTCATTCGAGCTAAAGTCGATATTAAGACAAGATTTACGGGTTTGACAAAATCAAAGCTTCAGCCAATTTTGCTCGTGCTGCGACTAAGAAAATTAGGAATTATCCGACTTTCGACATCGTTTGTAATTGATATAATCCTGCATTTTTTACACTCTGTGTACAGAACCAGCACACGCCAACCTCTAAAGCTTTTAAGCAACCTTTAAGTTATGTTTAGAATTTAAACAAGGCATTTTGCTTTTTGAATTCCCTTCCCTCTTATAAAATATTGTTTCCAGAATATCCGGCTCGAAGGACCATATCGTACTTTTAAGTTCGCCCTTTAACTGTTGTAAAAGGATGGTTGAGTTTTTAAGTCTAATTGATGGTTTGAACGTATTTGAAGTACTTTATGATAGAGGCCAACTAATTAGAGTTTGCTTTTAGAACTTTCCAGCAAAATAGCCTCAAAAATTATTCAGATTATTACACCCTAATCAAATGTGTTGACTTTGCACAACTGTAGCCCTCATAAAAGTTATCAAATTTGTATAACGCTTCTATCTTTGATTTTTCTGTGCTAAAAGGCTCAAAAAGTTTTGGCCACATAAGGCAACTGAAATATATATTTAAGAATAGTTCTTTTAATAAACTTTACTAGAATTTTCTAATTATATTTTAAAGCTTAAATAAATATAAAAAATCTTCACCAAATTATTTTATTGAATCAACGTTTAGCCAAACCAAGTCATTTTCTTTGCATCTTCGAATGACAAATGTTTTCAGAATAAAATAAAATTAAAATAATACTTTTACTCAATCGAAAATCAACTGGAAGCAGAAATATTGAAACCAAAACACAAAAATTGTTTATCTAGGTAATAGGTTAGGTTAGGTAGACCCCAGGTGATTGTTTGGTTACGTTTGACGTAGAAATCCAGATGGATTTTTGACGTTTTGGCGAATGCCAATACTTATTTTGGGGGCCTCTTGGCCGCTTGTTCCAAAGAAGCGAACCCTTCCACGGATGCGCATGCTACTTAATATGTGTATTACAAAATCTGGGTCCTATGTGTGTAACTAACGTAGAATAACAGATATTTTAATAGTTGACAACTTATTTCCTGCCAAAAAAGTTCAAAACTTACTCTTCAAACTCCCAATATTATTCTTCTCTCACATGCCGCATACCATTTCGAATGTCATCTGCATACATATATTTGTTTATATTTTCCTCTCCCATTTCGGTCAAGCAATAAAAAAAAACCACTCTCAACTATGCGCGAATGGAAAATGGGAATTGTAGCAATGCCGTGCATTGAACTTTGGCACATTTCCAAACCCCCCCAAACAAACCCATGCCAAGGCGGCAACGAAATGCGCAAACAAACAAATCTGCCGACACATCGCAGGAATTGTGCAGGGAGACCGGCCGCCGCCTTGGCATACTTCCAATTTCTGTGCGTTGTCGTTGTCTTGGTTGGTGGGGCTCCGTTCAGCTCGTAAAAAAGAAGAGAAAAAAATCAATAGCCAATGGCCAACAGAAGACCCCAAACGTTGTTGATGGAGATGGAGGAGGCGGTGGTGGCGGCCAAGTGACCATTTTTCCGCATGCCGTTGCTTTCCTTTCGGCGCAACTTAATTCCAAAAATCGATTAGTCACTGTAAGCGAACCATGCAATTGTCCAGCATTTTTCATTTATAACTCCGTTTCGTAGTCAGTTTTTTTGTATTTGTTTGTATTTTTGGTTTGGCACATGCTTGATTAATTTGGGGGACTGTGAGGAGTGACTGGCTGGCGGGAGTGGGGCGGGTGCATTTAGGCATCAAGGAAGCAAAATAATTTTGGATATTAACCTGGACAAGTGGGCATAATGCCAAGGCAGGGAGGCAGTTGGCAGTTTGAGAGGAAAATTTGATTTGTTTATACATTTTTCTCTTACACAATGGCTCATCTTCACCAGCTATGAGCGCCAGCTTTCAGACTGAAACAAATAGTACATTTGCTTTAAAGAGTAACCACACTTCGATCAACTTGCCAACTCCGTTTGTACTGCTTCTATCTCATTTTTTTTTTGAATTGTATTAAAACTCCAAAGCTTCTGCCGCTCACTGGACTAGTAGACACCGCCGACCGGTTGCCGGCAGTAGGTGGAGATTAATCTGTAAAGCAAAAAATGAAAACAAAAAATGGAAAAAAATGCTGTTTAAATGGCAATACGTGCCTGGTCACCAGGTATTTTTACTAATTAACCTGACGGATGCACGCCACAACAGCTAAAGATTATGATTATTATTATGCAATTGCATGGACAACGTCGACGAACCGAGATCGCGGGATAAGGCTCAATTTGATGGGGAAGTTGTGCAAGTGGTGGTTGATCATTTATCCCCCCAAATTAAGTTATATTAAAAGGTTATTCAATCAGTTGGAGGTCATAGGAAACATTAGTTTGTACTTTTAATTACATTTTAGGTGGATTTCTAAAACACATGGCTTGCAAAGTTAGTCTGCAAGGTTAGTCTGTCAAGAACCTTCCGGTTGTATCATCAGCAGTTGCTGTCTACCGACTGCAAGTGGATTTTGTTTGGTTTCATAAAGTTTTTGGAAGCTTTTGGCAACATCAATTTGAGGCTTAGGAAGCTAAATTGCAAACGAAATCTGGTTTGATTGCTAGAATATTAATAGGAATTGCAATATTTTCCACAAAGTACACAAGAAAACTTATGCTGGGTTTCAATTGTCTAGCTGTCTAGTCAGTACACTGGAAATTTAGCTCATTCAGTATTTTTTGTCCGAAACTACACTTTTAATAGCCGAAGGCCAGTTCTCTAATGTCTTTGCCAACTGTCCCAATCACCTGTCTTTAGTTACTTGCTGCACAGAAACAAATAATGATATGATCCGGAGCTAAATATTGTTCCAGGCTCTTTTTATAAAGCGATGTCTCTGATTCTATAGAAAACGAGAAAACGAAGTTTTTATACCCTTGCAAGTGCTCGCTGAAATATTTTCAAGAAATACTTTTTCCCATTTTCCGACCGATCGTTCGTATGGGAGCTATATGATATAGTCATCCGATTTTGACAAAAACTTGTAGAGTTATGTAAACACATGAGAAACAAACAAATACAAAATTGCAGGATGCTACCATTAAAAACAAAAAAGTTTTTCTAACTAAGACGGTTTTTCAGACCTATCTTTTGTATGGCAGCTATACCATATAGATGTCCGATTTTAATAAAACTTGATAGAATTATAAAAAATCAAAGAAAACCTACGAATAAGAAGTTTGGACACGTTTCCCTAGAAAAAAAAAGTTTTTCGTACTAAAACTAGTTTTCCGACCGATTGTTCCTATGGGAGCTATGAGATAAAGTCATCCAATCCAGTCGGTTCCGACATATTAGTAGTGTGCAGCAAAAAGAAGACTCTGTGCAAAATTTCAGCTCGATTGCTTTAAAACTGAGAGACTAGTTGGCTCAATCGACTCAGATCACCCTGATCAAGAATGGGGTCGGAAATGAATATTTCTATGCGTTGCAAACTTCTGGGCAAAATTATAATACCCCATGCAAGGGTATAAAAAGGCGGAGATATGCCCACAGAACTGTGAGTTCCGTTTTAAACGGAGATGAAATGAAAATGTTCTTGAAAACTAAACAATATAATCTAAAATCCAGTGTCTGAGTTCCTTTATGGGTTTTAGCGAACTGTTTAGATTGCTAGACGTTTCTAGGTCAAGAATCGATTATAATTTAAGAATAAAAAGAAATACACAAATGTTTTTTGTACATATGGGGAGAGCAAAGATTGCACAGAAGGTTCTCTTAAAATTGTTCTTGAAGTAAGAAAATTGTTCTACAAGTGAATAAACCCTCGTTTCTTTTTTGACAAATGTTTGAGATCATTGTTCAAGATCAATATTCTCGGTTGTTTCCCACTGTGTTACCTCACCTTCTTTGTTCAAAGCTGATAAACATGCCTATTTGCACCACTTTTTGGCAGGTTCTGTACGAAACCTAGATCATTATTTTGACTTTCCTTAATATTATCGTAAATTTATATTTCTTAAGTTCAAAATAGACTACGGCTCGATATCTCATCTTCTGTATAAAGCTTTCTGCCACATAAAAATAGAAATAACACTGCAAAATTTTAATTTTATCTGAAACTTGGCAGCTATGTAGAAGATGAAAAATCGGGCCTAAGTATTTTTTAAGCGAAGATATACTATTATAAGAATGACTTTCGTTGAAATAAACAAGTTTGTCTACTTTCCTAAGGTGTGCAATGCAAAATTAAGTCATTTGTATAGAATTATACGGTAATTTTCGATAATATCAAACAAATTCAAAACAAAAGAATGGACTCTCCTCAAAATGTGCCTAAAAAAAGGTAAAGATATTCACTTTAACTAACTTTAAGCTTAAATTACATAACATCAACACCTGATAAACCATTCCGTGAACAGAATTGTGTTCAGCACACATAAATCGTATAGAATTTCCACCAATCCTTCAAGTTATCAATATACCATGTTGCATTTTGATAAATTTAGAAAAGCTCTTTTAAAATTAGCTTAAAAAGTTGATTAGGTTCATGTCATAGATAGTTCTAGTTAGCAGATAAGAAAACAACCCTTAGTTACATAAGATTTTTGTCTTGTATCATGGGGATATTAAATAAATAGACTAAACTAATACGGAAGGGCCATTAGGAACGCATACACACAAAGGCGACTGTCTGTTTATGTCTGTTCTATGTTTTCCGCGAATGCTTTTTTGAAATTCCCAAACAGTTATGCCATCGCAGGCATGGAGAGACTGTTTGAAAGTTGGTAGGCATTGATCGCTCATGAGAGAGGGTACTTGCTCTTGAAAACAGCTAAAAGATCTACCAGCCTCCTTTGTGGCGTAGTGTGTCTCTGTTTAAAGTTGTTAGAAAACAATTTCGAGATAACCAATTGTCCTATCAGAATCCTACTTTACTTAGTTTTGGGTGTATTTTTTTTTAATGGAACATATGAACGATATGCATGTGTTTTGGGTGTGTACTTCTAGCCAGACGGCTATATTTTGCATCGCTATTAGGAAGTTTCTTATAATATTTCGAATATTTTTTGATATACTAAACAACCTAGAAAATGTTACAGCTCACTTAAAAGGTACCTCGGCAACCAAAAGTGCAAGAAAGAGTGTGAAACACCTGAATTACCTGGTGTCTTACTTAACCAGTAGAAGCTGCGACTATACCTCCGCCGGTATAGGAACGAAAAGTACTATTTCTACTTAAGTTTATCCACTCCATGCAATGGTGTTGTCTGTCTCCATTGGGAATATATTTAAATCTTAGTTCAATTTGCTTATTTTGTTATCAATAGGCAAGCCACAAGCAACCTCATCAATCAAAGACTTCCATGAGAAAACTTAAGCCTTATAATGGCTAAAATGTCCACAAAGTATTCAAGAAATGACCTTTTGTTTTCCTATTAAACCAAATCAGCTGCCCTGCGCAACGACCACCACATTTGCATTTACAAATACAAAACTCAACATCAACTTTAGTGCATACTTTTAGGCACCCACATTTTTGTCATTATTTATTCACACACACTTGCCTCGCTCGCACATTTTTGATTAATAATTTGATTTTCAAATTAGTTGCCTACTTTTGTCAATTCTCCTCCTCCTCCTCCTCTTCATCGGCACTTTGCATATAATTAACAAACTGATCACCCATATGCCAATACCAATGCAGCTTAACCAACTCCAGGCCACCCTTGTCGGCTATCCATATCTGACCATTCTCACCCGTTTCCATGGCATTCACAATATTCTGGCCACAAATGGCAGTCGATTGGCAGGGAGCGCGTCGCAAACGATCCGCAAACGTTTGTCCATAGTTCAGAAAGGCGCTCAGTTGGCGATCCACAAACATTTTGGTGGGGCCACAGCATACAGCCATCACAGCGACACCATTTTGGCTATAGTATAAAGGATCCTTCAACAAAAAATGAGCATTAAATAAAATGTTAGCAGAGTTCCTCTTACAATTTGACTTACGGCCAGACTTCTGGTGAATCCTATGACACCAAATTTTGAGGCGCTGTATGCACAGAAAACGGGCGAAGGATCCAAACCTATAACCGAGGTGACATTAACTATCAACCCTCCACGGCCATTCTGTTGACGATCCATATAGGGTAACACTGTGGCACAGGTGTTCATCATGCCCGTCAGATTTGTATTGATGGTGGCATCAATATTCCGCTCATCACACAGCGTGGCACCATTGATGAGCACATCAATGGAATCCATTTGTACAATGACTTCATCAAAGTATTTCTTCATCTCCTCACGTGCCATGGTCACATCGTAGGTCCAGAAAAAGATTTGTGTGCTGGGTTTAATGGACTGCAATTGGGCTATGGCCTGCGGATTCTCCACGCTGTGTAAGATGGCGAGTTTCTGTTTAAGCACAAAGGGTTGAAAGATCATTCAAGAGAACTGTTTTGCTTTCAAGACTCACCGCTATGTTCTTGGTCATGAGAACTTTACAGGTCTCCAGTGCAATGCCACCGCAATCAGCCACATAGCACACATGCTTGCCCGTCAAATCGAACATTTTCAGTTGCCCCGAACGTCAAAGTCAGACTAAAGTGGGCCAACTAGCAAACTAAAATTAAACCTTTAAATTGGCTTATCTTTCTTTTCCATTTTAATTAAAATTATGCGTTTATCTTTCTTATTTTTATTTTGTTAGTTAAAAAAGCAGTAAATGGATACATAGAAATTGATAAACAGTATGTACGTTCGTTCAGCCTTCATTCAGTTCATTCAGATGCCCGAATCCCAGTGCTTGGTCCACTGAACCGGGTCCAATTTGCCCAAATCCAATTTCCAGATGCCACCATTCTGATTCAATTCAATGGCCTTGACAAAGTTCTGGGCGCAAGCCAGGGTCGTTTGAGTTGGATGCTCAAGTAGGAGTTCAGCCACACGTGGCTCCACATCCAGCCAGGAATTGAATTTGTGCACCAGGGTGGTTTTGGTAATGCCCGGATTGACAGTGAAGGCGGTAACACCTGTAATGCGGGCCAATTTCTGAAAGAGAGTACAATGATTTTTATAGGAAAATGGGAAGGGAGGAGGCAACGTGAGTCGTATAAGGGTTCGAGCTCAGTTTTACTTGAGTTGTAATGTGGCCTTTGGAAAGGAGCAATTAAGGCTGTATTTCCTTGAAATTCTGTAGAATCTTCGATATACTGATTAAGTTCAAGTTTCAGTTCGCAGTTGGGATTTAATAAATATTTAACCTTTTGAATTTTCCTATGGAAAAACTTCTATGTTAATAGACTAATCCAAACACCCAGAAAAAACGCAGAAATTTAAATACGAACGCTCTTCTATTCGCTCTTTTTTCCAGTCTTTTAAGAATTTCGATCTTGAAAACGAGCTAAACCCGCTCTCAGTTTAGTGTTCTTAGGCAAACGGAAGCGGGGGTTAAGAAACTGAGAGAGGAAAGCAACCACATTTGAGAGAATATCGTTCGGTACGCTCTCACAGTTTCTTTTTTTTATGGGAGAGACCAAGCGAAGAGCGCAATCGAATTTTTCACCAATGTTGCTTTGAAATTCCCAAGCAGTTCTAGCATTGCTGGCATAGAGAAACGACAGATGGACAGTTGACCGGGAAAACAACTGCTGCTACTGTGCGATGTTGTGTTTTTCTTTAGCTACAATTAATCAACAATTAATTTTCTTTGAAAGAAATTTAAACAAAAGTGTAAAAAACATGTAATATAACATTGTTATTTGATTGAAACCTGTAAAGCTCTTGATTCAGGAGTAAAATAAGCTCTTGATTCACAAGTTAGATGAGCTCTTAATTCAAGAGTAAGATGAGCTCTTGAAACAAAAAAACAAAAGGAATAATCTCGGCATTTGCAATGCACTAGGTTCTTGACTCAAGAATGAGCAATCTTGAATTTGAGTAGGTTTAGCACTTGATTCCAGAATATTTCTACTTGTTCTAGAACCGTTTTGTACTTGGTTCAAGTAGTAAAGCTACTTGTATTAAGAAAAAGGGATGAAAAACTCCTGCTATGATGATAATTTCGCTCTTGGATCAAGAATTTCCATTCTTATCGAACTTCTGACATCAAACATTCTTGAACCAAGTATAAAATACTCTATTTTTTCTCTAAGTGTAGAGAAACATTCCTAATGTCCACATTTTACACTTGGTCTTTCGTTTAAGCATTTTCACCCATCACGTAGTCGTGCAATTTCCTTACTTGTCTTTACATAATGTGGCTCAGTTTCAGTACAGAAAATCTTGACAAAGTTTCTAACTTCTTAAAGAGGTTTATAAAACAATTTTCTCAAAGTAAAGTAGTTGTACGGGCTCTGGATCTGTTAATAGTTTCTTCTATTCTTCTGATTCTAACCCTATACAAGGGGTTTCGTTTCGAAGTAAATTGCTTGACTTGAACCACAGTTTATACGTATTTTTCAACTCACCGCAATGGACTGTGTGAAGCTCACCACCGCCGCCTTGGAGGCCGAGTACACTGGCACCTGGTAGATGGCATTGAATCCCGTCACTGAACCAATATTACAAACCACACCACCCGGACCGCCCTTACGCTTATCCCAAAAGTCCATGATGGCGGTGGTGGTATTCACCAAACCCGTAAAGTTCACAGCAATCGTACGCTCAATCTGATGATCATCCAAAATGCCAGCGCCATTAATCAAAATATCCACCGTTTTGAGCTTATCGAAAATGGTCTTCAACAGTTTCTTGGTCTCTGTCACAGAGCTGGTCACATCATAGGGATAAAAGCTAACGGTCACCTTGGGATTGATTGTCTTCAGTTCAGCAATGGCTGCCGGATTGTCAATACGATCCAGAATGACCAGATTCTAGGGGGGGCATTCAATTAAATGAAGTTCTCAAAATGCATACTTTTCAGTCAAGACATACCTTCAGATTCCTCTTGACCAGCTCTCGACTGGTATCCAATCCAATGCCACCCAGACCGGCCACAAAGATGATGTTCTTGTTGGTGAGAGCCATGGTTTAACTGTGGGTTTGTCAAGAGGGAACAGTCGTTTGTTAGTTTCTGCTCGGGCGTTGTTTGTATTTATATAGAAATTTCTTATCTCAGGAAACAGAGAATAATATATACGTTTTATGAGTGTTTTATGACTAAGATTTACTTATATATTGGAATATAGCTTTGCTCTTAGCTTTACTCTATAACATTTCGTATGTTTATGTTATGTTCTATATTCATTTTGTTCACATCGGTCGTTGTTGCTGTTGAACTGCTGCCAAAGTCAAATTTTGTGCCCACCGCTGGCATAGTTCTTTAGCAAAACTTTAAATTGAAGTTAAAGCTCTAGCAATACTTTCGGTTATCGATAGTTATATGTCGTTGTATGCCCAATTGAATCGAGGAGAGTCGAGTCATTCGCTGAACTCTCAAAATTTGGCGCATTCTGATTGATAGAGCACTAAATTTTAAGTTTTGTTGATCAATTCAGATTTTGTCTGGAAATTGTGTTGAAAATGATTTGTAGAATACTTTGATGGAGTAGGAAATGTTTTCTACTGAGCTTTGAAAAACTTTTGGGAAAACTTTATATGCACTTTTCAAATGTAAACCAGTTTTTGCCAACTTTTTAGTATCACTTTACAGATTTCATCAATCAAAGTTTCTCCGCTAGTTCAACACTTCCTTGTCGACTTACCTACTCTTTTCAATTTGAAAAAATACTATAAATATTACTGGCTGAAGATGTGAATTGCTGATGCGCCGGTCCGACTGTCTGCGATTGCAACTCTGACAACAGCACTGAGACAATAATCGCTGATCCACAGCAGGCGCCGGGCTTTAAATACATGCCGATTGCCCGATTCCATTCTCTAACGCTTTGAGGGGGCGGCCAGCAGCGTCGAGACGCCGGCAATAATTTGAAATAATGTAAAATGTTGACAAACAAATGATCTGCAAAACTTTGTAAGGAAAACACATATTTACTTAGTGATGCATTCATCCGGGGAGCGAGCAAGAGCGAGCTTTTTGTAACCTTCAATGAAAGTCAAAGCAATACGAGCTGCTCGCTGGCACTCATTGAACTTCGGCTTAATTTCCATATACACATGGGCTTAAGCCGGGAGACAGGAGATCTTAAGGGGAAAGCGTGTGTATAAGCGTGTGTAGTTTTCTATTAGCTATTTAACACGTTTCAGTGCAGGGAGAGACTACAATCCAGAACAGAACAAGACTGCTGACACTAGGGTGCGCTTCAACTCATCAGTAGACTTATTTTACAAGTTTATTGAAAGACACCAAGCATACTTCAGGAGATGGTAGCTAAATGGGGCATTCAAATTATACAAAAATAATAAAGTAAACTGTCAACAACACCTTTCAAATGTAATTTATAAACACGACCAACTTTGGCGACACTTAAATAATTCTTAATAATACCAATAAATATGAGAACTACTTTTAAAGTGATAAGCAAAAGAAATTTATGCTAAAATCTAAGGAAAAAATATTTCAGAAATTAGAAAATAAATTTCAAAAATACAAAATAAATAAAAATTCGAACGTATACTAAAAACGTCGCAATGCAACCATCTTAAGTAAGTAAGAAACAAACTAATTTAAAGCAAAATCTGAGGTAACGAGTATTCAAAAATTTTAATATAAATATCAAAATAAAATAAAGAATATTTAACAAATATTTGAGAATAAGAATAGATAAAAAATTATAAAAAAAAAATGTAAACTTATTCCAAAAACTTCGTCATCATTGATGTTATTGATATTTGATAAGTAAAACTTCGATGACTTTTTCAAATTTTAAGAGTCTAGCGACTATCTTCTCAAAGCACTTGAGTTAGAAACATATTTAGAATGAAAATCGAATACTGTATTTAAAACATACCAAAGCAATTAAATTATATAACCTATTCTATTTTCACAATTTTCTATAATATTTTCCGACCTTTAGATCAAACATTAAATGATTTAGGAACGTTCAATGCTTCGTAATCCTTGGGTTACAGGAACAGCGTTTAAAGCATATTTATTAAATGGAAGCCCTCTAATTGCTACAATCCTTGACACAGTGCAGTTTTCGTATGCTGCAAACCTTTCCAAAACTTGCTTTACGATATTCTCAAAGACTAAACTAGTTTTTGACATTTCCATGAAAAAAAAAATGAAATTTCAGAGGCGTTCGAGGGTTAAGGGGCATTCGAGTGGAGAGTAAAATAATGGACAAATTTTCGAAAAGTAGAAATATATAGAAATTTAAATTCAGAACAAATAAAGATGTAGTTTACGAAGTTTTAAATTATTTCTGTCATGCGAATTGAAGCTCTAGTGGAACCACAAAGTCCTAGAATCAAAATGGTAGGGTCACACTGATTTGACAGCCACCTGTATTAAATATGTTATTAATAAATTCAAGTTGGAACAATTAAAACATTACCTCATAGCTTTCCAAGTCGCATATGATATTATATGATTGGGGCGACTACGGAAACTCTGCAGCTGAAACTGATTCTTAACAAATACTTAAATTAAGAAGTTTAAATCAATAAAAATATTAAAGTCTTAAGTTTCTTAAAAGTTGTCTGAAAAGTGTACTACCAGTTTCATTAGACTTATATAAGAACTATTTGATCTAGGGCTTACTCTGAACCTAACCTCGAACCGAACCTCTCAAGGTATAAAAGCCGAACCTAAACCAGTTCCGAACCTTAAATTTCAGTTCGGTTCAAGAAAAACTATAGACATAAACAAATTTGACCTAATTGGTCCAGCGACTTCTTCTGATGGTTGTGGACGACAGAGTCTAACAATCGGCAGGAAAGCTGACATTACATAATATATTTCATTGGAATTTTACCCTTTGATGTGTTCTACAAGTTACTTTCGACCCAAATTCGGCATAAGTCCCATTCATTTTTTGTTGTATTTTTAGGTCGATTTCTTAATAAACTTGTATAAACCACAAACCAAAACCTTAGCCCAAAAACCTTGAACCTCAAATTTCCGAATCATAGCCATTGGTATCATTTGGTTCAAGCCCACGAATTGGAGCTCCCAAATTTGTTTTTGGATTGCAGCCTTGATTTGATCAAGTGGTGACTTTTCAAAAAAGTCCATTAACAGTTTTGGGACTGTTTTAGCTTTGATTTAGCTCAGTTTTCTAACATAAACATTTTCCCAGAAATAAATTGGAAACAAATATTTTCAAGTCATCTTTTCGCATTGTCCGAGCTCTCAGTTTTCTTTGTAGTCGCCATCCAACCTACTGTGACCGTTGCATGTATAATATATGACAAGTATATCAAAATTGGATGCTTAAACTTCGATCATGAAAAAATTCGAATCTCTGCCACTTGGATGAAAGATTCAATGTTTCTCCAGCTCTACTTTGCATGGCAAAAACTGCGTTTTTTTAAGATATCTCTAACAATCATTGAGGCTGGGCAGCACCGGCTGTAACAGCGATGGGCAGCACTTTACACAGCTTAAAATTTGAAAGGTACAGAGTATGTTATAGTCGTTGCTAGTTGACTTTCTTACTTGTTACAGGTGACAAATTTCGCTTCGATTGGTTTACCAATCGATCAGAATAAAACGGTTCCGAACCGGGACCATTTTGGCTATAGCACAGTGGTATCAAACATTTCCTCTGCCAATCTTGTTAAAATTTTTCAACAAACTGTACTTTCCGAAAAGTTTTTACTATACGAGGGTTAAGCCATTGTAACAACTGTGGGCTGCGATAGAAAAAGCGTGTGTGGAAAAGTGAGCTTTTCAATTTGCATATCAAATGCATACTTGAATTTGTTTTCATGAATCAAATAGAATGTGGGTCTTATTAATATTATTAGGCGTAAGTGTGTGTGGACTTAAATGGTCTTAATTAATTCGTTAAGAAATTCGTGCGGTGTGCCTAGACTAAGCAGTTTCTTAACAATCATACAAAATAATAACTAAATATAAAACGTATGACTTTAGGGGTGTGTCTAATCAGCAGACCACACACAAGTACAGTGCTTTATCACTGTACGTATGTGGAACGGTTTCACCTTTTTGACCCCTCCTGACTGGTCACTGGGGGCACGCTGATTCTGATGACATTCAACCTCCCCCTGGCGAATGACGCCAAATAATGCACCTGTCCAAACTGATTTCCCCCCCCGGCACACAAATACATTGGCATTGCCTGTCTAATGTGTCGATTGTGTCTACTGAGTCGAAACTGGGGCTTCTAAACGACAACGCTGCGTAAGCGGCTTACGCGCTGAATACATAGAGAAATAGATAATGAGAGCGCGTCTGGGGAAACACACATATTTAGGCCATTTTATACATAATCTAATTTGCTTGGCTTGGCTTTTTGTGGCTCGCGGTGTGACCTATTTGACTTTTGATCTGGATCGAGGAAGGGGTAAGAAACATTCGAAAAGGGTAATTGACGTAGGAGGCCCCCCTCTCCGATTTCATTTGTGGTTTTATTAGTTTATTTACGCTTGAGTTTGCTAACCGCATAGAAATTAGGTAACAAATATAACAATCAATTCTAGGATTAATCATCAAATGTTTTCAGATGTTAATTTACATGAATTAAATGAATTATCGTCACGTCACGCGTAACTAAGAGTGGCAAATTGTCTTGTCAGAGCTATTGTATCTTAGTATAGAGCTTGAGTTTAGCTAGGTCTTATAGCTAGAACAGTAAGAATGAACTCGACAACTCCTTTTATTCCTTTTTTCTCTTCTAGAGAAAGCTGTGACAATTAACAGTAACTTGAAATGACTTTGCCAAACACAACACACATAAAATTTGTATTTATGAAAGAAGAAATCAGA
Organism: Lordiphosa fenestrarum; assembly: GCA_035044985.1. Classification (NCBI taxonomy): domain Eukaryota; kingdom Metazoa; phylum Arthropoda; class Insecta; order Diptera; family Drosophilidae; genus Lordiphosa; species Lordiphosa fenestrarum. The sequence goes on from JAWNNO010001799.1 coordinate 228,963, forward strand.
ACTGGAGCATAAAGTGCAAAAATATTTTTAGCCCCGACTTTGAATTATTATTTTGCGCCTTATAAATAAAACGCTCGACACACCTCGCACTAACAATTCCCACATCTCTCTCTCTCCTTCTCCCCTTTGCTACGACTTTAGGGACTTGCCAACACATTGGGCTGGGTGCAACATTTCAATGTCATCTTCTTTCTGGCGTTGCTTGAAGCCTGAGCTTAATTTGCTTTGACTTTTAGCAATTTGCATAAATATCCCGTAGATCGCGCAGACAGACTCTACGATGTTATGATTTTATGCAACAACAATAACAATCAGAATCAGAATCAGATTCGGATTCAGTGCGAAGGCGTTGCCTTTTCATGGGGAATGACAACGGCAAAAGAATTATGATTTCTGTGTTGCAGAGGGGGCGTAAATAATTTCATACACATTCGCAAATTGCAAATATCTCGAAGCGAGAATCTATACCAGGCACTAGGCACTACTTTCTTGGGCAGCACAAATGGGGTGTTTGAGGGCTTTTGTTTGCTATGCCGATGATGTGATGATCGGATCATTTCTGGGTGTGTGTTAAACTGTGTTAAATGGGAGTGCAAGACCAAATATTAATCAATTGAAACACTCGAGTGACGATAATTGAAATTCTGTAATTTAATATTGATCTCTCTTTTTTCTTTTTTATCTATTTTCAGCGCTGGCAAAGACGTTGGTTTGTGCTCTATGACGATGGCGAGCTGACATATTCTGTGGATGATTATGTGAGTATTTTTGTTATGATTTGAGTTAATGAAAAGCAGTAGAGTCGGGGAAATTTTTCAAGTTAGAATACCAAATGTAGGTTTATCAGCTGTGGCTGTCAAAAAAAGTCGTAAAAGAACTCAAAAAGCCTACTTCTTATGCAGCTTTGTATATATTTTTATGCTTCTAAGATTGACTGTTATAGGCTATTTACACTAAGAGTGCGTTATGCGTTAATAGCTAACATTCAGCTTTTTTTGTATGGGAAAAAAGCGGAATGTTGGCTATTAACGCATAACGCACTCCTAGTGCAAATCTGCTTTAAAACTTGTCTGATATCTCATTTGATAATTCTAGAAGATATCAGACAAGTGATAATACTGCTTAAGCTAAGAGATAATTTTGAGACTTATAAAAGAAGAGACGATTAGTGCTCCCGGCTCTCGAACAGCGGCTCTCGGCTCTGAGCGAGAGCCGAAAAGAAGCAGAGCGCGCGGCTCGCTCGTGAGCAATTCCGAACCCTGACAAAAAGTTAAAGATTTTATTTCTTATCCGCCGATCCAACTCTCATTTCTTGACGTCTCTTTCAAATTCAGCTATGTCGGTCGCAGCTGGTCTACTACATTCTTTTACCTATAAAATCCTTTTAAGGTTAAATACCGTAGACCATGACTTAGTCGTTCAAGAACTTGCTATACTTGTGAAGTCTTTGAACATCAAGAAAGTTCATTAGTGAGCCGCTGTAGTTCCACAGGGTATAGGAAACTTTTGAAATAGTTAAAAATCATCCAAATAGCCATATTTTGATATAATCGGTTAAAATAATAACGACTGAATAAGGTGCGCCGTTGCTCTTGTACCGTTTGCTATTACATCTAAAGCAGAAATTGTTATTTTGGTTCTTCAATACCAGATTCAGTCTAATTAGTTGAAGAAAAGCGCTCACATTGGCTCAAGCAATGGAGTTAGTTTAAGGTTTTTACAAAACTATGATACAATCTAGGTATTTCCGAGTCTCGAAGATATTTCTAAAACCATTGGCGTATCCAGGGAAAGGGTTTTTTTTGGTGAAACCGCGCCCCACTGATTATATATTAACATGCTAAGTACTAGATCAAGAAAAAAAGGGACTTTAGATAATGTTTCTAAATACCAGTTCTCTAAAATGTAAATTAGCTCCTTATTCGTAGTCACATCCGTCTTCTTTGAAACTAGAACAAAAGTAGAACAAAACGAGAGCGTAAGTTAAACTCGGCCCTGCCCTACTTCGAAATACCCGTTACTCAGACCAATTAGTGTTTAATAACCCTGTAGAGAAAGTGTCTAGTATAATACCAGAAGTATTTCAGTCTCTAAAAACTTGCAACTGGTTGCACTTCATATCCAAATCAATGTATTGAAGTCGTCCATTTTACACAGGCATGTCATAGGCAAAAGACAATTGTCCCCAGCAGCAGCCATTTGCAACCAGTTTAGTTCCAATTGTCCCCTCCTGCAGCCATTTCAAACCAGTTTAATACCAGTTGGCAACATAAGCTGTATGTGCTGTATATTACAGTTAATTATGTTTTATTTCACAAGTCTTTACTCAACCATAATTCGCAATACATTCTTGATACATGTCTTGATACAAAATTTTTCAAATTCACATAGCTTTTTTGTTACCAGTTAAATTCTAGTTGCTTTACAACTAGGTGTAGGACAATTTTTTTTTTGGTACTAGTTGACAGTTTCTCTGCAGGGAACCTCATGCGACTCAAATAAGTATGCAACGTTTTGTTAACTCTGCCATTTATTATCCGATCTTTATGAAAATTTGTAAGATTATAGATATTGGGCACATAAACTACACTGAAAAATCTCAGCTCAATATCTTAAATAAAGTAGGCGATATTCAAGGAGATATTTTTATGGCCGGGGCCAAAATTTGAAAAAAACTTGATCTGCATGCAGACAATACTAGACTACATTTGACATTTGGGAGCTCTAGCTCTTCGAGTCTCTGAGATCTAGGTGTTCATACAGATCATACAGATCTTCATGCCGATCAAGAATATATATATACTTTATGTGGTCGGAGATGCTTTCCTCTGTGCGTTACAAACATCTGAACACTTTTAATATACCCTCTGCAAGGGTAGAACTAAGTGAAATCCTCATTTTCTAAGGTATTACAAAGTGGGCAAAGTATACGTATTGGATGACAATGTAATAAGATCAGGCCGTGCTTTCATCATCCATAAGATTTTGCTGGTTGCCAGCTGTTACAGTTTAGGGGCAGCTTTATGTTTGAGGTATCTGTAGATTCTTGTTCCACAGGCTTCTTCTTCCCTCTAAAAGCTTCAATAATGAGGATTCCCATAGTATTCAATTCTTTCACAGAGCCTAGACCAACTTTCCAGTTGATAGTGAGAGGAGCGCATATCTTATATAGCTCTTGAGCACTCGTTTTTTCCAACTTATTTGTATGTAAGAAAGTTGAAAATCTAATGTATAGTAGAACGCATCATCCACGCAAGTCTTCAAGGCCAGCTCGTATCCAGGAGCTTTCGTAACCATGGAATTTTCACCGAGAAGCATGTCTGCATACTATCCACCATAGCTGTATCCCCTTGCCGGTGTGGCTTCTGTCTGAACTGCTCTGCATGCAGCTCTGGTGCTAACACTAGGTTATGCCAGACAGAAGATCCGAAGAAGATCTGTATTGAATGCTAGCTTTTGCTTCTAAAATACTTCTCATAATATGTTCTTTAAAAGTGAGGGTAGGCCTGAAGCATACAATTTTGTTAGCATCTACATTATAAGGTCCATTTTGACTGTCTCTGCTAAATGTCGATAATAAATAATACTTTTGACAGTAGAAAATGGTACCCTAGCCGCGGCTCTGCTTGAAAATTCATGTTTAAATTGGTCTTCCGATCAGTTTCAAATCATTTTCGAGTCTTTTGCGCTTCTTTTTAAAGTCGTCTTTCAATAAATCAAAGTCCTTATCAAGACTTCTTTTAATCGTAATCTCTAATTAAATAGTTATCTGTTTTTAAACATCAAAAGTGCTTGAAAAAGTCAGAGTTTTGTTAAAACGATTCTCCAAATGTTTGGGTGGGAACACGGCTATTACCTAACGTGTGTGTGTGTGTGCTTGTAGCTGTCTAATGCACACGCCAACAACAAAATCAACGCTGCTAAGAGCACGCAAACGAATGATTGTTGCCTTGAATATCGCAAGAGGCATAGGAGATAGAGAGGAAGAGAGCCTCACACGAAATTATAGCTGCAATTTCATTATACGCTCGGCAATTGCTAACCACACATGCGCCTGAAGCGTATAGGGAGCGCGCAACCTTTTTTTAGACCGTAAGTAGGAAAGTTCCAAGGCAAGGGAGAAGCTGTGCTCCATACTTACTTATGTTAATGTTTCTGAGATTTAAACTCTAACTCCTCTACCCTTTACTCTTATTTCTTCAGCCGGAAACCGTGCCGCAGGCCTGTATTGATATGACCAAAGTCCTGGAGGTAACCAGCGCTGTTGATGTTACCGGTCATCTCAATTCGATTGCCATAACCGCACCGGAACGTGTGACCTTTGTTAAGGGCACCAGTTCAGAGGAATCACAATGGTGGCTTAACATTTTGGCCGCTTTCCCCAAATCCAAAGGACGTCACAAGCGTAGTGCCACCTTACCCGGCGGCCAGGTTGTAACCAGCCTCAGACAGTCGAGCAATTCAGATTTTTCCACCAAACTGGGCAATCGTCATAGTTCGTATCACAAGGACACACTGACGTCTTCGCAGTCGGCTGTTAATTTGTTAAGCAATTTGGATGGTCCTACGGGAAGTGCAACAACTACAGTCACAACCAATCAAGCGAATGATGATGATGAGGAGGATGATGGTGTGGAGACGGGTGAGGATGTGGACGATGATGAGGATGCCGATGAGGAGGACAAGCCGTCGAGAAAGGCAAAGGCCGCAACGGCAACGAGCTGTATGGGTGGACAGGATGAGAACAATCGAAATGCTGGCAATGAGATCAAAAATCGAGGTGAGTCTTACTTTCCCCTTCAGCCAAACCCAAACCAAATTCCATGGCCATCCCCATTAGACTTACTTTCCATTGTCAAGCCTGATACGTGAGGGGCCGATTCAGAACTGGTTCAATTGCTTAACTGGCGATTTATCAACTGAATAATGCCATTTGATGTATAGGCTGAGCCTTAAATTTACAAACCCAGCAGAGACGACCCCACTTCTGGCCTACACAATGTGTGTGTGTCTTTCCGCCCGCCCCCCTGAATCTGAATCTGAGGGGGCAGACACACTATAATTTAAGCGTGAATATCATTTTTCCATGAACAAGTATCCTGCAGCAATGTATGTGAGAACATTCACAGTAACTGCAATTACCAAAGAGCAGAGCAGGGAAGCGCTCTCGCCCTCCACTCCAGCTGAGCCCATTGTGTGTCTGCTGTTCTCGGGGAGCTAAAGAAAATTTATGAAGCCTACCATTATAAGATGTTAAGAAGCACGTCTCTCTCTATCCGTGTGTGTGTGCGTGAATTCAAGGTTAATTTCGTGGCTGGGACTTTAACTAGCTGCACGCACTCCTCGCCCTTGCAATCCTTCAACTACGTCCGCCCGCCCGTCCCGTCCGTCCGTCTTTCGCTCTGTCGGCCTGTCTGGGCCGAGGTTGATAATTTTGATTGCTGCAAGCCATAAATGATCATAAAAATTATAGCAGCCGATACAACAAGAGCAAAGGAACAAACAACCACAACTAAAATATGGCTGTCAAGCGGACAAAAATACAGAGCAAGAGAGATCCGACAAGATTGTTTAAATAAATGCCATCGGGCGAAAAGTAAAAGTCACTTTATCAAAATGGCACAAAACATTGCAAAAAGGAAGAAGCTTGCTTAACATAATGGCATATTTAGGCCACATCTTAGAACACAGACGACCAAGCTATTAGAGGAGGCTCAAGATCTGTTCATTTCAGTCCCAGAAAGTTTTAATGCTAAGAAAATTAATCAAAAATTGTTGAAAACTTTAAGGAAACATTAAAATTAACATGTGAGAATGATTCGTATCAAAAATGTGATTCTAATTGTTGGCTTGTTAGCAAACCGACTTCGACCTGCTTGCCTTGATGTCAACTGAGGGTTCTACGACCTCGGCAAATAAACAACTCTAAAAGAAAATTTGTTTAATTTTAAAGTTCCTTGTCAACTGATTGTTGTATAGCTTGTAAGCCCTTTCAGCTCATCTGGAATCAGTTTGGTTATTTCCAAAGAGTCTAGAAATTATAGAAATTATTATACGGAAAGGCAGAGGCTGAAAGTCTGGAATTGAACAATGGATTCCTAATATAATTTGACTTGAAGAGGTGGCCATGTTCATGTATCTTGGGCTGCCACTTTCTAAGAGCATACGATTTCAAACACCACATAGGTTCAAAGATAAAGGATGCATGGCTGCCATTAATGTGTACTTGTTCTTTTAGTTTCATCTTCCTCTTCCGATGGACGGTCTCGGCCTTTGCATTTAATGCCCGCCACTCGACTCTGTCTTGTGCAAGCTGACACCAGTTGGTTACATCAAGGGCCCCAATATTTTGCAGCACCTGATCTTTTCATCTCAGTTTTGGATGCCGCACATTGCTCTCCGATTGTAGACTTTTTTGCTGGTGCTTCTTGATCCATACGAGTAAAATGTCCAATCCAGCGCAGCCGCTTTTGTTTTATGTGCTTGACTAGAACAATATGCCCAAAGAAGTTCATACAGTTAGTGGTTCTTTCGGGTTCGGGTATTCAGCGCCAACATTTAGAGGTCCATTAATCCTTCAAAGATCTTTTCACTCGAACACGCCAATTGGCGCTGCATTCCCTGCTGTAAATGTAAATGCTTCTGCGTACAATTGCAGGACTGGGTTAATAAGCGGCTTGTAAAGCGCAGTTTTCGTTTTTGAGAGAGGCCTCTGCTCTTGAAAGCCCTATTTAGCCCGTAGTAACATCGGTTTGCAAGAGTGATTCTTCTTCGGATTTTTTGTTCCGAGATAGACAAAGTCCTTTACAATCTAAAAGTTGTAGTCTTCCATTGCACACTGGTCCAAATGCCAAAAATTTTGGCAGAAATTCAAATTTTTTTTTTAAGAGTTTTGCAAAAATAATATTTTATTGCAATAGAATATTAACTAGGGCAGTTAAAAAGCATAGTCGTATTGTTGAAATCGAAGCACTGCAAATTTGTGCAGCCCTGGAAGTCAGCTGATCATTTACCACAAACTTTGATTGTGAATGCTTTGCAAATAAGAGCACATTTGAAACTGGTGTATTTTGTGTTATTCCTCGAATATTTAATCAAATTAAAATGGAAAACGAAGTTGAAGGTATTTATAATATAATTGTTATCACGCAATACTTGTTTTATGTGGTGTGTCTTTGTTTATATGTGTTTTTATAAAGTGATGTTTTTAGCGATTCTAACCTCAAACTTGTTGTGTTTCGTGGAATAAAAGTATGTTGGATTGTCGTGGATTGTCGTAACTATTAACACCATGTGGTTCTTCAATATGTATATAATACGAGGATATTAATCTTATTGACCCGTTTTTGCCCGTTTTCCTGAAAATTGACTTTTTCCAGACAACATTGACATGAGTCACGCTGAAATGCTTGAATTTTGGCTAGCAAATAATCGGCAAACCGAAGGCCTCGCTAATTTTGTGCTGCAGCAAAGTCACAGGAAGCTTAACCAAATCATGGAGGAGTCAATTCGAAAGAAAATTAAGAACTTTGTTGCTTATGTAAATTTTCATTTAAACAAATGTAATCGAATGGTTACAAGATTTAAAACGAAACATCAAAGTTGGCTTTCATCACGTATGCAACTACAATTAAAAGCATGTAACTTTGTTGATGAATCCGCCAAAACTGTTGGACGTCCACGGTTATGCTACGACGATGGTAGTTCTCGCTTAAAGCGCAAATTAGCAGCAGAGGTTTCGGCAGACAATGGCAATAATGCAAATCTTCTTGTCCATGCTGCAGCGGTCGCTGCAAAGAAGGCGCATTTAAAAAACGTGGAAGAAGAAAAAAAGGAAGCTAAACGTGTACCTTATACTCCAGAAGAAGCCTTAGATTTTCTAATAGAAAACAGCTTTACTAAAAGACAATATATGAACATAAGACAACATAGCAAAAACCGGAATTGCGACATTTATCCGAGCTACAATAAAGTGATTGCAGCAAAAGAAAAATGTAGACCTAAAGGAATATGTATTACAGAGTCAGTCGCGTCTGTTCCTTTACAAAACTTGTTGAAGCACATAGTCGAACGCATAATGTTGTTACAAAGCGAAGTGCTTAATATATATGCTGATATTTCTGAAATGAAACTAATTGCTAGTTATGGATTTGACGGTTCGACTGGGCAAAGTCTCTATAAACAAAATTTCGTATTGGATGCATCTGACACGTTGGATCAGTCTTTGTTTGTAACAACCCTAATCCCGCTAAAATTAGTTGATTCGATAGGTCGAGTTATTTGGATGAACCGCTCTCCGCAGTCTGTGCGATTTTGCAGGCCTCTTAAAATTGAGTTCGTTAAAGAAACAAAGACTCATATATTAAAAGAGAAAGCAAACTTGGACTTGGAAATTCAAAATTTATTGCCGATGGTATATGAAGATGCGAACAAACAAAGCTATACCATAAGTTTTGAGCTGAAAATGACTTTAATTGACGGAAAAGTCCTGAATATCTTAACTGGAACTAATTCAACCCAGTCTTGCCCAATCTGTGGAGCTAAGCCTATGCAATTTATGACAATAACTGATCTGGAGTCGGATAACTTTATTCCAAAAAGCCCACAAGCGCTAGAATACGGAGTAAGTCCTCTACACGCGTGGATTCGGTTTTTCGAATTTGTTCTTAAAATTGGATATAGGATTGGTATCAATAAATGGCAAGTACGTGGCCCTGAAGACAAAGAAAAAATGTCTGCGCGGAAAGTGGAAATTCAAGGCAAATTATGGGCGGTTCTTGGACTTCATGTCGATAAGCCCAAGGCAAACGGAAGCGGCAGTACAAACGATGGGAACACAGCAAGAAAAGCATTTTTGAATACCGACACATTTGCGTCAATACTTGGCTTCGACCCGGAGGTTTTAAGAGACTTCTATATTATATTAATCACCATTTCATGCAACTTCGAAATTGATGTTCAAAAATTTAAAAATTTCTGTAAAAAAGCTGGCTCTTTATACATGGAAAAGTATCCTTGGTACCCAATGTCAGCTACGGTACATAAAGTACTTGCTCATGGTGCTCAGATCATAGCCGCATCCTCCCTTCCACTTGGTTGCCTAGCTGAAAATGCATCGGAAGCCCGAAATAAGTTTTATAAAAAAGATAGACGTTCACATGCAAGACAAAATAGTCGTATAAATACCATGACAGACGTTTTTTGCCGAGCGCTAGATTCATCGGATCCCCTGGTTTCCAGCATTTATATTCAACAAAGGCTGTTGCAAAATAAAAAACACACTTATCCAGCAGAAGTTCTTGAGCTTTTAAGAGCTCCAAATGTAAATTTCCTATTTAATAATGTCAATGCAGATGATGACGATAAGGAAGATGACTTGGACACATCTGAATGTATCGATATATATTCTTTCGATTTAGATGTGGAAAATGATTAACAAAATAATAAAAAAAAATCATATTAAAAAATGCCTTACTAAAAGAAATAACATATATGTATATTAATTGATGTTTTACATATTTTTTTTTTGGGAAGCTAAATATTTTTGGGGGTGGGAGTCTGGTGGGAGAGTGGTAAGGGGTGGGAGAAATGAATTGTCAGATTGTTTATTCAAAAAGTTATATATACGTTCAAGTTTTGTTGGACAATGTACCGGATTTAAATATACTCGAATTTATAGTTTTCAAGGACATTAACTTATATGGGGCGGCGTAGAGGGCGTGGTCCAATCGGACTAAACTTTTTCTCAGGCTTAACATATACTATGACAATATTGCCTACCAAGTTTCAGGTCTGTAACTCCTTTTTTCGAATTTCTGCCAAAATTTTTGGCATTTGGACCAGTGTGCGATCGTTCGAATGGGAGCTATATGATATAGTCATCCGATTTGGACAAAAACTTGTAGAATTATGTAAAAGCACGAGAAACAAACAAATACAAAATTAGAGGATGCTACCATTAAAAACAAAAAAGTTTTTCAAACTAAGACTGTTTTTCAGACCTATTTTTTGTATGGCAGCTTTACCATATAGTTGTCCGATATTAATAAAAATTGGTAGGATTATAAAAAAACATATAAAACCTACGATTACAAAGTTTGGAGACGTTTCCATTGAAAAGAAAAAAGTTTTTCATACTAAAACTAGTTTTTCGACTGATCGTTTATATTTTTTGTGGTGGGAAATGCTTCCACTTTTAATATACCCTCTGCCAGGGTATAAAAACCATAGAAAATCTATCCATTACAATTGTATCCTTTTGGATCTTTTTTATACCCTTACAAAGGGTATTATAATTTTGCCCAGAAGTTTGCAACGCATAGAAATATTCATTTCCGACCCCATAAACTATATATATTCTTGATCAGGGTGACGAGCTGAGTCGATTGAGCTTTGTCCGTCTGTCTGTCTGTTTCTACGCGAACTAGTCTCTCAGTTTTAAAGCTATCGAGCTGAAATTTTGTACAGAGTCTTCTTGATGACTATATCTCATAGCTCCCATAGGAACAATCGGTCGGAAAACTAGTTTTAGTATGAAAAACTTTTTTCTTTTCCATGGAAACGTCTCCAATCTTTGTATTTATAGGTATTCTATGCATTTTTATAATTTTGCCAAGTTTTATTAAAATCGGACAGCTATATGGTATAGCTGCCATACAAAAGATAGGTCTGAAAAACGGTCTTAGTTTGAAAAACTTTTTTGTTTTTAATGGTAGCATCCTGCAATATTGTATTTGTTTGTTTCACTTGCCTTCACATAATTTTACAAATTTTTGGCCAAATCGGATGACTGTATCATACAGCTCCCATACGAACGATCGGTTGGAAAATGGGAAAAATAGTATTTTTTGAAAATATTTAAGCGAGCACTTGCTAGGGTATATAAACTTCGGCACAGACGAAGTTAGTATTTCTTAATTTGGTATGCTTTCCCATGATTTAACTAAGTTATAGGGTTTTCTGAAATTAAAAGTAAAATTTTTGTTAAAAGATGCAAAAAGCTCGAAGCAAATCAATGCGTAGCATTCCTCTAGCAATGCGCCTCGGTTCACTTTATCGATTGTGGCAGAAATTTCACTCCATCGCAAAATTCTAGTTAAAACTTTGCCTTGCCCTTATTGAAATCTACATCTTCTACAACTTGTTAATCTACTATAATTTGTCTTTGTAACACAATCGTGTACTTAATTTTGCGTTTTCAACAAGCAATTTGTTGCCTCCCTTTGCACAACTTCTCGTTTCGTATGTAATGGCCCTCTGGCTGAAGTTTTGATTGTAGTGCTTGATGCTTCTCAAAGTGAGATTCATTCTGCTGGTAGTATTTATTTTTTTTTCCATTCTGTATTTTTTTGTTGTTGTTTTTTTTCGGGTACTGCATTTCGTCACCTTTTTTTTTGTGTTGCTGAAATTTCTAAGACAAACCACACCAAGCCAAAGATTTATTTGCACTGTAATTATTCACTTTGCTGTGAAACTATGCCCATTACACACTCACACACACTCGAGTTGTCCCGGGGGGGACTATCTATGTAAAAAACTAAAATAATATATATTTCAACTGGCACCGTCTGACATGGGCCAGTGCCCGGCGGCTATAAGGTGTAGACAGTTTATAATCTATGCCGTTGTGCATGTTTTTTTGTGGTTTTTCTTCTTTTTTTTCCTAAAAGGAGCTTTTCTCCAACTTCCATTCAGAAAGTGCACAGAGGCCAAATGAATTGCCTCATTTGGGTGCACACAATTTTGCTTATTGATGGAATGCGATTAGTTTGTGTCAGCACTAGGAGAAAAATGCCCTAGAGTCTTACACTAGGTAAGTGATCTGGGGGGGCTTGGAGGAGCCATGTGAAAGGTAAGCAAACTGGATGGGCTGTGTGGTACTAAGATGAAAGGTTTTAGTTAAAGCTCTTGTCATATGGAATCTATTTATGTTTGGCTTGATTTTGAGACAGTTTTTTATGAAATTATGTAACTTATATAACCTACACTAACGTATAACAAACTAAATTGTGAGTTTATCTGTCACATAGAAGTTGTGAAAGCGGCACTTGATGTTATTGCTTTGTTCAAAATAGAGCTGATTATGTTCTGTACCAATTTACTTATAAGATTCAGTCAATTTTAGACATGGCTTTGTCCCCATTTCACAAAATTCGAATAATTTCTTTCTAAAAGCCAATCAATATTGTGCCCCTAGAAAAATCTTGATACGAAATTGAACTCGTTCTTGTATTTTCAAGAATTTCGATCTAGATATCGAGCTAAACTCTTTCTGAGTTTAGTGTTTTTAGGCGCAGGGAATGGTGTTTTAAGAAACTGAGAGAGGAGAGCAAGCGCATTTGAGAGAATAGCGTTGTGTACGCGCTCACATTTTCGGTTTTTATGGCAAAGGAGTGTGTGGAGAAACTACATCGAGTTTTTGCACTAATGTTGCTCTGAAATTCCCAAGCAGTTATGGCATTGCTGACATGGAGAGCCAGCTGTTCGACTGACAGTTGACAGGAAAAGACTTGATGCTGCTTTGAGGTGATGTGCATTTCTCGAGCCGGCTAAAACTTGTCACAATTGATTTCCTTTGAAAAAAGATTAAACAATATGAAAAAAACAACTGATATTAAATTGTTATATGATTGAAGTCTGTGACGCTCTTGATTCAAGAGTAAACGATCTTTCTCTTAAACCTAATGAGCTCAAGATACTAGGAAAGAAGAACATTCTCGGTATTTAACAATGCAGTCTTCTCTTGAGTCAAGAATGGGCAATGTTGAATTGGACTCAAGAATGTTTATACTTGATTGGAGAATGTTTTGTATTTGGTTCAAGTATTAAAGCTCTAGGATCAAGAAAAACGGCATCAAAAATGCATACTTGGATCAAGAATTTCGTTCTTGGAACAAGAATTTCGTTCTTAGAACAAGAATTTCCATTCTTATCGAACTTCTGATATTAAATTAACAAGTTGAGTCAATAATGAGCAATGTTGAATTGGATTCAAGAATTTTTATACTTGATTGGAGAATGTTTTGTATTTGGTTCAAGTATTAAAGCTCTAGGATCAAGAAAAAGGGCATCCAAAATGCATACTTGGATCAAGAATTTCGTTCTTGGATCAAGAATTTCGTTCTTAGAACAAGAATTTGTATTCTTATCGAACGTCTGATATCAAATTTAACAAGGCAGTCTGCTCTTGTGTCAAGAATGATCAATGTTGAATTGGATTCAAGAATTTTTATACTTGATTGGAGAATGTTTTGTATTTGGTTCAAGTATTAAAGCTCTAGGATCAAGAAAAACGGCATCAAAAATGCATACTTGCATCAAGAATTTCGTTCTAAGTTCAAGAATTTCGTTCTTGGATCTTCTGATACCAAATATCGGACTTTTTATCGGATCTTTTATTGCCTTCCTGCATATTATTTCGAAATCGGACTTAAACGAATCAAACAAAATTGTTTCGATGCTTTTTGTGGGATCTTTTATGGCTTTTCTCAACATATTTTCAAAATCTAATACAAATTTGATCTGTCTTTTCCCCCACAAGTTGTGTACAAAACTTTACATTTGAGTCTAGAGATAGTTGCTCCTACTCGGCTTTTTCTTTGAGTGTAACTAATATCACTCATTAACCAAACCCATTACAAATCCTTTGATACCTTCCTCTACTTCTTCCTTTTCGTTTGCAAACTCAAATAACTTTAGTGCAAATATGAAATGACAGCTGGCTGCGATATGCAAGTGCAGATGAGTACAAGTGGAAGGCGTCTTCGGCAGCTAACGATGCAAGTTGTACAATTTACGAGACTTAGCCCCCTCCCCTGTGCAACATAACCGCCACCTCTACCGCCAATAACCAATCAATATTCATAAGTGTAACGACTTGCAGGCAAAATTTATGCAACATGCAGCCACGATTCCCCTGCCCCCCCGCCCCACACACTCCCAGTTAGAAATTATTCAAAGTCATCGTGTGAGGGGGCCCTAGGGCAGGCAGCAGGCCAGGCAACGCGGGCAGGGACTTAAAGGCAATTTTCGCTTTCGTTGGCAATTTGATTATTTATTATGGTTGAGGCGGAGTTGTAAGGTTTTTCGTTTTTGTTTTTGCAGGAAGCCAGCCCATGATTGAGTGGGTTGTTCTGAGCGCGCTTAATTGTAGCAATAATTAATCAAATGTTGTTAATTAAAGAAATGAAAAATGCAGTACACGAAACCGAATTCGTTTTTTTTCCTTCGTTTTTCGTCCGCCATTCAACTGACATTTAACTGCAGGGCCCTCCCCAGACATAATTATAGAGCTGGACGCGTCTATATATCAGAAAACACAGTTTTTATCAACTTAATTACACTTAGCACCTTACGCTGGTTTTGCACTGCTTCACTCCTTTTTGTTATTTTGTTGCCTTTGTGAGAGGAGATTTGATCTGGAACTTGAAAGCGCGTAGTAAAAGCCACAATAAATATTAAATGGTGCAAAACACATCAAGGGCAGCAGCAGCAGCGGCGGCAGCAGCAGCAACAACAACAAAAGCGAAACAAAGAACAAGATAATAAAGGAGGACAAAAGTCGGTTCCAGAAAAGGGGCGAATTGGCGATGACCTGTAAAGAGTCCAAAAGGTCTAAGAAATGGGGTAATGGGCAGAAAATGGTTTGAGTTTAACATTCTTTGACTAGAGAAAGTAAGGATATGTCAAGTAGAGACAGGATTGACAGATTCGAAACCCACCTGAGGTACGTAACTACATAATATCTTTCGGTATACCGTTTCCCCCAGCTTAGTTCCGATATGACCCCAGCCCTGACTCCACAATAGGTTTTATATAGGTGGGAGATTTTGATGCTCGGATAGTAACAAGTTCGTAAACAACTCTTCACAACCGTTCATCTTTAACAGCCACTGTAACATAACATCACAAAGCGTTTCAAAAAACTTGCCATTCGGATCCTGCTTTGAACTGTTATTAACTGCAAAGAATCTTGGTTCGTGTTCGTACGTAATATGTGTCATATAACTCACGAGCTAGCACGAAGTTTGATGGTCACAATCCCAAAACTGTTGGTAGTGAACCTTTATCTAGACATGTGCACTCTTTTTAGTTAAAGCCATGCTTCTTTCGTTCCTAAAAGTCATAAAAATATCTCTTGTTTTGGCTGTAGGATACATAAAGTATTTCTCACGATTCGCATTCTATTCTAAAGGCCTAGTAGAAGCTGGGAAGTAATAAGAAGTAATGGCAAATTTCTTTTCAAAATGTTTTGGCTAAGAATTGGACAGTACACAGAATATAAAACGACGAACTAGAAGCAAGTTCAATTAATTTGCTTTGATCTCGACCTTTGTATTGAAATCTCAAGTAAGGGTGGCACTTGAAAGTACTTAAAAATCATATGATCCTGACTCTAGATTGAATTAAGTACGAAACCAACACCAAGAATATCAGCCCTTTTCCCAATTCCATGTCGGGTTTCGTGTAAACGTTCATTTTTCTAGTTTAAATGTCTGTGGTTACTAGATTAGGTCGCCTGTTGTTGTCGAGTTGAATCCACTTTAAATTAAGCCATCGTATTTTAACTCTATAAGCAATTCGGATCTAGTAACCGTTGAAATGCTTGTAAAGTCCCATATAACATATTCAGCCTTGCTCCGGTTTTCACTTATTTTTGCGAATTGCGATTTCAGCAAATTCGTACGATTTTAGTTTAGAGCGCTCCGAAATTCGCCAGTTTGTGTCATCGATAATGTTCCATTCCCAACTTGTTTTGTGTCATTTCACATAACAAAAACAGCTGATGAGCGCCACTAGTCATGCTATCGATAGTCGTATATCGATGTATACCATGGCCAAATCGCAAATGTTTGTTATTGTGCTCAGTTTTCCATCTCGCTCCATTTTGTGTATCTCTATTTAATAATTGTATAAAATATTGCCTCAATGCTAATTGAGTGGATGAGTCCGTAAGACAAATTTAAAAAGGTTAAAGAACTGAATTAAAATAGTTCCGTGGGCTGTCTGATTGTGCATCAACCTATATTTTGCATTTACTTTTCATTTCACGGACTCAGATGTCGCCGGTTTAAAAACGGCAAAACTTTGCGATTTCCGAATGTCGGAGCACCAACTTTTACGATTTGGTGATCAAATCGCAAAGTTTTTGCGAAAGCGAAAATGGGAGCATGGCTGATTGTTTTGTTTAATCACCTCTATATGCCAACGTTTATACGAAAACCTACTTTGATTTCGGAACAGGTCTGTATATTTCT
Organism: Lordiphosa fenestrarum; assembly: GCA_035044985.1. NCBI lineage: Eukaryota > Metazoa > Arthropoda > Insecta > Diptera > Drosophilidae > Lordiphosa > Lordiphosa fenestrarum. The sequence goes on from JAWNNO010001799.1 coordinate 245,219, forward strand.
TACCAATACAGTGAGGCAAAATGGCTACACACACACACATACACAATGGATTCAGTCAATTGTTGCCTTGCAATTCTCATAGAATCATGGTAATGTTGGGGCATGAGAAGGAAGGATCATGCTGGTTGGACCAATCCGAGGCTTGATTCACTTAAATCCCAGTCAAAATTGCAGTCCACCTCCCACACAAAAGTATAAAAATAATATTAACTACGGGGTAAATAAGTTAAAAAAGAGTTTTTATTTTAAGCCAAGTACTCAGACAAACTAAATCTAGAGCTTGCTAAAGAGACAACTGTAGGCTGCAGCCACTGTTGAATCCATTTAGCTGGGGTAGGTTGATAAATAATTTAAAACTATTTTTTTTTGGCTTCTACCCAGCTAAACTTAATCAGCTGTTTAGCCAGTCAAGGATTTGGCGTCACGACTTTTACGCTGGGTATGAGACTTACTAAGAACTGGCTCAGCGAAGAGATTAGCTTAAAGGTTTAGCAACCGTTTAGTTAGCTTTTTTTATATCGATTGAGCTTGTCTGAGTACTAAGCTTGAAGCAGAAAGAAATTATACTACCCGGAAAAGTTTATTGTAATCAACACGAAAGGGTTCATACAAGACATAGTTAGTAGGGGAGGGAAAAGTAAAGCATCTTGGTAGTGTAGGAATTGCTAAAAAATTTTAATAAAGCCCAAAAACAGCAGCAGTTATATGAGATTTCAATTCAAGTTAATGGTCAAGGGTTACCCCAAGATCATTTACTTCATATAGGCGATGAAATGCCACATTATCAAGCATTTAAAAGACAAACCTTCACTTCAAGCTGATAAGATTAAGGAGATCATCTTGGAAATCAAAAAGGTTCTTAAAAAATGAGTTAATAATATAATAAATAAGATACGATTTAGGAGATTTTCTTGGACTTCAAAAAGGCTCTTTGTGGGTAGCTTATTTTGGGGTAACATCAAGTATGTATCGGTAATTTTCAAAGTAATCCGATATGAAGTTCAAATCCAGAACAGACCTTTCTGATTCTATCCTACTAAGGGATCAAGTTTTGTTCGGATCGGATCAAACAAGAATCCATACGATTCTTCTAATACTGGGATTGAGAAAACCCGAGACTGACCGAATTCTGACATAGTTTGGAATTGATAGTTCCGATAGATCGCCTTATATTTGGTGAACTTCTTATTACTTCACAACTCCAACGAGGCCTTTATTTAAAAACAAGCTTATCTGGCCATTAGCTTGTTTACTTTTTCTCTATATTTTCGGGATTGGACTAAGGGAGAGGCTTATTAACTTAGGTATTTCAAGAACTCGCACCCGATGGTCTTACAATTCTGTTAAATGGGCTATTCAGCAATATCTTTCTATATCTAGACTAGACGCACTTTGGGTAAATGAATCAAAAAATTTCGAAAAGTAGTTGGTTTGATAGAGTCACACATCTGTATGGGTATTTACATTATCTCTCTCTGCTGTCAATAGCATAGTACTCTAAGTCTCCGAATCCTTTTCAAAATATCCTTTACCAAGTAATATTCCCTCCTAGCCCTCTCAACTAATGTACCTTTTGGTTGGCAAGGAGGTCGTATACCAAACTCTTTTATGTTTCCCCTGATGCTTTGCCGCCTGTTCTCGCTCTCTCTCTCTGCCCTGTATACATGTATGTGTGCAATATCATAAGCATTATAAATTCCATTGCTGACATAGTCTCATAGGCCGCGTTTCAAGCCGTAATCGACGAAGCGTCGCCGACAAGTCGACCAATTAAAGGCATATCCCCCCCCCCAACCCCCTCCCCCTCCCCCTCTCTTTGGCGAAGCGGCACAGTAACCTTGAACCTGCTTGGTGAGTCAGTCACTCGCACTGCTGTCAGAATCGGAGAGGGTTCACCAGACCAGGCCTCCTCCTTTCGCTTTTGCAACAGCTCAATAATCAAGATAAACGCCGACCAAAAAGCTGGCCCCAACCTGTTCGACTGACCGAATTGATCGCGCACACACACACACACACACACACACTCGGCTCAGTCAGGGAGTCGTCTCCCGTCATAATCATAATGAACCTAAACTGAAGTCTAAATATATATTTTTTGTAATCATATATTTTATGGGACAACTGCAACAACGGCTGGGGGGACTCGGCTCTCGTTGTTTTTGGTGTTAATAAAATTATGGCTCTCCCTAAGACTCGTTTGGGGTCCTTATCTCGCATCTGTGTTCCTCGCCAGGATCCACTTACAAAATTTGTTCAACCGTTTTAATAATTTTATTATGTTTGCGCGCACATAACTCGGAAATCTCTGCGCATTTTATGGTTTTATGGCAGGCATAAATATTGTTAGGGGTGTGCGTGCGTTAGTCGCTAAGTTCATTTCAGGCAATGGTACAACAACAACAACAACAACAGAAGATTATGTTCATTTCTTAATGCATTTAATGAAGACGTTTGGCAATTATGAAAAGAAAAGGTAGAGAGAAGTTGGATGGAAGTTGGGGGATAAGCAAGAGAAATTTATGAGTTGGTCTTCGGTGAGGGATCTTGATCTTTTAATGATGAGAGCAAGCTCTGACTTGGTACTAAAAATACTTGAAATTTGTATGGAACTGTTCCATTTTTAAAGCAAGCTGCTAAGCTGCTTTGAATGTCATAAGCAGACTTACTAGGATCGGTTAAAATAAGCTAAGCGAATGGCTCTGAAAGGTGTTATGAATACTACTAAGTCGCTTGGAAGTTAAGCAGATTGGCGCCTCCCTCAATTCAAAAGGTAAAACGTAGAAAACCTGTCTCGGAGGTGATAGAATGAAGCCTCGATTGCTGCTCGAAAAAGCTAGATCTGCAGAGCTCCGATATTACTAATAAAATACTGTTCTTAGCGAAAGAAAAGGAACAAACCAGGCGAATCGACTTGAAATCTCTTTGAAAACAAACCCAATAACTAATATTAAGGCTATGAGAATAAAGAAATATCGTAAATTATGTTCTACACGATATTCAGCATTAATTGAATACCAAAACACCAATTGGTATAACTTAAGCTCTAAACTCCAAACTGCTAATGTTCTTTTGGATATATAATTGAAATAAAGGAACAAAATCTGCTTTCATATTTGATGAATATCGTAAATTTAAAACCAAGAAATATCTCTCTCTTTTGTTTAAACAATTAAGAAATAATATTTGCTATCGGTATTCATCGAATATCGTAAACTACAAATGCTACATGTATTTGCAGCATTCCTAGAGTAAGACTAGATTTACACGGTGAAGCAAACTTCATGAAGTTCACCTAGTACTCGGAATATTCAAGGAAAGGTTTAGAATCTCACCTGATTCTCTCGCCTGCTAAGAGAACTCCCTGAAGTTTGCTGCTTCACCGTGTAAATCCAGTCTTAACTAAGTTCACGGTTGCAAATAATGTTTATTATATGGATTTATAATAATGATACGATATTCGTGCAACTAATTGAATATCGTAAATTTTAAAATTCGAAATTTATAAACTGTACATTTTATTGAATATCGTACATCGTACATAACTTACGATATACGTATTAATTGAATATCATAACCAGTGCTGCGGAATACTCCGGAATTCGTGCCCCCTAAACTATTAGGGGTTACAAACCCATAATCAGATTGTTTATTTCCTGTTTAATATTTTACGAAAACAATAAAGCAGCAAACTGCGATTGTAAAGCTTGCTTTAGCTTCACAAAACTCATGTAAATTGGCAGAAATTGTACTTTAACCTATAGCAACTGACTTTAAAGTCGCTTCCTGATTGTATATTTCTTGTTTTTATAATTATCTCTAATTTCTCAATAAAAAAATTTGTTCCTAATCAGGAAATATTTATATTACTGAATCCTACAAACAAATTTTCAAATCAAAAAGAAAGAAACTCGGTCGAGCCTAATAATATACTCTGTACCAACGAAAGTGTATGCTCAGTATGAATTTTGATGCTGCTGCAGTGAACATTCTTTTGCTCATAGCTCGACTACTACTCATCGGATCTTTACCAATCCCTTTTCAAATCGATATATCATTTTGATTACTGAACATGTCCAAGAGGTTCGCACTTTCCTTCTTTAAAACTGTGGGAGACAAGTCCAGGGAGTTTTCCAAATTACGGTGAGTGGCTAAAATTGGAAAATTGAAAATAAATTCAATCTGCCTGCCAGTCTATGTCCGATGGATCTCAAAAGTCCATCTGTAAACATCTCTGCCATCTCTGCTTGCATATTTAAAGACAGACATGGTTATATTAACTCGGCTGGTAAAACTCTTCAAGAATATGTATACTTTATAAAGTCGAAGAGGCTTCTCCTTCTGGCTGTTTCAAACATTTGTACCAACTAAATATACCCTGTGTAACTTTGGTATAGAGTGTGAAAATGAAAGAAAATTGGCGTTTGAAAAATATTATATATAGGTACGATTTCACAAGGGCGGGATAAAAAACCTTTTTTAAATGTCAGAAAGTAAGAATACAATTTATGAACGGTACCCTGAACCCTTTATAGCTATTTTGTGATCCGTTACAGGTTCTGGATCGAATCTTACATCTCCGACACGCCGTATGCAGAGCGTTTCGAGTCCGAACTTTGAAAATTCTTAAATACAATGTCCAATACATGTCATTTACTTGGCAGAGACATAGACTTTATCTAGACTTACGATATTCGCTATTTAGGAATATCGTAAATTAACAAATCACTTTACTTTGGCAGCAGACAACAACTCACAATAAAGATAAAATTTTTGGATAAATTTTAAAACCCCTTAACTTACGATATTCGCTATTTATGAATATCGTAAATTAACAAATCACTTTATTCTTTGGCAGCATACAATAAATCACAATATAGATAAAATTTTTGAATAAATTTTGCATACCTAAACTTACGATATTCGCTATTTACGAATATCGTAAATTGTAAATTCACTACATTCCTTGGCAGCATACAATAACTCAAAATAAAGTTAGTACTTTGGATAAAAAAAAAAGTCAGGAATATCAATATTCAATATTCATTGAATATCGTAAATAAAAAAATTGTACCATTTATGTTCTGGAGGATTCATTTCGAGCTAAAACTGCTTGCCTTTATATGTGCAATGTTGCCAAATTACTGGTCTGCTAAATTAGATGACAAAAGTGGAGGGATTTGAAACCCGATTGTTCAAGGCCAAGTAGATTTAGAGCCTACGGTTTCCCATCTCTATAATCTAGTAGCCTATAACGTTCCTGTTACTTTACATCTAAAGTTCTTGTAGCTTAGTTCAAAACTCATTCGTTTAGACGAAAGTCTCAAGAGATAACTGGAACATAACTCATTTTTGAAGTTTTAAAATTTAAATTTTGATCAAGTGCGTATCAAGAAGTCTAAGGCTGGAATATGTGAATAGCACCTCAATGGCTGACAAAAAACTCACATGAGAACTTAGATAGCCCACTTTTTATCCAGTTTTTCATAGATTTTTGTGCTGCTCCGATTGGCTCTTAAATTTCTTTCATATTTCATATGGGTAAAGCTTGACTGTAGTATAACTTACGATCTTCTAGACCTTTTTGTAGTGGAAACTAGCATCTGAGGATAAACTGACACGCTTTCTTGCTCAAGGGTTAAATAACTATATTAGCATTAATCAATATATTCGAATACGATATTCATGTTCCTTTCCCCATTCCGCTTACAGTTTCCCAGCCCAACACCTGTCTCCTCATCGAGGACATACGCCGGGACGAGAAGACCATCAAAGATATTGCCAACACCATTACGAACCTAAGTCAACAGCAGAACAAACGTTGGTCGACGGCTGTCAATAATGCTCTAAACAATCAGCATCATTTCCATTCACACGCTCCGACCTATCAGACATCGCGAGACGAGACCGATTTTCAAGTGTCGTCGTCAGGCAGCGAAAGACCAAAGTCCCTACCATTGGCCGCCCAGTCCGCGCCGGCCATAGTATCCGCCATAGTCAAGAAGATACCCACGGTGATGGTATCCCAGCAGCAGCAGCAACAGCAGCAGCCGCAGGTGGAGGCCAAGACTAAGTCCACACCACGCCTGCAGCTACAACTGAAGCACTATCAACATGAACGAGGTGATCCCGATGGCGGTTGCACCCTAGACGAGCTGTGTGCCAACTATATGGCCAAAACCGATGAGCTGAGATCGGTGGGCAGTAAGGTGAAGGCACCGACTGCCATGAAACCTGCTAGTAAATCCAATGCCGAAGACTCGCTGAATGCCAAGAAGGGTTGGCTGATGAAGCAGGACAATCGTACGGGTGAATGGTCCAAGCATTGGTTCACCCTAAGTGGAGCAGCTCTGTTCTACTATCGCGATCCACTGTGCGAGGAGCGGGGAGTACTGGATGGCGTGCTGGATGTGAATAGCCTAACCAATGTGCTGGCCGATTCCAATGCCAGCAAGCAACATGCCTTCCAGTTGATTACCTGGGACAAACAGCGTCTACTGCTGGCCAGTTTATCGCCTAGCTCAAGAAACAGTTGGCTGGCCGTGCTCAGAAGTGCAGCCGGACTGCCACAACAAATGGAGACTGCCACCAGCACCATCACCAACGCAACAACAACAACAACAACGACGCCGCCAGTCAAGCAGAGCACCGACATTGAACAGGACTTTATCAAGGCTCAAATGCAAACATCTAACACGGTGACAACTAGTCCCGTAACACCCGGAACTCCAATCACGGGACCGCACTTTTCCTCCGATGAAGAGTACCGCACAGCCTCCGAAGGTGGTCGTCGGGATAGCCTGGACTGGGGCTCTCCCTTGTCACCATCACCTCCGGTGCTACGCAGTTGCCTGCGTAATCGCAGTCTGGCCAGTCTACACAAACGTTCGCGCAGCTCCCCACCCAGTTCACGTCGCAGCACTGTGGACAGTGTGACCAGCGATGAGCTACCTCTGCTGGTGGTACCCGAGGAGCTACAACCAGATCGAGAGCTGAAGCAACAATGTGAGACCCTGCGTGCCGAGGCCACGCTACGCGAGGCTCGCATGTCCGAGCTCTTGACGACCCTTCAGCGCACCGAGCAACAGTTGACCGCACGTCTGCAGGAGCAGCAGCAACAGCTCAACGGAGAGCTGGCCAATGCCAAGCAAAATGCCTCCGAACTGATGCACAGTCTGAGCCTACAGCTGGCCGAGAGTCACAGCAAGATCAAGCAGCTGGAGGATCGTCTGGCCCAGGGCATTGAGGAGAACGAGAGTCTGTACAAGAAGTTGCGTGAATTGCAGGCGGACAGCAATCAGGTGGCCAGTCTGAGCAATCTACAGCGTCACAAAATGAAGCGCATGGACTCGTTGAGTGACCTGACCACCATCAGTGACATCGATCCCTATTGCCTGCAAAGAGACTCACTGGCCGAGGAGTACAATGAGCTGCGCTCGCGCTTCGAGAAGGCTGTGAATGAGATCAGAGCCATGAAGCGAGAGCTGAAGCAAAGCCAGAATCAGTATGATGCCCTGGAGCTGGCACAGGCGGCCTTACAACAGAAGCTGGAACGTTGCCAGCTGGAGGATGGTGCCCAGCTGCAGCTGATGGCGGCACGCATACAAGATCTTACCCTGAAATACAGCAGCTCCGAGCGTCAGGTGAGAGCGCTGAAGCAAAAGTTGGCCAAATCGGAGCGACGGCGTTCGCTCTCACTCAAGGGCAAGGAGCAGCTGGAGCTACGGCTGAGTGAGCTGCAACGAGAAACTGTGCTCGAGCGTAGCACACCCAGCACAGAGTCGTCCAGCACCAGCGATTCTCCCAGTCAGAGTCCCCTGAATGCTCATCTCCTGCAACGTCTGCACAGTTTGGAGCATGTCCTGCTGGGCAGTAAGGAGCGTCTTGAGCAGAGTCTCAGTCAACTGCAGCAGCTGCGTAGTCGTCGCTCCGTCTCGCCCATGACCGAACGTAAGGATGGCCTAAGGCAATTAGAGCGTGCTCTAGCCGACATCTGTGTGCTGGTCAGTGAGCAAATGGAACTAACCTGCCTACAAGATTCATGCCACAAGTGCTGTGACCTGAGACAACGAGTGGAGAAGCTGTCCAGCCTGCAACAGCAAACCGAAACTGATCTACAGCGCAGCGAACAACTCTTGGAGCAACGCGAATCTGATCTGGCCAAGGCCTTGGAGAAATGCTCCAGCCAGGAGCAGGAACAGGAGTTGCTGCTACAGCAACGTCAGGAACTGGGCGATGAGTTGGGCAAACAGCAGGAGCGCTGCAAGCGATTGGAGAAACGCCTGGAATTGCTGGAGCGAGAGCATGGCAAGCAATTGGAGTGTCTGAGGGAGGTGTACCACAACGATCATACGACTGTGACGGATGAGCAGAGTTTCCGTAAGCGTTATCAACTGGAAATTGAGCAGCTGAGGGTGAGTAGACTAAAACTATAAACTTATGCCAAAAGATTTTGTGTGCTAAGGTCTGTACAACTCCCTGTAGACGCTTTGCGAGAAGGGTTTGAGTGCCATGGAGAGTTCACATCGTCGAATTACCTGCGATCTCGAGCAGAAGCATAAAATGGAAATTGAGCGTCTGCTGGCCGAAAAAGAAACCGCCCTAGCCGAAGAAACACAGGTGAGGAATGGGAAAAAGAGTGGCGGAGATTTAGAAAGATGGCACATTAACTTGGTTCTTTCTATGGTTAGGCCACCCTTGCCGCCCTGGACGCCATGCGCAAGGCTCATCAGAGCGAAGTACAGCGCGAGGTGGCACGCTTCAAGGCAGAGTTCCTGCGACAAGTGCAGCGAGGCGAACATATGCGTGGTGATGGACCCACGCTGAAGGAGTAAGTTGAAAGCTTTTTTGGTAAATTTCATTTTAAATTTCGCTTGAAAAACTGGCAATCTGTTGACATTCTCAAGCTAGCCTCTAGTGCTTAAGGAGAAAGTGTGTTCATATCTTGTAACTACAGAAACCGCCAGAATTTTCAGGCGATTCATCGACGGCAAAGTGCTTTTTCAAAGAAGCTAGCACAAAATTGCTGTTCTCTAGATTTAGCTAGTTGATAATACTAGTTTACAGCTAAAAATAACCCAGACTGAGAAAGAAAGTCCAATGAAAAAAGCCGGAAATTTGAAGAAAGGAACAAAATAACCCAGTCTGATTCTAGAAGACTGCCCTTTTTAAAAGTTCTGCATAGTTTGATAGGAATCAAAAACTCCCCGCAAATATTTCATGAAATTCTTGCTTACATTAGAGTCTTTTCTGATCATAAATTATACATTTGTCGAAAGAAAATGGTCACTCTTCTTGAAGATTCCTTCTCAACCCGTTCATTAGATCATTTCTGTTCAGCTTTAACTCATTTTCGTGTAATTTGACTGCCTTTTTGTTGTCTTATTTCTATAAATCACATTTTGAACATTTCCATGAGTCATTTTCGAGTCTTCTTCTAATCTTACTTGATACAAATCTCTTCTTAATCATTAAAAGGTCTCCAAAAAGAGTCATTCAGTTGAATTTTTGATAAAATGATCTACCAAATGTTGGTTGGGCTGAAACAGGTCAGTTTGTAATAGCAATAAGCCCTTTTTCCAAATATTTCAAGACCCACTTAGATCTCTCATCAGAAGTCTTTCCTATCGACAGCCATAACTGCTTGGGAATTCCAAAGCAGCCAGAGACTTCTATTGAGAGACCTTGGTGGGTTCCGCAAACATTTGGAAAATGGGCTTTGTACCTTATGTTATTCGAACTTTTATAATGCGGTCCTTCTGGAAGAAGTAAAGGTCCAATATAGTTCAGTAGTAGCTTGTTTAGTTGCTGCAATTAGCGATTCCTTATCTTCTTACTGTCACTGCTCACTTAGTTTTCAGTAACGATTCAAAACCATAAATCGCTATCGCGACTTATATCATAGAAAACTTAGTTGTTTGGCAAGTCGGCAAAATAGTATTGCTATCCATTAGGGCCATTTCAAATCGTACGCTGTCCGACTAAATGAGCTTCGTCGCTGAACACAATTTTCCAATAAAAAGTAGTGGATCTTCATCCAACTTTGCCAGCGACCATCACCAAAAGTTGGCCCTTGTGGTAGGCCGTGTGGCCTAAATTTCTGGCACCAGCTGTATTTTAATAGGTTTTTTTTGCTGCGAATGGCACCGAATCAATAATTCTGGGTCATTAACCACACTACTAGCGGTTACAGCTGCGATATTTTCCTCAGTCTGCGCTATCCGGTTAAGTTATAGACCAAACTGAACATGTTTGACAGTAACAAGTGACAAGTTTTGCTAAAAAATCACACCGTAATCACACGCGACTAATCTTACCCAACATTTGTAAGCTCGTTTTATCAAATATCACTTGAACTAGTCTTTATCGAACTCTTTTGATGATTGATAAGACATAAGTTTTATGTGCGATAGAAAGAAGACTCGAAAATGGCTCATGCATATGCTCAAAATCAGATTTATTGAAAGTCCCGCCAATGAGTCGAACCCGATCAAAAGAAAAGGTTAAAGATGACTCTTTTAGAAAAGTCGCTGCTTGGGATCCATTTTATGCCGAATAATTATTATTTATGATCAGAAAATGAGCGCATTTATGACTATATTAATCCTAAGACTCGAAAAAGACTCTTATGTAATCCAAAATTTCATAAATTGATTGCTGGGTAAAAAAGTGTTGAGGGTCTAATTCCATGACAAACTTAAAACCCACGTTTTTGAGAATCCTGTAAAGCATAGAAAGTCAAGCAACGTAAAAGCAATTGTGAGGTCAATTTTTTCGAACAAAGTTTGAACTTTCATAAGACAAACATATTGGTTAATAGACAACCTGTTTGTTAGTAATTACTGCATATAATTCAGAAGGAAAGTTGCTGCGTCTGAACACTGACTTGAAGTTCATAAGCGTTTTAGTTCGAGTTAGGCGACCCAAAACACACAAACACAAGAAAATAATAGTTTGCTAAAGCACCCTGTAGTTCGGCTACACCGGTGCGGAGTTAACGAAACCCTCTCTTCGTAATGAGACCAACCATCAGCCAAGTTTTTGCGAGTGTTGTTAGGGAATGTCCGCATAACGAACCTATCGGTAGGAACTGGCATTACCAGTCGTTAGTGTGGTGTATGGGTGCACCCAGTTCATTTACTTGACAAACGCTGTGGGTCCCACAAATATTTAGAAAATGGACTTTGTATCTCATGTTATTTGAACTTTCAAAATGCGGTCCTTCTGGAAGAATGAAAGGTTCCTTGTAGTTCAGTTGTATATAGTTTAGTTGCTGCAATTAGCGATTCCTTATCTTCTTACTGTCACTGCTCACTTAGTTTTGGGAATGTAGATTTCAGTAAGCATTCGAAACCATAAATCGTTGTCGCCTCCCATACCATACCATAACTTTGCTCTCTCGAAAATCGCCAAAATTTTATATTTTACCATCAGGACTGTCTAAGTTAAAACAATTTTTGATCAGAACTAGAGAGCTAGTTAGAACAGTCCACGTCTGGTTATCTCTTGCAAATTGGAGCCCTTTTTGCGTGCGAATGGCACTTAGAGCTGGTTTTTTATGCTCTGTACCGTAGGTACATAGAGTATTATAAGTTTGTGCAAAAGTATGAAACAGCCAGAAGAAAACATCTCCGACCCCATAAAGTATATATATTCTTGATCAGCATCAACAGACGAGTCATGTCCGCCTGTCTGTCCGCATGAACGCACAGATCTCAGAGATGGTAAGAGTTAGAGGTTTGACATGTAAGGGACATATACTTCTTATGTCTGCAGGCAGATCAAGTTTATTTTCAATTTTGGCCACGCCCCCTCCCGCCCCCGCAATTTAGAAAAAACGTCATATCTCCCACAGTTTTAAAGATAGATCGATCGTTCCTTCTGGACATATTTAGTTATTAGGATAACTTATCGATCCGCCAAAGGAATGAAGAAGATCGGATGAACGGTTTTCGAGTTATGATCAAAAGACAAATTTTCTTGGTACAGAGTATGTTATAGTCGGGCTTGACCGACTTTCTTTCTTGTTTTTGATATGGAGTTTTCGAATTAGCGACTATTTCGTAGGTATCTTTCTACTTAGCGTTAATTATAACTTTGAAAATCTGGTCATTCATGGTGCTGTAAGGGGTATTTAAGTAGTTCAGTTGTAGCTAGTGCCATTTCATTTCATATTTTGCTTTTAAGTCATTCCCTTACATTTCCACTTACATTTAGTTATAAACTTTAACGCTTTCAGTAACCATTCGAATCCCTTATTCGGCATCGCTTTCCAAACTTCCCTTTCTCAAGTCGACAAAATACTATTGGTATCCATCGGGGCCGTCTAAATTAAAACGTTTTTCATCAATAAAGACGACGGATCGCCAGTCGTAAGTAGAGAGCTAGTTTGAACAGTTGACGTCAGGTTAACCACTTGCAAATTGGAGTCATTCTTGCTTGCGAATGTGTTTCTATACTTTTGCCTTTGAAATGGTACATTGCACAGATTAAATGCGAATTTCTTAATTGGAAGCAAATCCAAGATCCTTACATTCTTCTCGAGCAGTTAAAGCTTTTGTCTTTCATTAAATTGGAGACTTATAAAAAGACAGCGGATTTTGAATATTTAAACAAATAAAAAATTACTTAATTTTATTTCGCATTTCCATTTTCATCTTACAGAGAGGAACTTGATGAGCTGCGTCTCGAAATACTTTCATTTTCGGAGAAATACTCAATCAAGTGTGTGGAAAATGCAGCCCTGGAGGAGAAACTGCATTTGGCCAATGGCAAATTAAGGCATTTTCAGCAAATGCAACAGCTGGAGCTGAGGTAAGTGTTTAACCTAACGCCCCAAAAATGCATTTCTCAAACCATAAACCTCTTCCTCCCACCCCCCGTACAGAAATAAACAATTTCGTGCTCATTTAGCCTCTGAAGATCCCTCAAATGATATGCATTATGTGCAGGATCTAACCACAGACTCCAGGGAGGATGATAGCGAGGTAAGATTTGGAAGAGCACTTTGATGTAGTAGACACTCAAATTGTACAAATACCAAAAATATATAGAGTAACTAACACTAAATACCATTTTCCACTACCCAAAACACAAAAACAATACAATACACAACACAACACAGCCTGTACCCCCTGTACAGTCTGCACGAGAAACAACAACAACAACAGCCCAAACCGAAATTGCAGCGCCAGCGAAAATGGAGCAAAGCCTTTTTGTGATACCCTCCCAAATGCTAAATTGTACCAAGCAAGCGCAACCTGCCGCAAACATTTCTGATCGGCTTGAAAATATCAAAGTGCTTGAGGATGGCTACGAGCCCTGCTACAGGACATTTGATATATTTGCCATCTATCAGAATCGTTTGAGTTTTCAAGGTAAAAACCAGGAAATGCATTTCACATTTCACTTTACAAACTTTGGGCAGCGCACCTTTTGCAATAGGAAGTAAAGCAGTGATAGCCCCCCACCCCCAGACTCTTGCCCACTCTCTTACTCACTCTTTCTCTCTCTGTCTTTCTCTCTCACACTGTACGACTGCAGTTTGATAGTTTTCAAACTGCCCTCGTCTAAGTATGCGGTATTTTCCTGGGTATTTTATGGCTTTTTGTAAACGTCCCTTAGCGGTGTTAGGTTTTAGCTATAATTCTACCCAGCTTTTAAACCTAACTGAGAGCAAACAAGGCACCCATCAGGCCAACTGCTTAACCATTAAAATCATCACAAACTGTGCAAATGTTTTCGTCTCACCTAGCACATTTCTGCTTACATCTTTATACAAGCCAAAACTAATACCACACATAGATTTTCAAATATTTTCAATTATTTATCAAAACTAATTAGATTCTATCCAATCTTTGCTCTCTCTCTCTCTCTCTGTTGCCATTGCAGGTCTAAAGGAAAACTCCACATTTGGCAAAAGTTTGAGAAAATCTGCGGCGCCAGCATCACCAGCATCATCAGCAACAACAACAACAACAATAACCACCAATCCAAATAAGCCCAGTCACAAGCAAATGTTTAAAACGGCTGCCGTCATTAACCTACAATCACAGCAAATCCAAGATGAAAAAGCACAATGAACAAATAATAGACAAATCGAAACAGAAAACGAAAACAAAACAGAACCAGTGGAACAACCAAAGAATAATTAGTGCTAATAATATATAAATTAATATAAATATTTAACATAACAAAATACAAAAAAAAAACACACAAAAACCAAATGAGAAATTTCAACACGGATATCATGTAAATATGCGATTAACCACATTTCATAAAAGATGACGACGACGACGACGACGATGATGATGTTGGTGATGTGTCCGGCCTGCCTGCCTGGATTATAACCACTAACCAACCACCCCAAGACTGTTCACCCCCCTCCAGGGACCGTCTGGAGGGGACGTCGAGCAAAACGTAGACTTAAAACCCAACAGCAACAGCAAATCAACACAGAAACCACAATTTATGTATTTATCAGCCTATTCTATCTTTATTTTTTTGTGTGTATTTGTATGTGTTATGCTCGATTTGTATTGTTCACCCACTTTTTCTATGTCCACAAAATGTGTCATGTCATTTATTTATGTTTATGTAGTTTTTTAGGTCCACCACGAAATTCGTTTTCCGCACACATCAAACATGTAAATGCATTATACTTATAGTACATACATACATACATACAAACATACATACATCTACCGGAAATATTTGTTTTGTTAACCATTTTGGTATTAATCAAATATTTTATGCCTAATCTAACTAAATTAGAGGGGAACCGCAAACAAGAAATGTTAATATTATTTACCCTTAAGTCGTTATTTGTGCAACAACAAAAAATAAAAAACTATAAAACAAGCAGAGGCCTTTATTTTTTCCCTCCGCCCCACTCACATTACATACCATTTCCAGACACTTTGGCAAGAAAAAAAAGAAGAAGGTTCAACTGCATAAATAAGTTGGCTGCGGTTCCATGCTGTCTGCTGGAAAACTACATTCGTAGAACTTCCATGCCATAAATGTCCAACTAACGTTCCCTGGAGAGTTGCGATTGAGTTGGAGTTGGCCGGAGTTGTGGCGTACAAAAACCCTTTTCACCTACTTTAAAATGCAGAAATGCATTTGCTGTTATGGCGTTTTTCCTGAGAACTCTCGGAGATGTGGTGGCCGGGCCCAGGTATGGAGCTGAAGCTGATTTCGTTTTGATTGGCAGCTGTGTGACATCATTTTTTTTCTTTTTCTGTACAACAATTAAAAGTACCTGCATTATGTAATGCTGTCATACAGCAGCAACAGTTGAGGAGTTGTTGGTGGATGTTTTGGGTGAAAATGAGATGGGCAAGCAAGTACCTAGACTCTGACTGTGTGCACATTTTACCTTGTAAATCAGTGGTGGGCAGCAAATGTGTAAGTTTGACTGCAAGCCAACAAAGACAGTTGAAAAAAAAAACAATCCCTATTAGCGATTCGAGCTCGATTCGAGAAGTCATAGCACCCTATACACCAAAAGAATAATAAATACACAAATCTTACTATTTCCAGCTTACTATTTTCTATTCTGTGTTAACCTTGTACAAATTTCTAAGGGGATTAAGTTCTGTGAATCCTTTTTTTCATTATCAAACATCCAAACAAACCACATGAACAATATCAAAGTCTGGTTGGAAGACAGTTTTTGGATCTTTATAAAAAAAAACTTATTTGAAAACGGTAATAGTTATTTAAATTTTGTTTTTATTATTGTATTAAGAACATATTAAATTAAATAAAAAACAATTTTATTTCCTTTGTCGGCCTTCAAAGTTGGACGTCGAAAAAAAGGTATGCTGCTGGCGGCACGGATAACTCCACTTCGGATCATCTGAAATGGAAAATGTAAGCGGCGTTAGATTCAGTACAGATGTAATTCTGGCTCCTACCTCAATCATAATTTTGCGATTTTTTCTTACAAAATGGCGGAAATTGAAAAATTAAAAATCGATTTTAGAGCATTTTTTTTGTAGTTTAGTGTAAAAAAAAATAGTAAACCTTTTTTTTTAAATTATGATTGAGGTAGGGGCCAGAATGGTGACAATTCTGCGTCGATTGCACTTTGTTTCATCAAAATCGGTTCAGAACTACGGGCGCAATCACTGCCGCCAGCTCGAAAAACGTGGTTTCGAGATAAACGCGCTTAAAGTTTGAAGTTGTTTTTTTGCATCAAAAAAAAATTGAAGTGAAAAATTTTAGTGAAACCCTTTTAGGACAATATTCTCAAATATACAAGCAATAAAAATTTGCAAAAAAAAAATCGAAGAAAAATGTTTGCCAATCAGCAATACCCCCTTAAATGAAAACTGTTTACTTTTTTATCACATTTTTAATTTTTTAATATTACATGGATTACAAAAATAAACAAATATCATTACGATAAGCATTTGCCAACACTTAAGTATGAAGACCAGGTCAAGAAACTGTCGTAGAGCACTTTGATGTAAGTACGAAAGCTGCATTTAGTAAAAGTAATAGGTTGCGGGAACCTTTGACCCACCTAGAATAGGCTTCTCTTCAATTTTTTCCCTGAAAGCCCCATTCTACGAGAAGTACAAATTTTGGAAAGAAGAATTCAAAAATGCCTGGACGGATTAAAAGATTATCATGAATATTGAAGAGAAATGCTACATACCCGACATACTTACTAAAAACTCAACTATGGTAGTCATTTACTTAAAGTAAGGGGTGACTTCCGTGCTGTAGGTCAGTTGTTTTGTGCCAAAATGTATGCCTAGTAGCTGGAAAGTGAGCTTATTACAATTGTAAAAGAGTTTTATGGTGACAATACGATTTTTCGACAAGATACCGCTTCCCATTTACATTGACCGGCATACAAAGGCATAACTCGGCTTCCACAATATTTCCTTGTTACAGTTTAATCCATATCTAGATCCAATTGAGCATCTGTGTGGACTCACTTTTGCAGGATATTTGACGCTGCGAAGCAGTACTACACTCTGAAGCAGCTCAAAGAAGCAATTGTAAGGTTGTGGAAAAATATTGATTTGAAGGTCTTACAAAATTTGGCTTATTCAATGCCCGGCAGTTGCGGTTATATGAAGAGTAAGTAAAGCTTTCTCAAAACTATAGTAAGAGATAAGTTCCTATTTCAAATAACAAAATTTGAAGGTTATTCAAAATTGCACATAAAGCAATTTTCTATGAAATTAATTTTTGTTATATTTTATGTTTCTTAGTTAGTTCCAAAGTTTAATACCTTTGTATAAAAAATAGTATCACAAACGAAAACGAATGATAATGCAGTTTACTAGGCAAAATATCTATGCACATATATCAATTATACTGAGGGATATTAAAAGCTCGGTGGGCTATTACAGAAGATTTGTAGGAATCCCACGGCTAAGAAATCACGCTTAAAGCCTAAATCAATCCGTAGCAACGCTAAGGATCCGTTCGAATCTTAATTGAGCTGAAAATCTGATAGCTAAGGGAATCGATCAAATTTCCAAAACTCAGGGCTGCAAACTAAAAAATATTCGGATTTAGAGCCAAAATTAACCAATGATACAGGTTCGCAAATTTATGGCTCGGGGTTTTTGGAAAAAGGTTTCGGTTCGAACCTTGGTGCAGTCCTTGGTGCAAAAACTACACAGTTCGTATGGGAATTGCGTGGTTTTTGTGTCGGAATAGGTTAGTAAAACATATCGGAATGTTTAATATATAATTGTGAAGTAATATTTCATATCAGAGTTTTCGTAGAAAAATATTACCAATTTAAGGTACGACTTTTGCTTTTGAGAATTTGTATATAGAAAGCTTTAGAGGAGGAGATTCAAAAACAGAGGCTAAACGTTTTTCTAGACTTATTATTTCACTTTTCTGCACATTTTAAGAGTCAGTCGCACTAAACCATCCATATAACAGATAAAGACGCTAGACAGAAGGTCAAAATTCTGTTGTTTATCCTTTGAACTGAACCGAAACGTTAGGTTCAGAACAGTTTTTATTTGTAATGAGGCTCGGTTCACAGCAAAACCTGTTCGGTTCGGTTCAAAACCGGTTTGCAGCCCTGCCCCCAATATCAAAAGTATCATTTAGCCCCCGTTTTTACACAAAAAGAATATCATGATAAATGCCCTTAGACTAATTTTCGTAAATTTCAATTTAAATAAGTAACTGAGAGTCAGTTATGCCTGCGTCATACATAATCCACTTTTTGCATTCACAAAGATTGACGGACTAATTGAAGAAATTCAAAATGAGTTAGTAGACAGCCAACTACAAGATAATTATTATCCTGAATTAGTAATATTATTAAGCATAGCATACTTTAAAGAGCAGTTATCATGATAATTTTGCTGTGTATAAATTGTCTGAGGGTAGGTGTTTTATGACTTAAAACTACTTTTCTTTAAAGGGAACCGAATCGAAACGTTTGTATTTGAGGTTTTAGGTTTGGCTTAGCAAAAACCGAAAGGCCGCCGGTTTAGTTTGCGATTCGCTTATCAGCTGGTAGCAAGGTATCAGTTTGGTTCGATTGGGTTCTGAACCGGTTTGCATTCCCCAATAAGTCAAGAGGCCTTGAGAAGCTTCTAGAAATGCAGGAATACCATAAAATATGTGAAACAGTTGAGTAGGGAGTACTTATAACATTCATTTTCCAGGCAGATGATTAATACTGAAAGGTATACAAGCTAGATGCTTTGGAAAAACAGTTCTCAGACAAGATTAAACGAAAAAGTCGCAGAAAATATCAGAAACGAAATGAAACGTAGGCTTAAGTCCACAAAGAATGCCATATAAATCCAGCAAAAGTTCCAGGCAGAAACTAGTTCGAGTTCTTTCTAGTTCGCGGAAGTTGTTACTTAAACTTATATACTTACACAGAAAAAAACATCGGAAATCAATCCGAAAAGGGATTGATAACAGCGTAATCCCGGAGCAGGCTTAAAGTAATCCTGTGATAAAAAGGTGGCAGGGAAATCAATCTTTTGCGGGCTCGTATCAAGAATATCCGGGATTACGGTGTTCTCAATCCCGTTTCGGATTGATTTCCTTTTTCAGTGAACTTATAGCTTCCGACACACAACTTAGAGCATATTTTTCTTTAGCTTGTGACTAGAAAGAAAGGAGGAGTTAGACTGCCTTAGGTGGACTTAGATGTTAGCTTAAGGCTAAAGTCATTAGTGTGGAGCTTCGAGATTTCTTAACCGTTGCATTTGCCAAACCCTCCCCTGCTTCAGGCGGCTTAACAATAAGGAAGTCTGCGTTTTATAATAGTGGTTCCCCATCCAAAGATGCCAAGTCTCTCTACCGCTCTCTCGCTTTTCCTTAATTTTTGTGTTCAAATTCAGCCTCAAATTATCAAATTCATCATTATTTCTGTTGTTTCTGTTTATTTTTTATAATTAGATCTCTTCATCTGACGACCAATAGCAATCACGAAAGGCAAGCCAGGCAGGCAGCTGCTTGCTACCCCCGCCTTGAGGTGAACTAATTAAACACTGGCTCGTAAATTGTTATGATAAGCCATAAACGGGCGACGACCCAGTAAATCTGTTCAGCAAACTTCAAAGGGGGACTACTTCTCTCGGTTGTTCTTAACAAGCGCCAAAAACAAAATCACCGCAAATTAGAACAAACCCATCACGATCGATTACATTAAATAATGCCAGGCGAGGCCAGACCAGGCCAGGCCAGGGCCATGTGCAGTTCTTGGAGCAGATTCTAACAAAAAGAGCGACAAGATCAAAGGCAGCAACTGGCAACTGGCAAACTGGGAGCAGCAGAACCACGACCCACTTGGCAGCTCCTCCTCGCATCTCTCTCTCTGTTTGCGCGGGCTGCTTCATTGAGGCATAACGTACGGGTTACGGGGCCTGTTATAACGGCCCAAAACAATGCCAATGTGGCAGAAACGGTAGCCTGACTGCTGCCTGCTGGCTGTTGCCTTTGGACTGCTCTTTCTGGCAGCCCGTTGAAAAGGGAAAATTGTTTCGTTTTCGCTTTGCTGCTTGGACTCTTCTCTCAGGGGGATATTATGTTTTGCTGGCTGTTAACATAAATTTATACGGCCTTTCAGCTAATTGACGATGACAACTGCGGTGCAACTGCAACTGCTGCAGTGGCAGTGGCAGTGGCATCAACAACTGGCATACTTTTCTAGCCCAAAATATTTCAACTTTTTGTCTACCCTGTAGCCTGCTTAGATGGCTCAAACACAGGGTATTGCGTAGACTCAGCATTTCCTTTCTTTTTAACGAAAAAAACATAGAGAAAAGTGAACTTGTATACCCTTGCAGCATATGAAGGACATACCCACTGAAAACAGACAAGTTTTTCTCACTAAAAATACTTTTTTGACTCTACTCTTGTATGACAGCTATACTATATAGATGTCCGATTTCGACCAAACTTACTGGAATCATGGAAAAGCATAGTAAACTAAGAAAAACAAACTTTGGAGGCGTTTTCTTTGAAAACAAAAAAGTTTTTCTCACAAAAACTAGTTTCTCGAGCGATCATTCCTATGGCAGCTATAACCTATAGTCAACCGATTTTGACAAATCTTTAAAGAATTGTGTGAAAGCTTATAAAATAAATATATGCCAATTTTAAAGAGGTTTTTATTGAAAACCAAAAAGTTTTTCTTACTAAGACTAGTTTTCTAACCTTACTTTTCTATGGCAGCTATACTATATATATGTCCGATTTCGACCCATTAAAAACAAAAAAGTTTTTCTCTCTAGAACTAGTTTTTCGACCGATCGTTCCTATGGCAGCTATATGTTAGAGTCATCCGATCCGGCCGGTTCCGACAAATGTGCAGCGTATTTGTACCAGAAGACTTCGTGCAAAGTTTGGTGAAGATAGCTTTCAAACTGACGGAGGAGATAGAGAGGGACAGTCGGAAATGGCTAATACAACTCAGCTCGTCGAGTTGATCAAGTATACATATACTTTATGTGGTCGGAAATGCTTCCTTGTATGCGTTACAAACTTCTGGACAACTTCAATGCAGAGGGTATGCAAGGGTATACTTGGGTACCATTTTCTTCCGACGAAAGTATAATTTATGATTTAAATCAGATTGAGGACTCGCAAAAGACTCGAATTTTATCAAAAATTTCATAAAATGTTTGCTGGAAAGGCATTGCATGAGCTCATCTAACTACTAAGCGGTACTCTCTTAGGCCTCAGGCCATGTGGCCTGAATTTCTGGCCTACAGAAGATGTGTGGAGAACTGAAAGGTTCTTGATAACCCTTAGCTGGCGATCTGAGTTCCAATCTTTCCTGAAAGCGGTGGATATAATGAGTGGCTGTGGCTGAGATATCTAGGAAGTGGCTGCGACTTTGCTCTTAAGCTACTCCATACTATTCTATAGTCAGCTCCATCCATCATCCAACTCCTACGCAGTGGCCTGATATTCTGGCCTAGAATCTGTGAATCTGTGAAGAACTGAAAGGATCGAGAGGATCTTGTCAAACCATGAAGCCATGGGTTGCATTATAAATGTGGCGCCAAACAGCTTTGCTGCATTATCAATGTCAGCTGGAAAACTGTTTAGGAAGGAAGCGATGCTTAGCCCTTAAGCTATAAGCGGCTACTCTGATATATTTAACTAGGGGGATATGGTCTGAGCTGCTTCTCAGATGGCATCCAGAGTAGACTGCAAAGACCAGTGCAGTAGGAGACTAAAGTGAAGGCTAAGCTGCCCAGAATGATTTTACACCATCATCCACGATAAGAAAGCGAGCTTCTTCCTCCACCCAGCGAGGTAAGAAGTACAGCGGGAATTTGCATAAAAGTCGGAAAACTCCCTACAAATAGTCCACATCAATATATATCCAACTGTTTGAGCTGAAAATCGTACAAATCTTTGTACAATCATTGTACAAGCAATGAAATTGCCTGCCGTTTCCCTGCCATTGCCTAAATGTTTTGGTTTTGTTGGCTACTTGGGAAGCAAATTCGACAAAATGTTGACGAACCAAAAAACGTTGCCGAAATTAGTGAAAATTACAGGCCGCTGTTTGACTTTTCCATCACGATTTCCACTTCATTGGCAAAACAATCGATACAATTTTGTGGTCTCTGTCTCTCTCTCTCTGTGGCGGGTGTCCCTGACCCTAGATAAATATTTGTAGAGGCAGGCGCTTTTCTTTCAACTTGGAAATTACCAAAAGCCAAAGCCATTTGATTTGACTTTGTGTTGTGTGTGAAGAAGTGAGGATTGAGTGGAAATTGAAATTACTTAATTTGAGGATCAAATGGGGTTAACCTACTGGCTGGGCTGGTCAGGTGGGCTAGGGTTAAGGTTCATTGTCCGTCCTCCAGAATTGAATGATTAGAATGTGGCCTAATTTCTAGCTAGAAACTCTCCGTGTTTGGCCCAATGCAAACAACTCTGCAATCAGGGGCGGGTGGAAGTACGCCTTTTTGGCATCCTCTCTTGCCAAGCATTGCGATCAGCGGAATTGTAGGTTACACTGGCCAAGACATCATTACCAGGTGGCCGTAACTGCAATTACAAGGCTAAGTCCCAGAATATGCAATTTGCGAGGCGGAGAGAGAGAGAGACGCATCGCATATGTAGATTACTCTGGCTCTGATTAGTCAATCTCAGTGGAGAGTAATAAAAAATAATTAGCAAGTAAATTGCTGTTTTTTATACTCTGTACAGTGGGTAAATAAAGTATTATAAATTTGTGCAAAAGTATGTAACAGCCAGAGGGAAGCACCCTATAAAGTATATATATTCTTGATCAGCAACAACAGCCTAGTCGATATAGCCATGTCCGTCTGTCTGTCCTTATGAACGCACAGATCTCAGAGATGGTAAGAGATAGAGGTTTGACATGTATGGGACATATGCTTCTTATGTCTGCAGGCAGATCAAGTTTATTTTCAATTTTGGCCACGCCCCCTACCGCCCCCGCAATTTAGAAAAAACCTCATATCTCCCACAGTTTTAAAGATAGATGGTTCGTTCCTTTTAGACATATTTAGTAATCAGGATAACTTATCGATCCGCTAAAGGAAGTGATGAAGATCGGATAAACGGTTGTCGAGTTATGATCAAAAGATTGTTCGCTGCTGCAGCGCTGTGGCAGCGCTGCTTTCTGCTGCTACTGCAGCATCAATATTTATGCTGAGCGTAATTTCGTTGGTACAGAGTATGTTATAGTCGGGCTTGACCGACTTTCTTTCTTGTTAATACTTTGGACTTTTACGGAAGCCACCAATCATTTCTCGTTGTTGATTGAACGATCTTAATGAAACTCGGCCGAAATATCAGGCTACACATAAATACAGGGTGTACAAAAAATGGTCCAAATCGGAGCAGTTTAAAAGTTCTCCGTATAAGCAGTTTGTGTGGGAAATTATACTAAAATTTCCTCTTTTCTCTTCCTTGGGTTGTCTTGGGGTAATCTTCATCTTGATTGGAAAGAACATGGGCAGGAATTTAATCGGAGCACCCAAAAACCTATAAAACGAAACCCCTTTTGATTTTTTAAAGATTTTCCAAACGTTTCATTTAATTTTTAACTAAACCTCTTCCCAAATTACGAAGGAGATTTCTGACCAGTTGAGAGGAATTTGGTATAAGATTTAGAGCAGGGATGCAAACCAATCTAATATAATTACTGGTTCGGTTCAGTGGTTCAGACAGTTTCTGAACCGCCGGTTCGGTTAATTACACGGTTTTTGGAACTGACTGAACCGCGGTTCCGGTTCGGTTCAGCGGTTCACAAAGGTACATTATGATTTCTATTGTCATGTGACTTTTGCACACTTTCAAATTGAATTCCTATAATCCATTTGAATATCTTTAAAACCCTTAGAAGAATGTCGCAAATTTATTGTGCCATATTCAAAGGATTCGTCTATAAGATTCTAGAGGAATGATCTTTGAAAACAGAGAATGTCGGCCTGAAAAGATTAGAATAGAAAAGTATAAAAACTCTCCTGGTTAGCATTGAATTAGGGTGAATGTATTACAGAAAATTCCAAATATTGTCTACTAGAGGAAAGAATGTACATTGATGGTACGTATATTAAGAGATCGGATGGCAATTACAGAAGACTTGCAAAATTACTCGTTCTTAAATTTTTGTTAGGTCATCCTTAAAAGTTCCAGCATAGGTAAGAATGTAGAGAGTCGAACGATATGTAGAAAAACTGTCTTGGGGAAACGATTCAAATTCCCAAAATAATAAGTATCATTGGCTAGAGGAAAGCGACACCCGTCTTAAAACTCGTCAGAGAGCTGAACCGAACCGAACCGTTTTTGTTTGTGGTTTCGGGTTCGGTTCAGCAATTCTTAAAGAAAGCCGGTTCGGTTTGTGGTTCGGTTCACCAGCTGGAATAAGCGGTTCGGTTCGGTTCAAAACCGATTCCGATTTTGATAATAAAAAGGGTTTTCCCGTTCAGTTAAGAAAAATCGATTATCGTCTACCAATCTGAACAGAATGAAAATGCTTTGCTTTTCTTCAAATTTTCACACAGACATAATTTAAAATGATACTGAGAGATACTGATAAGGAAGTTAAAAGAGGCATACAAAGTTGAAGAAAGAGCCCCAAGGAAACATGTTAAAAAGTAAACGTATTCTGTTAAACATTTCAGTTCAATTTTCCACTCAATATACCGATTCGTTGCACCTCCACCGATTCGACATTATCGCTGATGGATTATGCACATTGACAACAAACTTCGCTTCGCATCAGCCTCAACTGCTGCACCGTTCCACATTCAATTTCATTAGATTTTCCATTTTCATAAACGTGTACGATCATCAATTGTCATTAGAGGAAAAGTGCCGTCTGTCAAAGTGGGGAAGGAAAGTTTTGCCAGCGCAGCACAGCATAGAGAAGATCCCAACCAGATAACAAGCAATTGATGCATTCAGCTAGCGGAGCGGGTGGTGGGACCACCAGGCAGCAAGTTGTAAGAACAAATAAACAATTGGCAATTGTGATTCGGCCTGGGCTCGCTGGAGCTGGAGAGTCACACCGAAGCGAGAGACCCGGTGACACACATTTGGTGCCCCCTTACATGTGGTGGAAACCGAAAGTCACACAGAACCCCAAGGAGATAATCATCTTCTGGCTCAGTGGCGGTCGTGTGAAACATAAATGCTCCTAAATTGATTTTTAAATGCTCTTGGGGACCTCGAGCAAGGAGTTGACCCAAGCGCAACCCTCTGGGAATTCGAATGCGACGACGAAGATGCGAAGATGCTGCCGTAATACGCAGCCCAAAAAGAAACAAAATCTGTATTTTTCTATTTAAGGCCATAACAATTTGTAAGCCTCACGTTTGTTTTGTTGGGTTTGGTTTTTTGGCGGTGAGGGGGGGGCCTAGCACATACACTTATTTGGCTAGGATGAGAGGCTGAGAAGACCAACGCAGCGCAAGGAGCTGGGAGAGAGAGCAAGACTCGACGCCTACAAAGAAAGGCGAAGGCGTTGCCGCTACAAATTCCCAGCTGGGTTGATATGAAATCACAAAAACATTGCATAAACATGCGACGGCAACGACGGGACAATGGGCCACCTAAATGAACTGATCGTAAATTGTGCGGTAGTTGTGCACAATACAATCAAAAAAGGTCCTCCCCGGAGTGGGGAGTGTTGCGGGCTGCGACTGTGAAGTCATAAATTTGTCCACTCTTTTTTGGCGTTTCTTTTATGCTAACGTACCGTAACGTTAACGTAAGAGAGCACGCCTGCAGGGAGTTGACATGGTCAAGATCATCTGGAGTTTGGGCAGGGTCTGCGACTGCCTCGATTTTTTGTTTTGTTTTTTTTGGGCATATCTGTGCGTCACACGCTGGGGAATTGGCCGGGGCTAAGCATGGTTAAGGCAGTTTTAAGTGTAATGAAACGAAATATACGACAATTATTACTTTAAGTTTTCTTCTCAAAGATTAGATAAGACACCTATAATGCTGCAGCTTGAATTAGATGACTAGAGCATCCTTATCACCGCACCGGGAGGCGAAGTCATTAGTGCTTTTCACACAGAAGCTTGCCAAAGTGGCAAGAGAAGCACAGAGAAGCAAGTAAATCGACTCATATTAAAAATGGAAAATAACAGAGCTGTAATGTAATCAATATTTCCCGTATTTCATTACAATAATCTCGATTATTCAAAAAATTAAAAAACAATTGCTGATTACGATTTTTTTAGTAATCATAATTGTAATTTGGAATTACGATTATTCAATGATTATTTCAAATTTAAATTACTTTTACAATTACTTGAATAATTGTACTTGTGAAGGGGGATTATTGAGCAATTGTGCTTGAAATGTTGAATTATTCATGTAATTGTAGGTGAAAAATATGATTTTTCACCAATCGAGATGGGAAAACCACGAATTTAATTGTTTGCTGATCATCGTAGTAAAATCAAACTAAGAAGGACAATATTTTAATTAAATTATGACCATTTCTTCTCTTTGTGAAGCGCGCAATTAACTTTAAAAGCCAAGAATTAAAAAAAAACCTATTTAAAATTTAATTCGCTTTTACAAAAACCCTATTGCATCCTATAGAAGGAGCGCATCTAAACCCGTTTACTGGCAGAGCCGAAGTTATCGTCGCTCTAGTTTTTTTAACTAAATTATGATTTACATGTAGCCCAAGTAACAGAAAATTGCACTGACACTGACTGACGCACTGCCCACTCAATATTAAGGAACAGTTGGGAAAATATTTGATGGCGATCAAATACAATACACCACTTACATCGTCAGAACCCTATGGAAAGAACGTTTTTATTCGCAAACATAATAAACGACTCAAGACGGCATTCACTATCTGATTTTTCGTTTGAGAAATTGGTTGTTATAAAATAAAATTGTAATTATCTTTAATCAAACCCATGTAATTAAAACCATGTGTGTGAGAATGGGGCTTATTTCTATGCAGTTGGGTATTTATTCCAAACATTGAATGCATGAGCATTCCAACTAGTAAAAAATTTCAGTTGACACCTAGAAATACATAAATAATTCAACATTTCAAGCACAATTACTCAATAATCGCCCTTTACAGGTACAATTATTCAAGTAATTGGTAAAGTAATTATATTTTGTAATAATCACTGAATAATCACTAATAATCGTAATTCCAAGTTACAATTACGATTACTAAAAAATCGTAATCAGGAATTGTTTTAAGTTATCTGAAAAATTGTAATGGGAATGGTAATGGTAATTGTGTTTACAGCTCTGGAAAATAATATGTAAAAACTACACAAAAATTAAGTTTTTCTACACATTTAAGAGGGATTATGCACCCATTACGTTTATGTAACCAGGTTTAAGGTCAACTGTTCGCACTACACTACTTGCACATGGAAGTGTGTGGTGTAGGGAGAGGGGAGGAAGGGGCATGGAAGGGGGAAGTCTTCCTTCTAAACAGCCTACAACTTTTCTTTCTTTTTTTCAATACCCTTTTGACTGGCGTTCAAACACATAGCTTCGCTTACCTGGTCTCTGCAATTTAAACACAAACGCCGGCATCTCAGCCCATACGACTACCCAGCACTCGCGCGGCATAACCTCAAATCATTGTAATAAAGTGAAGCGACAAGCGATAGTTCTTGTAATGTATTTTTACATAGTAGAGCCTGTAGCATTTGGCTCGATAGCCTCGAAAACCTTCCTATCGCAACATTTGTCGACAACACGGCCATTCTTGTCCGCAACAAATGCATATACTCAGCCACAGATGCCCTTCAGGAGTACCTGAGTGGGTTTAGCAACTGGGCCGCTAGATGGAACATTGGCAATAATAAGGGCAAGTGTGCTTCGGTGACATAATCCACCCGTCGTAACACCTGCCCAGGAGTATTCCTGCAAGGTCAGCTTTTAGAGCATAAAGTAGCCCACAAATACCTTGGGGTGACACTGAATAAAAGACTGACGTTTGGACACCATGAACTCCAAGAACAAGCTGAGGGGACTCAGGAACAAAGTAAAAGTACTAATATACAAAGCTATGCTGGCTCCGGTATGGAGATACGGTCTACAAATTAATGGTATCCCGGCCAAGTCTCACCTGGCAAAGATTAGAGTGGTCCAGGCGAAAGTCCTTAGATGGAAAGGCAGCTGGAAATATTGGATAGGATCTTGAAGTTTCTATGGTTTGGAGATGTCATCAACAATCAAGCCGGAAAATACTTTGACAAGCTATCACACCATCCCAACAAACTGTCTGAAAACTAGCTAAAAAGACGCAGAGTTCAAAGAGTAATTCAAAGGAGAAGATTGAAGAGAGTCTTACCTAAGGACCTCGCCACTCGGCACCTCTAGACAAAACCCTTTACACCAAAATTTTCTTACACTAACACACTAAATACTTAATCTAAAACATTTTAACATTATCGCTTAGCCTAAATGGAGACTGCTAATTGGGTAGTAGAAGTCTAGTCATCAAAACACGTAGCATTTAGCATTTGAAATCCTGAACTTTTAGAAAACCTTTATTGTGTGTGTGAATAGCATCTTTCTAAATGAATGACATAGCTATTCTGTAACAATTTTGAGTCACAATTTTCGTTAAGAATTTCTACACTCGCATGTAGGTTTTCAATATCTACACGTTACTGTAGAAAATCCAGGGTTTCGTATTCAGCTTGCTATATAAAACAATGAAGAAAATATATAGGAAATATGCCAATTTTCTTATATCATGTATCCTTTGCCTTTAACTTTTCAAAATGGCTCGTTCCCTTTTTTTGTTTTCTACATGCGTCATGAAGTTTTTCTACATGCCACGTATAGCTTTCAGTTTTCTACATTTTTCGTGTAAAGTTTTATAGGGTGAAGTACGATTTGTTTCTACACTAATTTTGTTTTCTCGGTGTAGTGCTCTCCAGAGATCTGCAGCAGTCCTTGATAAGACCTAGATATTATCCACAATGCATGCTGTCTTTCCTCCACTCGTAGCATATTTGGGTAACTCTCTTGCAGTGACAATACTCCCTCCCTGCCCATTCATCTGGCTCATTTCTTTGTTTGTTGGGTTTGAAGCTGCCTTTCTTGTCGCGATTTCTCTCTCTTCTGATTACAAGAACAACTGTTCTGCTTAAGCGGTTACTTTTTAACAAAAACAAGTAAGGGCGCTGCAGTCGAGTTTCCCGATCACAAAATACCCTGTTCATTTGTTTTCATTTATTTGTTTTTGAATTTTTGAAGATGTCATCCTAAATGTAGGCAACACTTTTCTAGTCCTGATCAACTACTGGGGGGGTGCTCTTATCAGCTCAACTGTTTCGCTTATAGCTCCGGTGTTTTTTGTCCGATCTGATTGTACTTTTCAGAATAGATAGATATTGGGCCTAGCTTGATGTATACTAAACCACGAGGCTCTAACTTGAAAATTGTGGATCTGACGGCTTTTTAGGTCTAGGATTTCTAGAGGAGGTCCAGGTTTTTTGGGGATAAAAGGGGGACGGGGTGGAATTTTTCAAATCTGAAACAAACTTGATCTGCGTACAGCATAAATCTACCTTGGTGCAAAAATTTGTGGCTCTATCTCTTATAGTCTCTGAGATCGACGCGTTCATACAGACAGACAGACGGACAGACGGACGGACGGACAGACGGACATGGCTATATCGACTCGGCTGTTCATGCTGATCAAGAATATATATACCTTATGGGGTCGGAAAATTTTCCTTCTCCCTGTTACATACATTCGCACAACTTCATGATCCCCCTCCCATTTTCAATGGGAACAGGGTATAAAAACAACGAAAGCCAAATGATACATACTTAAGTATAAGCAAAGTGTGCGACTGCCACACGAAGACGTAAACAACCAACGAAACCTCAGTCAATGCAGATACCATAATCTTGACACCTGATCAAACAAGACAGTCAGTCACAGGAATAATAATACGATAGTTAGACTGGACTAACATGGTGAAGCTAACTTTATGGAGTTCTCTTAGTAGGCGAGAGAATCAGGTGAGATTCTAAACCTTCATATTATAAAACGTCTTGATTTTGCCTTGAATATTCCGAGTACTAAGGGCACTTTATGAAGTTAGCTTCACCGTGTAAATCTAGTCTAAATGAGTGATTGATTTGACTGCATATTTTGGGTGTCACGTGACACCGCTTACGCTTTTACAGCGAGTGCACTCGAGGTCTAGAAAACAGGCTAATTTTTCCGTCCTCCCCACCTGAGGATTTCTGGACCTTTCAAAGTTGTGGATAAATTTCGCATTTTAAGTCCCTTGCGTTCTGAAAATTTATAAAAGCATGGAAGCTTGCTTCTGACACACCTCACCACAAAAGGAAATCAAAATCTGACCAATTGTTTTTTTAAGACTTAAAAAAAAGCTCGCAGTTGCCAGAGATCGACAAAGCAGGCTGATTGGCTGTTGGGACCTATGAAGAAAAGGCTTAAGCTTTCTCGTGTTCAGCAAGCAAAAGCTTTGCGTAGACTGAAAAGCTCGCAGTTGCCAGTGATTGACAAAGCAGGCTGATAAGCTGTTGGGACCTAAGAAGAAGAGGCTTAAGCTTTCTCGTGTTTAGCAAGCAAAAGCTTTGCGTAGACGGAAAAGCTTGCAGTTGCCAGAGATCGACAAAGCAGGCTGATAAGCTGTTGAGACCTAAGAATAAGAGGCTTAAGCTTTCTAGTATTCTCGAAGCAAAAGCTTTGCGTAGACTGAAAAGCTCGCAATTGCCAGTGATCGACAAAGCAGGCTGATAAGCTGTTAGGACCTAAGAAGACGAGGCTTAAGCTTTCTCGTATTCTCGAAGCAAAAGCTTTGCGTCGACTGAAAAGCTTGCAGTTGTCAGTTATCGACAAAGCAGGCTTATAAGCTGTTGGGACCTAAGAAGAAGAGGCTTAAGCTTTCTCGTATTCTCGAAGCAAAAGCTTTGCGTAGACTGAAAAGCTCGCAGTTACCATGAATGAAAAATAAGAAACTCTTACTTATTGAGAGTTCTTTTAGAATTATAAACCTAAACCAGGCCTCAAACCAAACACGATTTTGAGTTGAAAGAACAGAATGGTGCAAAAATCGCCTGCGTCTTGATGATCGGTAATAATTCACGGTTGAGTGCTCTCCAACTGCTTCATTAGGAAGCTCTGCTTGAATAAACACAACATCCCCTGCCCTGCGCCCAGAATTGATCAGTAGCCAAAGCCAAATGTTCAAAATGTTCCACAGACCCTTGGGCAAATTTTTTGGAACTTCTTGCGAGAGCCTGCAAATCAAATGCCATAAACAAAGTAAAGCTCAAGATTTTAATAAGCAGTAGCCGTTGCCATAACAATTTTAATTGAATTTTAGGCCAGTTGGGTGTGGCCGATCGGTCGCTTGGTCGCTTGGTTGGTTGGGGCGGCTTTAGAAATTCTTCAAGCCGAAGGAAAATGTCGAAACATAAATTAATATGCAGGCAGGTAACAGCAAACAGCAATAGGCGGAACAACTGCAACGCAAGGCCAGTAGCCGGGCCAAGTTTATTGATGTTGCTGCTGTTGCTCATGTGGTTAGCCGGCAGCAACATGAGCAACATGTTTGCCCAAAGCTTCGCTTAGACAATTTTCTAATAGAAAATTTCTGACAAGTGTGTGTCCATGCAGGGGCCATAAATTGTTGATGGTTTCGTTAATACTCTAGGCTCGAGGAGAAGGAGGAGGAGGAGCAGGACGAGGAGGAGGCGAAATTCCTTAATGTTTTAGGCTAGTTCTAGGGTATACGAAACTTCAGTTTGCACTTTCTTTTCGCAGCCTTAGTGGTTGGTTGGCTGGTTGGTTTTCTGTATGTTTACTGGAACATGCAACGGCAGCAACATGACCGGCAACAACAGCAACAACAAATTCAATTCGATTTCCTTATTGATGCTGGCGAATTCTATTTAAATTGTTGCAAGGAGTATTCTTTGGAGTCGTCCACCTAATGGGCAGTTTGTTGCTTATTTGAAAACTTGTGCTTGTTGCTGCTGTTATTAGAGGTTGCTGCGGTGCAGTGTGCTGCTCGGTTGTTGCCTGGGCGTTTAACCATTATTATATATTGGCCTCATGCTAGTCATTCGTTTGATTTTTCCTTTTTTTTTCTGTTTTATTTTGTTTTGTTTTGTGAGTAGGCCGGCCTCAGCCTCTGCAATTTATTCTGCAGGCTTCTCGTGGGCCGTGCTGTTGCCAAGACATTGATCTAATAAATGTTGCTGGTGGTATTTCGTTTTCTTCTGCCTTACATCTGCAACTCAAATTGCCTTTTGCGTAGTCGTACTCGGGTTTGATCCACTAAACCAATAATGCCAGAGAGTTGACCCAGTTTCCCATTTTTTTGTTGCTGATGTTGTTGTTGTTCGCCTCCCCGGTTGGCTTGTTATGCGAATTTTGTGGTAATTATAGGAATAGAGGTAAAAACATAGTTGTCTCAAGCCTACACACACAAGCAATTTGCAGGCGAAATTCTACAAATTGAGCGAGAGAGAGGAGGGCGGCGCGGCAGAGAGAACGAGGACCACAAAGTTTTAACAACTTTTGATAATTGGGCCGAGATATTAAATGCAGAATTGGAATGATGTTGTGGGGGATGTTTGTGTTGTCAATTTGAGGCATCAAATAACCAATTGCACTTTACACTTGGATATCTGATTTGAGGCAGAGTAGTTATTGGTAGAAGTCTCTGTTAAAATATCCTCTGAAGGGTATTAAACTGGCCATTTAAGTATTAAGTATACACTAATTACGTTAATTTGGAAATTTAGACGCCTTGTACTTGCATCCACTCTGGCTTTCTTGCAAAAGCACTGACTCGCGTGAATTTGACAAAGAAGGCCACATATCAACACTACACAGAGAAAAGAAAAAGATATTACAAAATATCCATTGGATGATTTTCCGTATCCATTTGAACTGAAAATCATCCAAAGGATATGAAAAAATATCATCATATGAATGGTTTTCAACTCCGTTGGATGATTACAAGGTTATTAATATCCAAATTCAGATTTTTTTCTTCTGATTTTATTTTATTATATTATTTCTGAACATTTCATAAATGTTCAACGAGACACACACTGCTCACATTTCAGGAAAAAACTGGATAATTCTGACTGACTGTTTTGCTAGAATTAGAATGAATATTTATCATTTACAGAGTTCTACGCCTCAGTACTGAAGTTAGAAGTGATTCAGAGTCAAATATAGCAAAAGATTCTTAGGCTATGAACTTGAAATTCAGGATCTGTGGGCTTAAATCCAACTCCATTTGGATATTTTACCGTCTTAAACCGGTTTCAAACGGATGTATAAGCTGTTTGGAGACTTATCCAGGTTTATAAAGTGAGTGCAAGGTATTTAACATATCTCAAAAATGATTAAGCTATGTATTAGCCGAAAATTCGGTGTGTGGGATTGACATATGACTGTAGTTTCATAAATACTTTGCCAACATGTTTGGGAACAATGGTCGCGTTCAGCAGCAGAACTTGCTTCCTGATGAATTATACATTTTCATTGAATTTTCTGATGAACTTCAGTGATAAAGTATCATTACATGAGATGGTAAAATCGCTCCTTTCAAATGAAAATGCTAGACAGAGAAAGCAAAATATGTTGAAACTACATAAGAATGTAGATTTTCTACACGTTTGATAGGGATTTTGCATACACTTCGTTTCTACTTGCTACTTGCTTTACTTCTATTATTTCTACATGCGGCATGTAGATAATCGCACATAAACTATTTACATAGAGATTGTAGGGATGGAGAAGGGGAGGAAGTGGAGGGGAAAGTATTCTACTGAAAAGCCTACTTAAATTTATTTATAATTTATCTGGTATTCGAGTTCACAACTTATTTGCCTTGTCTTGGGATTTTAAACACAAATGCCGGCATCTCGGCATTCGGAATAAATTGAGGCAACAAGCGACAATGAGACAAGGGTATCAACAACACGTTTCTTATAGATTTTCTTTACGACATCCTTAAACTTACATATTACGTGGGAAATACAGTTTTTTAATTAATGTTAGCAGAAATTTTCATCAATATCTAAAAGTTAATGTAAATAACATAAATTTTTGTTTGATTTTAAGATTTTAGTATGGAAAATCTAGAAGGTTTTGGGAAATAGGCTGCTTTTTCCATATTGTGTACTTTTCAACAGTAGTCGATTCTCTACATGTCTACGTTTAACTAGCCGTTTTCTACATTTAGCGTGTGAAATTTAATAGGGCGAACTATTCTTCGTTTGGGACTATTTTGATGTATCTGTGTCTCTACAGCTTAAGTTGTATCTTACTAATTAAAACTTAAGTTTGAATACTTTAATGCAATTTCCATGTTGCCAACGTCTGCTCTGCCTCAAAAAAATTGTCTTCATCGAGTTAAAATCCTTCTGTTGAATACCGTCAATCATATGCCGAGTTTTAGCAAGTCATGAACCATTTGTGCCAATTTTTACACTACGACGGGGGTTTTTATACCCGTTACTCGTAGAGTAAAAAGGGTATACTAAAGTCGTGCAAATGTATGTAACAGGCAGAAGGAAGCATCTCCGATATCATAAAGTATATATATTCTTAATCAGCATCAACAGCCGAGTCGATATAGCCATGTCCGTCTGTCCGTCCGTCCGTCCGTCTGTATGAACACCTAGATCTCAGAGACTAGAAGAGCTAGAGCAACCAAATTTTATACGTAATCTAGTATTGTCTGTAGGCAGATCAAGTATGTTTCAGATTTTGGCCACGCCCCCTCCCGCCCCCGCAATAAAAAATATTGAATAACTCCCACAATTTTTAAGATATTGAGCTCAGATTTTGCAGTGTAGTCTATGTGGCCAATGTCTACAATCTCACAAGTTTTTAAAAGGATCGGATAATAAATGGCCGAGTTAAAAAAATTTTGCATACTTATCCGAGCTGAGCTGAGTAACGGGTATTTCGAAGTCGGGTAGGGCAGACTTTAACTTACGCTCTCGTTTTTTTTTTTTGTAAAATCACAAGCTGCAAACTATTCAGTCTGGTAATAATAAGATCTTAGTTAAAGTACAAAATATGTTAGATTGAGTACAAGATAGACTTAAAATGAGAACTATTTTTAAAGGCGGAGTCAAAAATCCCAACTGTTTCTAACAGTTTTGTTATGAAGTGATGGTATATTTCTGATCTAAAGTAATTCTTCCTTGGTCATTGGTTAATTCATGGCCCTTGGTGAATTCCAGATATTTTTTGTTCAATAGTATTGATTGATTAATTGTATTGAATCAATACAGATACCTGGTTTTAAAACAAATTGGAAATAGCTTTTGTATTTTAAGGGCTTAAACTAAGAAGAATTTGTACTTGTTTCAAGTATTCTCATTGTTTTTCTGGAAAAATGTTGGGTTTTGGGAAAGATTATTTTATAATTATTTTGAGAGTTAATCGGACTTGGCTTAACATCATTACCGCTTATAAGTTTCTTAAAAAGATTTTAAAATAATGTTGAATATACTTAATACATCCCGAAACAATCTTTAAATCAAGTATTTCGCGACTTAAAAACTCGTACTTGATTTAGGTATTTTGTACTTAAATCAAGTAAACTTACCGCACTATTAACACCTTTTTACTTAATTTAAGTACATAGTTCTTGTGTTTTTTTTTGCTGAGTGTATGACATTATTATTTATCTGAAATTGATCTTAACTTTCTTTGTGTGTGCTTCAATTATTTAGACCTGTTCTCGCTTTCGTTCAATCGGATTTGCCAAAACAACTGAGTTCCAAGAAGCAATTAAAGATACGGTTGAAACACTTGAAAGAGTCGAATGCGGTTGAATGGAAAGTTGAAGCTAAAAGACAAATAATACAATAATATTTTGGAAATGGAATCGCTTATCAATTCGGATTTTGCAGCAGTTGATTGATCATTAAAATGGGAGAAGAATTAATGGAATTAATTTGTTTTTACAATCAGTAAAAATGACTAAAATATTTATAAGAAAAACCGACTGACTTAAAAGCGCTTTCAATTAAGCAACTAAAGCAGATTGTACTTAAATTATATTATACGAGTACCTAGATTATAAGTCTGCAGGATCACATGGGTACAAGCTGGCATGTGGCAAATGTAAGATATCGATTCCCAGTAATTTTTAGACATTTTCGTCTAAAAGGTTTCATTTCAAATTAAAAGTAATTGTCTTTTTATGTGAAGTTTCACAAAAAACTAGATTAGATGACAAAAATATAGAAATTTTAGACCGACAGACTTAATGAGTAAGGTTTTTCATCCTAAAAAAAAATAGAGGAAAGTTCACTTCGGCTCGTCCGAAGTTTGTATACCCTTGCAGCACGTTTTTTAACTAATTTGAAGAACATGGCCACTGATAACAAAAAAGTTTTTTCCAATAAGACTACTTTTCTGGCTCTACTTTTGTATGACAGCTGTACCATATAGATGTCCGATTTCGACCAAATTTGGCCGAATTATGGAAAAGCATTAACAACTAGTAAACACGGGGTTTGGAGACGATTGCATAAAAAAAAAAAAAGTTTTTCTCACTAGAACTAGTTTTTCGACCGATCGTTCCTATGGCAGCTATATGTTATAGTAATCCGATCCAGCCGGTTCGACAAATGTGCAGCGTATTTGGACCAGAAGACTTCGTGCAAAGTTTGGTGGCGATAGCTTTCAAACTGACGGAGGAGATAGAGAGGGACAGTCGGAAATGGCTAATTAAACTCAGCTCGTCGGGCTGATCAACAATATATATACTTTATGTGGTCGGAAATGCTTCCTTCTATGCGTTACAAACATCTGGACAATTTCAATATACCCTCTGCAAGGGTATAACAAGTAGCCGATATTATTCTTGACATACATAGTTTAGTTTAAAGTCCGAACGATTATACGAAAGTATCTGAAGATTTCTGTAACACCCCCCAAAACAATAGTTTCTACTTCTATAGCAACGGAGATGTCACAGAAGAAATGTCTTTGCACTGTTAGTTCTGCAGATCTATATTGCAAGCTTTAAGGATTCTTTGGCCTAGTTTTAGAACTTAAGACTTGAGAAAATCAACTCTTTTTCTCAGAAAAAGCCATTTATTTGTTGATAACCAAGTTTTCTTCGAAAGCTACTTCTTCAAAATTCTAGAATTTTTTTGTTTTAAATAAAAATTTTTCTAAAAACCATTAAAAAAATTTAGTATTCGCTGTTTTCAATAACAGAAGGTTTTCATTTGTGTTTCCTTTAGAAACAGAAAGCGACTACTTAACGCTTACTCTTATATGTAGTAAGCAAGTAAGCTGAATCTTGAATGGCTTTACATATTTTTCCAGCCACATGAAGTGATAAAACCATTCCCCATTTTCTTTCGTTTCCCTAATTTTCTCAGCCTACGCCCTTCTAATCAATGAATTATAAATGCCTGTCCGTTGGTCACCTTTCGCCCAATCCCAACTGCCGATTTATGGCTCAACTTAGCCTTTGGTAAGTAAAAGTACGTGAGTTAAGTATGCCAAGTTGGCGATCTGTTAGAAGATATGCTAAAAGCTTAGGCCAAAGTGAGTGGCCTTCCCACTGCCTGGCAAACAGTCGACACTTCAGCTAATGACTCTTCGCGTCTGTCTGCTGCTGATGCTGCTGCTCCTTGGTCAGTGTTAATTTGCGGTCATTAGCCAAGTTCTTTTTTTTCCCCCTCTGTTTGTGGGACTCTCGACTTCTGCCGTCTCCTTCGCTGCGTTCAATCAATTTGCGTCTGTGGCTCGTTGCAAGTAAAAGCCTTTCCACACAATGCATTGTTAGCTCACAATGGGCTTTTGTTAACGGTTAAATTACACTTGATGCCTGGTCTTTTAGGCTAATGATGCGTATGAGAATAAATGCTAATTCATTTGCACTCTGCACCGCGGCTGATTTATTTATGCAAAAACCCATGAAGGTTGAACAATAAATAATGAATGGGTCAAATGGGTCGCTTCGGGGGAATCTGGAGAGATGGGGAATCAAATGCAGGTGCTGAGTGGCACTATCACTAAATTAAAAAGCAGCCACCGCCTCCGACTTGCTAACCCAAATCTGCTGGCAAAATGCGTGCGATTCGAATTTCCTTTTCCTTGAATGGCCAATGGCCAAAACACCTGCCGAGCGGGGCCAACAAATTTCACTTATTGCCAATTTGCTGCCAATGAAATAAAATACATTTTTTTCTGGCTTTTGCCCATAGCCAAAAACCTGACCGTCTGGCACACACAGCTCTCAGCGAGCAGCTCTCAGTGGACAGCAGCCGATGTGGACTGTGCAATAAATAAATTGCAAAATTTATTTGGCGGCACTTACGCGTCGCTTTTTTTTTCATCGACTGCATTTTCCATAGTGATTTATTTGCATCGATTGGGCAGGCAGCACGTTGAGCAGGGAGGGGGGCGGTGGAGATGGACAGAAAATATCAATAAAAAAATAAATATTCTAGGTTATGGTTAGAGTTAGAGATGACTGGGCAGAGGAGTGCGTTACTTGCCATGCGAGAAAGTAACAGGTTAATGGTTTTGGATACTGTATTGCTCTTAAAATATTGGAAATTTGTTAGAAAATCTTGATTAAGTCTCGAGCTGAAACATCAAACGAAAATCGATGATATGAATTCCTCTAAATGAAGCCCTAAACGGTTAAGCTTGCCTCCAAGGTTTCCTTTAACATCTTAACTAAGACACAACTACCTCAGACAAACTGATAACAACATGTTTTTTGTAGTTTTTAAGGAAGTATTGGATGTTAGATTTTTATACTTTAGAGTATATTAAGTTTGTGCAAAAGTATGTAACAGCCAGAAGGAAGCATCTCCGACCAAATAAAGTATGTATATTCTTGATCAGCATCAACAGCCGAGTCGATATAGTCATGTCCGTCTGTCTGTCCGTATGAACGCACAGATCTCAGAGATGGTAAGAGATAGAGGTTTGACATGTATCGAACATATGCTTCTTATATCTGCAGGCAGATCAAGTTTATTTTCAATTTTGGCCACGCCGCCTCCTGCCCCCGCAATTTAGAAAAAACGTCATATCATTCGTTCATATTTAGTAATCGGGATAACTTATCGATCCGCCAAAGGAATGGTGAAGATCGGATGAACGGTTGTCGAGTTATGATCAAAAGATTGTTCGCTGCTGCAGAGCAATAGCAGCGCTGCTTTCAGCTGCTACTGCAGCATCAAAATTTATGCTGAGTGTATAATTTCGTTGGTACAGATTATGTTATAGTCGGACTAATGATCGACTTTCTTTCATGTTTTACCTAAACAGCTGAAATGTGTACTAAAGGGTGATTTTTTAGCTATTATCTCTTTGGCAACATTGGTTTAAACAGCTCACGCACGTTTCGTGTTTTGTTTCACTGTCAAACATCTTCAGTTTGGTCTATAATTTAACCATGAATCGTCTTACAAACGAACAACGCTTGCATATTATTGAATTTTATTATCAAAATGCGTGCTCTGTTAAGGGGGTGGTAAGCTCAAATCGCTCGAAAAAATTCACTTTTGTGTGAACTGTACTTTTCAAGTATGACATTTAAAGAATGTTGTATAAAATTTTCACGAAGAAATATTAAAAAACACGGCAATGGCAGCAAATATTCGGAAGTCTCTCGGAAAAAAGGTGAATTGCGGTGCCCCTCATAACTTGGTGCTGGATCATCCGAAATTAAAAAACCAAAACTTATTCGTTAGATAATAGTTTTCCCCTGGTAACGCTGTCGAGTTTTTTTCGAAATTTTAATTTTTCACTTTTTTGGAAAATTTTGAAGTGAAAAAATTGTTTTTTTTTGGAAAAAATTCGGCTAATTTTTTATTGTAAAAAAAAAATTAATTAACAAATTTGAAAAAAACTCGACAGCGTTACCTCGTAAATTATGTTCAGAAATAGTGTACAAAATTTCAAAATGATCGGTTCAGTAGTTTTTATCGGGGCACCGACTTTGAAAACGTGATTTGGGGGAAAATCGCTTTAAAGTTTTGAACACTAAAAAATTACCAAGTCAAGTCAAGTCAACTGAAACAACTAAACGACTAATGACTAACATTTAGTTTAGTTTTTGTTCATTTCTCTAAGCCTAGTTGATCAAATTATATTTTATGAACACTATTTCATTTTTAGTTTTTATGATTT
Organism: Lordiphosa fenestrarum; assembly: GCA_035044985.1. NCBI lineage: Eukaryota > Metazoa > Arthropoda > Insecta > Diptera > Drosophilidae > Lordiphosa > Lordiphosa fenestrarum. The sequence goes on from JAWNNO010001799.1 coordinate 285,357, forward strand.
GATTCCGTAGTCGTAGTCAAAAAATCATTTTGGCTTAGTCAATAGTTAAGTCATTTCGAACCCTGGTTTCAACAAGACGGTGTCACATGCCACACAGCACGCTCAACAATGGACTTATTGAGAGGCGAGTTCGGTGAACATTTTATTTCACGTTCGGGACCGGTCAATTGGCCGCCTAGATCGTGCGATTTACGCCTTTAGACTATTTTTTGTGGGGCTATGTTAAAGCTCATGTCTATACAGACAAGCCCGCTTCAATTGACGCATTGGTAGACAACATTGAAGCATTTATTCGTGAGATTCCGGCCGAAATGTTGGAAAGAGTATGCCAAAATTGGACTAAGCGGATGGACCATTTGAGGCGCAGTTAAGGTCAACATTTGCATGAAATAATCTTCAAAAATTAAATTATATGGACCGTACTATCGATTCAAATAAAGATTTCATGTATTTTTCTGAATTTTCTGTGTTTTTTTATGAAAAACTTTCCTATAGCTCTTAAAAAATCACCCTTTAGAAGATGTGAAATCAACCCTAAGATTTGAAAACTAATTGTTAATCTCATTAAGAGAAAATCCAATAAATACTACAAGAAGTTACAAAAAACGAGAAAGCTAAGCTAAATTCGTCTGTGCCGAAGTTTTAATACCCTTGCAAGTGCTCGCTTAAATATTTTTCCGTTTTTCCCATTTTCCGACCGATCGTTCGTATGGGATCTATATGATATAAACAACCGATTTGGACAAAAACTTGTAGAATTATGTAAAAACATGCGAAACAAACAAATACAAAATTACAGGATGCTACCATTAAAAATAAAAAAGTTTTTCTAACTAAGACTGTTTTTCAGACCTATCTTTTGTATGGCAGCTATACCATATAGTTGTCCGATTTTAATAAAACTTGGTAGAATAATAAAAATGCATAGAAAACCTATGAATACAAAGTTTGGAGACGTTTTCATTGGAAAGAATAAAGTTTTTCATACTAAAACTTGTTTTCCGACCGATTGTTCCTATGGGAGGTATGAGATATAGTCATCCGATCCGGTCGGTTCCGACATATTAGTAGTGTGCAGCAAAAAGAAGACTCTGTGCAAAATTTCAGCTCGATAGCTTTAAAACTAAGAGACTACTTCGCGTAGAAACAGACAGACAGACGGACAGACAAAGCTCAATCGACTCAGCTCGTCGCCCTGATCAAGAATATATATAGTTTATGGGGTCGGAAATGAATATTTCTATGCGTTGCAAAATTCTGGGCAAAATTATAATACCCTTTGCAAGGGTATAAAAAGGATTGAGACCGTTGCGCTGTCTTAGCAGCTTTTTGGGGTTGTAATGCGTTTAGCAAAGCGCTGGCGTCGATTGTTCGGCTGCTCTGGGATTTCTAAAAAGGCCTGACACTAACTTGTTCAACGCTTGGCTATGGCGATTGATCTGGAATTCTGCATGCAATGTGCTCAGCAAATTGTTGCCGTCGATTGCTCGCCTGCTCTGACGATTCGGCAGCTTTTGACGGCTTACCTAAAGCTTTCTGCTGTGTGAAAGTTTCCTATCCTTTCTTTACACTCATCCGTCTGGCTATTTTTGAGGTTCGAGACATGTTTGACTTTTATTTCTCTGGTTTATTTCTTTCTAACCTTTTACAGTACATCTATTATGCTATTATGCTTACACAGAAACCAAAAAGATCGAAAAATATCCATTTGGACTGGATATGAGCTGAAAATCATCCAAATGATATAAGAAGGATCAACATTTGGATGACTTTCAGCGCCGTTGGATGATTAAAAGGATATTTAAGACATATCCAGACCAAATGGATATTTTTTAATAATCTTTTCTGTATCTGTGCATAAAAATGTTAAAAATTATATAAATTTCGAAAAAGAAAGTATTTAACTTTCTAAATCTCAGGTTATCTATCATTTCAGCGAGATTGAGGAACAAATATGCAAAAGATGACCAAAGCTAAGACCGGAATTATTCTGGTTGACTTACCCAATTTTCTATGATTTTACTTTTATGGTCACTTTTATCCCCTCACCACTCACCTGTCGTGTCACCACACAAGTCACAGCTACTTCCCACAGCATCTCCATTCGCTGCACTCAACAGCTTCCAGCTGCGTTTTCTGCGAATCTCTCTTACTCTCTCTCTTCCTCTCTCTCTCTGGCAACTCTCCCACCGCGACGCGTCGGCCTTTCGGGCATTTTCAATTGATTTTCGAATTTATCAAACAGGAAGCATCTTTTGGCAGACGCAGAGAACTTGTTGGGAAGTGCGCGTGTCCATTTAACGGCATTTTATAGCCAAGAAGCCGAGACGCATAACGTCCAGTCCAGTGCGGCGCACCTGGCCAAATGGCAATAGGCAAAGTGATCGATGTGACGAGTTTCGCTTTAGTTTTTCTATTTTCTTCCAGCCAAAGTCTGTGGTCTGGTTGACAATTTGTCAATTGCTCGCCCCGTTTGACTGGGCTAATTTAACTGCTGGCTTTTAATTAGCCACCGCTAATTGGTGGGAATATTGATTAAGTATGGGCCATTAAAAGGAGACGACTGACAGAGGTGAATGCTTGGAGTTGGACTTTTAGAAATGCAAAACGAATCGGGAATGGGGAATGGTTTTGGGGAAATTGCACTGAATTAGATTGTTAACACGATTTCCAGAAGTTGCATTCTTAGTGTTGCTGTAAGGTATTTTGAAATTCGATATATTTATTAACATTATCCAATAACTTTGTACTTGAATTGAGTATAAACGGTGCCAATAGTATACTAAGTACGAAAATACTTGATTCAAGTACAAAATTCTTATTTCAAGTACGATTTTTTCAATCAGTACTTGGTTTTAGACTGCTAGCGATATACTCACCACATTTTGAATCATTTTAAGAATGTTTTGAACAAACTTTTAGATTGCCATGAATTAAGTCAAGTCCGTAAATGTATCAAAACAATATCAAAATATTTATGCTTAAAGTTCAGTTATATCTACAAAAACATTCTAGATCAAAACAAACCATTACAAAATGTGCCATATATTCTACAGCTTTTCCCCATTTGTTCTAAGACGAGGTCTCTCTGTATTGAACCAAGGATAACTGGAAATTTCCCAGGGCCATGTATTAATCACAGACTAAGGTAGAACTACTGTATCATTCATCACTCTATAACAAAAGTGTTAGAACCAGTTGGGAATCTTGAATAATTCGATATATTCGATGCACACTTTTTGGAGCTAGCTTTATAAGTCTGGCTTTTATTTAATCCAACATATTTTGTTATTTAAATAAGATCTCACCTTTCTTGAATTGTTCTTCTATCTCTAAGTATAAAATGTTATTGTTTCAAGAACGTTTGTTCTCATTTCAAGCATTTTAACAGGCGTTTATCGGCCTTAGAATGTTATGTACTCATTTTAAGTACAAACCAGAACGAATCATACTTGAAATTTTAACTATAAAACGGTATAAATTCTATCCCAATTATGTTAGTGTAGAGTATAGCATACTTTGAAGCGCATTTATCATGATTTTTTAAGCAAAGAAAGAAAAGAAAGTGACTCTCTCAGTAGTTGGCCTTTTAAGCCAGCGAAATCGCTCTTTCGTCGCAATCTTTTCCATTTTCTGGCAGAATTCAGCACCCTGCGATCCTCTGCGAGGCTAGAAAGCATTATAAATAGTCACCTTAAGCCTATAAGAAACTTTTTATATTTGGATATAGAACAATTTTCATCTGAGGGATAAGAAAAAACTTATTTTGGGTAAAGAAAACTTGCTTCACTATAAATCGTTTCTAATAACAAACCAAAAATATTCGTTTTCAATAGTTTAACCAAGTTGCATTAACCTAATTGAGTATAATTCTACAGCGGCTTAAGTTGTCTGCTATTCTTCTGATTTGGCCCGATATTTGTATTACAACAGATTAATAACAAAAGCATAGGCGAGTCTTCTGTTAATTCAATATTTATCCACTCTTGAGTTAAGTGAAAAAGGAACGTCTTTTCAGGCTTTTTGTGATTCACAAGAATCAATTCAAAGAATGGAAGATAAAAGAGCGTTACCAAAGTTTTTTAGTTTCCCAGAGGAATTGCATTAATGCTTCCTTGGCTATTGTAGTGGTAGTGGTACTGTAGTGGCCATACGAAGGAACTTTTTTTCGAGGATTTTACCTTAGTGTGCTAAATTTGTTGGGTGGAATCGAAGATCCACATGGAAATGTCCCCCTGCCATTTATTTGTACGGCAGTTACTTCTGCTACGTACAGGTTACCAAAATCGTTAAATAATTTATTATTTAAATAGAAAAAACCTAAATTATTTTGCATTTGTTAATCTCTCAAATATTAAGCCAAATCTCTTGGCCCTGTTTTTGCTGTCAATTGGTTGTGGCGCCACGTATTGCCTTAACTGTCTAGCTCTTGGCCAAGTGCTTTTAGCGCCCAAAATGAGCAGTTGAGCAACTTACTAACTTGCGCTTACCTTGCAACAGATGGAGCTCCAAGTAAAGAATGAGACACAGAGGGCGCTGCAGTGTCACTGTAAAGGCCATGTTAGTCAACCGCTAACAGTTTCAAGTGCGACAAATGCAGAGAAAAAGACGCATTGAATTGGACAGGTTTAGAAGTATTATAAAAATACGCAAAAATAATTGGGATAGTTTATTTTAAAGGTAAGAAATAGAACTTGCCGATGATATCAAATAAACATTAAAAAGCTAAGCTAACTTCGTCTATGCCGAAGTTTTTATACCCTTGCAAGTGCTCGCTTAAATATTTTCAAATAAATACTCTTTTTCCCATTTTCCGACCGATCGTTCGTATGGGAGCTATATGGTATAGTCATCCGATTTGGCCAAAAATTTGTAAAATTATGCAAAAGCATGTGAAACAAACAAATACAAAATTGCAGGATGCTACCATTAAAAACAAAAAAGTTTTTCTAACTAAGACTGTTTTTCAGACCTATCTTTTGTATGGCAGCTATACCATATAGTTGTCCGATTTTCATCAAACTTGGTAACATTATAAAAAAACATATAAAACCTACGATTACAAAGTTTGGTGACGTTTCCAATGAAAAGAAAAAAGTTTTTCATACTAAAACTAGTTTTCCGACCGATTGTTCCTATGGGAGCTATGAGATATAGTCATCCGATCCGGTCGGTTCCGACATATTAGTAGTGTGCAGAAAAAAGAAGACTCTGTGCAAAATTTCAGCTCGATAGCTTTAAAACTGAGAGACTAGTTGGCGTAGAAACAGACAGACAGACTGACAGACAGACGGACGGACAAAGCTCAATCGACTCAGCTCGTCACCCTGATCAAGAATATATATAGTTTATGGGGTCGGAAATGAATATTTCTATGCGTTGCAAACTTCTGGGCAAAATTATAATACCCTTTAATTCTGTACCAACAAAATTATACGCTCAGCATGAATTTTGATGCTGAAGTAGCCGCTGAAAGCAGCGCTGCTAGTGCGCTGCAGCAGCGAACAGTCCTTTGATCATAACTCGACAACCGTTCGTCCGAGCTTTATCAATTTTTTGGCGAATCGATAAATAATTCAGATTGCTAAGTATGTCTAGAAGGTACGAACCATCTATCTTAAAAACTGTGGAAGATATGATGTTTTTTCCAATTTGCAGGGGCGGGAGGGGGCGTGGCCAAAATTAAAAACAAACTTGATCTGCCTGCAGGTATAAGAAGCATATGTCCCATACATATTAAACCTCTATCTTTTACCATCTCTGCGATCTGTGCTTTCATACGAACATACAGACAGACAGAGGGACATTGCTATATCGACTCGTCTGTTGATGTGCCTAGAAATAGGGGTTTTTATTCTAGGGTAATGGGTTTTAGCAGTTAAGTGGTTTTCTAGTGTAATTTGGCAGTGTGTTGTCAGTTGTTGCAGGTAGGCTACATCCTACGATTTGCCAGGTCAGCTGGGTGGATCCTTAGGAGTCTTCTCCTTGCCCTGATCCCATTGATCCTGCGCGTTCTGAGTAGTCGCCTGGCGAGGCTTTTTGGATGTGCCGCAACTTTATCTTTAGCTGTTTATGGTGTCGCCAACCATAGGGAAGCCACACTCTCTCTTTTTATGTCTCTGGTGCGGATGTACCACTCGGCTCCTGTGATTCGCCTCACTATTTTGGACTGGAAGACCCTGATTTTGTTTCGCGGCGATGCCATACACCTGGACACCATACCTCCATATTGGTGCCAGGATGACCTTGTAAATGAGGACCTTTTTCCTAAGCGAGAGCTTGTTATTGGCATTGAGTAACCAGCATATTCTCGTCGCCTTGTTGCAAAGCTTGCCTGCTATTTCGGCGGCATGCTGCTTGAAGGTTAGCCTCTTGTCACTCCCAGATACTTATGGGCCGTTTTGTGAGGAAGCACCTCTCCATGCAGAAAGACTCCAGGGCTTCTGTCGCTTCTGAGAGTGTGAGTGACACTAACACACTTCTCAGGGTTGATGGATATATTCCATCGACCGGCCCAGTTCTCAAACCTCTTGAGGTATTCTTGCAACGCGTCACGTGTCACGCATTGCCGCGTCGTCGGCAAAGATTGCTATGAGCAGGTCCTGCGGTTCGTCAACGGGTATGTCGAGAGCAGTAGGTATACCTGCAGTGCGGTACCTTGAGATATTTCCTGCTCGAATTCTCTTCTTCTGGGATGCAAGGCCATCCTGGACAACTCCAAATGTTCTGTCAGAAAGAAATTTTTTTTTTTTATGCTTGGTTGGTATTTATTGGATCTTCTCTTAAAGAGACTAACAATAATTTTTCAAATCTTAATCTAGAAACTATTTTAAGAACTATCCCCTATTGGAGGTAGTTTGTGTTCTACGGCCCTTCAAGTCAGTCGCTGGGTTGGTAGGTCGTTTCTTCGGAGGCGAGAATGCGTTGCCAGCATGGTGAGAGATTTTGCAAGTTGGTTCGGGTGGGCAAGAAGCTTCTTAGAATATTTGCGCTTAAGTTCCTCTATTTCAGTTTCAACCAGTGGGATGCTGAGGTCGTTGTGGATACAATCATTGCGAATGTACCATGGCGCTCCAGTGATGGTTCTAAGGATTCTCGACTGTGATCTTTGGAGGATGTCCACGCTGCTCGCACAAGCATTTCCCCATAGCTGCGAGCCATAGGTCCAGACAGGCTTTATGATGCTCTTGTACAGTAAGACTTTATATTCCAGCTTTAGAGGGGAACGGGAGTTAATTAGCCAGTGAAGGCTATTGGCTTAAGCTTTATCTGAAGTTTTTTCGAGTCTATGTGTTTGCGCCATGTGAGCCTTCTATCAAGGTGTACACCTAGTTATACAACATCGTTTGATTGCGGGATCAAAGTCGCGTTTAGTGATAGCTGGGGACAGGTGCTTCTGTTGAGTGTGAACGTCACGTGTTTACACTTTTGCTCGTTGATTTTAAAACGCCAGTTGGCCAGCCACTCTTCCACGTCGGTAAAATGGCTTGCCAGAAGTCTCGTGATCTGCTTAATATTGCCGTATCATCCGCAAAAGTACTTATTGTAAGTCGAGAGTCTGTTGGTATGTCGGCAGTGTATAGAACGTATAGGAAAGCACCAAGAACACTTCCCTGCGGTACTCCGGCTTCTGTGGTGAACTCTTCTGTTGTGTACTCATTTTGACGAACTGTAAATACTCTGTTACTGACGTAACTTTCTAGGACTTTGTGTGTATTTGGTGGAAGCATTGTCTTTATCTTGAATGTAAGACCGTCCAACCACACGCGGTCAAATGCTTGGGCAACATCTAGGAAAATGGCAGAGCAGTATTCGTGGTTTTTCAAACGCAGTCCGAATATCTGAAGCTATGCGGTTGACTTGCTCAATAGTCCCGTGTTTAGCTCGGAACCCAATCTTCTCAAAAAGTTTTGATAAGCAAGGTAGCAGACTAATGGGTCTATATGATGACGCTTGGGTTTTATCCTTTCCTGGTTTATGGATCATTATGATTGTGGACTTTTTCCATCGGGTTGGGAAGTATCCACATCGCAGTACTGCATTGAAAAGTCTTGAGATATATGTTATGGCAGGACTTGGAAGTTCTATAATCATTTTAGGCGTAATAAGATCATGTCCAGGCGCTTTTCTGGGTTGTAGATCTCCGATAGCATTTTTTATTTCAAGTGAATGAACTTTAATTTAGTCAGTTTGTGCGGCGATGGGAACCAATGGAAGTGCATAGCCATTAGTTGGTGGATTTGGCTGAAAAACATTTCTAAGTTGAAGTGCAAAGACATTTGCCTTCTCTTCGTCACTGCGGGCCCAACTTCCACTCTGGTCCCTTAAAGGCGTGTCTACCTTTGCAGGTGGCTTTATGCTTGCATGTGCTCTCCATAGGGGAAATTTGGTGCTTGTAGGCGATAGTTTTCTATGTAAGTAGAGCTGAAGATTGAGCGTTCCCTTGAGCTTGGCTAGTAAACCATCATGCCAGATGCGATCAAATGCCTGTTGGATATCCAAGTACTCCTTGGCGTGGAATACTTCCTCCTTTTGACTGCTGGGGTCTTCAGAATCCTTTGCCATAAGCTTCTTTCCATCAGCTTGTCAAATGCTGCGAGGAGACACATAGCCCTGTAGTAGTCCAGCTCATTTGGGGGCTTTCCAGGTTTGTGAAGCATCACTATGTTGGCTTTTTTCCATGCACTATGGAAGTAACTGAGTCGTAGGGCTGCGTTGAAGATGAGCAACAGATTCGGGATGAGAAAACGGCCCTAAGTAATATTTCAAGCAATGAAATCGATACTTGCTATATAACAGTGCTTCAGCTGGAAAAGGTACAAGTAATACATATCTTTCTATTAGATCTGTCGATCTTTTGACCTTTTCGGTCAACATTTTTTCCGGAATCCGAATTCAGCCTGAGCATTATCTGTGCTAAAGTTCCGAAGTCTCAATACTGTATTATATAGTATATGGATTGCTTGAAATCGTATCAAAGCTATCAACTTTTCCATATGATTTGGCTTGAGAACAATATATATTTCTTCTAGCACCACACAGTTTAGGTTCATCTGTGCTTTGCATTACAAACAAGCTTCTGCTCCCAATTTGTACAAGATTTGAGAATCAATTTGCTCCGCTTAGATAGGAACAGAGTTCGATAACAACCCAAATCACAATTACGTGAATGTGTGATACTTTAACATTATTTATATTTAATTAATTATACCAAGTACAGGACATATTTCCCCCACCCACTCACATTGTGTGCCCTGCCAGTCGCAGTCGCCTCATCCTCGCCACCCCGTTTTGAGCTCTGGCTTACTTGATAGATTGTCTAAATGTGCTGCGTATGAATGAATGACTGAATGAATGAGCCAGAATGCTGGGCGATGTGCTGCCTGATGCTTCCACTGAGATTGATGGCCAAAATGGCTGTTGAAACAACGTCGACGACGACGACGACGACGAGTACCGACGAGGAGGTGGACGAGGAGGCGGCAGCCGCTCAATGAAGAAAAATAATCACCAGCATCATTTATTTTCCGTTTTGCCTGCCTGCCGCCGCCGTACAGCACACATCAATCTTTGGCAACAGCAACAACAACAACAGCAACAACAAGAGCCAACCAACTATCGACCATGACCATGGCTGGGCTTGGTGATGTATACTTTCTGAGCTTGACAGCTTCTGACATGGACATGGACGAGAGAAGCTTTGGCGCAGCTGACAGACGACTTTTGACGTTTGCCTGCAATTAACGAGGCTCAGTGTTGAAAAATGACTGCAGCTGCAGGTGAAAATGGCACAGCAGAGTGTTGGTTAATGACATGACAACAGTTGGACTTGCGCTCAAGTCATTTAAATCATTAATTTCAATGGCGACGACCCCACACACACACACAGGCACATCACTCACCCGACCCGTAGAGAGGCTCGTCCTCGTTTGCTAAGACTAATTTGTAGCTCTCCGCGGGGACGCCCACTAAGTCAGCATACACTGTGAAGAATTTGGTGGCTGAAATAGATTTGCAAATGTTGGAAACTAACTAACTAATAACTACGCACGCGTAGTCACTTATACAAATGAACAAAATCTGAGCGAATGAGAACCAACAGAAAACGAAAGAGTAACGGTTTATTGCCTTTACCTATGTGTGTGCTTGTGGCTGTCTCTTACAAACGCAATCATTCGATGCACAACAACAAATGTTACATGTTAACAGTTGTGTTCAATTCTGTGAGGAGATAAACAGAAGGTTGAAACATGCGTAGTTCTTCCTCCTTCTTTCGTGTTGGAAAGGCTAGGCGTTGCAAATCAAGCCAACATTTTTGTAATTTTTAAAAGCTAGAGGATGTCCTACGTAAGAACAATGACTCCTTAGTAGCTGGAGGTTAGGTTGGTTGAGCCTGGCTCCTCATAAGGCCGAAACGGTCCCTTTTAGCAGCCGAAAACGTGTGTAAAATGCCCACATAAGGATGACAGACCATCACATTAAGTCAAAGGTGGCTATTTAATACCTGAGGGATAAGCTGGACAATGGGCCTAGCATTAAAATAAACTTAGCATTCGCAGAGGAAAAGGATATCAAAGAAACGAAGGCTTTAGGCGTACATTGGTTGATTTCGAAAAAGAATTTGGTAGATGACTGATCTGCAACGTAGTCAGGTGGATCAATAGGCAAGCAGCACCTATATGAGCCCTTGCGTGCCATGACCGTGCCATCTTACAGTCTAGTATGCAAAAGGTGGTGTGCTCAACGAGTTACCCTACTTCTAGCTGGAATGGTGCCGGTTAACCTGTTAGCGTTGGAAGTCAGGGAGGCAGATGAACATTGACGAGATTGTAGGCGAAATGAAGGACTTCTACCAACGGCAGGTGGACTTGAAGATGGCCGTGAGTTGGTAGACAGCTTCAAGTTGTATCTCTATAGAATAGATGCGTTTTGCACACACTGAGCTTGGACCAGGGAAGACGCAGAGCATGCATATTTTGTCCCTCCGAGGCTCACTGCCGAACGGGAAGAGCTTTGGCTTGGTATTGAGAGGTCAATTCACAGTCATTGACTCGATGGACATCCTACTTAGCTCGCCAAACAATTAGAATGATGCTTGGGTGTCGCAGAAAGACAGCACAGTTCGAGCTTAATCCCTGGATAGGTATATAGTGGAAGACTTGGTGACATCTTCTCCTCGTAAAGTAACACTTCCCTACAATCCCAGAATTCTTTGGAATCAATTTTTGCTCAAAAACACATGGAATTATGTTTTAGCTTGTTATCCGAACTCGACTTGATTCCATGGTAGCAACAAATTTTTAAGGCTCGAAACTCGTACTTGAATTGATCTTGAAATCTGCTTGGTGCTAAGATTTCAGTGATGAAGTAGAGCTCCATCTTCGAAGTGCACCCAAATAAGTTTCCAATAAGAGCCACAAGTTACTATCCGTTTTTAACAGACTTCAGCTTTTTCCTCATGTCAGCATTGCTATGACTTTGCTTATGTATGTGTACCCGATGCGCAGACTTTAATCTGGAGAAAAACAACCATAATAGAGAAATTTAGATCCTCTCATATATTCATAGCAACGCTAAACGCGCTTAGCAACAATAATTTCACCTCTAAGCTCGTCCTAGAAACAAAGATTGAATTGGACCAACTAGGCAGCAGGAACAACCTGGATACCGGGACACAACAACATTCCCGAAAACGAAATGGCAGACAAGTTGGAATAGAATACGCTTCGCTTAGAACAGCCTCCTGAGTAAACACCAAGGGCATGAGACAAGCAAAAGTATTAGTTGTGAACCTTAACCATAAAAGATTCCAAAAAATTGATCCAACAAGGAAAGAATGTCCTCAGGACCCTGCCACCCTGTACAAGTGGGGAATAACAAACATTCAACTATGCAGATTCTGTGAAGAGAAGGAGGAGTCCTCCGAACACACTGCGATGCTATGGCGAGGCGCAGATTCAACAGATTTGGGGATTTCAGCTTACACCCCAACAAGATTAGTTGCCTAGAACCCACGAATATCCTGGCATTCGTACAGGAAATTTGACTGCTAGGAGAGTTGTAGCTTACACCAAGTGTACTGATTTCGCCCTACTGTATTGGGGAGAGGTTTTCTTGCTCTCGGTTTATGCTTGATGTAATCTCGAGACAGGATCATTTGATTTTCAGGTATGGATCCGAGCTTGAAACTTGGGACGCCGTAAATAATATCGAAATTTCAACATATCGATATATCGTTATCAAATATTTAGCCAAGGCGATATATTGGATATACTATATTGAATTGAAGATACTATATGATTTTTTGAGTCACACATAGACCTTAACGTCCTTAATGAGGTCAGGTTCATGCCTTCTTTTATGTGGAGGTCTAGTAGTTCTTCCATTGTTTTAAGCAGGAATGAAGTGAGGCTTATGGGCCTGTAGTCTTTTGGCTGCACGTGACTGCAATTCCACGCTTTGGGTAGATACACAACACGTGCTATCGTCCAAGCCACAGGTACGTAACCCCACTCCAGGCAATCTTCAAAAATGGAATGTAGCCATGGTACGACTACACCTTTAGTCGTTTTTAGCATGGCGGGAATTAAGCCATCCAGTCCGTCCATCGGATTGTTCCTGGAGTGACTAAGTTGGTTGGGATGTTAGTTTCTCGAGTTTTTAGGTCCTGAAGCGTGTCTGACTCGGTGACACGGTGCAGCCCGGGAAGTGCACATCGAGGAGAGCGCATGTAGCTTCCTTGCTGCATTCTGCCCAGTGACCCAGTTTGATCTTAAACTGGATGCACTTGTGGTCGGAGAAGGAGTGTTTATCGAGAACTCACCATTCTGACGCCGGAGTACTGTTCCCTAGGGTCATTGTTTAGTCTAGGACGTTGGCCGAAGTTGGTTCCACATATGTGGGTACGTTTTTAAGTCATAGAAAATATTCAAAAATTTCATTCAAAACTAGAACTCAGCGATGTTATCTTCAATGTAAACTCATTAACATTTTTGATACTTCTTTTGTCATAAACCGAATTAAATATATATCTTTTAATCTATATCTTGCAAGGCTGCAGTCTGAAAAAAGGTACAGTTTTTAGAATAACTTTAGTAAAGTTTTGTTATCCGAGTTGGAGAAGTTTTTTTAATCATTTCTGTAATGAGTAAGGTCCATTCCTTAGCTGGACGCCTTCTTCTCGTGAAATTTCAATGTGAAGATGTGCTAGTTGGTTTTATTATTTACCAAACAATCTCTCCACGATCTAAGATTCCGTGAACCAAGTTTCGAACCACAACCTTAGGTTTGATAGGTAAAGAGGAATCGATCTGAGAACTGAACCTTAGACTTTCCAGTGGATTCGAACTCCCGGAACGAACCAGAGGTTTTGATGTTTATCAGTGTTTCGGAGCTTTAGTCCCTAGATTTTGAACTGAGTTAGAAAGAACTCTTAAAAAAGGTGTCAAATGACATTTCAATTACCTTAAAGATCCAATTATTCTAAGGAAATTCAACTTTTTGAAAATGTCGAAAAATATCGTTACATTTTGCCTTAAAATATTCGTATCGAAATGGTTCTATTTCAAATATCTAGATCGATTTGTTTAAAATATCTGGCAACCCTACTTGAAACTAGCCTTTTCGGATTGTCTTACGAATTTCAGAATTGGTTTAATCCTTTCGTACTCGAGTTGAGTTTAAACGAGCTCGTTTTGTACTTGAAATTTGAGTCCGATGATCTTGATTTTGGTTGGCCATTCAGTGTTTGCCTAGTTTTCACAACTTTGCATGTAATTTGAACAAATTGATCCAGCTCCCAACAATCTCAACGCATATTTAGCTAGAATTTTGTTCGGTGCAGTTTCTCTTTTGGCAACAAACCGATCCTTGCTGTGTGTGTGTGTGTGTGTGTGTGTGCGGGTCGTCGTTATGTGACTGTGACTTGGTTTTTGTAGCCAAGTCACTTGAAAAGTCATTAATCATTTTGGGGAAATTTCGCTTTTTGCCGCATTTGGGGCGGAGTCGCGCGCCCGTTGCTCTATCCCCTGGTTGGATTTGGAACTCGCAGAGCTGCAAGAATCCATCACGCACTCTAAACGTTGGACTTGGCGAGGCGGGGAGGGCGGGGCCAGCCGCTCGCACATCAACAATCAGCAAACAGGCAACATCAATGTCAACGTCAGGACGCGGACAAGGCGATGTCTGACAGGCGGAAGAAAAGCCACCCATCAAGTGTGGATGTGGATGGCAAGTTGAGTGAGTCGACTGAATGGAAAGTGCTGGGTGATTAGCAGGCAAAAGCGTATGCTTTTTAATTTCCATGTCAAGATGTGCTAGATGGTCAGCTCAGATTAAGGTAAGAAGGAATTTGTGGCATGCCACATAACGCAATGAGTTGTCACGCGTCTTCCTCCCTCGGACAAACAAACAAGATAAATTGTTATGTGGAAACTTGGCGTTGAAAGGCAATGAAGTTGAACTCCACTCACTCGCTTCAGTTCGGCGCCCTGTGCACTTTGCACTTTGGCACAATTTATATTTAAAAGGCGCAAGGACAAGCTAGGGCTGGCTCCTTCCTCCAGTGGGCGGACAGCAGCATCGGGAAGAAGAAAAATGTCCAGCAGTTTTCAAGTGCGACGCGTAAGTGGAGCGGTAAACAAGTGACCCAACCACCACTGTGACTGTCACGCCCATTCACCACTCCATTCCGCCTCCATATGGATGAAGCTGAAAATGTTTGCTGCAGTTGCTCAGCGGGCGGGCGCCATTTACCAAGTGTCAAAAGCAAAGCTAACGCTATTGTCGACATGACTTTGGACAACAACAACAGCAGCAACAGCAACAACAGCAACAACAGCAACAACATTGAGACCGAACACACCCAAAAGTGAAATGCTTTGTTGGCAATTGCTGAGGAGTTGCCCGCTCCGAGTGGAACTTGGAGGAGTCGGCAGAGTCCTTGCCTCGGTGCCGGCAAACAGCATGTGTCAACTTCTTTGGGATTTTACTCTCCAGCGAGGCGATAGAAAAGTGGGTGACAAGTAACCGGAAAATGTATTTTATTGTTTGCATCCGGACATTTCGTTTTTCCGACCTCTGCCTCGCCGGTCGCCTGGCACTAAATTTGTCGAGTAATTGATGATATTGCACTTTTTTTCCTTCCAACGAATTGATTCGAGTTTTCGTTTTTCTTCTTTTGGAGTTGGCGTTGGAGGAGGAAGATGGCATCATTGTGCAGGGCGAGAAGACTGGACTTGACAGCATGCAATGAAGTTGAGATGCTATGGAACTAGCTTATGTATTTGAAGAGATAAACTTGAGTGAGAATCTCAATTGGACTTGGATGTATTGATTACACAGGACAACACAAATTCGTTTAGTAGGTTGGGCTGAAACTGGCGCTGAGTCGCACAAGCAGCGGCTGAGATGGTTGATCGGTTTTAATATCAAAATATTAGCCCAAGGTATTAATTCTAGAAACCACTTTGGTGGGTATATTGGGTAGGTAGATGATTGTCTATACCCTGTACTTAAGGTAGACTGGGTATATGTGTTCATATGTGCATTCAAATGGACATTTATCTCTTATTAGGAAAGATATAAAAAGAATAAGGTCATTTAGATTATTCAGGGAATTACCTCTGGTATAACAGCCAGTGGAATAAGGGTATAACAGCCAGAAGAAAGCATCTCCGATCCTATAAAGTAATTATATATATTCTTAAACGGCCGAGTCCATAGAGCTATGTTTGTCTGTTTGTCAGTCTATACAACCAGATGAACAAACATACCTCAGAGACTAAAGATTGAACTAAAATTGGTACTTTAAACATGATAAGAAAAAATATATAAATTGAGAAAAGCCAGTTTCAAATCGATACTTAGAGTTTGTATCAACCTGATAAGAGCTTTTATCAAACTGATGCAAAAAAAAGAGGAGAGTTAACTACGGCTAGGCCGAAGTTTGTATACCCTTGCAGCACGTTTTTCTAACTAATTTGAAGGACATTTCCAATAAAAACAAACAAGTTTTTCTCACTAAGACTACTCTTCTGACTCTAGTTTTGTATGACAACTATACTATATAGATGTCCAATTTCGACCAAACTTAGTGGACTTAAGAAATACTAAGTTTGGAGGCGTTTTCTTTGAAAACAAAAAGGTTTTTCTCACTAAAACTAGTTTCTCGACCGATCATTCCTATGGCAGCTATAACCTAAAGTCATCCCACTTTGACAAAACTTTGAAAAATTGTGTGAAAGCTTTTAAACTAAATATATGCTAATTTTAAAGAGGTTTGCATTGAAAACAAAAAAGTTTTTCTTACTAAGACTATTTTTCTAACCTTACTTTTGTATGGCAGCTATACTATATAGATGTCCGAGTTCGACCAAACTGGGAAGAATCATTGAGAAGCATAGAAAACTAGTAAATACGGAGCTTGGAGACGTTTGCATTGAAAACAAAAAAGTTTTTCTCACTAGAACTAGTTTTTCGACCGATCGTTCCTATGGCAGCTATATGCTATAGTCATCCGATCTGGCCGATTCCGACAAATGTACCAGAGTACTTCGTGCAAAGTTTGGTCGTATCTCCGGTTCACTGGATCGAAACGAAATTAACCGTTGGTGAAGGTTCGAGGTTTTTGGGAAAAGGTTTTGGTTCAAACTTTGGTTCAGTTCAAACTTTGTTCCGAATTCCGAATCGGTTTTCGTGTAAACGTTGCATTGTAGAGCTTAAACATAGAAATGTTATAAGGAAGGCGACAAGCATTTCAAAGGGTACTTGATCAGGTTTGAGAAAAATCGGAATTGCTTCAGCAGTTGAAACCAAAGTCAATTCGACTAAAATAGACGACCTGATCTAGTCGGCACAGACATTTAACTAAAAACTGACGTTTACACGAAAACCGACTCGGAATTGGGAACAGGGCCGTATGTGTTCGAAAAACCGCATTCGACCTAAAAACTACACAAATCATTTTGGGAATCGCGTGGATTTTGGGTCGGGATCGGTTAATAGCACACATGAGCATATTCAAAATATAATTTACTGTTGAGTAACATTTCATTTCGGTTTCAAACCCCGGCTTAAAGTTTTGCTGGTTACTTTGGAACTTCATGTGACACACATACAACACAGTACGACACTAAAAAAAACCCGGGATGAGACCCTTAAATTCTGATAAAAGGGATTTCTGTAAACATCGCCTCATACCCAGTTTCTCAACTATACCCTAGGATCGCGTTTTATGGGTACTTTTGTAGTAGCAACACAAAGCGACTACAATTTTAACTTAGTTGTTAATGGTACAAGATAAAAATCTACAAAATTCAGCAAACACAGACAGGGTCATTGGTAACATTATATCAACAATTGGATGAGGTACCTCCAGAAGGGGTCAATTTTAAATTCTTGAATATCTTTTTAACCGCACGGTAGATTTTTATTAAAAACTAAATTTATGATGGCACAATGGGCTATTGCCCATCCCTAAAAGATGGTACTCGTCAGCCAAAAAACCGCGAGATGGAATACCATTTTAAGAGCCAACCACGAACATATCCATGTAAGTCATAAAGTAGACCCAAAAATAGACCAAACTGCGATTTCGGTTTCTCCAACATAGCCTTGGTTCGAGGGCAATGGGAATTTTTGTACAAGCAACTGCCTTAGAACAACATTGACCATTAAGGGTATTAGCAGCTTCACCAAAATTATGCTATTAATCTTATAGGTAATCTGCTTCATTGCAAGCAAGAAAATAGAACAAATTCACAATAATATGCCTTTAACGGACTAACCGCGATACAGTAACATGCACTGGACTAAAGCTTTTAAATGCTAATATCTGTTTTCCAGCTGGTAATGAAGATATTTACCCATTAGATTAATTGCATAATTTTTGTAAGCTGTTAATACCCTAAATGGTCAATGTTGCCGTGGGTCAATTGCTAGTACAACGAGAAAACTAAGCTAACTTTGTCCGTGCCGAAGTGTTTACTATATACCCTTGCGAGTGCTCGCTTGAATATTTTCAAAAAAATACTCTTTTTTCCCATTTTCCGACCGATCCGATCCGATTCGTATGGGAGCTATATGATATAGTCATCCGATTTGGCCAAAAATTTGTAAAATTAAGTGAGAGCACGTGAAACCAACAAATACAAAATTGCAGGATGCTACCATTAAAAACAAAAAAGTTTTTCTAACTAAGACTGTTTTTCAGACTCATCTTTTGTATGGCAGCTATACCATATAGTTGTCCGATTTTAATAAAACTTGGTAGGATTATAAAAAAACATGGAAAACCTACGATTACAAAGTTGGAAGACGTTTCCATTGAAAAGAAAAAAGGTTTTCTTACTAAAACTAGTTTGCCGACCGATTGTTCCTATGGGAGCTATGAGATATAGTCACCCGATCCGTTCGTTTCCGACATATTAGTAGTGTGCAGCAAAAAAAACAGACTCTGTGCCAAATTTCAGCTCGATAGCTTTAAAACTGAGAGACTAGCTCGCGTAGAAACAGACAGACAGACGGACGGACAAAGCTCAATCTACTCAGCTCGTCATCCTGATCAAGAATATATATAGTTTATGGGGTCGGAAATGAATTTGTTTATGCGCTGCAAACTTCTGGGCAAAATTATAATACCCTTTGCAAGGGTATAAAAATGTCGTGGCTCTGGATTCAAGCCGGTCCGGTTCATAACCTGCTTTGCAGCCCTGACTCAAAAACCTTCTGATATAAAGTTTTGAAACTTTTTCGAGCATATTAAAACGGTTTTAGATTCGATCTTAAGCCGGGAAAATATGTGGGCTTATATAAGTCACGCAGCATTCTATATTAATGGGACAAAATGGAAGTTTTTGAGCCACTTTTGAAGCAGTTTAATCTGGTTTTAAGACTATACTGAATGAATAAAATTGTTAGTTTCTGAAATCTAACTTCAAATTGGCACAGAAGCAGTTCTTGAGGTTCGAAACTGATGTTGAACTAGGTCAACTTTCAATTACCAAGCAAAGCTTGAATTAAATTGGCTTAGAAGCAGTTCTTGAGGTTTGAAACTGTGGTTGAACCAGTTCAACTTCCAATTACCAAGCAAAATCTTGAATCTAAAATTTAACTTCTATTTCAGGAAACCGATTTTTGAACCACTTTACAGACCTGTGGCACTTTCTTGATTCTCTGAAAGTACATTGAATAAGGCCAATTTTACTCAAGACAATCATCATTTAATAAGTAAACTTCACATACATCCACCGCCATCTACTAACACCATCATATTTCTTTCCGCCAAACCAAGTCAATCCAATCTCCAGATATCCATAAATAACCAAAAACCAAAAAAAAAAGAAAAGTTGAATGGCGTCGGGGTGTGGATGTCAGGGCATAATAGAAAATTGCGCTAAATGCCAAGCACACCCAATGGATAAATGAGAAAAATCTACACAGAACCCAAGCGAGAACCACTTGTTTTATGGCCAGCAATATTTTTGCATCTAGACAGGGAGAGACCAGAGAGAGAGCGAAAGAGTAAAGGATGAGGTTAAGGAGGCGGGGAAGAAGGAGTAGACGACGCCACCGCCGACAAAAAGACGTTAATCACGTTGAGTTATGTGACATTCTTATATCTCTGCGCCACCAAAGTGTCACGTACGCATTTGTTCCAGGCCAACTGGTTCGTGTGACATTCGGTGGCGGGGCGGGTCGGGGGCGTGGCAGGCAGAGGGAGGCTGTTGCTGTTGCTGTTTGCTGCAGTTTTCTTTTCGCTTCTGTTGTTTTGGCTGCCTGTTTTGGGGTCTTATCATTGAATGTACAGGCAAACTACAGCATATGCGACATAATCCCACTGGCACACTCAGAAAAATATATTCAAATTTTATTTATGCAATTTTTAATGATTTTTTACATATTTTAATAGATTATTTCAAGTGTATTTTTACTCAAGTTTGGAGATTTCAAGTTGAAAAGATTTTCGAAAAGTTTTGAATGTTTTTTTTTTTCTTCAAGCAAACAAAAGAGACTTTTCTTTTGTTTTCCTACGCTTTTCGGTTCCATTGTCAACACACTCGACGTTGTTTTGCTTTTCCTTTCTTATTTTGCGGCTGTTTTGGGTGCAAATTGCACTTTTGTTAGAACAAAATGCGAGAGAACAATGCCAAAGGCAAAACATTTTTCTACAACACATGTGGAACTGGTTGGGTGCCGAAGGAGGAGAAAAGGCAGGACCTTCTTTTTGGTTTCGCTTAACTTTTCACTTTTCCAACTCATCCCAGAGAAGCATAGAAGCTTTTGTTGTTGTTGTTGTTGTTGTTGCAGTTGTTGTTCCTGTCTGCCGCTGACAGTTTGACTTATGCGACTTATGCCATCTTGAAATTAGTATTTCCAGCAGTTGCAGTTGCTCCTTGGCGGAGCCTGTCAGTTGTCTGTTTATCTGGCTGCAGATGTTTTGAGTTTTGCCCGAGATTGGATTTTCAGCTGATCTCTGGGTGAGGATATTGAATTCAGGTTGTTCGAGCACTAAAAGCTATTGAAGTAAATGGTCTTTAAGTTTGAATTCTAGCAAAGGTTTTAGTCGAATCGAATTTCTTTTATGATCTATTCCAACATTTTGACAAGCATTTGCCCTGATCTAAAGAATTTCCGAAGTATTTTAACATAGCATACTTATTGGAGTATTATTTTGCCTTGACCTAAGACCCCAAATCCTTTTAGCCGAACCAATTCATTATTGCCTTACCCCAAATATGTTAACCAACAACCCATTTCGTTTCTCGCATTGTTCTCCATTCATTGAGGTGCCATTTTTATCTACAACATTGGGTGTCAAAGTGCAGGCCAATGAAAAATACTAAGAGAATCCAACCAGTAAGAAAGCCATTCCGGCCAGGAGTCATTACAACAAACGCTGTTCAACGAGCAAAAGCCAAAAGGGACACCAAGCAGCTACACCAAAAAAAATTAAAACAAAACGCAATGCCAAACCCAAAAGCAGACAAATCGAAAGGCCAACTGTGAATTCACAATTTAACAAACTAATAAATATTTTCCATTCGCCTTCCGGTGTTTGCGAGTCTAAGGGACATGGATATGCCTGCTGAAAATAGAGCAATTCCTTTGGCAGCTGCGAAATGAGACGGAGAGAGAAAGGGAGAGAAGGAGAGAGCTAGAGAGAGTGTGAGAGAAATATAAATCAAAGGTTGCACTAAACTTTGGCCTGCTCGATGTCGTTGCCAGGATAACAACAAGAACGATGAGCATGCTCAAAGCTGGCCCTAGAGATGAGAGTAAGGCGTGAGCTCGAAATTCATGGCAAAAAGTTTTATGCAATTTTTGAACTGTGGATGGTATAAGAGTTGGGACAGCTGGCTTCTTTATTGTTTTATAACCCTGTTTATACACAAAATAATATCCTGACCCCCTTGTAAGTATGCCAACCTTATTTCCCTTAAAAATTATCAGTTTAAGGGACGATTACAAATCTTCTACATAGAACTATCTGCCACTTAAAAAAAACCTACTAATAACAAAGCCGAAGTTTATTTGACACATAGCCGCTGTTTTGAAGATAAGAAATCGGCCCTAAATGAGTAATTCAGGGTCATTCACTCCGGCTGTCAGACCAGTTTAAGCTATTCAAAGTGAAACAGCGGTAGGCCAAATACATATAAGAAAATTAGATGCTGGACTATTAAAATTCATAAGCATTGCCTACTTTAAAGGGCATTCATCATGATAATTGTGTTGAAAATTAAGAGGGTAATATACAAAGTGCAAGTACTCAGATTCATCACTCAGTAAGAGCACTACAAAAGCAGTAGAAGACTCATATAAGAGCCATGTGGGAGCAATCAATCAAGAATACAAGAGTATTGAAAGGAGCAATCTAAATTGAAAGGACGAGAACTGAGATGAACATAAAATTTATTTAAAATGTACATAAAATCAATAAAAACCCAGCATAAAAGAGCAATAAAAGAGTTATATTTATATTTATTTATAAAGAAATGATATGAAATGATACGAGCAATATATCACAAAATATTAAGGTAATATAAGAAGAATGTAAGGTTTCAAAAGCAATGTAAATCCAAACAAAAAAGAAAGTCGGTCAAGCCCGACTATAACATACTCTGTACCAAGAAACAGTCTTTTGATCATAACTCGAAAACCGTTCATCCGATCTTCTCCATTCCTTTGGCGGATCGATAAGTTATCCTGATAAGCCATCTATCTTCAAAACTGTGGGAGATATGACGTTTTTTCTAAATTGCGGGGGCTGGAGGGGGCGTGGCCAAAATTGAGAAATAAACTTGATTTGCCTGCAGACATAAGAAGCATGTGTCCCATACATGTCAAACCTCTATTTCTTACCATCTCTGAGATCTGCGCGTTCATACGGACGGACAGACTGACACGACGAACATGACTCGGCTGTTGATGCTGATCAAGAATATACATACTTTATAGGGTCGAAAATGCTTCCTTCTGGATGATACATACTTTTGCACAAACTTAAAGTACTCTATGTACCTACCAGTACAGAGTATAAAAATAGAGGAAAGTTAACTTCGGCTCCTCCGAAGTTTGTAAACCCTTGCAGCACGTTTATATTATTAATTTGAAAGACATTTCCACTGAAAACAAATAAGTTTTTTTTTTATTAAAAATACTTTTTTGACTCTACTTTTCTATGACAGCTGTACTATATAGATGTCCGATTTCGACCAAACTTAGTGGAATCATGGAAAAACTTTGGAGGCGCTTTCTTTGAAAACAAAAAAGTTTTTCTCACTAAAACTAGTTTCTTGACCGATCATTCATATGGCAGCTATAACCTACAGTCAACCGATTTTGACAAAACTTTTAAGAATTGTGTGAAAGCTTATAAAATAAATATATGCCAATTTTAAAGAGATTTACATTGAAAACAAAAAAGGTTTTTTTTACTAAGACTATTTTTCTAGCCAGCCATACTTTTCTATGGCAGCTATACTATATAGATGCCCGATTTCGACCAAACTTCGCAGAATCGTGGAGAAGCTTAGAACACTAGTGAATACGGAGTTTGGAGGCGTTTCTTTGAAAACAAAAAAGTTCTACTCATTAAAACTAGTTTCTCGACCAATCATTCATATGGCAGCTATATGTTATAGTTCCGACAAATATCCAGCGTATTTGTACCAGAAGACTTTGTGCAAACTTTGGGCGCGAAAGCTTTAAAACTGACGGAGGAGATAGCATAGAAACAGGCGGTCAGACGGACATGGCTATATCGACTCAGCTCGTCATATTGATCAAGAATATATATACTTTATGTGGTCGGAGATGCTTCCTTCTATTTCAATATACCCTCTGCAAGGGTATAAAAGGTAATACGCTTCCGCATAATGGGAATCCGATGGCAGTTCGGCTCTAGCATACATCCTTAATTACCAGAAATGCAGGTTGTGCGCACCCCGTTTACATAGCGGCCTTGCATATGGCTAAGTAAACAATACTGAAGGCAAAGTAATGAAAGAGTAATCCATTATGTAAAATGTCGACTTGCACCGCTGGGAATAAGGCCTAAAATATGAGACAATAAAAGAGAAGTATAAGAGCTTTTGAAGAGTAATATAAAAGCAATTGAAAATCAATTTAATTTAATTGGTGTTTATACCCTGTTCCCATTGAAAATGGGAAAAGGGGGATTTTGAAGTTGTGCGAATGTATGTAACAGGGAGAAGGAAAATTTTCCGACCCCATAAAGTATATATATTCTTGATCAGCATGAACAGCCGAGTCGATATAGCCATGTCCGTCTGTCCGTCTGTCTGTCTGTCCGTCTGTCTGTCCGTCTGTCTGTCCGTATGAACGCACAGATCTCAGAGATGGTAAGAGATAGAGGTTTGAAATGTATGGGACATATGCTTCTTATGTCTGCAGGCAGATCAAGTTTATTTTCATTTTTGGCCACGCCCCCTCCCGCCCCCGCAATTTAGAAAAAACGTCATATATCCCACAGTTTTGAAGATAGATGGCTTGTTCCTTCTGGACATATTTAGTTATTAGGATAACTTATCGATCCGCCAAAGGAATGAAGAAGATCGGATGAACGGTTTTCGAGTTATGATCAAAAGACAAAATTTCTTGGTACAGAGTATGTTATAGTCGGGCTTGACCGACTTTCTTTCTTGTTTTCTATTCGGTCCGTGGGTCGAAACCCGTCGTAAAATCAAAGCATCAGTATTCAAAAAATCAATTTCTGCAAGTCGTACGAAATTGAAAAGACCCTATCGATATTTTAACACCAGACCTTATATCAAGACATCTGGCAAAGCAAATCAGCCCTAAGACTAAGAGAATCCGATGCCTAAAACAGGGGACCTAGCTTGTATACCATTAAATACAGATGACTGTATACCACACAACCGATCAAGGGCATTCCCTTCCCATTATGAATTTTGAGCATTCTTCTAAGGGTTTTAAAAATATTCCTGCAGAAAAATTAATGGCACTAATTCGTTGTATAAACGATTCCATATTAAATTAAGCTAAGAGAACTTTATATGTAAACTGACAAGATTAATGTCGGCTACTAGAACTTGGAGACGGAAACCTTTTTGACCCCTGAGTCACTGGTTTTAAATCTATTTAAATATGTAACCCAAGCCTTTTGGAGACACATCACATATGAAGCCAAGCAGCTTAACTTCGAAATGAAATAAAAATTTTGTGATTTATGGATAAAATTAAACAAACTTGAACAAAAAGCAACATAAAATAATATGAAAATGTTGTGCCTATATGTTGGTACTTTTTACAGCTTTGGTTGTCCGTTTAAACTTCCTTTTTTGTGAACAATAGATAGTTTCAAGTCTTCGATTACTATGATCCAATTCGAAGTCCTTGCTTTATTGCCATCTCTAGCTGGACAGCTAAGCTGCAGTGGGAAGCCAACTTTTGCTCGCTTGATAACTTGATAGGTGCAGGAGCCTCTTTGCTGCTGCTGCTGTTGTTGTTGTTGTTGTTGTTCTTGCTGTTGTTATTGTTGTGCTGCTGCCAACAAGGACACTTGGGTGTTGGGTTTTAAGGAGGAGATCCGCACATGGCTTGCAACTGCCAGGCTGTCGGATATGCACTGACATAAATTGCTTCAACTGACAACGGCAGAGGACAGAGGAGAATGGGGGCGGCGTGAGAAGAAGAAGGAGATACTGGTGCAGTCGCCAGCCAGGACCTTGCCCCATGATTACTGCTTCTGCCTCTCGCAGGCAATAACTTTTCACTGTCCGGGGCCCCGTCTGCTGCTTTGGGGTAAAATTAATATTAAAATGGAAGCATCGCCATCGTCCAATGTCCGTTGAGGCACTACGACGCATTGCAATGCAAGGACCTTCGCCCGCTCTCGCCATCTCCATCTCTCTCTCTCTCGCTCGCTCTCACCGGATACTAGCGGAGCCAGAGCAAGGCTAACGCCAGTCAGTGCCAGGGCAAAGGACATTTCCAATTTATTTACGCTCAGAGGCACTTTGTCTGCTTTGCTTTTGCCTCCTTTTCTTCTTTTCTTTTCGTTTTATTCCTTCCACTGCATATGACAGTATTTGTGTAGCCTGTCACAGAGGATGGTGGTGCGGGGGGAGCGGGTAGTGGACCGAGGGCACGGGTCGGACCTCTAGTTTTTGCTTTTTATTTTTGACAGCAAAATGTTCCTTCTGGTTGTGTTAGCGTGAAAAGTGTTGAAAGGTGTGAAAATGAAAATTTACTACTTGCCGCTAAGATTTATGCTAGCCAATATATATTTTTTTCCTTCTCAGTTTCGGAGAGAGCGGAGGGGTGGAGGAGGGGGAAGTGGTGGATCATGGAGTCGTATGACAAGTCATGCTGATGAAACTAAAAATAAACTAAAGTTGCTGCTGCAAAAGTTTATGGTAAACTGGGTTTGTTTTTTTGCAGAATATTTGTAGGAATCATTCGGAGGTTCGTTTGCAATTGAGCCATCAGTTTAATAACTTTGTTTATCTCATTTCCTTTCCTGGGCCCTCAAAGCAACCCGCCGAATCTTCTAATAATTATGACAAATTGCGCTCATCATACGAATGGTTCCAAATGGTCGAAAGAAATGCGCCTTTTCAAGCATAAAACAAAAAGTAAATTAATTACACATTTCAATCATTTTGAAATGTATCTCCTCCACATGCCAATTGGGTGCATCATTTGTCAGACAGCCGACCGCTCCCTGGGCCCACCAAAACATTCCGGCGAGCCGAGACGAGAGGCGTCAATGGCGTCAGTGAAACCAGGGCGAAACCCATCAATAATCAAAACGTTGTAATTATGTATTATTTATTTTTTATTTATTGTGCATTATTCACAGCAAGAGGGCCGCCGCCGCCGCAGCAATTTCCACTGATTTATTGTTGATAAATTTATGAAAATTTTTCGTTGCCATCCTTTTGGGCGGCGAGCGGCGAGTGGCCAGCGGCCAGTGCCGGTAAGTAAACTCATCAATATCATTAATCATAAAATTAAGTATCATTTATATTAATTTATTATTGTGCCACAGAAATTTCAACAGAGCGTTCGTTATGCCCGCTTCCTCATTATCATCATTGAACTTATCGTCATGATGACCATGTTGTGCTCATTTCGTCAGTGTCTCAGGTCTCTTTTTCGCTGCCCATCATTAATCAGACGCTGCTCCCCTTCGTTTGTCATTAGCTCGCTCCCTCTCCACCCTGTCTCCCTTCCCGCCTTCCGTTTGCCCGTGGCTCGGGGCTGTGCAATTAATTATGCTCCTTTTGTATTCTACCGACAATTTTCAGTGCTTTATGAAAAATTATATATAAATTGGAAACACTTAATCATTTCGATTTACATTTTAATTAAAATATTATATATCAAAATGAGTCCCCAATGAGGCAACAGGCACTAATACTTAGCAAACCGCACGCTAGGGGGCGCTTATGTGCTGTTGTTGTGGTTGGTAAGGTAGTAACTAGAACTGTGTGCCCAACTGGGTGCCTAAATGTAGACAATTTAATTTGCTTTAGATGGTTTGAGACATGATTGCTCACTTTATGTGAAATATGTTGAAAATTCCATATATTCTTCATTAAGTTAATTACCTCATCGATTTTTGGATGAACTTTCAAGTATTCTGAGAAAAGTTATGTTAAAAATATGGAAATTTTTTACTGAAAGTCGTCAATCGTACACTTAAAGTGGGCCAGACTCTAGCATTTGTGGGCCTTGTATGAATAATACAAGTTGTTTGTTAAACATTAAACACAAACATACGTTGTGAATCATACAATAAGTATATAAATACTTGATTCAAATACAAAATTATTATTTCCAAAGCAATATTTTCAATTTCAAAAGCCTTGACTTAGAACTGATTCGTCATATTCTAAGTTCTAACATATTTGACTGTTTTTACGACCATTTAATAAGTAAACTAGCAATTTAGCTGGCTCCAGTTCATGTTATGCTTGCGCATAACTTTTAAACAGCTACTTACATTACCACAAAGGAGGCTGGTTCAGCTGTTTAGCTGTTTCTAGAACCCAACAAGGTTTCTCATCAGAAGTCTTGCCTGTCGACTGCCTATCCAGCCACTGTCTCATAACCGTCCAAGCCATAAATGCTTGGGAATTTCAAAGCAGCATTAGTGCAAAAACAGAAAAGACACCGCCAAAGCAGACAAATACTTTTGTATGGGTGTGTGTGTGATTTTATACTCTGTACCGTAGGTACATGGAGTATTATAAGTTTGTGCAAAAGTATGTAACATCCAGAAGGAAGCATCTCCGACCCTATAAAGTATATATATTCTTGATCAGCATCAACAGCCGAGTCATGTCCATCATGTCTGTCTGTCCGTATGATCGCACAGATCTCAGAGATGGTAAGAGATAGAGGTTTGACATGTATGGGACATATGCTTCTTATGTCTGCAGGCAGATCAAGTTTTTTTCCAATTTTGGCCACGCCCCCTCCCGCCCCCGCAATTTAAAAAAAAGCGTCATATCTCCCACAGTTTTGAAGATAGATGGCTTGTTCCTTCTGGACATATTTAGTTATCAAGTTAACTTATCGATCCGCCAAAGGAATGGAGAAGATCGGATGAACGGTTTTCGAGTTATGATCAAAAGACTGTTTCTTGGTACAGAGTATGTTATAGTCGGGCTTGACCGACTTTCTTTCTTGTTTTTCTTACTATTTTGAAATCTTTTCGCAGTATTCTTAAGACAATCCCGATTTCTGTTCAAATAATTACAATAATTTTTTTTTTAATATAATAAATTCAATAGTCCACCCCATTGTACATTGTACATTGTACATTGTTGAAGCAACAATAAGTCTTAAGTTAAGTCTATCTAGTAATAAAGATAGTCCCAAGAGGAGATCTCTTTAAATCAAAAAATAGAGGAAAGTTAACTTCGGCTAGGCCGAAGTTTGTATACCCTTGCAGCACGTTTGTCTTACTCATTTGAAGGACATTTCCATTGAAAACAAACAAGTTTTTCTCACTTAGACTACTTTTCTGATTCTACTTTTATATGACAGCTATACTATATAGATGTCCGATATCGACCAAACTTAGTGGAATCATGGGAAAGCATAGCAAACTAAGAAATACAAAGTTTGGAGGCCTCTTATTTAAACACAAAAAAGTTTTTCTCACTAAAACAAGTTTTTCGACCTATCATTCCTATGACAGCTATATGCTATGGTCATCCGATTTTGACAAAACTTTAAAGAATTGTGTGAAAGCTTATAAAATAAATATATGCCAATTTTTAAGAGGTTTACATGGAAAACAAAAAAGTTTTTCTTACTAAGACTATTTTTCTAACCTCACTTTTCAATGGCAGCTTTACTATATAGATTTCCGATTTAGACCAAACTTGGCAGAATCGTGGAAAAGCATAGAAAACTAGTAAGTACGGAGTTTGAAGACGTTTGCATTGAAAACAAAAAACTTTTTCTTTCAAGAACTAGTGTTTCGACCGATCGTTCCTATGGCAGCTATATGTTATAGTCATCCGATCCGGCCGTTTCCGACAAATGTGCAGGGAATTTGTACCAGAAAACTTTATGCAAATTTTGGTGAAGATAGCTTTTAGCTGACGGAGGAAATAGGCTTAATCAACTCAGCTCATCATGCTGATCAAGAATATATATACTTAATGTGTTCGGGAATGCTTTCTTCTATGCGTTACGAACATCTGAACAGTTTTAATATACTATCTGCAAGAGCTTAAGAAGATCAGATATTATCTTCAGCACTCCACAAGAAATGTTTTAGAACCTGTTGGGAATTTAAAGAATAGTTTCGATATAAAAATAATTGGCACTTTTAGTAGCACACTTTTTGGAGCTGTCATTAAACTAAAAGAAGATGTTGAAAACATTTCGTCTGAAAATATGACTTTCCGAGCACATTTCAGGGTCAATCGCTATGGCATAATCAATTAAGGGCCTTAAGAGTTGGAAAAGGGTGAAACTAAGATCGGTTCAGAACATAACTGAGTATTAGTACTCTGAAAAACTAAATCTAGAACTTACTTTAAAGACAACTTATTCCGCTGGGACTCAGCTACGGGTACAGTGTGAGTGTTTAACGCCAAAATACCATCAAATGCCTAACGGTCATACTGCATTTGTTTATATTTCAATTGATTCTATTGATAAAAGTGAAAAGGCAGCAGTAAGTGGATTTTACGCTGGGTATGAGCTACGGCTTTAAGTTTGTCTGAGAATTGGCACAGCTAAGAGACAGGCTTAAAGTTTTAGCAAGCGTTTAGCTACCTTTTATTATATGGAGTTATCAGCCAGCTAAATTAATTTAGCTTGTCTGAGTGCTAAGCTTTACTTTTGAAGATTGGAATACAATTTTTTTTTTCGCTCAGATTTGAGGGAAGTTCAGATTTTTATGCGAAAACGGAAACAAGCGTTTATTTACTAGCGACTTATTGACTGAACCAATCACCCGGCCTCATTAAGGACCTACCGGAACTACCTACATACCTATTTACTGAACCGAACCGAAACCGCGTAATAAACCGAACCTGCAGTTCAAATGGCGTGTGAAATACTGAACCAACCTTTACTTCCGAACCGCTTACATTCCTGGCACATTGATCGGACAACTCCTAGTTCACTGTACCGCATAATTAAAGTCTAGTCTCAGCGGCTTTCTGCATTTGCTCTAAGGCACATTTCTATCTTTTCTTTACCTAAAAGAAACCCAATTATAAGCCTAAAATATTATTGATTTCATTTCGCTTTTTTTTTCTTTATTCCCCTTACCCCCTTCAGGGCTCATTCCATTTATATATCATAATACCCATTGTAAATGAAACCACTTCGAAATTATTTCCAAATAACCAGCCGAAGGTTTCGGTTAAGATTTCTCAACAATATTTTTTTTTCTGCGGCTGAGAAAATGAACCCCCGCGGCTTCTGCTTATGGCCGATTACACACAAAGATATTTGCCGACGGCTGTGCCGGGGATCTCCTTTTTCTTAGCCCCCAGTGCCTCATGCTGATTTCAATTTCTCGAACGCAACATGAAACGCTACAAAATAATAATGATGACGGGGCCCTGGGCCTAACTTTTGCGCATTTCTTGAGAGACTTTTGTCGGCGATTTCTTTATTATCGACCGCATGTGGTCGAAGAGACGAACTGTTCGAGCCCGTTCATTTCGATTTCAATTCATTCATGGATAACCGTCGACTAATTCAAGTTGAAATGTGTGAACAACACACAGCCAGGCCAAACGCTAATGATTAATGTATGAACACGCTGAATGGAATTCAGTAGCCATGCTGGGCCGTCGATCGCACTGAGTGTCATTAGGGTTGACTTGAGCGCAGCTGGAACCGTCTACAACTACCGTCCAGACTCTCTCCCAAAACTGTCGCAGGCGATTTGGCTTAGCTGAGTACTCTGATTTCAGATTTCAGTATTCAGTTCCTGCTTTCAACGAATTGAGTTCATTTGAGGCGCACAGCATTCATAAATGATGCATGATCATTGGCATCGATCAGCGCTGACGGGGCGTAAATAAATCCAATTTGTTGCGCGCGTGAGCGTTTGACTTTTGCTACACTTGGTGTATCCAAGTTTGCTCCTCCACCACTTACTCCGGCTCCAGCTCCTCACCTCCTCTTCTTCATGGCATGTATCGTTTACGCTTTCCGGTTGCCACAACATGTCAATCATGCTTTGACAGCACAAAATGCATTTTCTATTGTTCGATTTATAGGATTTTTTTTTGTATTTTCTTGAAGCTTCTTCTGTTTAATTTATGTTGAATTCGATTTGCAGCTTTGGCTGATGATTTTTTAATAGGATTTTGGTTCACATTCATGAGATGATGTTTAAAAAGCACTCTTAACTGTTATAGAGAAACGTTAGAGGCGGAAAATACTCTTAGTACAAAATCATGGCAAATTGGCTCAAATACGAGGCAGAAACTAAACGAGGCTGCAGCAGTACAGCGGCATTTTAAGTTCCTTTTACAACTGCCTTTCATCTGCTTTTGTTTGCACGACTACAACAATGATCGATCTAAAGAAAAAGTACAAATAGCTCGCTTATAATTCTATTTGCATGCAGCATGAATCATAATCGCATAACAGGGTAAGGCATTATCTATAAAGATGTCAGCTGAGACCAGAGGGAAAGAAATTTGAGCTAAAACTTGGCTCAGAAGATCAGTGCACAGCGAACATTCATTTGCTCTTAACATGACTTTCGCTTATCCGATCTCTGCCAATTCTTCGACGGCTCGATAATTAAACCTGTTTACTAAATATGTCCAAGAGGTATGAACATTCTATCTATAAACCTGACAGATTTATGAAGTTTTTTCTAGATTTCGGGGTAGTGACAAAAATTTATAATAAACAAGAGGTAAAGAAGTTGATGTACCATCTAGGAGAACATTCTGTTCATAGTTACAGACAAACTGTTCAACTAAATGGCTATATCGACTCGGCGATGCTTCCTTCTAGCTGTTAACATTACACTTGCACAAATTAATATACTCTGCTTACTTTTGATACCTAGTATACAAAATTGCACACAAACTTCTCAAGAAAAGAGCAAAGGAAACGTATATGAGTATGGTTTGCTATCGACTGACTTCAGTCAAACGTATGTTTAAAGGTTAGACATATACCCTGTTTATACACAAAAAGAATATCATGATAGATGCCCCTAAAAGTATGCCCTATTCATTTCCATAAATATTTCTCAATTTAAATAAGTAACTGAGAGTCAGTTATCCCTGCGTCACACATAATCCACTCTTTGCATTCACTAAGATTGACTGACTAATTGATGGTATTCAAAATGAGTTAATAGTCAGCCAACTATAAGACAATTGATTTTTTTAATTAGTAATATTATTAAGCATAGCATACTTTAGAGAGCATTTATCATGATAATTTTGTTGTGTATAAACAGGGAAATAGACGTATAGAAAATCGATATTTGTAAAAACCACATGAAAGAGGTTTTCTACACCTCTTGACGGTGAATTTTCTGCACTGAAAAAAGATTTATTTTGGAATGGATAATATAAAATTTTTATATTCTTTTGATGATTTTCAGCTCCATTGGATGAAAATCTAAGATCAATTTAACCTTAAATGAATATTTGAGTATCCAAAATAATAAAGGAAAGTTAACTTCGGCTCGGTTGAAGTTTGTATACGCTTGCAGCACGTTTTTCTAAATAAGACTACTTTTCGAACCTTTCTTTTCTATGGGAGCTATACTATATAGATGTCCGATTTTAACCAAACTTAGTGGAATCATGCAAGAGCTTAACAAATGAACATGTAAGAAGTTTGGAGTCGATTTCATTGAAAACAAAAAAGTTTTTCTCAGTAGAACTTATTTTTCAACCGCTCATTCGTACTGCAGCTATATGCTATAGTCAACCGATTTTCACAAAACTTTGTAGAGTTGTGTGAAAGCACATCAAATAAATAAATATCAATTTTAAGGACATTTCCATGGAAAACAAAAAAGGTTTTCTCACTAAGATTACTTTTCTGACTCTACTTTTTTATGACAGCTATACTATATAGACTTCCGATTTCGACTAGACTTAGTGGAATCATGGAAAGCGTAGCAAACTAAGAAATACAAAGTTTGGAGGCGTTTCCATTGAAACCAGAAGAGTTTTTCACTAAAACTAGTTTTTTTGACCGATTGTTCCTATAAGAGCTATATGCTATGGTCATTTGATCCGGCAGGTTCGACAAATGTGCAGCGTATTTGTACTAAAAGACTTCGTGCAAAGTTTGGTAAAGATAGCTTTGAAACTGACGGAGGAGATGGCATAGAAACAGTCGGATAGACGGACAAGGCTAAATCAACTCAGATCGTCATGCTGATCAAGAATATATATGCTTTATGTGGTCGGAAATGCTTCCTTCTATGCGCTACAAACATCCGGACAAACTTATAATACCCTTTTCAAGGGTATACAAAACTATTTACACAAGGGGTAGGAGGAAAAGAATGTGCAGATGAAGGAACCCCTTCTCCACAGAGCGGCTCATGGGAAGGCAAAGTCTTCCTATAAGAAAAAGTTTGATATTCGATCTCACAACTCACCTAACTGGTCTTACGAACACAAACACCTATTCCGGCATCTTAGCACATACGACTATCAAGCACTCGCGCGGCGCTGTTGCAAATCACAGTATTTGCAGGCAAACGACAAACGACGATAAGCGTATAGGATCAACAATTTTCCAGATGTTGCATTCAACATTTGAAGTCCTTAAACTATATTTAGGAAACCTTTAGATCTTTTTAAAGCTTTCGAGCTGAAATTTTGCACCGCTTATAAGTCAGAAACGAGCGAGTCGAATGGTTACTGCTTGTAGCTGTCATACCAATGAATCGTTTCGAGTGACTGATGAAGTTAGCTTTGCTTTCTCTATTAAATCTTAATGTAGTATCTGGTTTTTCTACATGCCATTTGCAACTAACTGTTTTCTTCCTTAAAGTCTGATTTCTCTCCTCTCTTACACTGTAACTCGTGAGCTTAGGTGACAGATAGCTCTATGTACAAGATGGAAAATAGATCTATAGTGTGTAAAATTTAGCAGGAAGAACTACTAAATGAATGAATATGAAAAAAAAGCCTAGCAAGTCAAATACAAACTTAACTTATAATTTGATTT
The DNA here is from genome assembly GCA_035044985.1 of Lordiphosa fenestrarum. Classification (NCBI taxonomy): domain Eukaryota; kingdom Metazoa; phylum Arthropoda; class Insecta; order Diptera; family Drosophilidae; genus Lordiphosa; species Lordiphosa fenestrarum. Next base: position 319,548 of record JAWNNO010001799.1, read on the forward strand.
CCACTGCAAAATGTCCATCGACATGCTTGCCTTTGAAGCTCCTAAAGAATGTTTTCTAGTTTTATACATTTTTGTGGTAGATTTTTGTTCCATTCAAATTTATGCATTTATTGTGTGCCAACGAAATTATTCCCTTTGTGAACTTTATATGCTCTGTGATATGTTCATAATTCTTCACCCACATCCGACAGACACATTTCAGCCTCAGAATACAACAATCATCAATCTTTTTCAAAAAAAAACTTCTCCTTCTGGTTGGGTTTAAAGTTCAACTGGGCCCGGGGTGCTCCGAGGACTTAAATGTCATGTCCTTTCCTTTTGTGTGCCAGACTTTCAGTCCAGTTGACAGTTGGACAGGCCGAGTGACAGATTTGACCAGAAAACAATTCGTGAGGCAGCTGCAAGAAGTAAACTTGGCCTAAGCCCAAAGCCTAGATACAATGGCCTGACAGTGTGTCTACACTTCACTTAACTCCGACTCCTCTGGACAGTTTTTGCATTTTATCCTCGTCAACAGGATTTTTCAGCATGAGTTGGTAGCCGGCGCTTAAAGTAGAGAGACAGAATTTGGGGGGGATAGGATAGGTATCTTGTCATTTTCATGTGTCCAAAATGTGGAGGAGTTGGCACGAAGTGAACGAATGGACACACACATTATGTCTGACTATCAAAGCAACTGACAGTTGCTAGAGACGATAGGAGAACTTGGATGCTCTAAAAGTTGTTATAATTCAATATTTAATAAGTTGAAAAATTGAAATATCCCACAAAATTGAGCCCCTAAAAGCAGGCAACGAACCTTTTATTTGAACCTTTTGGTTTGATAGGGTTAAAAACCTGCTTGCTTACCTTTTCCGCTTAAGATTTCCTACAAGTTAGTTTAACTTCAGCATGGAAGTACAAATGCAGAACAGCAGTAAATGACAAAAGTCTACTGATGATAGGAGGTTCTTTAAACAAGTGTTGTTACTTTAAAGGCCGATTTTTCTTTATCTAGATAGGTGCTATGTGACAGATATCTCCAGAATTGTTAGGGCCGATTTCACATCTCCTACATAATCACATACAGCCATGCTCCTATTTTCGCTTTCGCAAAAACTTTGCGATTTGATCATCAAATCGTAAAAGTTGGTGCTCCGACACTCGGAAATCGCAAAGTTTTGGCGTTTTTAAACCGGCGACATCTGAGTCCGTGAACTGAAAAGTAAATGCAAAATATAGGTTGATGCACAAACAGACAACCCACGGAACTATTTTTATTTAGTTCCTTAACCTTTTTAGATTTGTCTTACGGACTCTCCCACTCCATTCGCACTAATGCAGTATTTTAAACAATTATTTAATAGAGATACACAAAATTGAGCGAGATGGAAATCTGCTCACAACAATAACGATTTGCGATTTGGCCATGGTATATATCGATATATAACTATCGATAGCATAAGTAGTGGCGCTCATCAGCTGTTTTTGTTATGTGAAATGAAGCAAAACAAGTTAGGAATGGAACATTATCGATAACGAAAACTTGCGAATTTCGGAGCGCTCTAAACTGAAATCGTGCGAATTTGCTGAAATCGCAATTCGTAAAAATAAGTGAAAGCCGGAGCATGGCTGATAATCTTTCATATATCGGATTAAATTCTTTAAATTCGGCTTTAAAAGATTCTTTAAGCAAATATGAATCTCTGCAAATTTTTTATGGTGTTTCTTATCTCTCTTGTCAAATAGAGACTTTGTCGATATTTTGACAGGAGAGTTAATTGCAGATACTTTTGGCGATTTACTCAAACAAAATACATTAGGTTTCTCATTTTTATCATACAAGGGAAATATTATCGAAATTTGGTATCATCTTTTGTTTCGTAAACATATTAAATTGCGATATAACCCCTCAAAAATCATCTTAAGGGCAATAATGCAAAATTTTATTATTGGTCTTGCCTTTTCATTATCCAATCTTTGAATAAATTGAAGCGATACATCACTTAACAATCAATTTTAGTTTCCCCTTTGATGTTGAGAGTGCTTGGATTTCGTACTTGAGAATTATAAGTTGTCAATTGTATGCTTTATGCAAAACTTGAATACTTTTAGCCATATGATAGATTCAATTTCTGTTTCTAGGCGAACTACTCCCTAAGTTTAAAGGCAATCCAGCTGAAATTTTGCACAGAGTCTTCTTTTTGCTACACGCTACTAATATGTCAGAACCGACCGGATCGGGTGACTATATCTCATAGCTCCCATTGGAACAATCGGTCAAAAAACTATTTGTAGTATGAAAAACTTTTTTCTTTTCAATGGAAACGTTTCCAAACCTTTGTATTCATAAGTTTTCTATGAATTTTGATAATTCTGCCAAGTTTGATGAAAATTGGACAACTATATGGTATAGCTGCCATACAAAAGATCGATCTGAAAAACAGTCTTAGTTGGAAAAACTTTTTTGTTTTTAATGGTAGCATCCTGCCATTTTTTATTTGCTTGTTTTACGTGCGTTCACCAAATTCTAAAATTTTTTGTCCAAATCGGAAGACTATATCATATAGCTCTCATATGAGCGATCGGTCGAAAAATGGGTTAATTTGGAAAATATTTAAGCGAGCACTTGCAAGGGTACAACCAGCCGCGGATCTAGGATTTGCCTTTGGGGGGGCTAAGGGTGCTCAAGAAAGTTTTTTTTGAAAACGAATCATGTTTATTTATTGGTGTTATATAAGTCTTTATTTACATTTCGTATGAGATCGTTTAGATAGGAATCCATTCGCGCGCATTATTGCCACGACTAGAATAGCGGCTTTGTATATATTTGGTGAACTTGCACAATTGGGCTCTGGGGGGGGGCTTCAGCACCCATAGCCTTCTTATCTTTCGCGATAAAAAAAGTACTCTCATAAAAAAACTAAGAGAATTGTATTGAATTGAAGTAGAAATGGTGTCAATAGAACGGTAAGTACACAGAAAAAAAAATCCGAATTCGGGATTGAAAACGGGGTGATCCCGGGGCATGCTTGAAGTGATCCTATTTTTCGGGATCAAAAAAAAAAGTGGACGTAAAATCAATCTTTTTCCGGGATCAGCTCGAGAATAGCTCGTTTTTAATCCCGTTTCGGATTGATTTTTTTTTTGAGTGTACGGAAATACTTGATTTAAGTACAAAATTCTTGAATAAAGTACGATTTTTTCATTTCCGAAATACTTTTCAATACCGAAATACTTATTTTTAAAATGTTTTGGTATATGTCAAGTATATTTTGAATTATTTGAGAATCTTTTTATCATACTTTTAGTTTATAATGCCTCAAGCCAAGCCCGATTTCTAGTGCCTGGGGTGGCAAATATTCTAGATAGAAAATAAGAGTATTTCAATCAAGTACACTATATTCTTGGTTAAAGCCCATCAACTTCTAAAGCTATTCCTACTTTGTTCTAAAACGAGGGCTCTGTATTGAACCAAAGTAGGCTGGAAATTTAGCATTACTCCCTAAGAAAAGTGTTAGAGCCAGTTGGAAAATTTCAAGAACAGACTTCTTTAAAACTAACTCACATTTTCCGTTACACACTTTGTGGAGGATAAGTATATTTTGTAATCTATCTAGTTTATTTTGTACTTGAACCAGGGCTGCAAACCCAACAAATTTTTTTGGATCTCCGGCTCGTGGGTTCAAACCAAAACTTACCAATGGTTCAGGTTCAGAATTTTAAGGTTAAAGGTTTTTGGGCCAAGGTTTTGGTTCAGCCCATGCTTTATAAACGTTTATATGGTAATCGACCTAAAACAGACATAAACTGTTAGGGAGTTGTCTCGAATTTGGCTTGGGATGGGATTTCACAATACTTTAAATAAATAGAAACACTTTCATACAGCTTATGACCATCAAAGCAATGACATGTAAAGTATTGTGACGAAATAAAAGAGAAGAAATCGCTTTTCTTGTTCTTGATGTTCTTGATTCAAGAACCTTTGTTCTTATTTCAATAATATTAGCAGTCATGTTTCGGTTTTAGAAAAAATAATACTGGTAACTTCAAGTACAAATCGGCTTAAGTTCTATTCCGTTTGGTCTAGACCGCCGGTAGCCGTAAAAGTTGACTTTATTTACCAAAAAATATTTTCTAGAAGTTATCTCACCCAAAACATAGCATACTTTTCGGCAATCCCCAAAGGGCTAACTACTAAACCTTGAATAATTACAGTCATATTTTATAGAGCATTCAGCCATTAACACTTCCAACTGTTTCTGCTGTTGTATCTCGGACCTTGGCCATTGACTGTTGTCCATGAAACTCATTCGTGTGCAGTTGTCAGCCGCAGACGTCATCATTGCTCTTTTTGTTTTGTTGTGCCTCAAGTTTTTGCATAGACCATAGACCACAAAAACTTCACAGATCTCCTCGATTGAAACGCCATTTACACTGCCAATGTCAGCTAATTAATTTCCCCGCCAATTATTGAATTTGTATGGCCAGCCAGAGAGGTAACCCCGGCAATTAATAAACTTATTGCGGGGCGGCAATAAAATATTGATAAATGCCCGAGCACCCACAAATTTGCTGAAGAAAAACGCAACAATGAGTTACGTTTTCCATAAGCAATTTATGCGTTAGTATTTACAAATAAATTAAGCAGCCGGCAAGAGTGGCCTGGCTTGCCATTTTGGAAGCCCATTTATTAAACGGCGAATGCAAATAAAGCAAACATTTGATTAATGAGCGAGGCTGAACATTAAACAGCAAAACGCGGGGTGGCTGAACCAGAGACGGGGTTGCTGGGTTTTTCTATATTTTAGTTGAGCCAAAAGAATTGACTTGAGTTCCATTTTGAAATGTTCAATTACTTAGTCATTTCACTCCAGGGTACCCTCGGCGACAGCACTCCCTCTCTTCTTGCTTTTGTTTTATGCCTCGTTTTTATTTTCGACATTTGTTAAATATTTGCGAGGGCATAACTCATTTTGTAATTTAAGTACTTGCACGAGTTGGTCGTTGGTCGCGGGTCTCACGTACTCTGCTCCGGGTTCGCAACGGAGACGAGACCTGCACACAGGAAGTACGCAAAGCAGGGTAAAGCGCTCGTTGATGCAGGAGCTCCGAGTGCAGCCGGCAAGTGTTTCAGCTGCTGCGGCTGCTTCTGCTGCTGCTGCTGCGGCTGCTTGGGGGTTTTGCTTTTAGGAATTAAGCGTGTAAAATACGAGCGCATAAATCTATTTGCTACGCATATAAACAACACAGCCAGAGGAGGCTGGCTGGCAGGGGAGGACCGAGAGCATTTGCGTGTGCAATCACGCCATTCGCCATTTGCCATTTGCCAGAGAAATGTAATTAGGCCTGCTGCCATGTGGAACGCATTTTGCCCCAAAGGGAAAGATCGTGCAGGAGGCGGGGCGGCGGAGCCAGAGAGGCAGAAGTCTCAGTCTAACAGATGGCTTCTAGTTGACCGCACACAGTTGGTGGAATTATTGTGGACTGCAAATTGTGAGCCAAAATGATAGCGGGTCACGGAATGCAGCACTGCCCGCGAGATATAATGACAATATTATGGCTCCGAGCACTCACCGCCAGGTGAATGCCTCGCCAAATGGATTGAGTTATGGGAAGTCAACGAGCAGAAGATGTAAAAGCAATTTTAGTTTATTTGCCCATAAAACAAGTCATTAAGAGAGCCAGCCAGAAATGGTAAGGGGACAGTATAAATACCCTGTTCCAGTACAAAATACATTTTTAAGAATTAAGGGAGGTAAAAGAACCATTTGCATAGTATTCAATTAGGTTACAAACATCTAAAATAATATAGTACTTGTTTCGAGTAGTTGTACTTACATTTTCAGTAGAAAATTGCAAATTTTTAACTATTTTCCTATTTTCAACAAATTGTTTGTAAGTCGACTTTTATACAATTTCTCACTACAAAGAAAAGCTTACGAAAGTCTCCCTGATACTTTTAAGCTCTGACACCGTTGCCCCCTTTTTATACTCTGTACCGAAGGTACATAGAGTATTATAAGTTTGTGCAAAAGTATGTAACAGGCAGAAGGAAGCATCTCCGACCCCATAAACTATATATATTCTTGATCAGTATCAACAGCCAAGTCGATATAGCCATGTCCGTCTGTCCGTCCGTCCGTCTGTCCGTCTGTCTGTCTGTCCGTATGAACGCACAGATCTCAGAGATGGTAAGAGATAGAGGTTTGACATGTATGGGACATATGCTTCTTATATCTGCAGGCAGATCAAGTTTATTTCAATTTTGGCCACGCCCCCTCCCGCCCCCGCAATTTAGAAAAAACGTCATATCTCCCACAGTTTTGAAGATAGATGGCTTGTTTCTTCTGGACATATTTAGTTATTAGAATAACTTATCGATCCGCCAAAGGAATGAAGAAAATCGGATGAACGGTTTTCGAGTTATAATCAAAAGACAAAATTTATTGGTACAGAGTACTATATGTTATAGTCGGGCTTGACCGACTTTCTTTCTTGTTTTACTTACGGAACCCCACTTTAAGGAATCGAACACAGCTTAAACGTTTTCCGGCTGTAAATACCGGAGTTCTTCCTTGTTTATGAAAAATTAATATCCACGTTTCATGAAGGGTTACGCCGAGAAAGTTGGGCATAATTCAACAGCATCTGCGATGGAGCAACGAGCTAACACGAAATCGCAACGACGCGTCATTGCGTGGACAAGATCAGGGGGTTTGATCCTCGACAAGTCCAATAACATTCTTTTTTCATAAGTTGAATCAAGCCAATTGGGGTCAACTTTTTTACCCAGTTGATCTTAAATCAAGTTTTTGTGTTCTCAAAAACGGTGTTCTACAAGTAAAAAAAAGCTATTCACAGTCGCTGCCATGGAAATGATTGTGATCATCGAGGATGCGCACAATCCATGCAGAAGCCCTAAGTTGTTGCAGCGAACTAAGCCACCTGGCTCTAGACAGGAATCGTCGTTGAAGGAATTTTGTTTCTCCCTATGCTTCACCTACAAGCGATGTTCACATTGTGTATACCATTACAATCTAAATAAATACATTTTTTAAATAGTTATTATGTGATTTTTGTTTTTTTTTTGTTTTTAGTTTACCCCAAGACCCGTAATGGAAAAGTGGAAATCGCCATGGCAAATTTATATAAGTTATTTGTTATTCCTTTTGTTATAGTTCAACTTTAATTTTGGCTAGAAAGTCGAAAATTGGTTGATAAGCATCAATGCTTTCCTGTTTGAAGAAATTGTATGTGTTGTAGTACAAATTTTGGGAGGGAAATCTTTGTCGTGTCGTGCGGTATTTTTCACAGCAAAATATTATGTTTGAGGCATCATCGAAATCGTTACATGTATCACATCTGTTATCGTTTCTCACATGCATCTTGGTTAGAGTGTAATTATCAAAGGCATTTCCACTTAATAATCTGTTTATTAATTTAATCTCTTTTGGTTTATATCTGCATCTCTTGTCTTTGAACCAAGGCTTATTCAGCGTAGATGGAAATAACTGACAATAACGAAATCAGCGTATTCTTTTTCCCAGCCATCCTTGATGTTTTTATAAATGTTACATATTGCGTCCTTAAGGCTCCATTTCATTGCCATAAAAGTTCCCTAGAGCGGAGCATTCTTTGCCTTTCTATCCACAATTTCGTTCTGCTCTATCGCCATGTGTCCAGGGATGTAGTGTATTTCCATTTGACGTAAACTCGTGTGATTCTGTATTTTCCTTCTAATATTATTGGCAATGTAATTACATTGATCAAGCCTTCCTAACAGTTTTGCTCCGTTTCTGCTGTCTGTGAGTATGGCAACATGAGAGAGATTCCTAGCAATGGCATGGTCTAAAGCTTTCTCTATGGCTATAAGTTCAGATGTGAGGGATTATCAAATTTTATCTGTATAAAAACTATCTGTGATCAGTACTGCTCTTAAGAGCAGTAACTTATTCTCGAAATAGGGCACTAATAATTCCTCGTTTCGACTTCCTACACTGAGTATATCCTACTCCAACTCCTTCGATCCTTCCTAATATATCCTCAAATTCTCTGTATACTTTACAGTAACTGGTATTAATCCCTAACTGTATCACAGATTGGCAGCTTGTATGCGAAGGATTTGGCTATCTCTTTGGCAGTAAAAAATTTGTACCTATATTCGGGTGGAAGCTCAGCAGCCATGTGATAAATGATCTGGACTGGAGTGCATTTTATAAGCCCTAGGGCTTTTCTGAGGTGTTGGTTTATGTGCACTTTGACTTTGTCCAAAGCAGACTATGTGATTTGATCTCGCCTTTGGCCTGATCACAATTGGCATGCCGTCTCAACAAATTTCGCCATCGCACACGCTGGCTGCTACACGTAAGGATACTACTTTTATTGAACAGACTCTACCATCTGCCTTAAAGTATCTAACAATATATTTTTTCCATATCGCATAGATTAGACCACATATAATTCTTCTTTTGTGATTGTTAAGCGATGTATCTCCAATTCACAGATTGCTTGATGAAAAAGCGAGACCAATGAATAATAAAGAATCTAATTGGTGCCTGCTGTGCAAGGTATGGTTGGTTCGGTCACCTTCAACGGCTATTGGCGCCAGCTTTGAAGTAACTGACCATGAAAACACTCCTTAAACTATGTAATTTCCTTTCTCTAGTGCAAAAATTAGAAGCACACAACCCACTAGATGGAGGCCCTTTGGGGGCTGTAAGACTATTTATTTATTCGTGCGTATAATGCGCATTTTTTCGATCGAATGACAAACCCCGATACTACATATATCTCTAATTTATCCCTTCAATGATAAAAATGCGATATCTTATGTAATTTGTTTGTGTAAATCGCTAAGCTATCACCAAGTTCTCCTTTTAAATTATCTTCAAGCTCTCTCTTTGACGAGAGAGATAAAAAACATTAAAATGTTTGGAGAGTATCGACCGATAAGAATAAGTACCGAGTAGTCAGCTACAATTACCACTGCCACTACCTTTACTATTTCAGTTTTTATACCCTTGCAAAGGGTATTATAATTTTGCCCAGAAGTTTGCAACGCATAGAAATATTCATTTCCGACCCCATAAACTATATATATTCTTGATCAGGGTGACGAGCTGAGTCGATTAAGCTTTGTCCGTCCGTCCGTCTGTCTGTCTATTTCTACGCGAAATAGTCTCTCAGTTTTAAAGCTATTGAGCTGAAATTTTGCACAGAGTCTTCTTTTTGCTGCACACTACTAATATGTCGGAACCGACCGGATCGGATGACTATATCTCATAGCTCCCATAGGAACAATCGGTCGGAAAACTAGTTTAAGAATGAAAATTTTTTTTCTTTTCAATGAAAACGTCTCCAAACTTTGCAATCGTAGGTTATCTATGTTTTTTATAGTTCTACCAAGTCTTGTTAAAATCGGACCACTATATGGTATAGCTGCCATACAAAAGATAGGTCTGAAAAACAGTCTTAGTTTGAAAAACTTTTTTGTTTTTAATGGTAACAGCCTGCAATTTTGTATTTGTTTATTTCACATGTTTTTACATAATTTTACAAAGGGTCAAATCGGATGACTATATCATATAGCTCCCATACGAACGATCGGTCTGAAAATGGGAAAAAGAGTATTTTTTGAAAACATTTAAGCGAGCACTTGCAAGGGTATAACAACTTCGGCACAGACGAAGCCAGCTTAACTTTCTCGTTTAGATATATAAAAACAATTTCTAATAATGATTTCATGGTAATCGTAATTATAGCTTGGAATTACGGAATTAGGACTGTTAGTAAATGTAATTACTATTACAGTTACGAGAATAATTATACTTGTAAGGAGAGATTATTCAATAATTGAGCTTGGCAGGTGGATTCAAAGTCAGGAATTGTATTTACTTTAACTAAATAATCGTGATTATTGTAAGGAAAAGTAATTACATACGGTAAGTAATGATTTCATTACAGTTTTAGCGGGTAGTGTATGGCAATTTTAGTTACTGACCTTGTGGTAGGTGAGTTAATTAAGACCTATTAACCGTAAGTTACGATCTGGCAAATTGCCAAAGTCACATTTAATAGTTCTCCAAGTACTATAAGTGCTGATCAACTAACAAACTGCTTTATAAACTCTCATAGCTGCAGGTAATTATGACAATACAGAACAGTGATAATGAAAACCATGAATGACCAATTGTAAAAAAATATAGTCTAGATCATAAAGCAAGTTTCAAACAGATTTCCGTGACTGACAAGCCAGTAGATAAGGAAACTATAAAAAAGGAGTAACAATCCTCGTATATTTTAGTTTGTAAATTACTAGAGGAGCCTGTTAGATGTAGACCATCATCGTTATGCAATATAAACATACATAAAGTGCCATCAGCATTGCTGTTTTTATTTATCATTGCATACTTGTTGGTAAATGAAAAGTCTACAACGATCGTTTTTTTTATGCATCTCATACAAGTTGTTATACCATCATATTTATTGCAGTGGTTTCACTTTATCGCTTAGTTTTGATATCTTTATTAGCTCTCAGCAGTCCAATCTCCAGCTCATCATACCCGTTCCCCATGTATTCCCATAAAAGCAATAAGCTGGCCCATATCACCACTCAACCCGGCAGAAGTGTCCAAAAAAGAGCCAAAAGCTTGCCAAATGTGCAATGAAAAGTAAGTAAAACGTTGCAGCGATCAACCTAAAAACGTGCAAGAGAGCGAGACAGTCAGAGAGAGAGAGAGAGAGGCGGAGACGTAAAAAAGCCAAGTCAGAGTGGAGGAGATAAAGAATAATGACCACTTTGCCATCTCGTGGCAAATAACCATTCATCAAATTGTCCAAATTACAGACATTTCACAATGACGCGAGTGGGGACGTCTCCCCCACCTCCTCCGATTTGGACTTTGCCATGCCGCCAGAGCGGCGGCGGCAGCGGCGGCGACGATGACTGCAATTCGTTTACACCAATTTTATGGTAACAAGCTTCCCGTACCTCTCTTTTTTCTTTTTTTTTTGCCTAACTGGACATGCCCCATGGCAGCTGCTGGCAAATGAGTTGAAGTTGGAGTGCAAAATTGCCGGCTGCATTTTTTTTTTTGCACTTTTTATTTTGTATTTTGGCTAAGAGGAGGAAAGTTGTGTTTGATTGGGTTTGCACAAAACTATGCAACACAACAGCTGGGGGAAGCCGCCTCTGACATTCAATTTCATGGCTGGCCGCTGACAACAACAGCAATTTGGGGACATTAAGTTTTGACATTGAATAATCACCAGGAGACTCGTGTGTGCAGAGGAAGCTGCACTGTGCGTGTGCACGCCCCCTGCTCATTCATAAAATCGCGCGAATTTCTGCGCCTATCATAAATTCAACTCACCAACTTCTCATCATCGGGCAACGCGACGCTTCATAGGTCTGCATATGAAATCTCCACCAGGCAGCGTTGTCGTCGTCATCAGTTGGACTTGATTGAGGAGGGTAGAGCAGAGTCGAGCCGGTTGTGGCTTGGGGTTTTATTTTGATTTATTTGCCACAGACACGACAGTTAATTTGATATTTTGATTAACTGCAGCAGCATGTATTTGGGGGTCTGCTGGACAACTGGACAACTGGCACTCTCCAGGTACACCAACCGGGGCGGCGCCAGGGGTCAAGCGTCAGCTGTGGCGGGCCCCAGCTAATCCCTTATTTAAGCTCTCACTTTCGTGGCATGTCATGTTTCCCCATATTTTCATGGTTTCCATATAATTTTATAATTTTTATTCACTTTGCGCAAAATGTGAAAATAATTGCAGAGCAGTTAATTTATTATGTCGCTGCCAAGACAAGACATGGTGTGAGATGTGTTAACCCCCCTCCCCCCTTCGAACCAAACCAAAACAGCGCCAAAGGAGCGAACCAAGTTGTCGAGGCATTGGCACAGTGGGACAAGATGAGAGGCATTATTATTGGAACAGAAGTGGAAAAAGAATTGAGTTGTTGGATTTGTAAGAAATTTGTACTTAAAATTTAGCTAAATTGGACCTCAGTGTGTTTTTTATGGCCAATGGAGTAAGAAAGAGCTAGTAAGCGGAAAGTGCAGGTAAACTTTGAGAGGTAAACAAGCAAGTAAAACTGTTCTACAATTGTAATATACTCTTTACCAACGAAGAAATATGCTTAGTATGTATTTTACTGCGGCTAAGAACTTTGCTCATAACTTAGCTTTTGCTCAACCGTTTCCTAGAATCACTTTGGCGAATCGATATAAAGAGTGATTTTTTAGCAACTTTCTTTCACTGTATTTGGCAGCTCAACTGTTTTCGTGTCACATTTTACTGTCAAACATGTTCAGTTTGGTCTAAAAGTTAACCATGAATCGACTTAAAATCGAACAACGCTTGCACATTCTTCAATTTTATTTAGAAGGTACAAAACTATTTATCTACACTCAGAAAAAAAAGGGCTGCCGGCCTTCTAAACCAAATGGGATAGAATTTAAACCGGTTTGTATTTAAAATTTCAAGTAAGATTCGATGTTGGATATACTCAAATTCAGTACGAAACATTCTTAAGACGAAAATTGACTGCTTTATTATTGAAATGAGCACAACCGTTCTTGAATCAAGTACATTTTGTACTCACCGTAAGATGAAAAATTCAAAAAAAGTGAGTTCAAGTGAAAAATATGTTAGATTGAGTAAAAAATAGACTTATAATGCAAGCTCCAAAAAGTGGGCAAAAGAAAATGCGAATTATTTTTAAGAAAGTCTATTCTTAGAATTCCTAACCTGTTCTAACACTTTTTTTATGGAGTTATGGTAAATTTCTGTCCTACAGTTATTCTACCTTAGCCTGTGGCTAGTTCATGGCCCTTGGATGATTCCAGATATCTTTGGTTTACTACAGAGATCTCATTTTAAAACAAATTTTTGGACTGAAACGAAGAAAATTTTGTACTTGCTAGAAGTACTCTTATATTTTTTCTTGAATGTTTTTGGGTTGACATTAGAAAACACTGGACTTTCAGAAAGAAGTTTCAGTGCTTATTTTTAGAGTTAAGTGGGCTTGTCTTAGGACCATAATAACTTAAAAGTATAAGAGTATAAGAAAATTGCTATAGGTTTCAGCAAAGATTTATGGATATTATAAAGCTGACCCATGTGGAACAAATCGCAAATTGTTAGCCAATGTCAGCTACCAGAAATAATCGTTTTTGGTTTCACATGTTCAAAAAGATTTTAAAATCTTTCGAAATGTACTGAAATCGGCTCTGTTCCGAACTCCGATTCGGTTTTCGTGTAAATGTTGGTTTTTCGAATTTAAAGTTGACAGTTTTCTATGAAATGAAAGATAAATGACTATGGTTACTAGATCTGGTCGCTTCTTATTGACGAATCAAATCCACTTGGCATTGAGCTATCGGTTTCAACTGCTTAAGCAAATCTAATTTTTCTCAAACTTGGTCTTTCCCATAATATGTTAAAGCTCTACATGGCAATGTTTACACGAAAGCCGACTCGGAATTAAAACCAAGGCCAAATATATTCCCAATTTGTCTAAAACCAGGTATTTTGCTATTGGAATAATCGTAACTTATATAAGAACTTTTTACTTAAGTGAAGTACTTTCGTAATCACCTTACTTATTTCAAGTACAAAGTTCTTGATTCTTTTTTTCTGAAGATTCGAAACTGAGGCTGTGGCATAGCCGTTTGGGAATTCCAAAGCAGAATGCGCGCAAAAACATTGAGAGACAGCCGGAGAGTAAATCTCACACTAAAAACGGCAAGACTATGGGGACGCACACACACAAAGGCGACTGTCTGTTTCTACGCTGCCTTTTGATGTATTCTGCTTTGGAATTCCCAAACGGTTATGTCACCGCAGGCATGGAGAGACTTTCGAGAAACGTTCAGTTGGTAGGCATTGATCGCTGATGATAGAGGGTGGTTTCTCTTGAAACAGCTGTACGATCTACCAGCCTCCTTTGTGGTGTTGTGCGAAAGCATGACATGACCTCGAGCCGGCTAAAAACTGCAGATTTGATTAAAGGATATAAATGACATAGCAGGTTCAAATGGATTCTTTTTGAACCTCTTTTTTTCTGTGTTCTGAGTTACAGAATTATTCTTCTTGATATGAGATTTTTTCGTACACAGATCAAGTTAGAAAACACTTAAATTAAGAAATTATAGATCATCAATTTAAACTTGGATCTAGAAATTTGCTCTTGGATCAAGAATGTAATTTGTTACCTTGCTTCTAACATTAAACATTCTTGATTCAAGTAAGAAATTTTGAATATTGTCTTTTAGTGTGAACTGATCTGAGACGGAGTTTTAGTCTGGTGAGTCCTCTGTACTCGATTTTGGTCAGAAAATTTCAACTTAAGCTATATTGAGACTTTGGCTAATGCATCAGGGCATGCTTACGACACGGCGATTATTCAGAATATTATGGATATGCCTCATAAGGTAGTCTAATAAACCCAAGACCTCATTTATATATATTTGCATTTTTTACGATTTTTCCACAGAATTCCAGACAATGTCGCTTTGGCCCACTTGATACCACGGTGGCAAGTTTCGGAGCACTGACAACGTCGTCCTCGCCGTCGTCGTCTGCTGCCACCAACCAACTGTTTATTGTGAAAATTGATTTATTATCACGATGGCCGGGTTTTTTTTCTGTTTTTTTTTTCTTGCAGGCCTCCCCAACGACACACACACACACACACACATGGCCAATTCTTTTTCCTCCTGTCATATAAAATTGGAGTGGCTGCCTGCACCACCACCGTCATCGTCATCATCATTTGCTGCTGCTGCTGTTGTTGTTGCTGTTGCATATTTGCATCGATTAAAATAAGAATTGTACATGCGATTCGTGTTGTCGTCGCCTGCCTTTGTCTGAGGGAGACCCCTTCAACACACGCGGCTTAATAAATTTATAAAAACAGCGCCAAAAGGGGCGAGCAATCGGCGGGCGGGGTGGGGAGGGGCTGTGGCAGTGCAGCTAAAAAATGCATGCATGCATGAATTTTAACGAATTGCTGATGAAAATGTCGCATCATAAATTATTTCATATTTAGGGCTCGACATCGAAAGAGATAGAAAGCTCCGATCCGCGTGAGATAAATTGCACTGGCCTCGCTCCTGGCCTGCCTGCCTGCCCTCAGCCTGCCTGCCTTCAGCCTGTTGTGTGCATGCATAAATTAAATTTATATTTTACTTACGAGTTATGCGTCTGGGTAATTATTTTATCTTTCGGCCCCCTCAAACACAGTGCACCCGAAGGAAGAGCAGGCAGGCGGAGTAGGCCGTAGAGTGAGCTACGTGGCCATGCATGGCATTCAAAGGTTAATTGGCATTTTCGTTTTTACATTTCGGCTTAATTGCCACTGAGTGGCACATGCACATGCACCGGAGTAGCAGAGTAAAAAAAAGTGGGCAGGACAGGAGTGTGAGATTGAGAATTGAGGCTGTCAACTTGATTGATCGATTGATTAAGGCGGCAGCGAAAGTTGTTTGACGAAATACAAAGGAAGTTTTACAAGTGGATGCAAGCAGAGCAACAGCACAATCTGTATGTTAGATGACATTTGTGACTTAGGGCCGATTTTACATCTACTAGATTAGCTGTTATGTGTCGGATAAACTCACATTTTAGGAGGGTCTTTGTAGGAGAAGTGAAATAGGCACTTGAGTTAAGGTTCGAAAACTGTAAAGACCTTCAGTATCATCATATTTAGTAGAGCTGTGTACATCTATTGAATATCAGTCTTTTCTATAGCATTAAGTTTGATAAGGACGAACTTTGAGGGTTTCAAATTGGATCCGTCCTATAGAAAACAATAAAGCTGACTTAACAAAATTGTACAATTTCATAATTGTGTGGCTCAAGTACTAAAACTTGGCAAAGTAAGCTTCAGGTTGCAAAAACATAGCCAAACACTTTTCAAAATTGGCACTGAAGTTAGGTTGTTCTCTACTGTCAGCACACACGGCATCCATCTGGCTTTGGCCTAATAGAATCATGCAATGTATTTCTGTCTGACTTCAGTGAGTTGTCTTGTTCCCTTGTTATCATTTTATTTTGAAATTCTTATAGTATTCACACTTGCAGCACGTTTTTCTCACTAAGACTTCTTCTCGGATCTAACTTTTCTATGTGAGCTATACTATATAGTTGTCCGATTTCGACCAAACTTAGTAGAATCATGCAACAGACCAACAAACAAACCTGTAAGAAACTTGGAGTCGATTCCACTGAAAACAAAAAAGTTTTTCTCAATAGAACTTTTTTTTCGACCGATCATTCGTACTACAGCTATAGGCTATCGTCATCCGATTTTGACAAAACGTGGTAGAATTGTGTGAAAACATATCAAATAAATAAATGGCAATTTTAAGCACATTTCAATTGAAAACAAAAAAGTTTTTCTCACCAAGACTACTTTTCAGACTCTACTTTTCTATGACAGCTATACCATATAGATGTCCAATTTCGATCAAACTTGGCAAAATCAGGGTAAAACATAGCAAACTAAGAAATACAAAGTTTGGTGGCGATTCCCTTAAAAACAAAAATGGTTTTCACACTAAAACTAGTTTTTCGACCAATCGTTCCTATGACAGCTATATAGTCATCCGATATGGCCGGTTTCCACAAATGTGCAGCGTATTTGTACTAAAAGACTTCGTGCAAAGTTTGGTGAGGATAGGTTTCAAACAGACGGAATATATAGCACATGACTAAACCAACTCAGCACGTCCTGCTGATCAAATATGTATATTATTTATGCTATGGTTCCTGCTATGCTATTTTTATGCCCTTGCAAAGGGTTTTATAATTTTGCCCAGAAGTTTGCAACGCATAGAAATATTCATTTCCCACCCCATAAACTATATATATTCTTGATCAGGGTGACGAGCTGAGTCGATTGAGCTTTGTCCGTCCGTCTGTCTCTACGCGAAATAGTCTCTCAGTTTTGAAGCTATCGAGCTGAAATTTTGCACAGAGTCTTCTTATTGCTGCACGCTACTAATATGTCGGAACCGATCGGATCGGGTGACTATATATCTTAGCTCCCATAGAAACAATCGGTCGAAAAACTAGTTTTAGTATGAAAAACTTTTTTCTTTTCAATGGAAACGTCTCCAAATCGTGATCGTAAGTTTTATATGTTTTTTTATAATCCTACAAATTTTTATTAAAATCGGACAACTATATGGTATAGCTGCCATACAAAAGATAGGTCTGAAAAACAGTCTTAGTTAGAAAAATCTTTTTTGTGTTTAATGGTAGCATCCTGCAATTTTGTATTTGTTTGTTACTCGTGCTTTTACATAATTCTACAGGTTTTTGTCCAAATCGTATGACTATATCATTTAGCTCCCTTACGAACGATCGGTCGGAAAATGGGACAATGAGTATTTTTTGAAAATATTTAAGCGAGCACTTGCAAGGGTATTAAATCTTCGGCACAGACGAAGTTAGCTTAGCTTTCTCGTTTTCTGATTTTTTTGTTAAGGTATAAGTTTACCAGCCGTTCTCTGTAAACTTAAAAATGAGAGTGGAGTGTCGACCCCACTCGTGACTGTGCTCACGTTTGTCAACGAAAACAAGAAAGAAAGTCGGTCAAGCCCGACCAAGAAAATTTGTCTTTTGATCATAACTCGAAAACCGTTCATCCGATCTTCTTCATTCCTTTGGCGGATCGATAAGTTATCCTAATAACTAAATATGTCCAGAAGGAACAAGCCATCTATCTTCAAAACTGTGGGAGATATGACGTTTTTTCTAAATTGCGGGGGCGGGAGGGGGCGTGGCCAAAACTGAAAATAAACTTGATCTGCCTGCAGACATAAGAAGCATATGTCCCATACATGTCAAACCTCTATCTCTTACCATCTCTGAGATCTGAGCGTTCATACGGACAGACAGACAGACAGACGGACGGACGGACAGACGGACATGGCTATATCGACTCGGCTGTTGATGCTGATCAAGAATATATATACTTTTTGGGGTCGGAGATGCTTCCTTCTGCCTGTTACATACTTTTGCACAAACTTATAATACTCTGTGTACCTACGGTTCAGTTTTGAAGATAGATGGCTAGAGTTATGATCAAAAGACAAATTTTCTTGGTACAGAGTATGTTATAGTCGGGCTTGACCGACTTTCTTTCTTGTTTCCCTTGAAGATACGCTAAATAGAAGTTGGACTGTTATATCTGTCATTGATATAGACTATTGTTATCATTCTTTTCAGGGAAAGAGGCGATATCGGTATTCGACTATCGGACGAACATCCTCGTAAATAAAGAAACTGAATATCTCGAATCAGGCGGAAGAAGTAGAAAGAAGAAGTAAAATATGTAGTTCCTGGGTTTACTAAAATTACATTTAAATTGATCTGAAATTCAAAATCTACCGCTGTCCGTCTGTTTTTGTAAATAAGAACGAAAACTCATTAGTCAAAAACTAATCCTGCTTACGGTTCAATTAGTTCAATTAGAAATTAGTTCACGGAATCTCCGAAAAATTTCTAGCTGAACTCTGAAAAAAAACTACCGACTGGTTGATATCACTTTATCACGTTTTAGGTGAAAGCAAATTGTTTTTGCTACCGCATCGTTTTCACAGCTTTTACAGAAATATTTAAGCATTATTTTCACACTAGACTATCTGCGTTCTCTTATGAGTTTTTTGACAGCAAACTCACAGTAAACTGAGGTATTTTCCACCCAACTCATATGAGATCTCAACCAGTGAAAAGACAGTGATGAATTAAGAACTTTGTAGACTTACCTGAGAAATATTCATCACCTATATAAGGAATGCTAGATTTTGTTCGACCTTTATGTCATCCTTTTAACAATCATTCTGAAAAGAAACGTAGAAGCGATAATAAGTTTAAAGTTTTCAGAGAGTCTGTCTGTCTGTCTGAGCTTGTCTGTTTAATTTATACCTATCATTTTGGTAAAAAAATGATTAACTATATTGTGTGAGCCTTAACAATATCTTAGAAAAGCAAGAAATAAACCAATTTCATTCCATATTTAGAAATGTCCAGAATTGAGTATAGGCTGTTTTGTACTTAAAATTGTGGGTTTTTTGGGATGCTATTTTGTTTGAACTACCCATGAACTAGTCTTGAACTTAAAGTTAAATTAAATTATATTTATAAAACAGAATGAAATTTTTAAAGTGCTTAAAGAAATTTATAGTCAAAAGTCAATCTTAGAAGAAGAAGTTTGTTTTCATATTTGGAAGTTCCGAACGTAAGATACCGAGATTCTCAACTATAGATATAGAGATAACAGATCAAAACGAACTTCCAATTTGAAGAACACAAGGGTCTAAGTTCTAAACGAAGAGTCCTTCGTCGGCAATGACTAAAGAGACTTCATCCTGATGACCTACTTATATGGAAAGATGATATAAGTAAGTTTGAAATTTGTAACATAGTGAAAGAGTCTTCGATGTACGATTTTCGACAAGCTTAGAGAGAACTTTGGACAAGGAAAAACATGAATTGTACTCAATCGATTAATCAACGATGATTAAGAACTTTCAGATATGCCATAACTATAAGTAACAGCTATTCTAAAAGCCACCCGGTAATATCATCAGTAGACTTCGCTAAGAAATTGCTGTAGCCAGCGAAAAATCTTCCTGGACTGTCAACTTAATGTCTTTAACAAAACTCCCAATTAGTATTTCTCCCCTTATCTCTGTCATTTCTCTACTATTCATTGATATACGCAGCTATCCTTGCCTTCTCTCCACACCTCCTCTCCCACAAATCAAGTGTCAAAATTGATATATTAAGCTCTGCCTCATCTAATGTGAACAAATTGCCCAACCACATCCCAAATGGAGCTGCCCACTTGTTAGTTTCCATCTGCCATTTTCAGCTGCCAAACTGCAAGTCTGTCTTCAGCTTGAGTCGATTTCCTGTTTTGCGGCTTCAAATGCAAAACTAATAACAAGCCGAGGTAAACATTATAAATGCAGCCATAAATGCGTCATAAACATGGTAGACGCACAGCGGGGGGAAGACAGGGGGCCAATATATGGCCAAAGGCTGCAAGCGGCAACAACATAATAAATTAATTATATGCAACATCAGCAACAGGCCTTGCCACCCCCCGGCCGTCCCTTTGCTCCATCAATGTGGAGTGATGTGTGGCATAAAGTCGTGAGCGTGAGCCTCTATTAGCAGTCAACGTTGACGACGTACCACAGCACCGAACCGGCAGACCCTCTCCTTCGCCCACTCCTGACAAGGCGCACACGAGCGCGAACAAACAAGGGGCGTGGCACCCGGGTGGAGAGACGGGCGGCAGCCTAACTGCAGTGAAGATAGTTTAGCATGTGTGGCATCGCGGAAAGGCGAGGCAAAGTCAAGTCAAGTCGAGTCGAGTCGAGGCTACGGGCCGAGCCAGTCAAACAGGCAATCCATCCATCAGCCGCTGGCAGACAGCAATTGCAAGTTGCACGTTGTATGTGGCACGTTGTGTATGTTTGATGTTGTACCCTAACATTAAAGTTAGGAGATTTTCTATAAGGTTTGCAGAGAGGTTACGCGACGAGAGCTGTTAAAAATTTGAGCAAAGTCTGTGAGCTGTGGCTCATAAGTCGCGAGCTGTGGCTCACGAGCTGAGAGCTGTGGCTCACGAGCCGAGAGATGTGGCTCACGAGCTGAGAGCTATGGCTCACGAGCCGAGAGATGTGGCTTTCGAGCTCAAAGCTGTAGCTGAAGAGCCGAGAGGTGTCGCCCAAGAGCTGTGGCTCTAAGCTTAAGCCGAGAGCTGTGGCTTACGAGCTCAGAGCTGTAGCTCACGAGCCGAGAGATGTCGCCCAAGAGCTGAGGCTCACGAGCTTAGAGCCGAGAGCTTTGGCTCACGAGCTGTAGCTCTCGATAAGAAAGCTGTAGCTCTTGAGACGAGAGCTGTACCTCTCGAGACGAGAGCTGTGTCCCTCAAGCCGATTGATGGCTCACGACTCCCAAGCTGTGGCTTAAGGCAGTCAACCGAGGATTCTCAGCTCAGAGTCGAGTGCCATGAGTTGAGAGCTAGAGCTGGCTCTAGAGAGCAAGCAAAGAGCGATTTCGAACCATGCAAATATATATTTTAAGTTCCAAAAGAGAGTCTTAATCTTATTTATTTAATTATTTCGATTACACAATGATATCAAAGAACCAAAAACGGCGAGAGTAAAGAGTAAAAAGTTAAGAGAGTGAGAGCTAGAGTGAGCGCTAGAGCGACATCCGCGAAGGACCTTACACTTCAAGAGTACTCGGAACACTGAACGTTTTAAGTACTCACTGCACAAGCGCTCACTGCGCCGTACCTTAGTTGTTGTATCATGCTCGAGTCGAACTTAGTACAAGCTCGAAAAGCTTGAAACATTACTGAAACGCATGTGTCAATCCGAAAAGACTCATGTCAATCTCGAAGCCGTACTGAAAAGCCAAATATTCCTGACTCGTGATTGTAGTTAGTACGGATGTTCTATGTCAAAACGAAAGAGCGTACGGAAATGAGACCAAGAAAATCAACCTCACCAATTCTATGAGGCTCAATTTATACATACATATGTGCAAAGCTTTTCATTTTATGTGTAGATTTTAGCTACAATGAGTCCTTACAATTCCCAAACAGTCATGGCAATGCTGGCATGAGCAGGAAGCTAAAGTCTAATAAAGATAAAACCGGAGGTATGCAAACAACTAATGACCTTTGATTTGAAAATCAAAAAGATCGTTAAATAAGTCACAATGGGTCTCTTGTGGTAAGCTTATTTGGGGGTAACATAAAGATTCAGCAAAGATATTAAGTCAATTTTGGAAATTCATAAAGTAATCCGTTTTCGGAATGAGTGCAGTTCGAATATCGAGCACAATACAATCTCAGGCAAACTTGCACCAAACCGATTTCAAGATCAAATCAAGTACAAATTTCGAGACAAAAATTCCAGGTTTAAAGAATTCGAGATCAAGTGAATCAAGTTTCTTACATGGAATGGGAAAATCTGGGATTGACTGACTTCTGATAACGTTTGGGATGGATTTAATCCCGAATATCTCGGATAGTGACTCTGTAATTTCGATTTCCTAACTCAATAGGGCGCACGCACTGATTCCCTTAAGCCCCCCCATCTACGCCACTGAAGTGAATATGTTTATGGCCGATTTCCCATCTTCTACATAGCACTATCTGGCACATAAATTTACCTTTTAAAGAGTAAATTGTGGGATTATCTGACATGAATATGAAAAAATATAATATGTATTGAATGATTTCCCGTATCCATTTGGGAAGGATATGTCTTAAATATTTCTTTAATGATCCAACGGAGCTGAAAACCATCAAAAGGCTATGAAAAAGGATCATCCTTGGAATGATATTTCAGCTCCGTTGGATAATTGAAATGATATTTAAGACATATACTTCCCAAATGGATCTTTTTTGAATCTTTTTTTTTTCTGTATATCTAGAAAATGTGAAATCGGATAATTGATAATTTTCAAACTAAATAAAGTCGTGTCGTGATAAACATTATATTCGTGTCGTGCTGAACATATTTGACACGCTTCCATCTCTATTTAGGACCTCCCAAAGTTTGTATATTTGGGATCACTTTTAAATTGGATGTCACATAAGGCTATGAGAGTTCTTGGCTATATCAAAAGATGGTCTAAGGAATTTAACGATCCTTATGTCACCAAGCTTACGCACTATCTGCTACAGCTCCAGAGAAGAGACTGTAGACTGCTCATTGGCATACTAACGGGACACTGCCTAGCAGCCGCTCATGCGATAAAGCTAGGCATAACAACAGATGACACCTGCAGGAAATGTATGGAACCTGGAGTCGCAGAAACTCTAGAACACCTAATTTGCAGCTGCCCAGCAATTGCCACGACAAGATTACAAATTCTGCACACCCCACGGTTCTCTTCTTTGGAGGAAGCGGCCAAGAGACCCCCAAAACAGTTATTGGCATTTGCCAAAACGACAAAAATCCTCCTGGACTTCTAAGACAAACGTACCCAAATAATCACCCGGCCTCATTAAGGACCCTAAGGTCTATGTGTGACCCCATCTGGGGTCAGCCGGAACTACCTACCTACCTATGTCACCAAGCAATTATATGTTTCTCTGGTAAGACCTATTCTTGAGTTTGGATCTTGTGCCTGGTTTCCTCACTACCCAAAAATTTTAGGATCAACTCGAATTTGTACAGAACAGTTTCTAATCTTTGCCCTCCGTGGCCTAAATTGGGATTATAATAGGTACTTACCTCCGTACGAGCAGAGACTACGCTTATTGGATCTTCCATCCCTCAATAATCGTAGGAGTAACCTTAGTGTGCTTTTTCTTCATAAGCTCCTGTCAGGTGAGATTGACTCAAGCGCTCTGCTTAGTCAAATAAGTCTTGCGGTTCCGGCACGTGTAACTAGAAATTATGTACCGATTTATTTACATCCCTGTCACACGAACTATGCTCAGATTTAAAATCCGAAATTATTACCATCTCTTCTCCGTAAACTCTCCTATACATCTAGCAAGATGTTAGAAATATTTTGTTGTCTAATATTAATTAGTAATACTTAAGTAACAGTTTGACTAACTTTGTTAAATTATAAACCCAAAACAAAACATAATTGTGTTCAGTGGTGTGAAGTGCTGCCCAGCAGAGATTAATGCTGTGTTATGCCATATCCTGGTCAGAAGCAGATTGAAAAGGTACCCACAGTACTGCTTCGCTTTTATTTCCTAACTTAGCAAAAGGCCACAGATACACCCTGAAAAAAGTAGAACGAATAGCTTAAGAGCGAACGCTCTTGAAAAAATATTTAATCCTTATTAAATTTTTAAGAATTTCGCTCTTGAAATCGAGCTAGATTCGTTCTCAGTATAGTGTATTTAGGCAAGAGGGCTGAGCTAAAGAAACAGAGAGGAGAGCAAGCACATTTGAGAGAACACAGCGTTGAACTCGCTCTCACAGTTTAGTTTTTATGGAAGAGGGGTGTGTGGGGAAGCTATCAAGCGGAGAGCATCGATTTTTGCACTCATGTTGCTTTGAAATTCCCAACCAATTATGGCATTGCTGGCATCTAGAGACGGCTGTGCGACTGCCAGTTGTCAGGCAAAGAATGATGCTGCTGTGAGGTGTTATGTACTACTCGAGCCGGCTAAAAATTGCATCATGGTTTAACAATTAGTTTTCCATGCAATAAATTACAACAAAATGTAAAAAACAACTGTTTTTAAATTGTTGCTTGATTGGAATCTATGAAGCTCTTGAATTAAGATTAAACGATCTTACTCTTGAATCCGATGAGCTCTTGATAATAGGAAGAACATTCTCGGTTTTTGACAATGATTGCTGTATGCTCTTGATTCAAGAATGAGTAACTTTGGATTTGAGTTTGTTTGGCACTTGATTTAAGAATTTTGCTACTTGATTCAAATCAATGTTTTGTACTTAGATCAAGTATTGAAGCTCTTGGATCAAGAAAACCGGAATCAAAAATTCATACTTGGATCAAGAATTTCGCTCTTGGGTCGAGAATTTTCACTCTTATCGAATTATTGATCTCGAAAATTCTTGATCCAAGTACGAATTTCTCTATTTTTTCTCTGAGTGTACAGCTCTATAGTTACTTTTGCTGGTTCCAAACCTTAGGGCTCCTTTACTTAAGAACAGACAATCTGGTTCAGGTTTTTAGGTCTATCTGCAGCTCTTTCGAAAAAATCGAACTCAAAGCTAGACCACATATAAGAGTATCTGTCATTCGTAGTCTTGTTTCAGCGACCTTCCATAATTCCAGTCGTTTGTTGTTACATCGCTCTAAAGACGCTGCCACAAATGTTGCTGACTAGCCAAGTTGGCTGACTTTGACTTCTACTTTGGGGGATAGGGGGGAATGGGTACTCCTCTCCCACTTCGCCGACTCTGTTCTGATTGGAAAATCAAGTGAGTGTGTGTGTGTGTGTGTTGGGTGCTGAGCATGTTTGCCGCCTGTTTGCCAGCTTTTAATGGCCTGGACTGATGGCTGCTGCTGCTGCCGCTGCAGCTCTGCTAATTGCGAATGCTTGACGCATGTTGCAGCCACTCAGCCCAGACACGGACCCGGGGCAGGGATGAAGCGGAGGGGGGGACCGTAGTCAAGTCAAGTCTTTTGCTTAGACAGCTCAGCGAAGTGAGCGCTCTTCAGATTGGCGCGCTGCGTGATTTTTAATTAGTTTTCTTAGAAATTAAATTGTTAATTTGATCGACGCATTTTCTGCACTGCTTTGGGGGCTGCTAAGTGGCCTGTTGAGTTGGAGTTGGAGCTGTTGTTGTTGTTTGGCTCTTTTGTCTGCTCATTAATGCCAATTCTGGCGCGCCAGAGTTGACGCCTGCCTTGTTGAGCCTTCTCCCCCTTCCTCCCCCTCGCCATTAACCAGCAGCCATTGGTCATGGCCATCAGCCCAAGACAAGTTGCACTCGTGACTGACTGTGAATGTGTTGTGGTGTTTATGGCTCTAGGTTGTATGTAGAAAAAGTGTGGGCACAAAGGGAAGTTGTCTAGGTATGAATCAGCGCAGCTGGACATTGGTTTTTCTGATGAATATCAATATTAATCTTGGAGGTCTTATTGAACCACCCTCTTTTTCACTTAAAGCTGTCTAGTTTCTCCAACTTTGACACCTACCCAAAAAAACGTCTGCTCCGCCCCACCAAAAAATGATAAATGATTGGCAAATTAATATCAAAATTCCGTCGCCGTCATCGTCAACATGAAACTAATAATTTCTGTGCCATAATTTGCATAGATATATCATTATTATGATGATTTTTTTCTCCCTCTCTCTCTCTCTCTCTCGCTTTATTTTCCGTACACGCCTGGCATTTTCATCAATCAATTCGTTTGAAGCGGGACATGGACATGACATGAAAAATATGTTTGCCAGCCGAAGATGGAAAAATTATAATTTATATAAAAATAAATTTCAGAGCACACTGCTACGTGGCACTCGACATCAATCAAAAACTCTCATTGGACATTGCCAGACAGGCGACAGAGGCGAGATTACGGTCTTTCCTTTGTCCAGTAGTGAAGTTCTTTTTACTTTTTTTGAGAAATAAATGACTCGATGATGATGTCGGATGTTTGAGAAATGTGTAAAATTCTTGAACAATTCATAATGGGAAAAGTGTTCGTGGCGGAAGTGGCGGAAGAAGTTTATTAGATTTGTTCCAGGCCAGGAAGTGAACCGCTTCGCTCACAGCCCACCCCACCCTCCTGGGATCTTTCAACTTCAATTTGTTCGCTGCTCAAAACGAGATTAATGATTCTGAGTTGCATTCCATTAAATGCCACAGCTCTAATTAATGATGAAACATTTGGAACACAGTTTGATGAGGCACGCCCACTTGACGCACGATTTGAGCGCTGGGAAAGCAAAAAAAATCACAAATGACACAGTTGCTCATGTGCGCGTGTGTGTGTGTGTGTGAGTTTCTTATGATTAATGAGCTTATTATATACTTTAGCACTTTTCTACTGATGTAGGCAAGCGAAACTTCTTCAATTTTGATTTGTTTTTTTTTTCTTGGCCAAAAGTCTCATTATTCTTCATTGTGCCATTGACGACGTCGTGTGGCACCAAAAGATTTATTATCATTTCAGTGAAAGTGGTGGAAATTGGAAAAGGGTAGGAAGGGGTCCATGTAAGAGACATTCCATGTGAGTTGTATGAAAATGAGGTGTGTTTAAAACCAATCCGTACCGAACCGCTAAATTGTACTCTTAGGACCGTACCGCCAACTTGTCCATCGTCTGTTTCGCAGATGCTGAACCGAACCGAAAAACTGAACAAAAGCAAATGGTTCGGTTCGGCTTATTCAACAAACAGTTTGATAACGTAGCTCTTAACGTCAAGGTAGGTAAATGTAGAAAATTCTACAGAGAAATTGAATTATGCGAAAAGTCTAAAGATGTTCTAGTTTTGTAGAGTGTTACTAACTAAATACCTCTTAGCGGTTCCGAGGCTTACACTACATCGCAGTTTGACCAATCTGTCTATATCTACGCCTGCAATTTGTACTTTTTTCATGATTTTTTGCTGATGAAATTGTTCGAGTTTCCTCAACTCAGAAAATGTTTTTATAATGTTTTTTTTTAAATGTTGTAAAAAAAACTCCATTCTTTCCCTTGCCACATGGTTTATGTTACGTTTCCTTAGATTCTTAGATCCTAGCAAATTAAGTTAAGGTTCAACCTCGCTAGAAAACATTTCTCAAAGCTTTTAATAAGCGCGTCTGCACAATTATGCATCAGCGAACTTACCCTCATTGTTGGAAATCCGCTGCATCACAGTTGCAAAACTATATTTCAATATAATTCTGAAGGGGATGACTTTGGACAAACGGAATCTAAATATTCATGTACTGAAATCTTAAAGTTTGAAAGTCATTTCGAAAACTTTAGCAAAAAGCAAAACTTTTCTTGTGGAAATTGTATGCAAGGAGTCTGAACCACTAAACCGAATCGAAATAGCTGTTTGGTTTGTCCCAAGTCCCTGCTATATACCAAACCCGATGGCTTTAAGCCTCCACGAACCGCTGAACCGAACCACTCTTACTTCCTGAACGGTTTGCATCCCTACACAGCAAAAAATAGAAAGAAAATCGGTCAAGACCGACTATAACATACTCTGTACTAACGAAATTACACGCTCAGCAAAAATACTGATGCTGCAGTGGCAGCTGAAAGCAGCGCTGCTATTGCGCTGCACCAGCGAACAGTCTTTTGATAATAACTCGACAACCCTTTATCCGATCTTCACCACTCCTTTGGCGGATCGATAAGCTATCCGGATTACTAAATATGTTCAGAAGGAACGAACCATCTATCTTTAAAACTGTGGGAGTTATGACGCTTTTTCTAAATTGCGGGGGCGGGAGGGGGCGTGGCCAAAATTGAAAACAAAGTATGAGAAGTTTTGTATCCCATACAAGTCATACCTTTATCTCGTACCTTCTCTGAGAACTGTGCGTTCAGACGGACAGACAGATGGACAGACAGACGGACATGGCTTTATCGACTCGGCAGTTGATTAGAATACATTTGCTTTATGGGGTCGGAGATGCTTCATTCTGGCTGTTACATACTTTATACAGGGTGCGCCATATAAAGTGTCGGTATGGCAACACTGAATAACTTTGACATTTACCAACCGATTGCTTTTGTTAGACATGTTTTGGAAACATCAATCTAGTACAATTTTGATAATGCAAAACAACGTGCCGAAATAGTGACGCTGTTCATCGAAAATAATCGTTCAATTGTGCTAACAATTGGAAACAAATTTTGATGACCGATGAGGCCCATTTCACGCTTTCTGGTGGTGTTAATAAGCAAAATTGTCGCATATGGGGCACGGAAAATCCACACCGCATCCATGAAATACCTTTACACGACCAAAAAGTGACTGTTTGGGCCGGTATCAAAAAGAGGCGATATTGACTGGCCACCCAGATCTCCAGATTTGACCGCCCCAGACTTCTTTTTGTGGGGCTATTTAAAAAGCAAGGTTTACGCCAGCGATCCACAGACCATTGAAGAGTTTAAGGCCAACATTCGTGCCGAAATCGCCACTTTATCGACTGAGACGCTCGAAAAAGTGATGGAAAATGCCGCAAAAAGGGCACATTTTGTTGTGGCCAATAAAGGCGGCCACTTGATTGATGTTGTGTTCAAAAAGTAGTCGAAATAAATTGTACAGAACCAAATTAAAGGAACAAGATCAACATATAGCAATCGGTTGTTTGTTTTTATATTTATTCAGTGTTGCCATACCGACACTTTATATGGCGCACCCTGTATACAATTCGAAAACTCGAAAATAAGTACTGGTTCGGTTTAGTGGTTCACACAGTTTATGAATCGCCGGTTCGGTATACTACACGGAAATTGGAAATTGAATATCTTTAAAGTCCTGAGAAAAATGTCCAAAATTTATGATTTCGGATTTGCAGAGTTCGTCTATAAGTTCCTAGAGGAATGCCCTTTGAAAACAGATGCCCTTTGTTAGCTAGAAAAGAATACGTCTTATGCATTTTACACACCCTATTTATCATTTTTGTGAGAAAAAACTCTCCTGGCGTTCAACTTTCAAGATAAGAATGCAGCTTGATGACAGGTATATAAAGATATCGGCGGGAATGTAGAGGATCGAACGAAATGTCGAAGAAAAATGATTTTAGGGAAACGAATCAAATTTCCAAAATTAATAAGTATCAGTAAAACTCGTTATACAATTCAACCGAACCAAACCGCTTTTCTTTATGGTTTGGTTTAAGGGTCGGTTCACCAGCTGGAATACGCAGTTCGGTTCGGTTCAGATCCGGTTTGCATTCCTGCTTTGTGTTCCTCTGCTACAGAGTATAAAAAAGTGCACTCTTATGTTCACTCGAATGGACATTCATCTCTTAAGAGAAAATGCACAGAATAATTGTTGAGATTCACTTAATGTTGAATAGTAACATTCAAAACATTTACTGAAGGTGCGAGTACAAGGCTTTAAGTATATCGATCTGAACGAAAGGAAACTATATCGATAAATCAATTGTCTTAAAATTTGATAAGCTATTTTTAATGATTATCTTAAGATTTCAATAGCAAAGCAATGGTTTGCGAAGTCTATTTTCTGCTCTAAATCAGCGATTTTCATGCCTGGCCCGCAGGAGAAAGCACTTGCCGCATGCCGAGGCTTGGTTCAGTGGTCGATGTGGGCAGCTCAGAGCTAGTTTGCATCTACAATAATAAACTCTTACTTGTTGGCCTCGTTCTACTTGACACACCCTGCTCTAAATAGTTCTACAACACTTTTTGAAGCGTTCACAATAAAGTACACTTCATACTTCAAACAATATTTCCACATTTCAAAGCAGCATAGAGAGCATTTTCAAGTCGTTATTCTTCGATTCTTACATCTCATTCAATTGGTCTGTGTTGGATTTATTTGGCTTCTACTTTAAGGCTGAGTTGATGAAATCCATGACACTTGCAATTTATTCTCCCTAACCCGCCTCCATCCCCTTTTCAGTTGCCCCACTCTCGCTTCTGGTGTCGGTGCTTGGAAGTGGATTAAAATGTTGTTCAGCAGCTGAGCTGGCAATTTGCAGTGCCTTCAGCTAAGCAACAGCAACCACAAACAACAAGCATCGCGTTGACAGCTGTCAACATGTCGTATGATTAATGTTGGCCAAATGCGGTTGCATTTTTGCGCGTTTCACGTTTTAAATGAAATGATAAATTGGTTGGGCAAACTCATTTTGCTGTAGCCTCTCGCCATGCTGTTGACCAATTTGCAGCTTAATCAACCAGACCGGGCCAAGAAAGTCCCTCAATTAAATTGCCTTTCACTGGGAATTGTAATGAAAAGGAAACACATTGCCGCGGCGTTGGAGCAGTTGTTGTTGGTGTGGTGGCACGCCTTCCTCGCACCTTATTTGACATGACCCGAGGTGCCGTTTGCTGGCCCCCTTTGTGTCGGGCTGTCTGGAATGAAGTGCCATGTCCATATCCGTTTTGTTTCGCCTTTGATTGATTGAAACTGCAGCTGGGGGCCCCCTTTTCTGCAGGAGAAGGCGTTGACAGGTGTGCGAAATGGGCGATAAATGGAAAAAAGGGGAGCTATGCAAAAGTGGGAGTAATGAATTCAGCATTATCTTTGGGGAAATACTTAGAAAATCTAGAAACCTAAGTCAGTTCTACAGTAAAGGAAGCCTTGAAAGCGATGGTTTGGTTCCTTCGGATGCATTTAGTATACAGTTTAGTTAAGTATCCCTATTTTTACCTCATCAGTTGGAAACCTCCGCTGCCTTCCCCCCACGCACACACAAAACATTCCTCAGAGTTAATCTTTGTGCATTTTCAACAACTTCATTTTGTGGTTTTGTCGCCATTCCAAATGCCATTTGTAGTATACTCTTCCCCTCGCCACTGTTCCTTTAGCCCCAAAAACCGAGTTATGCATGTACTTCAACTTTGCATATTCTCGGCTTGTGGCTAAAAGGGCAATAAAAACTATTTACAGTTCAATTTGCTATAATATTTGCAGCTCAAAACCACAAACGACAAATATGTATGAACCACCAACCCAACCAAACAACCGCAGACAGACCCGCACCCAGCCCCTGGCCCTTGACAATAGAACGTACGCAAATAGCTTGAACTTTTTAGAATGCGTTGGTTGGCGCATTCGGAAAGGAATCAAAGTTTACACACACACACAGACAGGCAACTAGTCAGGGTATCTGAAAATCTACAGACAATAATCCAGTGTACTAGCTTGGCAGCACTCACACACACACACAAAAAAAAGGGTTATTTCCATTCCGGCCACTCGACACTTTCCAGAGTAACAACTGGCAAAGTTATGCAACCAATTTACATACAAAAACAACTCAATAAACGTGCGAAATGCTAACGATTTGTAAAAGTTGAATCCTTCTCCCACCCCCCCAGCCGGCAGGCACTGCCCAGGCAATTTAGCAAAGTATTTCCTACTGGCTTGCTGGAAAAGTTGCCCACTTTTTGCTGCTACACTTACAGGAGACGCGAGGGCTCTGTCGTAAACTGTGGGCTTATTTTCATGGCCCCCAAGCCTTGGTAGCGGAAATTGTGCATGAAAGCTACCCGCCCGCAACTCCTCGCCCGCCATCAAACCACATGGCAAACGAGAACCTAACTCGATTATTATAATATGCAACTATATAATCCAATGAGAAAGTTTACTAATAAGCTGCTAGTTGAGTGCCGCCACTTGCCGCTTTCTGCAGGATTTGTGGATGAAGTGTTTGGAGTGAATGGAGTTTAGCGTAGGGTATTCCCACTACGTTCATTCATATGGCAAAAAGTTTGTAAAAAAAAAGAATCAAGTACAAGCGGTTTAAATAGTTCCTTTACAAAATATTTATTAGAAATGTTTTACGACTCGAAATATTTCATGCTAGAGCGAATCGGAATATTTCTAGCTCAAAAATTTTAGATAATATTATTGTCTGATGTTTTGAATCTATAAATGATCTTTGGTTTTATGGCTTCAAATGATCTTTTTGTTTCATGGCTTCAAACTATAAAATTCTACAATATATCAGCAAAAAGTTAACAAAGCGAGGATCCACGAACGTTACATTTTGAGAACTCCGGGCTACATTCGGTATCCAATGGACCACCCCATCCTTGTATATTATTCCTTTAACCTTAATTCCAAAATAATCATTGTCAAGCGAATTTAAAGGGAAATGTTGTCGAATTACTTAGCTGTCCATTTTACAGTTGTCTTTTTTCTCAGTCATATGGTGATTCCTCTGATAATTGCCTAGTCCAACTAATTACATTAACAAAAGCACAAATCCTTAAGCCTTTGGTTTGAACCGCTAAAGATATCGATATACCGATATTTTTGGTAAAAAAGGCGATTTATTATTATCGAAGGCGATATTGATGGTAAGATGATACAGACTGTTTGCCTTGATAGGCAAATAATAACGAAACATCTACAATTTTGTTAAAAATACGATTTATCTTCGTTTAAGGGGAATATACATCTTAAAAGGGTACAGACTGTACGGTTTTAAAGAAAATTCGATTACTTTGAATGGTTATAGAAAGAAAGAAGCTGAAACTTAAGAGTAAACTAACATTTTGTACCAAAACGTGTACTACAAATGATGTCATGATGAGGTACTCCAAACCACTCTTCACAAAAGCAAGACCTTAACATTGTATTGGAAATATTCTACGAAATTAAATTTAACTTAACAAAAAATACAGCCATGCTTCCATTTTCGCTTTAGCAAAAACTTTGCGATTTGATCACCAAATGGTAAAAGTTATTGCTCCGACATTCGGAAATCGCAAAAGTATTGCCGTTTTTTAACGGGCGACATCTAAGTCCGTGAAATGAAAAGTAAATGCAAAATATAGGTTGATGCACAAACAGACAGCCCACGGAACTATTTTTATTTAGTTTTTAAATCTTTTTAGATTTGTCTTACGTTCTCATCCACTCAATTCGCATTGAGGCAATATTTTAAATAATATATTTAATAGAGATACACAAAATTGAGCGTGATGGAAAAGCGCTCACAATAACAACAATTTGCGATTTGGCAATGGTATATATCGATATACGACTATCGATAGCATGACTAGTGGCGCTCATCAGCTGTTTTTGTTATGTGAAATGACACAAAACAAGTTGGGAATGGAACATTATCGATGACAAAAACTGGCGAATTTTGGAGCGCTCTAAACTAAAATCGTACGAATTTGCTGAAATCGCAATTCGCAAAAATAAGTCAGAGACGGAGCATGGCTGATAATGTTTTAATTATTCCCATTTGTCATACAAACCGTTTTCGATCCAAAAACAACCCGGTTCCTATACGATTTGAGTAGTTTTTAGCCAACCAAATATACCGTTTTCAAAAGCTTAAATAGGTGCCAAATCCTAGTTTCTTAAAGAGTTTCGCAGAATCTGAGTATTTCATACAGTTTTTAACCCTGTTAGCAAGCAATAAACTCAAGCGCAGCAACATGTTCAGTTGAACTTTTTAAATCCAGTTAAGTCTAAATAGATTTATCGATACACCAACGCTTAACCAATTTGTATTTGCAAAATGAAACTAAATATACCCAATTTTGCTTGCAAAGGAAGTGTATTTTGAAAGAATTTGCACCAAATAAGTTAAGCGAGAGAATTAAGGACTAATAATCCTACCACTTTTTATGTTGCCTGTCTAAGCAACAAATTTATTTGAAAATTAACTAACCTGAAGATTTGGGAAATTGTTCAAACGGCAGTGATCGATAATGTAAGCAGAGAAGTTGCTACTGGCGACAGAAAAAAGCTTTGATTTCAGTCTTTGGACCATGATGCAACTATAAAATGCTTACTTTTGCCAAAAGCTTACGCTTCAAAAGTACGCGCAGCACTGAACGTGAAGGTACTTTGCAGAGAACTCACCCTGGCTTGGCCTCACCTTATATAGTTGCATCATGCTTTGGACCCTGCAAAAAACCTAGAGCTTTTAAGCTTATTGTTTAAATATTCAGAATACATAGACAAAATTTCATCAACTGACTTATAAAAAATGGTGTTGTAATTGAAATTATACCGACGTCTCTGCTCCCATTGCCGACCTCTAGTCCACATCGGCAATTTTAATAATCGACTTAAAGCCTATCATATTGGAGTAATTTATTTAAGTTTGATACAGATTTCTTAGATTGCTTACCAAAAAATGCTACCTGTACCAAAATTGAGTTCACTAAAGTGAAAACCGGAACATGTAAGATCATGTGTCTGATCATATGAGTTTGTTGAATATCAGAGTAATTTTTTTAGATGGCACACCCTCTTGAGGCCACGGAAACGATCTTTTCAATTGCCCATGGTAGAGCTCTATAATTTTAATAAAGGTTCGAAAATATTTACATTTTCATTGAAGTAAGTTCAAGTTTTCAGCATCAACAGCCGAGTCGATATAGCCATGTCTGTCTGTTCGTATGAATGCACAGATCTAAGAGAGAGCTCAGAGATCTCTAACAGATAGAGGTTTGACTTGTATGGGACAAAAACTTCTTATAATTGCAGGCAGATTAAGTTTATTTTCAATTTTGGCCATGCCCCTTCCCGCCCTCGAAATTTAAGTAAAACGTCATATCTCCCTCAGTTTTAAAGATAGAAGGTTCGTGCCTTCTGGACATATTTGATAATTAGCATTATTTATCGATTTGCCAAAGAAATTGTGAAGATTGGATAAGCGATAGTCGAGTTATAGGGAAAACTAACTTTTATAATGGGCAGCACTGGCTGAAACAGAGATGGGCAGCACCTACAAACATTGGGAGGTACAGAGTATGATATAGTCGGGCTAAAGATAAATGGTTCGTTCCTTTTAGACATATTTAGTAATCCGGATAACTTATCGATCCGCCAAAGGAATGGAGAAGATTAGATGAAGGATTGTCGAGTTATGATCAAAAGACTGTTTCTTGGTACAGAGTATGTTATAGTCGGGCTTTAAGTATACTTAACATACTCGAAACACAACTCTTCTTTTCGTTGAGTGTAGGCGCCGCCCTTTGTGCACTGTCTAATTGTCACTAATCGCACACTCTCACACACCACACGACTTTCACTACACTCCTCTTCTAGGTGGCATGAAAAATGACTCAAATGTCGAGAGTTGTCCACCAAAAAACAACGCCAACGCCAGTCAGTTAAGCGAGCTAACGGTATTTAATGACACATAAAGTCGTCAATCACTCAGCTAAATCTCAACATGTCGCCCCCACCTTTGTCCCCCCACCCAACTCCAACCGAGCCGGCCCATAACCTAGGCCAGAGTGGAGTCTCACTTCTTCCGTCGCAGAACCGAACCAAAGCGGTGGAGAGACACCGAGAAAACGAAAGCGCTCCCCGGTAGCTACACAATTTGACAGCTGCCTGACAGTTGAAATTAATTGATTTATATGCCGCAAAGCTGCAGTTTAGCTGAGGGAGTGGCGGCACTTTCCCCAAAAAAAAAAAAACAGAAAAGGAAAACTGATACCGATACGCACTTTCAATTAACCAAATGACCGCACAATCGCTGTTTACCATCTTGTCACATGTTGGTTCAAGTGGAATGCTTAAGCCTACGCCAGACACCTGCGAGCTGGCCGATCTTTGTGTCTAAGTGCCGTTTTATGGACAGTGTAATAACTTTGTCGATATATTTAATTAGATGATGAATTGCCTCCGGCCGTGGGGGCCAAATTCTCGAGTGTGTGTCTACGCTTATAAATCAACCAGCTGTCACAGTCAATTGACCCGACCAGGGACGCTGTCGCGCCACTTGACTGATGATGTCTCTTGGCTCATCGAAATCATCTTCATCAATGCACGATCGATCGATCGATTCAGGGACAACAACAATGTGGCATTTCACTCGCCGCTACTTAAAAATGCGTCAAAACTAACAAGATTGATCGAATGGCGACGACTCAGCTTGAGATATGGAAAAACTATTCAAAAATGAAAACCACATGGCGATATGGATATTAGTGTATGTGATGGATGAGATGTTAATGAGAGTAACGCGCTCTGACCGTTGATGAACGTCATCAAATGTACAAATATCATTTATAATGATTCATTATACGAAAAAAACTTTCCTTTTGTTTGTGCGCAGTTCTTCAGAACGCCAGGTTCCTCATTTAACAACACAATGTAAATGAAATTTCTTGCCTTGCCACATCTAACATTCCCCATGAATCAACCCAACCCACCACCACCACCACCACATTTCCGCACTTGGCTGATCTTCAAGCAACATTTTAATTATGGTTTTTAATTTCACGCCCCATATGCTCCACTGTCAGGTGATTTCCGAGGAAATATATTGTACAAACCCAAACAACCGCCGTTTTGGGAATACAGCCAGAAAAATAAATAATCTCTCTCTGTTGTCCATTTCAAAAACGAAATTAAGTGTTAATCTCATTTGATTTGTCATTTTCACAATTTCACATGACGTGATTTCTTGGCCTTCCTTTTTCAATGAAAATTCTCTGCCGTATGTGATGTATGGCTAACAAATGTTTTCCTGACACATTTATTTGTTTAATGAGACGTTGAATAATTAGTTGAAAAGAAAAGCGAAATGACTGCAATGGCTGCAAATACACACACCCATAAAGGCACACTCACACAACACACACACACATCAGTTGGCACAACAATTTATAAATTATGATTGACGACTTTGTGCAGAATTGTGTGACCCGTAATACCCCACATAGTAGTTAGGCCTCATCCTTGCACCCCCGCTTCTCCACTCTACCCCGCCACATGAGACTCGTCTGACAATTTTTCTGTATTTTGCTTTGGCTCTGGCCTCGGTCATTATGGCTGACAGCGCGCCTTCAAAATGATGAGTTTAGATTGATGGCCGCACATCAGTCAACAAGAAGGCAGTGATGAAAAAAAATCATAAAGAAAATTATGTTGGCATTATGGGAAAGTTGGTATACACTTACAAATTCCATAGACGAAGATTTGTCTACCCTACACTTCCGTTTGTCAAGTCATTTGATGTTCATGCCAACTCTTTCCCAAAACTTCGATACTGAACCACTTATCATTAAACCAGAAAAAATGCAAGTAATTACTCTAATTAAGTACAAATTTCAGTTCAAAATTACTTTTTCAAGCATGATTTATATATCTTCATCCCAAAATGCTTGATTTATGACTGTTTTAGAACATAAAAAGTTTGTTTCGAACTCTTCTAATATCTAAACTTCTACTTTTAGATTGTTATACTCTTAGGTCAAGTCAGTTCAGCTCTTAAAACAAGTAAATAAAATTCTTGGTTGAAATTTTATAAATTCTGAAGTCGACCTCAATTTCGCAACTCGAACTTTATATGACAAAAACCTTAAGGCCCGATTTCTCAAAGGTTTCGGTTAGCCAACCACCGGTCAGATTTGCTCGTTAAGATGACGAGCGGTTAACTCATTTGCTTTTCTCAGCAGCAGTTTCGCCTGATATCGATAAATGCCTATCGCTACTTCAGTGTGACCATACTGTTTGACTCAACGAACGAGTACACAGCTGACTCGGTTAGGTATGTTTGTTATTTAATGGGATTGGTTGTTGTTGGTCATTGTTTTGCGTAAAAGTTGACTAAAATTCGATGTGCTGCCTCATCGAATTGCATTTCCATTGTGTGGAGTTGAAAAATTCGTTTATTTATAAGCATTTTGTGTTGCAGCAAATAATACAATAAACAAAGCAAGTGTGCGGCCAGCTGTTTGTATTTCAATAAAAATATCGATAATTTCATCGGAGCTGAGCTCGCGGTTAAAGTTGACCGATGGATGAGCAGCGTTTAGGTTTTTCCCCCCGGTTACGCCACATACATCATGAGACACTCAAATTCGGTTAAAGATGACCAACCGTACTTTGAGAAATTGGGCCTAAGTCATAGAAAACTGTAAATATCCAAGGACCAAGAAGACCTAAGGCAGGTCAAAAGATGAAGGTACGACCGTCAGCGATTTTGCTTACACTTCACGAACGCTTGACGAAATATAAATCTCTTTAATCACGGTTAAGGTAGAACCCAAGACTTAAAGACCCCTTACATAAACTCGCGCACCATAAAAATGCAAAATTGTTGCTTAACTTGGTGTTACATTTCTCCGAACATTGTTTACATTGTTGAAACTTGATTGTAAGTCTGATTTTCATTGGTGCTTATTGAATGCACCGGTGTCGCAACCACTTGTGACACGCTGCTAGGAACCTGACAAATCTTCTTTGCATAAATTGCAACATGAAAAGCTCTGGCACTGGTTTTGTGGATTAACTTTAGCAAGGAATTCTTTCAGTTAATTAACCAAACGAAAACCAAACCTTGAGGTTCTTGAAATTAAGGTAACGCTGGTAGAACAGGGGAAACGCATTTGCTAAATTCTTGATATGGTTTATTATACATTTTGGGATAGTTTTACACAAAAATTGGATCTCACTATTACCAGCTTATGCTGCCTTAAAAATAACGTCCTTGCTGATGCCACGTTAACTTTTGGCCTGCCGCAATAAAACCATTTTCGGAAACTTAGTTTTTATGATTTGTAGCTTTTCAGGAGACTGAGTATCAGAATACTCACTCGTGGCACTGAGAAATTTGATTGGAATTGTCTTAGTCAATGTTTAATGGTGTCGTTTGCTTTTCAGAAACATTAGACAAGAATTTGTATACTCCGTACCGTAGGTACATGGAGTAATATAAGTTTGTGCAAAAGTATGTATCAGCCAGAAGGAAGCATCTCCGACCCTATAAAGTATATATATTCTTGATCAGCATCAACAGCCGAGACATGTCCGTCTGTCTGTCCGTATGAACGCACAGATCTCAAAGATGGTAAGAGATAGAGGTTTGACATGTATGGGACGATTCAGAAAAAACGTCGTATCTTCCACAGTTTTAAAGATATATGGTTCGTTCCTTTTAGACATATTTAGTAATAAGGATTACTTATCGATCCGCCAAAAAAATGGTGAAGATCGGATGAAAGATTGTCGAGTTATTACCAAAAGACTGTTCGCTGCGCCAGCGCAGTAACAGAGCTGCTTTCAGCGTATAGTTTCGTTGGTACAGAGTATGCTATGGTCAGGCTTGGCTTTGTATGAGAAAAAAGCTGATTGATTAGCTATTAAACGGGAAACGCATAACGCACTCCTAGTGTAGATAGTCTATAAGTTACATTTTTTTCGGCTTCAGGATTTCTCTTCATTTTTTTTTCCACTTCTTAGATCCGCTATTAGTTTATAAGAAAGTCGTCTTGAATCTCAAACTACAATAGAATTTCTTTTCAAAGTCAAAGCATGAGCACTATAAGTTTTTTGGACTCCCCAAGCCCACGATAGATAGGCAAGTTGCATGTTCTCGTTCGGAGCTTGCAGTGCAATGCAGTGTGTAGACGTAAGTCCGTCAAACATAGTTGTCTCAGTCTTGTTAGTCTTCTCCAAAACTAACTACTCCAGAACTAAGTAATCCTCTAGTGGTCTTAGAGTGCGCTGTCCTCTGTCCACTAATCTAATCATCTCTAGAAACTTCCAATCTGCTAGTGGTCTTACTCTTAAGCTTACTCTATAAATTCCTTAAAGATATTCTATATGAAGGCTTTAATCCATCTGTCAGCTTGACTAAAGTAACCGATTTTTGTACTTTTTCCTAGATTTTACGAGTGCAATAACGCCCATGGGTGTAAATATTCGGGTGAAATCTATACAAATAGGTATAAAATATAATGAAAGTTTTATAAGTATAAGAAAAAAGAAAGAAAAACTTGAAAGAATGAATTGGTTTCCCAAAACTTTGATGTGGTATTGAATCAGTACTGAAAGCAGACAAGATTTGGTTATAAAGATACATAAGAATCGAGATATTCCAGGGTATTTAATGTATTACCTAAATAGGTATAAAAAGAACCACACATAATGAATTCCCATCTAAAACCTTTATATATTAAAAGTATTTCTCCCAACTTTCTAGCGACTAACCAATGCAATTCCAATTCGCAAGTACCCTCTCTTGCCACACACAATCCATTTCCTGCAGAGTATTCCCGTCAAATAAGCAGATTCTTTCGTGAGCGCCTCTTCTCTATCTGTTGACATGTCACTAATTTCCAGTTCTCTAAGCTCTTTTTGTTTCGTACAAATTTTGATTTTTGCCATGGGCTGCCTGTTTCTAGTCTAGACGATGATTGATGTGTGTTTCGGGCGCATATGAAAAACCCTTTTTGCTGCGGCGGTTTCTCAAAACATATTTCATGTGATGAATGTCATTTTGGGCAGAAAAATATTAATCATTCATTGGGGATTGGGTTTGCAGCTTGGGTTTCAGCCGAACCGTGTGATAAATTAAGTTCGGAATGATTGAGAAATGTCTGTCGAGTAATTAGTTGAGGGAAAATGCAAGAGAGCGAAATTAAATATGATAAAAGACCCACACAGTCTGTTGGCATAATTAAGTATGACATGCAAAAGTATGAATTATCACTGAAATGTCAAAATGTCACAGCAGCTGGCTGGAGATGCTGAGCTGGAGACGGAGATGGAGCTGGAGCTGGAGCCGGCGGAAGGCATAAATAA
The DNA here is from genome assembly GCA_035044985.1 of Lordiphosa fenestrarum. Classification (NCBI taxonomy): domain Eukaryota; kingdom Metazoa; phylum Arthropoda; class Insecta; order Diptera; family Drosophilidae; genus Lordiphosa; species Lordiphosa fenestrarum. The sequence goes on from JAWNNO010001799.1 coordinate 360,238, forward strand.
GAGACAAGAGCAAACGAACGCCGCGTGTGGGATTAACTGACTTGAAAATTTATGATATGAAAAATTACTTTTGCTCAACGGGGAGACACAGAGAGCGCAGCGGACGAGAGCGCCGGCGAGGGGAAGATACACATTGCTTTAGTGATAATTTTGTATACGATTTTCTTAGTCGAACAAATTTTCTAAAGTCTGTGTTGAAAAATTAATGTGCACAACTGTCATTGCAATGACAGGGCGTGAGGCTGTTTGCTGTTGTGAAAGCTTATGATAAATGATTTTGAAATGTGACAAAATGCTTACGAGTGGGATTAACCAGACGAAACGACACAACGACGACGAGTGCCCGGGCCCAAGGATTGTTTGTTTTTCGGTTTCTGTTCTGTGAAAGAGTTGTTCGCCGCCCGGGGAAGGGCAATAAAGTTTGTTATATGCCATCAAAGTCGTTGGGGGATTATAATGATTTGCTCAAATGAAGTTGTTTGTGGAGTGTGAAATTCACATACCCTCGTTCAACACATGTACAAATCTCATAATTAATGAATTATTAAGTGTTTAGGCAATTATGGTAGAGATTTGGAGAACTTATATATATATTTATTAGATTGAGCAGATTTATCTTAATAGTGCTTAATATAAACGTAAGCAAAACATTTGCTAGACTAATGAGGGAGTGTATGTACTCAGGTAAAGCAAACTGAGAAAAGGAAACACTCTAAAACCACAAAGGGGGGTTGGTATGAATGTTAAAAAATGTGGACTTATTTTGTGTAGTAGTTTGGTTTGTTGGTTATTTTAAATCTACCTTCTAAAATACACTAAAAGTTGTCAAAATTTGTATTATTCTCTTTACGTTATGGGGGTTAAGGTAAGTTTAGGATTTTGGCGACTTCTCATCCAATCCCAAACTCAATTTACACTCGGCACCATTGACAACTCGAGTGACGGTGCTGCAACCCATGTAAAACAATGCATTCATTTGTCTAGCTCTTAGTATGTAAAAAGTCTGGGGTGTAGATGGTAAAATCGTGGCCATAGAACGGTGAGGTCGGAGTTTCAACTGCCTTTGTTGTTGGCAAACACTACAAAAAAGTCTATGCCCAAAATCATTATTAATTTTCATTTTCCACCGGTTATGCGGCTTTTTTTTATAGCTGGAGTCTAACAGAGCACTGTAAGAGTGTTGATAAGTTCAGAGATGATAAATATGGATTTTTTATTATTTTTTTTTATTTAATCTTCTTTTATTAATATCAACAATTAAAATTACCAGGAAAGTGTTTGAGTGTGCTGTTTGCCTATCGATGATTTGATCGATACTGCTATGCAGACTTAACTATTCGCTAACCTAAACTAGGCTAAGCTAGGGCTGAGCTTAGCGATACACTTCAATCAAAGAACTGCCAAAACAAAAATACCAAAAGTGGCAAATTGTGAAACCGTATGTGCGATACCTCTTCAAAGAACTGAAGTCCTTTCATTCTTGAGCTATCGATAACCATGCAGAATAATACGATTCTAGTTTATTTGTTGTCTTTACTTGAGACGTTTTGGAAGTGGAAGTGTGTATAGAAAACAAAGGGCGTTTTTTTGTGTTGGCAGTTCCTAAGCTTTAGTCGACAAATCGGACCCTAGTCTTTTTTGCACTGGAGCTATGTAGCAGGTTTTGGCTTCTAAGTCAACAACCATATCGCACAATCCGCAGGTGGTGATGTCTAATTCTGAAATATTTGAGCCTGTCTGAGTCAAGCAAGCCGTTAAATGGATATTATTTTCAGAACATAAAACAATTAAATACCATAGTTCGCTTTCAAAACGTAAACCCATTAAAATGGGTGGCCCTCAGGAGGGTTAGAAATCGTTAACTGTAGTTAGGGGATGGCTAAGTCCTGGAAAATTGCTGTGAAATGGCTAATGCCCCTATACAAGACCCTATAGCCTTGGCACCCCTGTTAGGTATAAAGCCCAGAGATGTCATGACATGTCATTGCGAAGTAAAAAAGAAGCAAGCTGTGTCTTCTCCACATTATCGAAAAAGATAAAGGTGACCCTTGGATATCCATAGAAGGAAGATTATAAAGAAAAAGGGCCTCATCTGGGCCTCTTCAAATACAGAAACTCAAATTCCAACAAATTTTTTTTGTTTTAAATTGTTTTTTGTCATTTTAAGGAATTTCAAACTTGACTTTTTAAAATTCCAAGATTCTTAAGGTATAAATTTTCAATATAAATGGTTCATAATAATTATACTCTGTACCGTAGGTACATAGAGTATTATAAGTTTGTGCAAAAGTATGTAACATCCAGAAGGAAGCATCTCCGACCCCATAAAGTATATATATTCTTGATCAGCATCAACAGCCGAGTCGATACAGCCATGTCCGTCTGTCCGTCCGTCCGTCTGTCCGTCCGTCTGTCTGTCCGTATGAACGCACAGATCTCAGAGATGGTAAGAGATAGAGGTTTGACATGTATGGGACATATGCTTCTTATGTCTGCAGGCAGATCAAGTTTATTTTCAATTTTGGCCACGCCCCCTCCCGCCCCCGCAATATGGAAAAAACGTCATATCTCCCACAGTTTTGAAGATAGATGGCTTGTTCCTTCTGGACATATTTAGTTATTAGGATAACTTATCGATCCGCCAAAGGAATGAAGAATATCGGATGAACGGTTTTCGAGTTATGATCAAAAGACAAAATTTCTTGGTACAGAGAATGTTATAGTCGGGCTTGACCGGCTTTATTTCTTGTTTTTCTCTGTAAAATTGATTGATGACTGCAATAATAACGGAATATCGAAACAATATATACATATAAGTATGTAGTAAAACGTCTTAAAATTCGTTACAAAAGAATTTAGAAGTAAAATTTGATGTTAGCGTCACGCATCAAACTAACCATGCATATTTTGTGGAGTTGGGGCAAAGCATTGGATGGTCGTCGAGGGACTGAGTCTCAAATTCTGTATATCATGTATTGAGCTCTGAGTTTCCATAGCGCTCTGAGTATCAAGTTCTTAGAATCGAGCACTATGTATCGAGTATTGAGTGTCGAGTACATATTATTCTGTACTGATTAACGAGCTTCGAGATCTAGCATCCAATATAGTCACTACACGACGACTAACGAATACTGAGTATCGAATACTGTGTTTGAAGTACTCGTGCTATGTATTTGGTATCGCGTATCAAGTACTTAGTTCTAGAATTATAGAGTGCTAAGTATCGCGTTCTCCGTATCGTATACTGCCTTCAACACACTCACACAACCACAAGTATGAGAAAGTCCGAACACCTTTTGTACGGGTTGTTTTACATCAATGCCTCCTGAGTGCTTGGCACACTTACAACATTTTTATACCCTTGCAAAGGGTATTATAATTTTGCCCAGAAGTTTGCAACGCATAGAAATATTCATTTCCGACCCCATAAACTATATATATTTTTGATCAGGGTGACGAGCTGAGTCGATTGAGCTTTGTCCGTCCGTCTGTCTGTCTGTTTCTACGCGAACTAGTCTCTCAGTTTTAAAGCTATCGAGCTGAAATTTTGCACAGAGTCTTCTTTTGCTGCACACTACTAATATGTCGGAACCGACCGACCGGATCGGATGACTATATCTCATAGCTCCCATAGGAACAATCGGTCGGAAAACTAGTTTTAGTGAGAAAAACTTTTTTCTTTTCAATGGAAACGTCTCCAAACTTTAAAATCGTAGGTTCTCTATGTTTTTTTTATAACTCTACCAAGATTAACTAAAATCGGACAACTATATGGTATAGCTGCCATACAAAAGATAGGTCTGAAAAACAGTCTTAGTTAGAAAAACTTTTTTGTTTTTAATGGTAGCATCCTGCAATTTTGTACTTGTTTGTTTCACATGCTTTCACATAATTTTAAAAATTTTTGGCCAAATCGGATGAGTATATCATATAGCTCCCATACGAATAATCGGTCTGAAAATGGGAAAAAGAGTATTTTTTTGAAAATATTTAAGCGAGCACTTGCAAGGGTGTAAAAACTTCGGCACAGACGAAGTTAGCTTAGCTTTCTCATTTGTTTAGCAATATCAATGCAAACCGTACAGAATGGTTCTTTATTCTTCTTCCTTAGATTCTGGAAGACTAAATTCTACAATCGGCAGGAAAGTTTTATGTTAACATCTACAAAATATTCCGAATTACAATAAAAATCGAAACTTATATAAGCGTCTGTTTTTTAAAATCCTCGACTCCAAAGCTTATTGAATGAGTCGCAGAGTCATACCTTAGGTAAATACAAACACTTTGTCATTGCTTTGATGATTATGAGCTGTATGAAAGTGTTTTTATTTATATAGACCTGAACAGTAAATTATGTTTTGAATAATCCTATCACAGACTAAAATCGCCACAACTCCCTTACAGTTTATGTCGGTCTTAGGTTGATTATTATATAAATTTGTATAAAGCAAGGGCTGAACCAAAGTTCGAACCAAAACCTTTGGCGCAAAAACCTTGTACCACAAAATTCTGAAACTTAACCATTGGTAAATTTTGGTTCGAACCCGTGAACCGGAGCTCCCAAAATAATTTTGGGTTTGTAGCCTTGGAAAAACAATATTCTTTGATATTTTTGACTTAGCTTTGCAAATGATTCAGTTTAGATTGTAAAATGAATAATGTACTAGTTCTTTCAGTACCCTTTAGTTCGGCTCAGACCTGTATCATAGCTGAATCAGCCCTGAAATGGAAGGGCTGGTCATGAATTCAGGCCTGCCCTTATATGAGTTTCAGCCATGAATTTAACATAAGCATGTCCTACTACGTCCTCTGCTGATTTTAGGCATCATTTCAGGGCTGCACTCATGGGTGAGTTTCATGGGAAGTACTGTAACATGCCTGAATCCAGGCATGAAATTCAGCTATTCAGACCTTTCAGGTCTGAATCCGCCCTGAAAAATTCAGTACTGAAACGTAGAACTGCCGGGTACCTTCTTGTTATTTACTTATAATCCAACTTTGAGCTGTAAAAAAACAATTGAATATTTACATCTAGATTGTGCAACAGTCTGGGGATAATCTATGACTGTTTGTTGTGACTGTTTATGGTATTTACTTTAGAGCCACCCCAAAAGCTGAAGTGCCACTGCTTATCATGATGATTGTGACAAACTCTCTCTCCCTTTTTCTCTGATCGATGAGCTAACATAAAACTGTCCAGGTGTAATTCCAGTAGGCGCCAGTAGGGTGAAAGAGTTACCAACTCCATTGATAAGTCCCGTAAATCAAGTGATATGCAATTGAATGCACTCCATCAATCAGGTCGAAAACGATCTTCCTCCTTTATGTTGTTTTTTTTTTATTTGGTTTTTGTTGTGCAATAATTCGCCGCTTATCGTAAACTCAATTTATTATACAAAATGGCTGATGTGGAAGTGGGATTCCAGCTGAAGGCATAATTAATATTTAAAAGCTGCTCGCGGTTCGCCCGTACTGCAGTCTCCTCTTCATCAGCGATTCCAATCAGATAACATTAGCACGTCACATCACACAGCGTGCAAAAATTATTATTCATTGAATTTGTGATAAATGTGACAGGTCCTGGGGCCCGGAGGCCCAGGCAGAGGCAGAGGCACAGGCACTCCGAGGGGTCCGCATCGAAGCTGTCAAAAATTTGTTGCAAAAGATATTATCAGAGCGAGAGAGCGGAGGATGACGGAGCGGAGCGGAGCTCGAGCTCTGCCGGCTCATCAATAATGAGGCGACGAGGATGTGGCTCTACATGATGATGACCATGATCGATGATTGGCCTTTTTTTGCTGTTGTTGTTGCTGTTGGGCGCTCTTTCTCTGCCTGACCACACCCATTGACGGACATGTGCAATGTGCAATTATTTGTGAAGAATCACAACAACAACCACAATGGTCCGTTGATTGATGTGCTCAATAAATTGCACGACGAGCGCATCGTTATGTTGTTGTTTTTGTTGTTGCTGTGGCTGTCAGGCACTGAATGTGGCATGTGATAAGCCAGGTGACGGGGGCAAAAACAACACACAGCACTGAGAGATGCTTTCGACACAATGAGATCATTATAGTTATAGGCATGGCAAAAATGGTTCGGCCACTCACCGGCATGGACTGACACGGGGAGTAGAAGTCTAGATAGTGCACAAATATGGGCAGAGGAAAGTAGAGGTAGAGGATAATTGCAGAATAATTTTTAGATTGTTTTATGAAACTGAAAAATCAGTAGGTGTTTAACTGATCAGTCCCATCGTAACATTCAACCATCCATCCATCAATCAATCACACACACGCCTTACAAAAAAAACTTCATCTAAATGATCTTCGCCCTCGTTCTCACAGATTTGTTCTCTCATTGAATTCGACATGCGGTGTCAGTGAATAACCCCTGGCTGGCTAATCAATTACTTACAAAGAGATGCCAACATGTCAGCCGGCAGACAGGCAACAAAACAGCCAACGCCAAAGAATGCAAAGCGAGCGCCAAATTACTTTCAACGCAGTAAATCAAATGACTGTTGAGAATTCGCAAAGAAATGGCAAGAATGTGGTGTACACAAAGGACTGTTGACAGTTCTTAATTGCAAAGGAAGAGGAGTGCACTCGGCTGTCAGTTTGCCAATTGAATTCAACGCTATTTGCATGCAGAAATGCGATAACCTTCGATATTTTTTGGGCCAAACTTGGCTGACAGCTGTCAGCGAGCAGCAGCCTGAGCCGGAAACAAATTTGCTGAAGTATACTCATAAATGTGTGGCGACGAGGCTTTTATTAAATAAAAACAAAAAACAGAGAGTCCCCTAGAAGAAATATGATAGGGGCTCTCTGGCGGCTATGTACGTGTGGAGACACGCATGTGTCGCTGGCTGTCAAAGTGTCAACATAAGCAAAGTAACGGCAAAGGATTTGTCACTGCCAACAACACGAAAAAAAACAAACAAACAAAACGGAAAACAAAAAATCAAAAGTGAAATCTGTCGCAATGCAAAAACAGAAGCTACTTTTAACGGTTGCCAAGTTTTTTATATTTTTTTTTGGTTTGTTGATCATCTGAAAATCACTTTGAAAACATTTAATTTATCCGCAATTTGTTTGTTTGTGGTTTAAAAAAAATTAAGCCATCAATTTATGGCTGTTGTCGGGTGAATGGCCTGATGCGAGTCATTGAGTTTGCTTTTAAATTTTAAATTTGTTTTCGAAAGACAAATATATTAAACACAAGTCCAAATTCATTCAGAACTTTATCAAACTAGCAAGACAGAGCTAAGCGATTTCCTAAGGCATCGTACTTAAGCATTTCCAAGGATAACGGACTGCAAAAGGCCTGAAAAAATATGCTACGAATTGGTAAAATGGATAACTTAATTCTTAACAGTCGATTACAATCGCAATTTTTTTTTAAAATTAAACCGCAATATAAATAAAATGTTAAAACCTTTCGAATATCTGTACCGATCCCTTGAAAATCGCCTTAAAGCAAGAATGCGGTTTCTTATTTTTGATCTCACATTTTCATCATCCAATCTTTGAATTGGCGAAACATCGCTTAACATACATAAACCGAATTTCACGGAGCTCAAACTTGAGAATTACAAAATGTCAAATCTATGCATTATGCAAGAAATATATTATTGAATACTTTTATATAGAAGAAAGATTGAATTCAATATAATTAGAATCCTCACGTGTATACTCTGATTTTTTAATATTTTCACTTTGATTTTACCATTTGCATCATAGATTTAGGGCCGATTTTACATCCTCTACATAGAGCTATGTGTCACATAAACTAACAAATAACAGAGTAAAATCGAAGCTTATCTGACACTTAACTGCTATCTAGAATATGAAAGAACGGCCCTTAGCCTTAGCGGCCTTAGCAGCTTTCGGTTTCAAGCAGGGTTGCAAACCACTCGAAAATAAGTGCTGGTTCGGTTCAGTGGTTCGCAGAATTTATGAACCGCCGGTTCGGTTCAGTACATGGATATTGGAGCTAACTGAACCGCGGTTTCGGTTCGGTTCAGTGGTTCACAAAGGCACGTTAAGAAATATTATAATTTCTGTAAAAATGTGACTATTCGAACACTTTTGAAATTTAATTCTTCTAATCCATTTGAATATCTTTAAAATCTTTAGAAGAATGTGCATATTATTATGTCGGACTTTCAGAATTCGTCTATAAATTCTTAGAGGTATGCCCTTCGAAAAGAGAGAATGTCAGCTAGAAAAGAATACGTTCCATGCATCTTACATACCCTATTAATCATATCATACGAAAAAAACTCTGCTGTCTAAGATTGAATTAAGGTAAAGAAGATTGAATTGCAAATATTGTAGAGGAAAAAGACATATTGATACAGGAATATTAAGCGATAGGCGGGCCATTGCAGAAGACTTACAGTATTACAAGTTGTAAAATTTGTGTCAAGTCATCCTATGTAGAGGATCGAACGAAATTTATAAAAATTATCTTCGATTCAAATTCCCAAATTAATCAAAAACATTGGGGAAAGCGACTCCAGTTAAAACTCGTGGGAAAGCTGAACCGAACCGAACCGTTTTCTTTTGTGGTTTTCGGTTCGGTTCAGCAATTCTGATAGGAAGCCGGTTCGGTTTGCGGTTCGGTTCACTAGCTGGAATATGCGGTTCGGTTCGGTTCAAAACCGGTTCGGTTCAGAACCGGTTTGCATCCCTGGTTTCAAGTGTATTAAAACTTTGGCACGGACGAAGTTAGCTTTGCTTTCTCGTTCTTACATTTTTCTGGCGTTTGAACAAAATTATCACGTTCTTTTTTTAACATTTACTAAGGATTTTGATTGTTTGGTTAGGATTTCGCAATGATTTAATCAATTTTATGAAGGGCCTATAGAACATTGGATCTTTACAAGAAAGCGAAAACTTAACATTTCAAATGGTTGCAATTTTTACATGTTTTTTAATTGTAATTGCTTAAAAAAAATGAACAAATATTTGCTATATTTTATTTTGAAGCTAAGAAGTAATATTCTACGACAATATGAAAGAGATTTAAAGAAATGTTCAAAAAAGAATTCAAGCAGCCTTAAGCTCAAAAAACTACATCTTTAGACGTCATTTCCCATTTTCGATAACATATTCGTGTTCAACACACGAAACCCACCTAGAAACCCCATCATCCCTTCAATATGCTGTAAAAAGTCTCGTTTTGTTGTTGTCTTCTCGTTTGATACAATTCAGAAACATGTTTTGTATTTGCTAGCTATTTTTGTTCTAAGGTCAAAAGAATTGGGTTTCTTGGACCCTCAAGTTCAAATGTAGAAGTTGGTGCTGAATTTAGAATGTAAAGCAGTATTTTCACTTGTCGAGGAAATAGTGAAAAATACTTCAGTTTGCGGTGAGTTGGCTGTCAAAAATCTCATAAGAGATTTAAGATAGCATACTTCTCTAATATATTTATGATTCTCGCACTTGAATGATTTCTTATTTAAAAAACATTTATGAGATATCAGACAAGTGAAAAAACAGTACAGAAATTGGGTACTTTTACAATAATGCAAAAGATGAGCTTGATATCTTAAAATTTGTAGGAGTTATTGAACAATTTTTCTTGGTGGGGCGGGAGAACTTAATCGGCCTGCAGACAAGACTAGCCTACATCTTAAAATAGGTTGCTCCAGTTCTTCTAATATCTGAGATCTACACAGATAAATATGAAGAAATATCCATTGGATGATTTTCCGTATTCCATTTGGACTGGCTATGTCTTTAATATCGTTTTTATTATTCAACGGAGCTGAAAATCATCCAAAGGATATGAAAAACGAGATAGCTAAGCTAATTTCGTCTGGGCCGAAGTTTTTACACCCTTGCAAGTGCTCGCTTAAATATTTTCAAAAAATACTCTTTTTCCCATTTATAGACTGATCGTTTGTATGGGAGCTATATGTTATAGTCATCCGATTTGGCCAAAAATTTGTAAAATTATGTGAAAGCATGTGAAACAAACAAATAAAGATTTGCAAGATGCTACCATTAAAAACAAAAAAGTTTTTCTAACTAAGACTGTTTTTCAGACCTATCTTATGTATGGCAGCTATACCATATAGTTGTCCGATTTTAATAAAACTTGGTAGAACTATAAAAAAACATTGAAATCCTACGATAACAAAGTTTGGAGACGTTTCCATTGAAAAGAAAAAAGTATTTTATACTAAAACTAGTTTTCCGACCGATTGTTCCTATGGGAGCTATAAGATATAGTGATCCGATCCGGTCGGTTCCGATTTATTTGTAGTGTGCAATAGCTCGATAGCTTTAAAACTGAGAGACTAGTTTGCGTAGAAACAGACAGACAGACGGACAGACGGACGGACGGACAGACGGACGGACAAAGCTCAATCCATTCAGTTCGTCACCCTGATCAAGAATATACAAAGTTTATGGGGTCGGAAATGAATATTTCTATGCGTTGCAAACTTCTGGGCAAAATTATAATACCCTTTGCAAGGGTATAATGATCATGAAAATCATCCAAAGGATATGAAAAATGATCATGAATTGGGATGATTTTCAGCTCCGTTGGATGATTTTAGGTGTTTTCGGGTCTATTTAGGTGTTCAAACAGACGGACATACGGACATGACTATATCAACTCGACTGTTAATACTGATCAAGCCCAATTTCATATTGCAAGTTCACAATATAAGCAACATGATCGTATGTGGGTGGAAGCCAAACCACCTTCAATTAATTGAGGCTGATAGTTGATCAAGTGTTATTAAACAATACATGGAAGAACTTAAAACCGGTAAGTGGGTGCATTCAGCAGGCAAAATTGATCAATGATCAGCTTAAAAGAACTGCACGGACTAATTGGTCCCTTTCTAAGAGCCGTATAAAGAATTACGGTTGATAAAAGTGGCTGAGAATTAGCGTTTAATTAGGAAAAGAAGGCCACACAAATTCTCTAAAATTATATATTTGATCAGGAATCAAGCTGAATGCAGCCATCTATCCATAATAACCTGATTATACTGATTATAAAACGAGTATTTCAATTAGCCATTTAAGTTATCTATACTTAATTCTATTAAAACCAATCAATGTTTATGATTTGACAAGAGTATTTGTCTTACTTAAGACCTTTATTAACAAACTAATTGTATCTAATATTTTACATCTGTATGTATTTAATTTTGGTCTATTACATTTTCTATTTGCCGGCACACAAATTCGGATAAATTGTTGTTAGCGGAGAGAACATTTGTGTTTTTGTGTTTTAAGTGGAAATGCCTGTCAGCGTGACTGTTTGACAGATTGTCTGAGTGACTGACTGATAGAGTGATTAAATGTGAATGGGCCGACGTCGCCGACTGACTCACTTGAGCAACTGAGCGGCACGTAAACAACACGCAAAACCGTTTACTCTTATCAATCTTATCGAAAAGTGTAATGACATTTAACATGCCGCATCCCGGCTGATGAAATTGATTTTCCAATTGCTACTGCACGCAAAGCGTTTTGTCTCTGTTCGGGCAGATATCGCAGTTTTGGTATCTCTCGCTGGCTCCCTACCTTTTTCTGGGTAGGTTGTGTAAGTAATTTATGCTCTGGCGGCTCGTCGTTCATTTGACATGTCAAAAGTTGTGTCGCTTGATTGATGACTGCTGTCAACACATATTTTCTAATTTTTTTTTTGGTACGAAACTTCTGTATGTGGTTAGGCCGCAAAAAGGGTTCTAATTTTTGTTTGTGTGTGTGTTTTTTTTGGGGGTAGATGGGCGTGGGGAGTGGGGGGTTTATCGATGTTCGCTCTGCCGCATTGTGAACATATTGCATATTTTGTTTAGACCGACAGGAGATTGATGAGCTCTGCCCGATGCCTGTCACATGGTCGAATCGATGTACGAGTATGTACATGAGTGGCGGGGAGGAGGGGGTTGGGGGGGCTCCTGACAGCAGTGCAAACAAATTGTGGCGACAGGAAGAGAGTTTTTGTTGTAGTTGTTTATTTATTTTTTTTGTATGGTTGAAACGTAACGTAACATGAGACAATAGGCCGTTGGTGTTGCCAGGTTTTGCAGTGTGTAAAAATTGATTGATAGCTTTGGCTATGTGGTCGAATGTCCATTTGGAAACTACCCACCAGCTCAGTCAATAACTTGAACTAAATGTCCTCATACAAGTTGAGTCTTCCACCATAAAATCACCATCTCAATTAAACCAAAAGCCATAAAAAAGAAACCACAATTAATAAGCCTCAAATCTAAGGCACAAGTCCTTCCCCCTAACTCCACCCCCCTAAAACGGCCATCATCAGTTTCTCGCGCTGTAAATTAACAATCATGGTGAAAGAGAGTCCAACCGGCAGGACAACGGCAGCTGCTAACTGCCCGTCCCCGCCGCCACTCCCCGCAATCAACGTACATTAATATGCACGAAAACAATAAACAATATTGGCGAGAAGAGGTCGAGGGAGGAGGGGACCGACACAGAGGCGTTACAGCGGCAATCATGCAAAAAGCAAGCAAACGCCGCCATCCTGGCCATCTCACTCTAAACTACAGCCCTCCCGCTCTGAGCTCAACTGACAATATTTATTGCAAATGCAGCAATAAATTTCAAAACACCATTCGCTAAGCACCACATGGGGTCTCGAAAATTGAAGATAAATTTTAAGGCGGCAATTTATGATTTGTGAGCATAAGAGAGAGAGAGAGGAGTAGGAGGAGGAGGAGACCGGGCCAGGGACAGGGGCAGAGGCACACAATCAGTAGAGGCCGCTACGCTCCGCGGCTGACAAGTGTGGAGTGTTTGCCGCCGCACTCCTTCACTCATCTCCAACTCCGCGAGTATCTGCCGGCCCTGCTGCTCGTTTTTCAATTGTGTTTGCCGCGATTTTACGACTACCCGCTGTGCCTTTGACAGCCCGAAACCGAACCGAAACTGCGCAAAACCAAACCCTTTCGGGGACCCTGGGATATAGAGTTGGGAGAATGGCTTGGCTTTTGCCAAAAAACAGCCATAGGGGAGAAGGGTATGGTCCCTAGGGGACAAAATGGTATGGTCCAATTACTGTAAGCCATTTTACAAATTAAAAAGAGAGGAAATGAAAACAGTCGGAGTCTTTAAATGAATCAAAGAATGCTGTTGATAAATACTGAATTTTAAAAAAGTTATGACTGTGCCAGATCAAAGATGTCTAGAAAGACATATTCATCAATTTGTGGCTTAGAAATAACTGCTTGGATCTTAACTTCATTTCTGACAAGGCAATACGACAAAAGTTGTCCTTAATCTAGCCATTCTCTCACCTCAAAAACTAATAAATATCTTCAATGGGAAAACTAAATACAGCCAAGACCTATGTTTTAAGAAACAATATCCGTTACTCAGGTAAATTAGTGTTAAATAACCCCACCCAATGTTAATTAACAGAGCACTAGCATTAATTTCAACATTTCAATCAGTGCTGCAAACTGGTTTTGAACCGAACCGGTTCGCAACCGGAATACCAACTTTTATTGTACTGCGAACCGAACCTCTTTAGATATAAAAGCTAAGCCCGAACCTGTTCCCAATCTAAAATTTCGGTTAGGTTCTGTCAAAATGGTCAGGCAAGTGTAATAAAAAGAAGAACTACCTATAAAATTCCCACCCATAATAGCTTCTGTTTTAAGTTCCTCTACTCCAAAGCATTTTCAAAGATTCACATAACAAAAGGATAAGTAAATTATATTTTGAACATTCCTTTGTGTTCCACAAACCGTTTTCTAACCAAAATCTAGCCGATTTCCATACAATTTGAGTAGTTCTTACGTCAAAGCTAGTTTAAGAACACATGGAATAAAATTAATTACTGAAACTTAGTTTTATTTAGTAATTAAATAAATGTATTGCTGGTTTCAAACCAAAAGCTTCGCCCGAAAACCTCGAAATTGAAATTTCCTTTATAACTCTGCCATTTATTATCCGATCTTTATGAAAATATCAGAGATTGTAGTTATTGGTCACATACACTAATGCAATTTTTTGCACAATTTTAACATAATCCTTAATCGGGCCATAGAAAGGATGTATAAGAAAGGACAATACAAAATTTCAAGTTAGTCGGTTTATTGGAGCGCGAGGTAAATGGTAATTTCGAGAAAAACTCAATTAAAGTTTCAATAGTACAGTCTTTTTTACCTGATACTTCTATTCAAATGTGTAACTTTGCTTAAGGCCCTTTAAAGTATGCTACGTTGTATAGAAATAATGATGATTTTTGTTATACATTTACTTTTTTATGTCTTAATCAACATTTTGTTGTCTAGCCATAACTTACACAGCAATCTGGATGAACTTGCATTGTCGGTTATCTATGACGCGGATATAACTGACTAGCAAGGGCTTCGATCTAATTGATAATTACATAGGGAAATAAAGTTTGCACACTTTGAAGGGCACTAATCAAGAATAATTTAATTTTTTTATAAAAAACAGTAGATAGATAAAATAAAATACAAAATAAATGTATTTTTAACAAGACCGACTTTAACATACTCTGTACTAACGAAATTATACGCTCAGCATAAATTTTGATGCTGCAGTAGCAGCTGAAAGCAGCGCGGCAGCAGCGAACAGTCTTTTTATCAAAACTTGACAACCGTTTATCCGATCTATCATCTATCTTTAAAACTGTGGAAGATATGAGGTTATTTCCAAATTGCGGGGGCGTGGCCAAAATTGAAAATAAGCTTGATCTGCCTGTAGATATATGAAGCATATCTCCCATACATGTCAAACCTCTATCTCATACCAACTCTGAGATATGTGCGTTTATACGGACAGACAGACGGACATGACTCGATTGTTGATGCGGATCAAGAATATATATACCGTACTATATAGGGTCGGAGATGCTTCCTTCTGGCTGTTACATACTTTTGCACAAACTTAATATACTCTATGTACCTACGGTACAGAGTATACAAATTCTAGAATAGAATACAACCGTAAGAATCGTATATCCCGTATACTTCGAACCTCTATCGCATACCATCTCTACTATTTGCTATATGCCGGAAAATGTAAAGCGTAAATGTACTATGAGACTTTGAGCCAAAATTCGTAAAGATGGCTTGTAAACTGAAGCAGGAGAAAGCATGGCAGCCAGGGATGCTATCCGTTTGAAAATAAGGGCTAGTTTGGTTCAGCAGTTCGCAGTAATTGTGTTGGACACTGACTTCAATTCTGATGCCTACCGCCCAACTGCTGACTGCTGTCGAATATCAATGGCTAAGTCAATGGTGACATATTAAAATCAGAGTGTAACTATTTAAATACAAAGAACTTTTTTGTATATACGGACGGACGGACAGACGGACATGGCTATATCGACTCGGCTGTTGATGCTGATCAAGAATATATATACTTTATGGGGTCGGAGATGCTTCCTTCTGCCTGTTACATACTTTTGCACAAACTTATAATACTCTATGTATAGTAAATTCGGTACAGAGTATAAAAATTGACCGAACTGCGTTTTCAGATTTTCTTACGATGCATTTTTGCGCTGACTACGAGCATTTTTATACCCTGTTCCCATTGAAAATGGGAAAAGCGGGATCATGAAGTTGTGCGAATGTATGTAACAGGGAGAAGGAAACATTTCCGACCCCATAAAGTATATATATTCTTGATCAGCATGAACAGCCGAGTCGATATAGCCATGTCCGTCTGTCCGTCTGTCCGTCCGTCCGTCAGTCTGTCTGTATGAACGCGTCGATCTCAGAGACTATAAGAGATAGAGCTACAAATTTTTGCACGAAGGTAGATTTATGCTGTACGCAGATCAAGTTTGTATCAGATTTGAAAAATTCCACCCCGTCCCCCTTTCATCCCCAAAAAACCTAGACCTCCTCTATAAATCCTAGACCTAAAAAGCCGTCAGATCCATAATTTTCAAGTTGGAGCCTCGTGGTTTTGTATACATCAAGCTAGGCCCAATATCTATGTATTCTGAAAAGTACAATCAGATCGGACCAAAAACACCGGAGTTATAAGCGAAACAGTTGAGCTGATAAAAGCAGCCCCCCAGTTGTTGATCAGGACTAGAAAAGTATTGCCTACATTTAGGATGACATTTTGTCACAAAGAAATAAATGAAAACAAATGAACAGGGTATTTTGTGGTCGGGAAACTCGACTGCATTTAGGGTAATAACTGCTCCCAAAAATTATGCAATTAATCAAATGGGTAAATATCTTCATTACCAGCGGGAATACAGATATCATCATTTAAAAACTTTAGTTCAAAGCATCTTAGTGTATCGCGGTTAGTCCATTAAAGGCATTTTATAGTGAATTTGTTCTATTTTCTTGCTTGCAATGAATCAGGTTCCCCATGAGATTAATGGCATAATTTTGGTGAAGCTTGTAATACCCTAAATGGTCAATGTGGTTCTAAGGCAGTTGCTGGTACAAAAATAACAATTGCCCGCCAACCAAGGCTATATTGGAGAAACCGAATAACTACATTGCCGTTTTGATTCATTAGTATGTTTTGACAATTAAACAAATGAAATTTAGCAAAATGTTTCTTTGCAAGGACTTTTTAGTCTTAGGTTAAAAATACATCCAAAAATACGAGAAGGGAATTTAAACAAATAAATAAATTTTATAAAAAAAAACGTTCAGCTCCGGTTCAGAGTTCCAAAAAATAACGAAGCCTCCCACTTCAAAGTGGTTCGGCTCCGAACCGTTTTGCAGCTCTGCTCAAGAGTTCATACCTAATTAATATTATAAGCAATTTCTTCTTTTCTTATGTATCTTCAGACCACTGTGCCCCTGAGCTCTGCTTACAACACCTTGGTGCAATTATTCACTCGCCCAGCGGCCGGGAGGGAACTGAATGTAGAAGAATCCTCCCTGGTCCGGCCACCGCACAACATGCAAACAATCCGCTTTCGAAGTCGAAAATAAGAAAAAGGTTTATGAATGCGCACATGAAAAATGGAACATCGTTAAGAGCAATTCATAATAAAATATGCGCCGAGTTGGCGGAGCAGCAGACAGAGGAGAGCGAGCCCAAAACTGCAATAAGCTGCTGCGCCCAGGCGGTCGACGAGGAAGCAGCGCAAGAATTATGACCCTGAGCAGGATATTGGTTAAAGGTTTTCTTTTTCGTTTATTTCGGTTCGCCTGCTTGCTGCTGGCTTCTATTTCTTTTTTCGTACTTGGCCGGGCAAATGAAGCTGTTGCGGTATTTCAATCAACACCGTGGCACAGTGGAGACCAGCAAAATCCTTATCAATAATTTCATTTTCATACAAACACGTACACACATGAGAGACAGAGAGAGAGAGAGAGAGAGGGAGCGAGCGATGGGCCATAAATATGAGTCCAGCGAGTGGCTAGGGAAATTTATAGAGTCTGTTGCTTATGCTGTCAGGTGAAATAAATAATAAATTCGTTATATCGACGGGCAGCTACGAGCGGCGGCGGCTATCAACAGCCAAACAACAACAATAATTCAAGGGGCGTATGATGAAGGCACGCCCACCACCGTCTTCCACTCGATCCGAGCGTCGTGCTCTCCGCACAGCTGCAAGTCGTCGTCGTCGTCGGATATCGTGGAGGCCAAATTTGAATTCAATGAAAGATGAAATCATTAAGTTTGCAGGCAAATTGAAGGCAGTTTTTTGGGCCAGCGAATGGTTCGCTTCAATCGTGCCAAGAGAAGGCGAAGAAGTTTATGGGTGGGTTGTTTTTAGTGGGATTGGACGGGAGTGGACACGCAGCAGGGTTGGGCTGCTCATTGACAGTTTGTTCACCATTACCTCGCAACTTTTCCGCACCGGCTACCATTCCTCAGCCTCAGCCTCAACATATTTTCATGGGAGAAAAAACGGTGGCTAATGAGTAGCATAATCAACTTCCCATATTGCATACACAATTGAGCCCCCATTCATCGGGCCCGGGTCCATGCTCAATAAATATCAACAGCCGCACAAATTTGCCTGAGGGCGGGAGGCGGCGACTTCCAGGCCCGACAACAAAAGCGCACATAAATCAACGATCAAGACAATTGCGGTGTAATAATTTTAACTTCTTTAAGTCGGCAGCCAGCCTACACCACACTCCGAGAGGACCAAAAAAAAAACCATAAAAATAACAGCTTATCGGCAGAAAGAATCGTGTCGTGGCACGCCCACCAACTCAAAAAGGCATTAAAATATGAAACAACAATTGCACAGCTCACTGTAGGGGTAGGGAGCCGGGGGGACGTACTCACCTCAGGTGAAATCAACAGCTGCCACGCCTACTTTTTTCATTTTTTTTTCCTGTTTTGCACTCTGTGTCGGTGGTAGGCGTCAGCCGTCGGCAGCGGCACGTTTTCTTCGTGAAATTCCTAACTAACCCCACCCACCCACAGCAGCCAAAAGGAAAAGGCTAAGATATTACACCCAAAAGCCTCTCACTCTCCTCGCTGTGTGTGTGTGTGTGTGTGTGTAATGCCGACGAAAAATTACCATTGTTCGGCCAATTCGACACAGTCAGTTGTTGTTGTTGGGGGGTAACAACTTAGTTGCCTGAGATATCTCAATTTGAAGCTCATAAAGAAACCAGAAATGGGCCTTGTTCAAAAAATATGGCATATCGGTGGGTATACCGCCGAAATGGTACCCTGTTTGAGGGTATGCAAAATGTCAGAAAGCTTTGAATCTTACAATTCCAGAAAGTCCTAAAAACTTTCGAATTTTAAGTTACTAAAACGAACCCTTTATTGAAGCAGTTACAAAGGGTCGGAGACTTTTGGTCTAAGATTTGTAAAATGTTCCTAGATAAACGCCTTGCTAAGAGATGGGGTTATGAACCCCATTAGAATTATGTATTAAGGGCCGTTTTCACATCTTCTACCTAAAACTATCTTTCACCAAAATCTAAATTTATCTGACACATAGCAGCTATTAGGAGTTGAGAATGGGCCCAAAGAGTATAAATAGTATTGTTAACTGCCATAAGTCAATCCTTTTTCAATTTCGCTATAAATTCACCATATACTTCTCAAGATAATCAACTGAAAGACGGCTGTGGAGGTGGAAAAGGACCTCTACATCACCGACAGCCGCGGCAGAGCAGACGCCGAACCTGTAAAGGCTGCTATTTAGTCAGAAAGATGTCGTCTACAGTTTAAGGTTCTCCAAATAAAGTTACATAAATGGCTTGTCTAATTAGAGCACAAAAGGTCTCACTGTTAAAAACCTGAAGACTGGCAAAGGCGATCAAATACTAAAAGCTTCCAGTTAAATGGCGCATGAAAGCTAGGAGAAATATCAATTTAAAGTCCGTTCTTTAAAATTCGGACTGAAAATTAAACATAAAATTGATTTCCTGCAAGTGCATAAGCCGCTATACCTAAGGCATTTGTCTTTAGCTTGATTTTGGTAGTTTTTGTGGCAAAAATGTGTAATTTTGGGACCAATATGCATTTTCCGTTTAAGACCAACGCCTTACCATCTGCACCACCGGGCTTTTTGATGCTAAAAGCTCAACAACTGTCTGCATTTGTTACTGTAATTGGCAGCACCAACACGCGTGTGATCGATAGTGCACAGAAAAATATAATAATATGATATATGGCTCAATGTTATATATCAAACTGATATTACAACAAGAAAGAAAGTCGGTCAAGCCCGACTATAACATACTCTGTACCAAGAAAATTTGTCTTTTGATCATAACTCGAAAACCGTTCATCCGATCTTCTTCATTTCTTTGGCGGATCGATAAGTTATCCTAATAACAAAATATGTCCAGAAGGAACAAGCCATCTATCTTCAAAACTGTGGGAGATATGACGTTTTTTCTAAATTGCGGGGGCGGGAGGGGGCGTTTCCAAAATTGAAGATGCTTCCTTCTGCCTGTTACATACTTTTGCACAAACTTATAATACTCTGTGTACCTACGGTACAGAGTATAATTACCAGAAAATACGCCAACTACCTACTAGAAATCGATGCAGGCCTAGAAGACGGACATATTTCTAGCCTAAATGTGGAACTCAGAAATATATCGTGTATACTTTTCGAGTATAACAGCACCAATATACCGCATATTTTGTCTCGTTTTATGCTCCGACAGGGCCTTGAATGGTACGCTCCACTTAAAAGAAAACTCGAGGCTCAATACATAAATATTAGGAAGTGTAGCTCTATTCACAGCCATAACAGAGAAAACCCAAGAAGAAACATGTGAACATGGCCAGATCAAGCGAAGTTCGCATATTCAAGCATTCAATCTATGCGGAAGGGGCTGAGTTCTGCAATAACGTCACCTTACAGAGGACTATAAACTGGATCTTAAAGGCGAGAGGAGATAAGTTTCGGCTAAATAGCTATACCAGCAGCACGGTAAATGGTGGATTGTGCCCGCTTTGCAAGGAGCTAGAGAACATGCAGCGCGTTATTCTGCAACAGTTTCGAAGTCGATTGTTTAGGGGGGGGAGGGCTTAAGGTAGAGGAGGTCGTCGCGGCTTTACACTGAGCCATTGGTTGGGCAAACCTGAGAGTGCTATATTATACTGAATATTAAATGAGGATTCTTAATTTACTTAAATTGATATTAAATAGTTTATGAATGTCAAGATTTTATAATTGTATCCCAAGTTGAATGTTTAATAGCAGGAAAGCTAACGGCTCAAAGTCAACCTTATACTTATACTATGTTTATACGCAAAAAAAAAATTATTCGTGATTTAAGCCCTTCAAAGTATGCAAACTTTATTTCCCTAAGAAATTATGTTTCAAAATATTCGATACTGCATTTTCAGTCAGATTGTTGGGTATTCAACCAAATTTTGAGTTAAATTAAAAATATACTTGCCTAAAATTATGATTTTCATAAAACATAGCATACTTTAAAGGGCATTAAGCATGATTTATTTTGTGTGTAATAAACGTAGTATGTGAGAATCAAACATTGTACATAAGCAACTGTAAAAAAACTCTAGCTACTCTGTACTTCTCAAAGTTTGTAAGTGCTGCCCATCGCTCTTCCAGCCAGTGCTGCCCATCATAAATGTTTGCTTTCCCTTTAACTCGACTATCGCTCATCCGATCTTCACCATTCCTTTGGCGAATCGATAACTAATACTAAATACTAAATATGTCCAGAAGGCATGAGCCTTCTATCTTTTAAAGTGTGGGAGATATGACGTCTTTCTAAAATTGCGGTGAAAAAAGGGGGCGCGACGAAAATGGAAAATTAACTGGATTTGCCTGCAGGTATAAGAAGTTTTTATTCCATACAAGTCAAACTTCTACCTCTTACCATCTCTGAGATATGTTCGTTCATATGGACAGACGGATATAGAATATGACTTCCCCTTAAAACTGTAGTCTAGGGTCCAAACAAACCGTACCTAAAACTGGTCAAAATAGGCATTTTAAGCCATTTTAATCTCAATTTTCTCTTAATTTGGACGCTGTCTTTCCGTTTATCACCTTGGTGTCCAAGTGAAGTCTGAGCTTTTTATACTCTGTAGAACAGGGTTCGTTCTCAGCACAACAATCAAGCCATGTTTCGGGTGGCCAAACACTTTCGGCAGTTTACTCCGAATGCTTGCCGAAGTAATGCATCAGAGAGTGTCAGAGAGAGACAGAGAGCGTCTCTTCTTGGTGAACACTGCTGTAGAGCAGCGATGTTCACCCATAGCCCCAGCGGCCGAACACTTACGGTAATTCACGCCGAATGCTTGCCGAAGTAATGCTTCAGTGAGTGTCGGAGAGAGACAGAGAGCGTCAGAGAGCCTCTCTTCTTGAACATCGCTGCTGTAGAGGTACACAGAGTATATTAAGTTTGTGTAATGTATACATATTCTTGATCTTAATCAACAGCTCAGTCCATACATCCAAGTCCGTGTTCATAATGTTGTCTTGTTTTGTGTAACTTTGATAACTGATGATATGATTAACCTGATCAATATATATCCAGCGTTACGCTCAGAATCGACAAGAAAGCATCTTCCAGCATAATATCAGAACTGGTCAGAACTCATTCGCGTATCTAACCCAATTTTTCCCTATGAAATATTTGATATACAGAACTTTCTCTCTGTTTCAGACCAAAGTGTTCGGATTTGGTATGTCAGGGAGAGGGATTCGGTTCTACAGGTTTCCGATCTGGACCGGTCTAGAGCTTTCTTCAAAAGTAAAACCACTGTTTCAAGAAGCTAGGTGTAGGTTTCAATAATTTCGATGTAGATCGTTTGGGGGCTCTATGGTTGATTTTGACTATGGTCATTGACCAAGGAGTGCATCTGTTGTCCCCACTGTTACACACCTATACAAAAACAGTAGCCCCTTTGCCTTCAGTCGAAATCCTGCCAACGTCTCTTTTTATTAAATCAACAACAACAACAACCACAATCAAATATCACCAAACATCCAAATGTTTCAATAGAACTGAACTGGGGTACAAAATTAAGCTTTCAATTTCCACAACTGCCGTACAGACACAGCTTCAAAATGGCCTCCAAGCAACCCACCGCCCGTCAACTGGCCTACCTCGATGAGCTGAAGCTGCGCCTGCGTGAACTGCGCGAACGCCAGGCCACCTTCATGGTGCAAACGGCCAAAATGCTTGGCAGGATGAGTTCATCGGGGTTAATGGAAGCCGCTACAGCTGAGGTAGCAGTTTCGGCGGCAGCTTCATCAACCAAGACGAACTCTCCACAGCCTGAGGCGGTGTTACCCCAGCGCCAGGACGAGGGCGAAAGCGAGCCCAGTGGCAATATCAAACAGCTGATAAAACGCTTCGAGAATCTGCGCAAAAATTCACAACAATTACACGACCTGCCCACGCCCGAGGAGCTGATCGGTGTCGATGTACGTAAGCTGCTCAAGGGCTATGAGAGACTCATCGAGGATGCCAGTGTGTTGCAGCAGTCCTGGTACCTGCTGAAGAAGTCAACGGAAAGTTGTGCGCGTCTCAGCCAAAGAGATGAATTCCAATTGGGCAAAACTAGCTCAAAGCTTTCCAAAATTTCTTCTTCCCCAGAAATGTCGCTTCAGTGGGGTGGGCCTGCTTATCTGAGTGCAGTGCCGAGTGTCACCCAATCGCTTGACTCGAATGGCCATGCGAACTATCGACACAGAACTAAGTACAGTGAGGAGCAAGTCAATTGGAGTGGTAGCGCAACACGGGATTATGGTAAGGATCAAATTGATGAGCAAGCCCTTCAGAGTACAGTTTTATATGGCCTAAATCCAAGCTTCCTCTTTAAATTTCAGGTTATAATGACCATGGTCTCTGGGGGCCGCTACTCCAATTGATGTGGCGTCTCAGTCCGTTCCAAAACTGCCGGAGAATTCATAGACGTAGCAGATCTAGTGACTGTCTGTGCAGGCAGCATTGATGGAAAATTTAATGCCCCAGTGAAAATAATGAAATAAAATGGAACACTAATACACACACACATAAACACAGCACACAGACACACACTCACACACATGCAGATAAAATACATTAATCAATAGCCAACACCACACATCACTGTGTCAATATTTTGCCTAATTAATGTGGGTTGCTCGCACCGAGCATCCATTTCGGGTGTCAAGTGCAATGAGAGGGAACTCTCTCTCGCTCCACGTGGGTCCCACAAAGCGGAGACACCGCCAAGCGGACCACCAGACAACTCACAGTGGAACGTTTTCTTCAAATTGGTGGCAAAAAACCAAAAATTTTAAAATTTTATTAGCTACAAAAAGAGTTTAAGCTGTTCGCCTAATGAAAACATTTTTATTATTGATTTTTATGTGTGCCTCAGTCAACTGCAAGTGTTTATGCGTGCTTGGCTCAGAGCCTCACAAAATTATTCCCTTCAAGCTTACTGTAATTCTCATGTAGTTCTTCTGTTAAACCCAAAAGAAACAGTAAAAAGTGTAAAAAGAGAGACAGTAAGTCTTGTAGCTGTCATTTAGGTGAGCAGACTGCATAGAAATAGTGAGTTGAATTATGAAACAGAATACACGAGGGAAACGGTAAAAAATGTTCATTAAGAGAGAGATAGGAGAAAGAGAGAGCGAGTGTGTTTACCGTGTACCTGTCTTTTAGGTGAGCAGACGGCATAGAAATAGTAAGTTGAATTGTGACACAGAAAACACGAGAGAAACAGTAACAAATGTTCGTTCAGAGAGAGAGAGTGCGAGTCTGAATAGCTTGTACCTGTCATTTAGGCGAACAGACGGCATAGAAATAGTGAGTTGAATTATGAAACAGAAAGCACGAGAGAAACAGTAACAAATTTTTGTTAAGAGAAAAATAGAGAAAGAGAGAGCGAGTCTGTTTACCTTGTACCTGTATTTTAGGTGAGCAGACGGCAAAGAAATAGTGAGTTGAGCTATGAAACAAAACACGAGAGAAACAGTAACAAATGTTTGTAAAGAGAGAGATAGAGAGCGAGTCTGTTTATCTTGTACCTGTTATTTAGGTGAGCAGACGGTATACAAGTAGTGAGCTGAACTATGAAACAAAAAACACGAGAGAAACAGTAACAAATGTTCGTTAAGAGAGAGAATGAGAGTAAGAGATCAGACGGCATAGAAATGGTTAGTGGAATTATGAAACAGAAAACACGAGAGAAACAGTATCAAGTGTTAGTAAGAAGAGAGAGAGAGAGAGTGAGTAGGAGAGAGCGAGTCTGTTTACCTTGTATCTGTTTTTTAGGTGAGCAAACGGCATAAAAATATGAAACAAAAAGCACTAGAGAAATAGTAACAAGTATTAGTTAGGAGAGAGAGCGAGCCTGCTTAACTTCTACCTGCCTTTTAGGTGAGCAGACGGACTAGAAAAGTGAGTTGAACATTTTGTGCAAGTTCTTTCATAGCCAATTCCAATTTTCCCATTTTTCCCATTTCAACTAATGATTTCAGCATATTTTTCTCCAAATCCATCCACTGTGCGACTGGCAAGGGGGATATATGGCAGCAACTGCTGCGCTGACAGGCGCATTTTAGTCGCCCAGGGAAAACTGAATATAAATCTGAATATAAAGAAAAAGAAGACAAAATACTTGGACCCACACGCAAAGCGAGAAGTAAACATTTAAATTTAAATTAAGTGGCTTGTTTCAGGCTAATGAGTCTGGTCTGGCGGGGGGAGTTCTCAGCGGGAAGCTTTCTCGTTAGCTGGTTTAAGAAAGGAAAACAACTGTGTGTGTGTGTGTGTGGGGGAAGATCTTTGAGGAGATCTTTATTTAACAAATATTAAAAGAAAAAACATTATAAACCAAAATGAACAGAAATCTTACACAAGCCAAAACCACACCTTGCAGATTGCTGCTCATAAAAAACCAAAAAAAAAAAAACGCATGCTTGGCCATGATTTGTGGCATCGGCTTCGACATCGAGCCAAAGCCAGCTGAAAGCTTGCCGAGGCTTATCTTTTACAGCTGACACGAGTGGCGATGACGATGGCAAGATGGCGCGATGCTAATCAGCGACAAGGCAAGCCGCCGCCGCCGCCGCTGCCGCTGCATGCAACAACGGACGACAGCAACATGTGTCCACAGCGCCAGCAACAACAACAGCAACAACAACTTGAAACTGTTTGCTGTCACGTCGCTTGGCAACGCTTTGACCTGCAAATTTTTATAATGTGCCAGAAGACCGCCTGCCAAGTCCTCCACAGAGACAGAATCAGCAGGTGGAACCAAAATGTGCACCAAAGATGGCAATGCAACAGCATTTACATGCCTTGTATGAGATATGTTGTCGGTGCAAAATGATGAAGTTGACCTTTTCTCAAGATTCAACATAATGGCAGATGTTTATTTTTGAATTCCGTTTACAATTCTTGTGGTTATCAATTTTGTATCTGGCCCTGGTCAACTACCAGGGGACAATAAATTTTACTAATTATAGAGGAGAAGCGTAAGTTTTATAAAATTCTACACAGAAACCAAAAAAAAATTCAATTGTAATAATATTCAAAAATTTACATTTTTCATATACTTTGAATGACTTTCAGCTCCGTTGGCTGAAAAATTTAATATACATTTAACACTAAATGCATATTTTAATATTCACAAATGGATATTAAGAAGTATTCATTCCAAATGGTTATCAAAATCATCCAAAGTTTATTTCAGATATTCGTTTTGTTCTCTCTGTGTATGCAATTTCAACTGCTGTTAAGGAAGTTTTTACAAATAAGGTTCACTGATATAACATGACTTAGATTCATGCTTTTGGGATAAACTCACTTAAAGTGTCCGGATCCCTTTTTTGTTTCATTGTAAATATCGACCCAAAAATTTAAGTTCATTAGTAAAATAATAATTTCAAGATTTTGTCTTAACGACACAGTAGAGCTCGTTCACAAACCTATAACATAGCGCCTGAATCTTTGCTGCTCGACAGGAACTTAATGTGAATATCAGGAATGCAAACCGGTTCTGAACTGAACCGAGCAGCTTATCCAGCTGGTAAACCGAACCGCGAACCGAACCGGCTTTTTTTCAAAAATGCTGGGCCAAAAACGAAAACCACAAAGAATCCAATCCAAGGATCCCTCTACATCCATAGCGATGTCGGATGGATATGAGCTTTTGACTTGACACAAATTTTACATGTTATCCTGTAAGTCTCCTGCAATTGCTCGCGGGTCTCTAGTGGACAATATTTTAAACTTTCTGTAGAATTTCTTTACCTTAATTAAATCTTGGCCAGGAGAGTTTTTTCTTATATGATACGACAAATCAGGTTTCAGATGCATTTTATTTCTAGGCGATATTCCCTGTTTTCGAAGAGCATTACTCTAGGAACCTATAGACTATTTATTCAAATCCATTATCCATTTTGGACATTCTTCTAAGGATTTTAAATATATTCAAATGGTTTATAACATGATGCAACAATTGAGGTAAGGAGCTTGCAGTGTATGCCCTTAGCAAAGTACCTAAGACGTTCAATGTTTTGAGTACTCTTGAAGCGTGGGGTTCTTCGCGCAAATCTCAGTACTTAAAAAAACTGTGCGCCTTCCTTATGTGTTGTATCATGGTTTACGGGCATTCAATTTTCAAAGGTTGAGAGTCACATTACGACAGATATCAAAATATTTCAAAATCCGCGGTTCAGTTAGCTTCAAAAACCATGTTATAAGCCGAGCCGAGCGGTTCAGAAACTGTAAGAACCACTGAACCGAACCAGTACTTATTTTCGAGTGGTTGTCATCCCTGGTGAATATTTGATTAAAAAACATTTAAATAACTCTGTGTACTTCTTTTGAAGTACTCTAATGTCGTTTCTAGAATCGTTTTGTCTTGAATTTAGATATAACTGGATTTTAAGAGAGAATATTTTGTATCTATATGGTAAGTTTATGGAACATGACTTAAGACTTAAAGAATGATCAAAAAGATTGTAAGGTAATTGGAAATGTACTTAGTATATTCCGAAATTGTCTTAAATCAAGTATTTTGGGTTAAAAATTTCGATCTTTATTCAAATTTTTGTACTTGAATGAAGTTTTTTCTTACTTTTCGCACAATGGACATCGTTTGTACTTAATTTAGGTATAAAGTAATTGAGATTTTTTTTTGTGTGTACAGTTTTTTCGACCAGGAAACGAGCTTTAGAGAGCTCGAATAAAGTTCTAGAGCAGCAGTGCCCACGCTCCTTACGCTTCAGGCGCATGTGTTGTTTCGCGCAAGGCGATTACCGTGCGAATGGCACTCACGCATAATGAAATTGCAGCAACTACTTCATATGTGTCTTTCTTATTCTTCTCTCCCATGCCTTTTGTGGAATTGAAGACAACAACAATATGTATGCGCACTGTCTACAGCGTTGATTTTGTTGTTGCAGTGAGCCACAGACAGCCACACACACTTTTTTACTTGTGTAAGAGAATGCGCGAGCATCTGACAGTCCTGTACAGACGAACTAGCTTGTTCGAGTTTTAGGGATACTTGAAAATATCCAAAATATCGAGACCCGCAGGAACCATGGGCCATCTATAGGATGGATCTACAGAAGCTAGATGAAGTCTTCTTAAACACTGCTGGGTCAAAACGAAATGCTGTAGCTTAATTGAAGGTATCTTAAGTTTGCTACCACTGCCTTATCTCTTATCCACCACAAGTCTCCTAACAATTCCTTCAACTGAACTTAAATTTGAAAGGCAATAATTTGAGTGTACCAAGCAAAATTAGCAGTCACTTACATCCGCTTGTTCATAGACATCCGAGGTCCGTTCTCTGGACATTTTACCGGCGGGAAATGGGGAAATGGGTATTCCAAGTAGCAACCAAAAACCACCGCAGCTGCACTTGTGCATGCAAACTAATAAATTTCATTGATGTGTCTATTTTCAGTGCCCGCAACGGAAGCAATTTGTAGCTACAAGCAGTAATTTCTATATAGCGCCCCATTTCCCCCACCCAAACGCCGCCCCCGCCCTCACCAAAATAAAAGACGGCGTGAAAATCGAGCAAATAAAATCGTGCAAATTTTCGCTGTCAGTGGTCGCGTCTGAAGACCCAGTTGGCTTTGCCAAGCAATTGCCGCACATTTTATTTAACCCTTTTTATGGCCTCATTATGGCCCGTTAGTGTGGGTGAGGGGTTGCAGGGGCCGGGAGCGCGCACACACCCAGACCATATATCTTTGAGGCGAGGGTGCAAAATGCTGGCTTACAAATGCGGAAATGAGGCTAGGAATCAAGCAAATAAATGTTTTATAAAATGTTCGCAGCACACAAAGTAAGTACAAAAATTGTTACCCCCGCCAAGCCATTAAAATGAAATTTATTGTTCCCAATGTTTTATGGTATTCGAAATTTTTCGTGCTAAATGGAGTCTAAAATGGGTACTTTGTCTCTTATCAGTCGGGAGGGAGTTGCTGAAGTTTATTTAAAATCAACAAAAAAGTATTCTTCGTTTTTGGATAACTCATTCAAAAATATTTCACTATATTTTACTCCCAAAAACCTTCAATTTTCATTCGACCTTTACCAAGTAAACCCACCTTGGACTTAAGCCCAAAAAACTGTAGTTCAATATTTGTATAGACTCATGTCTTATCAGTGTTTATACTACCTAAGGTTCCTGGGAAGGCTGAAACAATATTCAACAATTGTAAACTGTCATAACAAATAATTCTAGGAATTCGTCAAGCCCATTTTACAGGGGCACAGACATACGCCCACCACTATGTTCCTTCTACCAAAAAATGTTTCCATTTACATGGGACGGTATTTTCAGAGAGCTCCCTTTGAAGTTATACCGCGGCACATTGGCAGCCGTCTGTTCACCTAATTATCACACTATTTGAGGCATCATAAAGAGCGACGTGTGTGCGTATGTGTGTGTGTGGGGGGCAAACAGCAAATAGAGAGAAAATGTACTTCACGAAAACTGAAAATAGGCGAAATAAATAAATAATTGAAATAAACGGCAAATGTAAATGAAATGTTATGTCGTTGTTATGGGGCGCATCATAAAGTCATAAAAGTGTGAAAAAGTCGGCAAAAGATCAAAAGGGATGGAGGGGGCAGTTCACGCTAGTGATGACAGCAGCACGAACCTAGCTGCAATTTATGGTATTAAACAATATGAAAATGGAAAGATGTATGAATATTTATGCTTCAGTTTTTACTTTTTCTCTGTTCAAATACGAAGTGGTAGTTGTTTTTGGATGACTTGTGTAGTAGTTCTTAACTCTGAGAATTTTATATGTACTTATACACCTTGGTTTTTCCTAGCTTTAAACCATATTTTAAAAACTACTTCCAATTTTTTTAAAGTGAAGATATATTCTTTTTGAATACATGATAATCAGGGCTGCTGGAGTCTCCGGGTTTTTTGGGAAGTCGGAAACGGACCCGAACCGCAGCAAACATAAAGTTTCCCTACCGAACCTTAACCGGAGCGCAAAAAATTTAAAAGGGTATACCCCTGCAGCAAGTTTTTCCAACTAATTTGAAGGACATTTCCACTGAAATCCAACTAGTTTTTCTCACTAAGACTACTTTTCTGACTCTACTTTTATATGACAGCTATACTATAAAGATGTCCGATTTCGACCGAACTTAGTGGAATCATGGGAAAGCATAGCAAACTATGAAATACAAAGTTGGGGGCGTTTTCTTTGAAAACAAAAAAAGTTTTCCTCACTAAAACTAGTTTCGCGACCGATCATTCATGTGGCAGCTATAACCTATAGTCTTCCGATTTTGACCAAACTTTAAAGAATTCTGTGAAAGCTTATAAAATAAATATATGCCAATTTAAAAGAGGTTTACATTGCAAACAAAAAAGTTTTTCTCACTAAAACTACTTCTCTGGCTATACTTTTCTAAGACAGCTTTACTATATAGATGTCCGATTTCGAACAAATTTTACGGAATCATGGGAAAGCATAGCAAACTAAGAAATACAAAGTTGGGAGGCATTTTCTTTGAAAACAAAAGCTTTTCTCACTAGAACTAGTTCTTCGACCGGGCGTTCCTTTGGCATCTATATGTTATAGTTATCGAATCCGGTTCCGACAGATGTTCAGCGTAATTGTACCAGAAGACTTCATGCAAAGTTTGGTCGCGAAAGCTTTAAAACTGACGGAGATGATAGCATAGAAACAGACGGACAAGCCTAAATCACCTCAGCCTGTTATGCTGATCAAGCATATATATACTTTATGTGGTCGAAAACATTTCCTACTAAGCGTTACAAACATCTGGACAGTTTTAATATACCCTCTGCCAGAGCTGTATGTAATCAATACTTTCCGTATTTCATTACTTTTCATTACAATAATCTCGATTATTCAAAATATTAAGAAACATTTGCTGATTACGATTTTTTGTAGTAACCATAATTGTAATTTGGAATTACGATTATTCAATGATTATTTCAAATTTAAATTACTTTTACAATTACTTGAATAATTCAACATTTCAAGCACAATTACTCAATAATCCCCCTTTACAGGTATAATTATTCAAATAATTGTTAAAGTAATTACATTTTGTAATTATCACTGAATAATCACTAATAATCGTAGTTCCAAGTTACAATTACGATTACAAAAAAATCGTAATCAGGAATTGTTTTAAATTATCTGAAAATTTGTAATGGGAATGGTAATGGGAATTGTGTTTACAGCTCTGCCCACTGCAAGGCTATAAAGAGGCTATAATACTTTTGAGTACTCATTGTGGCAGATATTTAAAGTGTGCCATATAGACTCAAGAATATTGATACTCCATAGAAACAACATCTAAAATAAAACAGTTTTCAAATCTCATTATTTTTGGAAACTAGAACTAGGGAAATCATATGGTCATTATTATTAATTTTCTTTCTTGAATGGATCCCAAAAATTCTACAGTTTATATAGGCAAACCTTCGGGGTTAAAAACCAGCAAAACTATTTGGGTTCGGGTTCGCGGATTCGAGTTCTCTTGTTCTCATAAGGTCGCTGAACCTATGGCTCCAGGTTCAAGTATAAGTTTGTGAGTTCGATTCGAAAAAATTTGCACCTAAGTTGGATACATCTGTGTACAAAGAATTCTAGTTTCTGAGAAATTTTTGCATAATTTTAGTTTGAAAACAATTTCAACCAATACTTCATAGTTCAATGGAGCTGAAAATCATCTAAAATTATCATTCTCTGGATGATTTTCAGCTCTGTTGGCTGATTACAAGCATATTTAAAACATATCAAATCGAAATGGAACTTTTTGGAATTCTTTTTAGTATTTGGTAGTTAAAATGATACAAAAAACACTGAGCCTGGTCTTCACCTAAAAATAAAAGTATACATATCCAAACAAACAGCCACTACCATGAATATTCCCCAAACGGAGAGGGAAAGTCTTTCGTTCTGTCTCTCTCTCTCTCTCTCTCTCTGTCTCTTTGAGAGAATGAGGTAAAATTAATAGCGAGTAAAACTTTCAGCTGGGGGCAATTGCAGCAGCCGCCTCACTTACTCATTTATTCAGTTTTGTGCTGGGGCAAACTTGAGGCCATAAATTTGCAGCGAGCAAGTGGGAAAAATATACCGAAAAATGCAAGGCAAGCTCTGCAAGGCAGCGGGGGCACTGAAGTGGGGACTTTTGCGGCAATATCTAGCGCACTTTCAGCGCGACGATAAATTTCCAAGCCAAAATGTGTAAATTATAAATACGAGCAATTATTTTAACTCTACTTAACAAATTACCATGCCAGAGCATATGGGGCAAAAGGTATAAATTACCGACTTTTACGACTTGCGGAAATTGTATGGCGACGACACAAGCGGCTTATATCAGTGTGTGTGTGTGTGTGTGAGGCTGTTTAATTGTGTGTGTAGGTGATTATGCTTAATTGTGTGTATGTCAGGGCCAAAGCGAAGTCGTCGTTCAAGGACTACGTGGCTTCCTTTCCCGAGTCGCTTGCCGCTTCCACTCTCTTCTCTCTCTCAGTCGCCCTTCCTGGCTGCGGTGTAAAACTTTTCGAATCAACTTTTAAGCATCGCAAATGACGTTGCGGCCATGTCTAGTCGGTCTGGTCTGGTCTGGTCTGGTCCTAGGTATGTAGGTGTTAGTGGGTGTGTGGGTGAAAGCTAACCACACTTGATGACTTGATAACTTGTGTTCTGTGGATGGATTCCTGCAGCTGCATTAAGTAATCTAGAGGATTTTAAAAGTAAATTGTTTAAGGGTTTTGTGTTGTTCTAGAGAGGATTAATAGAATGAAAGAAATAAAGAACGAAAGCTGATAAAAACAAATAGATTGTAAGCCCGTAGAAACTAATCGAAAAGTACACTAGTGAAATAGAGCTGGGAAGGCTGGACTTGAAACGCCTGTGATTTAATTTTAAGCTTAAATTGTAAGCAAACCAGGGTTTCGAATTGCCTTTTGCTAGCAGCTCTCGAGGCCTAGCTATTGCTCTCAGCTCATCTCACTCGGCTCTTAGCTGTGAGCCAAGCTCGAGAGCTGAGAGCCATTAAGCCAGCTCTCGGCTGGTGAGACATAGGTTTCTGCTCGTGTGCCGTAGAAACATACATTTCAAATGTAAGAACACAATTGCAGGAAATCTCACAAGCCTGTATAACAATACGATTTTTTGTGGTTTTTAAATTAAAACTAAGGAAAACACATTTTAAACCTGATAAATGAACAAGTAAGGGCGCTGCAGTCGAGTTTTCCGACTACAAAATACTCTGTTCATTTGTTTTCATTTACTTGTTTTTGAATTTTTGAAGATGTCATCCTAAATGTAGGCAACACTTTTTTCTTGTCCTGATTAACAACTGGGGGGTGCTTTTATCAGCTTAATTGTTTCGCTTATAACTCCGGTGATTTTTGTCCGATCTGATTGTACTTGTCAGAATATATAGATATTGGGTCTAGCTTGATGTATACTAAGCCACGAGGCTCTAACTTGAAAATTGTGGATCTGACGGTTTTATAGGTCTAGGATCTGACGGTTTTTTGATGATAAAAGGGGGACGGACGGACGGACATACATCTACCTTCATGCAAAAATTTGTGGCTCTATCTCTTATAGTCTCTGAGATCGACGGGTTCATACAGACAGACAGACGGACATACGGACGGACGAACGGACGGACATGGCTATATCGACTCGGCTGTCCATGCTGATCAAGAATATATATACTTTATGGGGTCGGAAATGTTTCCTTCTCCCTGTTACATACATTCGCACAACTTCATGATCCCGCCTTAAAAATAGAGAGACTAGGAGATATTTACTGGGGAAGGAAAATATGAAAGATAATGTGTTCGAATTTAGGGTTATTCGCTTTCAGTAGTATAGTATTAGATAGCCCTCCGAGTTATGAATGATTTTTCAGTTTTTAATGTGTTCTATTTGATTGCTAGTCGGAATGTTGTTACAGCCTTCGATATGAATTTTTCTATTTCAATGTATTGCTCTTCCTTTTTTCATTCAAAACCCTTTGAAATATAAGGAAGCCAGAGAAGTAAGAAGGCCCAGGGCTTCAGGGATGACTCTTCTCTCATAGGCCATTGGTTTACCCACCTGCCTGGACATTATATTAAACCATGCGACTGAACCTTGAACTAGTTTTGGTTGTACTATTTTTTTGTACACAAGGGGGCATATTCCACTTCACTCAAAGATCTTGGGACCGTCGAACTGTCTGCCCATGACCTGAATTGGAAATAGGTAGCAAAGTTCGACAAGCTTCGGACTTTATGGCCGTGGGGGTCCCAATGACCTATCTTGAAACTGGAATGGTATAGATCGGTATAGGAATAAAGTAGCCAATATATATCTTAGCTCTTTAAAGGTTAAGCTACAAATGACTCTTGAAGTTTAGCTTCTTAAGAAGCTTCGGATTTTATAGCTATGGGGGTCCTAACTTTTTATCCTGAAACTGTAATGGTAAGGATCAGATGAGCGGTAATCGAGTTATGAGCAAAAGAATGTTCACTTCAGCAAAGTAGCAGCAGCGCTGCTTGCAGCTGCAACTGCAGCATCCACATTCATAATGAGCATGAACTTTCGTTGGTACAGGGTATAGTTATAGTCGGAATTGACCGACTTTATCTCTTGCTTTACCCTTGCTGAGGGTATTATAAAATTGTCTGGATGTTTGTAGCGCATAAAAGGAAGCATCTCCGATCACATAAAGGATATATGCTTGACCAGCACGACGAGCTGAGTTGATTTAGCCATGTCCGTCCGTCTGTTTCAATGCTATCTCCTCCGTCAGTTTGAAAGCTTTCTTCACCAAACTTTGCACAAAGTCTTTTAGAACAAATACGCTACACATTTGTCGGAACCGGCCGGATCGAATGACTATAGCCGTCATAGAAACAATCGGAAGAAAAACTATAGTTTTAGCGAGAAAAACTTTTTTGTTTTCAATGAAAACGCCTCCATACTTTGTATTTCTTAGTTTGCTATGCTTTCCCACGATTTTACCAAGTTTGTTGGAAATCGGACATCCTTATAGTATAGCTATCATAGAAAAGTACAGTCTAAAAAGTAGTCTTAGTGTGAAAAACATCTTTCTTTTCAATGGAAATGTCCTTAGACTTGGAATTTATGTTTTTGATACGCTTTCACACAATTCCACAAAGATTTTCCAAAATCGGACATCTATATAATATAGGCCCCATATACAAGTAAGGCCACAAAAATAGTAATTTTAATAAGTTTGTGGAAAAGTATGGAACATCCATAAGGAAGCATCTCCGACCCCATAAACTATATATATTCTTGATCAGCATCAACAGCCGAGTTGATATAGGCATGTCAGTCTGTCTGTCCGTATGAACGCACAGATCTCAGAGATGGTAAGAGATAGAGGCTTGATGTGTATGGGAGAAAATCTTCTTATATCTGCAGGCAGATCAAGTTTATTTTCAATTTTGGACACGCCCCCTCCCGCTCCCACAATTTAAATAATACGACATATCTGCCACAGTTTTAAAGATAGATGGTTCGTTCCTTCTGGACATATTTAGTAATCAGGAAAACTTATCGATTCGCCAAAGAAATGGTAAAGATCGGTTAATCGGTTGTCGAGTTATGATCGTAAGAATGCTGCAGAGCAGTAGCAGCGCTGCTTTTAGCTGAAAATCATCCAAAGGATTTAAAAAAAGAGATTTTTTATTGTCAGAAAAGGTATATTGAAACATATCCCTTTCAAAATGATATTTTTGGAACATTTGTTTTCTGTGTGTATCGTCAAATGTGCGGTAAGTCGGATTACAGATGTCGAATAACGTTGCCCGACTAAACTTAAGAGAACCTACTAAAGATTCCAAGAACTTAATGGCTCTTAAAGGATTTAAATTATTATCCGGTTCTTAGGACCCAAAACTTACAAAACATAACGGCACAGGATTCAATTAAAGAAACTCTAAATCAACTCAGGTCAAGAGGCGGCAGAGAAGCTCGTTACGTCTAACACATTATTACAGCGGCTCACTCACATCACTTGGCCCTTTCATTTAATACCTTGGTCCTGGGCCAAAGCAGCTGCAACAGCCAAGGCAGCCAAAAAAAAAAGAAAAGAAAATAAGTTATGTAAATGAAATGCGCTTTGCAATTGCTTTTGGCTTTTGGGGTGGTCTGGCTCTCCATTTCCTACACTGCGCAAAACTGTTTTGTCCTGGTCCAAAAAATGGCAAGTGGCAAGTGGAAGCGCGTGCAAAAATAATTTATGGAGGCCATCAACAACCCTTAGAGCTGAAATGATAGATGGCGTGCCAGAATGTCTGCCATGCCAGCCTGCCAAGCCAAAGTCGAAGGAAAGTTAACCCAAAATCCAAAATATGCTGCGGGCGCTATATTTCTCGCACTCACTGTCAGCAGTGCGAGAGAGAGAGAGGGAGCGAGGGAGATGCAGAGTGTCGAGCACTTTTCGAATTGAAATGTCGTTTTGGCTGGCGCTAGAATTTTTCATTGCCAATTGCTTGGCAGGCTCACGGAGCGGGTCGGGGCTCGGAGACGCTGGCATATTTCTCGAGAGCCAACACAAATGTCACATCAATCTTGTGTCCAGCGTTGCGTAAGAAGTAAAGAAAATATTCATTTTGTTTCCCCGCCACCCCGAAAAATGAAAAAAAAATGAATCAAGACTCGCGCTTGACTGCCGCTTGGCGAAAATGATTAATGACCCGGCCAAGTTGGGCGAATTTTAAATGCAAAACGTCAGGCCAAATATTTTGATTAAATGAACATGTTAAGGCAGTTGGTCCAGTGCAGCGTTGGGCAGGTAGTGGCCCGAATCGGTGTTCGGTGAAATTTTCTTTCAATTAGTCCTTGAGTGCAGCCAACAGCTTGCACTCAACTGGCACATCGATCAAATGGGATTTGTAATATCTAAATAAAACCCCAGGCCTACTTCCAAGAGGCCAAGTCAAAACCTCATTATCGTGCCAGGCATTAATCAGTTGGTCACCTCCAACCAACCCCGCGCGCGACTCTCCATAGATATTGTTGTGGTCAACAAAGTCCATGACTTTATTAATTGCTGCTCATTAGCGCTCTGGGCTCATCAATCAAACTGACCACCACAAGCAGCCGCCGCCGACCCAACTCTGACTCGTATATGTGCAACATGGGACCCGGACACAAACTTCCTCTCCTCCTCCGGGTGCACGCTGACCCGCAGATGCAGATAAAACATAATTTAGTGGCAGCCAAGTGCAGATAAGCCTGCTGGCTCTGACAAACTGCAGACAGGCGCCCATATATGTGTCCGGGTATGGGGACACGGTAAGGCGCCTTCGAAAACTTTGTCGCCATTGGACATTATCGCAATTTCTAATCGAAGGCTCAGCAGAAGCGGCAGCAGCAGCGACAGCAGCAACGGCAGCAACAAAATGATTGAAATTCAAGCCTCACCCAAGCGGCAGAAAATAATAAATGACCTGCGGCCACAGCGGGAAACCCAAAAACATTGGAAGGAGCGGGGGGGAGCGGGTTGCGGGTTGGGGAGCCACTTGTAACTGAAAACCCCCGGCGAGGGTCGAGCTGAGCATGTGTAAAGTTTCCAAAAGAGAGGACACACACACACTAATTAGCGGCCATTGATCATTTTGGCCTGGCGCCTGGGTGTGACAACCCAATGCACTGGGAAAGACTAACACAAAAACCAAACAAAAAAAGGTATGCGATAAGAAATTTATGTACGAAGAGCTGTATACTCTTTATGTTCGAGGCAATGTGATATCGAAAGAATCCGCGGTTGAAACACCGGAACCTTAATACTTTCTGGACTTAATTACTTCTTATAACAAATAGCATCTATAGAAAGTCCAGAGAATTCGACAAATTCTAAGACCTTAGAAGAGTCGATTGTGGTACAGTGGGTAGAGTGTATGAATACTGTGCAGAAAGCCCGTCATCTAATAGCAAAACCAAGTGCAATCGACTCTGACTCCTACTCCAATCATAATTTAAAAATTTTTTTTACTATTTTTTTATACCCTTGCAAAAGGTATTATAATTTTGCCCAGAAGTTTGCAACGCATAGAAATATTCATTTCCGACCCCATAAACTATATATATTCTTGATCAGGGTGACGAGCTGAGTCGATTGAGCTTTGTCCGTCCGTCTGTCTGTCTGTTTCTACGCGCACTAGTCTCTCAGTTTTAAAGCTATCAAGCTGAAATTTTGCACAGAGTCTTCTTTTTGCTGCACATTACTAATATGTCGAAACCGACCGGATCGGATGACTCTATCTTATAGCTCCCATAGGAACAATCGGTCGGAAAACTAGTTTTAGTATGAAAACTTGTTTCTTTTCAATGGAAACGTCTCCAAATTTTGTAATCGTAGGTTTTTTATGTTTTTTTATAATTCTACCAATTTTTATTAAAATCGGACAACTATATTGTATAGCTGCCATATAAAAGATAGGTCTGAAAGACAGTCTTAGTTAGAAAAACTTTTTTGTTTTTAATAGTAGCATCCTGCAATTTTGTATTTGTTTGTTTCACATGCATTCTCAAAATTCTATAAATTTTTTGGCGAAATCGGATGACTATATCATATAGCTCCCATACGAACGATCGGTCGAAAATTGGGAAAAAGAATTTTTTTGAAATATTTAAGCGAGCACTTGCAAGGGTATAAAAACTTCGGCACAAAATCGATTTTTCATTTT
The DNA here is from genome assembly GCA_035044985.1 of Lordiphosa fenestrarum. Taxonomy (NCBI): domain Eukaryota; kingdom Metazoa; phylum Arthropoda; class Insecta; order Diptera; family Drosophilidae; genus Lordiphosa; species Lordiphosa fenestrarum. The sequence continues at coordinate 398,859 of JAWNNO010001799.1, forward strand.
TCAATTTCCGCCATTTTTTAATAAAAAATCGCAAAATTATGATTGTGGAAGTGGAGTTATCCGTGCCGCCAGCAGCACACCTTTTTTTTCGACGTCCAACTTTGAAGGCCGACAACTTTTTGAACAGCCCTCGTACAGAGGAAAAAAAATGTTTTTTATTTAATTCAATATGTTTTTAATTCAATAAAAAAAAAATAGAATTTAAATAATTATTACCGTTTTCAAATAAGATTTTTTTTTAAGAAGGCCCAAGAACAGCCTCAAAACCAGCAATACCCCCTTAAAACCTTTTGCACAATCGATCGCCTTTATCAGCTAATAGCACCCTCTTCTAAGTGAGCTTCTGAAAGAGTCGGAGTCTCCGGGATTCTTGGAAAGTTTGAACCTATCCAGCTGTTCTTACAGCTACAGTTACAATGTTTGTAACGCATAGAATGAAGCATTTCCGACCACATAAAGTATATATATGCTTGATCAGCATGACGAGCTGAGTCGATATAGCCATGTCCGTCCGTCAGTTTTAAAGCTATCGCCACCAAACTTTGCACAAAGTCTTCTGGTACAAATACGCTGCACATTTGTCGGATCCAGCCGGATCGGATGACTCTAACATATAGATGCCAAAGGAACGATCGGTCGAGAAACTAGTTCTAGTGAGAAAAACTTTTTTGTTTTTAAAGCAAACGTCTCCAAACTCCGTATTTACTAGTATTTCAGTGCTTCTCCCTAATTCTACCAAATTTGGTTGAAATCGGACATCTATATAGTATAACTGCCTTAGAAAAGTTTAGAAAATAGCTTTAGTAAGAAAAACTTTTTAGTTTTCAATGCAAACCTCTTTAAAATTGGTATATATTTATTTTATAAGCTTTCACACAATTCTTAAAAGTTTTGTCAAAATCGGATGACTATAGGTTATAGCTACCATATGAATGATCGGTCGAGAAACTAGTTTTAGTAAGAAAAACTTTTTAGTTTTCAAAGAACAAGCCTCCAAACTTTGTAATCCGTAGTTTGCTATGCATTCCCATGATTCCATCAAGTTTGGTCGAAATCGGACATCTATATGGTATAGCTGTCATACAAAAGTAAAGTCAGAAAAGTAGTCTTATTGGGAAAAACTTTTTTGTTTTTAGTTGATATGTCCTTCAAATTAGTTAAAAAACGTGCTGCAAGTTAACTTTCCTCTATTTTTGTAAGTTGTAAGTTAGGTTAAGTCCTTTGCATTGTGAGAAAATCATTCTTATGAAAGCAAGTTTCAAGTTTCCAGTTCATAAACTCGCAGATTTGAAAATCGTCTAATACTCTAATCCTACTTCACCTTATGTGGGAAGTAAGGATTTTCTACAAGAAAGCTATGATTCCAAATCTCCATTTTCACAGTAAAAGTCTACACACCATAATATCAAGATCTGCTGCTGTCCCAGTAAAACATCCAACTCCACAACCTTCATACATATGGCTCTGAACCACGTTTGCACCAGATCCAAAACGGTTCTGAACTACTAAAATATCAAATTTTCCATATTTTAACAACAAATTGTAAGTCCTTAGCTTTTATAATATTTAAGATAAGCCTCTGAAACACTGTTGAACCTGCTCTTAACCAGTTCTGAGCCAGTACTATATCCAACTCTATATAACCAACCCCAAATTTCATGGTCTGAGAAGTGGATCTGAACTAATTTGATACGGTACAAAAAATATTTCAGACTCTGAAGCCGGAGTTGAGCCAATAAAAAATACAACTTCACTTTACCAACTTACACACTAAATATATAATTCTTAGCTTGAATAGGAACTCTGAAACACAGAAACATATATAGCTTCATATTTTGAACCTACAGACCGAATTTTATCGCTCGAAGTCCTAACACTTTCAAAGATTTGGCTCTTAGCCACTTTTTAATCGGTTTACAGACATGAGACATAGCCCACGACGATGTATGAACGATCTATACCAAAGATTCCACTAAATAGGGCGTTCTTCAGGATGCATTTGCAGTTCTGGCAATGCCTCTGGGTGCTTTTCACATCAAACATGCTTACGTGGAAATGAGCTTTGACGCTGAACACAATTTTCCGAAAAAAAAGTGTATCTTTACCAAGCATGAAATTTCATAATAAAATTCAATAATCTGCAAGCGTTGTTCGTTTGTAAGTCGACTCAAATTATAGACCAAACTGAACATGTTTGACAGTAACATGTGACATGAAAACAGGTGATCTGTCAAAAACAGTGTTGCCAAAAAGAAAGTTGCTAAAGAATCACCGTAAACATTATCAGTTTCCCGATCGTACAAGTTATTTTACAAGCGTTTTCGGTTCTTAAATGGAAATCCAATCCACGCAATCAAATTTAATCTTCTTTGTCGTTTTCAGCACACACAGAAACACGAGAGCTTAAGTTAAAGTCGGCCCTGTTGGTCATCGATACACCCTTTACTTAATAGCATAAATGCTTAATAGCCTTTCGTGATGTTGAATAACAGTGCCTTTACATTAATGTAAATATATAGCCTTGAAGATTATTTAAGTATTATGTATGATAGCGCATGCAGCCCTGAAAAGTATGCTACATTTTTATATCATTTTTAGCTCTGCCATTCGTTATCTTTATCCTTACGAAAATTTCAGAGGATTTAAATTATATCTCCAACAGTGTTATAGATAGAACGTTCTAATTGTATTGACATTTCAACAACTCAGAATTATTTATCGATCCGCCAAAAGACTGTTAAGTATCGGATGTTCGATAGTCGAATTGTTCGCTGCAGCAGCGCTACTGCAACATCAAAATTCAAGCTGAGCTTAATTCTTCGTTCTTACCGAGTATACTATAGCTTGATCGGCTTTCTGTCTTGGTTGGCAAATGGATATCGGGTCGCAGAGAGGCTAAAGACATGAAATAAGTTCCCAGCGACTGAAAATTGAACAAGCTTATATGTAAAAATTTATAAAAGTGGCTACTAACACTGAAAATCTTTTTCTTTACTGTAAAACTTTTGCAGTAGCTTCTCTGAACCTTGCCGCCAATTACCTGAAAGTTAAAAGAGAAAATTGAGGAAAGTTATCTTCGGCTCGGCCGAAGTTAGTATACCCTTGCAGCACGCTTTTAACTAATTTGAAGGACATGTCCACTGATAACAAACAAGTTTTTCCCAATAAGACTACTTTTCTGCCTCTACTTTTGTATGACAGCTATACCATATAGATGTCCGACTTCGACTTAATTTGGCAGAATTATGCAGAAGCATTAAAAACTAGTAAATACGGAGTTTGGAGACGTTTGCTTAAAAAACAAAAAAGTTTTTCTCACTAATTTTGAGACCGATCGTTCCTATGGCAGCTATATGTTATAGTCATCCGATCCGGCCGGTTCCGACAAATGTGCAGCGTATTTGGACGAGAAGACTTCGTGCAAAGTTTGGTGGCGATAGCTTTAAAACTGACGGAGGAGATAGCATAGAAACAGACGGACAGACGGACATGGCTATATCGACTCAGCTTGTCATGCTGATCAAGAATATATATACTTTATGTGGTCGGAAATGCTTCATTCTATGCGTTACAAACATCAGCACAATTTCAATATGCCTTTCAATGCCTCTGCAAGGGTATAAAAATCAAAATATTAGAGAATGTATCAGTACTCGACTAAAGATAATTACACAAGTTAATGACCATTTAAACCAAAGAAGATAGCAAACGTTCCTCAGATCAATTGTCTGTTTCATGAAATATTTGAAAAAGCGTGTGTTGATCGAGGATTTTTTTACATTGCATTATTTTCCGATTGATAGCTCCCGTTGCACTTAAAAGATATAGTCAGTTCCGACCATTAACAGCGTGAAGTCAAGAGAAGACCCTGAGCAAAACTTCAGCTCGAAAGCTTTAAAATGGTAAGACTACTGAGAAGCTTTTTCATAGCTAGTCACTTCAAAGCTGGCGCCAATAACTAGCGAAGGTGACCGGCTGTGTTAGTTTTTAAGGAAAAAGATTGTCAGTCTTAGCATTTATTGAATATCAAACTAAAAATGAGTTCATTCTCGAGGAATTTCATCAGCCCCTTCACATAGCCCATGTACCAAAACCATTTTAAAGTGTATCAATATCCAATTGAGCCATTTTCCATAAAACCGTATCAAATCATACTATCATATTCATAATCTTAAGCACTTTCATTATCATAATCATGCGGCTTGCCAGGGGTTGATTTCCACGACCCCCAAACTACTTAATAGAGTTGTCTGGCCCAGCGTGAGCTGCCGATGCCGTGGCGATGACTGACAAACAGTTTGAAGTTTTTTTTTAATTGGCCATCTGGTCATCTGGCATTTGTGGTGGCGCCCGTCACAAGAGCGAGCCTAATTAACCACAGAAAACTGTGTAGGACATACCGCTCCGTCCCGCCTAATGACCACAACTCATAAACATAATTCACCAGAAGAAAAATTCAATTGGCCAAAGCTGCAGCACTCTTGAGTGCCACTCGGAGTCGGTGTAAGAGAGTCGGAGTCGGAGTCAGAGTCGGTGCGGTCAAAGTGCCATAAATAAATTAAACCCATTTAACATGCGTCATAAATTTATAAACAATACACCCAAAGCTAATTAGCCGACACGAAAATTGCTACGAATGTAGCCAAAAGAGACAGAAGCGAAAGAGTGAGTGAGTGGAGGGGGGAGGGGAAGTTGTGTGGGCCACAGTGTAAATGTTGGGCATCGTATTGCATACTTTGGGGCGCTTAAGCGGGGCGCACAAGCATAAAGCGTAGCGGTAGTACAGTGGAAAAGAAACCTGTACACGGACACAGGTCTGTACTTAGCTTATTGCAAGTGTCTGATTTTGTTGGACAAAAGTTGGACTCCGAAGTCTTAAGAAATTGTAGAATTAAGCGCTTAGAAAATGGATCCCAACATCTTCAGACAAATCCGAGAATAAAAGAGCCATACCTAAAAAAGATTAGAAACGTTACAAATTTCCAAAAACTCAATCATTTCTGAAACTCATTCGGGTTCCGCACACGAAATATATCAAGAATCACCACCAAACCCCTAAATATACTCTGAAAAAAGTATATAGTTTCAATTAGGATCAAGAGTTAGAGTCGAAATACCAATCTGCACTCAACAAAATACAACTTTTAGTGTTTTGAATCAATGGGTATAGATTTTAAACCAAGTACTTATCTTTTGTTCTTGGAAGTACTTCAATTTAGAATGAAATAGTTTAAGGTCTAGTAACGAATGTTCTTCTTCTTGGCCTGATAGAAACATCTCAGTCATTTTACGGTTTTGGCCACTGCAATCAATGTCCACCACTCGCCTTTGTGATTACCCGCAGCAGTGTTGTTGCAGTTTTCATTGGTGGAGTATTTTAAGGTTGGTTGTTACCAAACCCGAAGAACCTAGGAAGGGTTCACCGCTCACGTTAGCCAGCAGCACAGACATTAGAGTTCCTGCCTTCCAAAAATGCCCACAAATGTTAATACTATTACAATAAGACCAAACGTTCTTTAATCAAGTCCTTTCCCACTTTTTGAGAATTCTTAGTTAATGTACCAAATATCTTAAATTGAATACAAAAAGAACTTACAATACAAGCTCCAAAAGTATGCATCGAGAAGTACGAAGTTCTTTAAGCCGAAACAAACGTAATAATGGGACTACACTGAGAAAAAAACAATCAATAGCCTAGATAGAAAATCTCTTTTCGAGAAGATGATAATCTTAAAAAACTGGAAATGAGATTGAAAATCTTTTAATCAAGCTTTCTCTTATCTCAACTTACTTATCAACCATCTTACAGTTCTCAGTGAAGCTTCAGCTAAACAATTTTTTCAACGTTAAACTTGGAAAAACTAAAAAACCCAATTGTAATTTGAAAAAATGAGATTTATATTAGGGATGCAAACCGACTTTGAACCGAATCGAATCGCTTATTACAGGTGGTGAACCAAACCGGCTTCCTATCTGAAATGCTGTACTCAACCAAAAACCACAAAGAACGAGAAAGCTAAGCTAACTTCGTCTGTGCCGAAGTTTTTATACCCTTGCAAAATGCTTGCTTAAATATTTTCAAATAAATACTCTTTTTCCCATTTTCCGACCGATCGTTCGTATGGGAGCTATATGATATAGTCATCCGATTTGGCCAAAAATTATGTTAAAGCATGGGAAACAAACAAGTACAAAATTGCAGGATGCTACCATTAAAAACAAAAAAGTTTTTCTAACTCAGACTGTTTTTCAGACCTATCTTTTGTATGGCCGCTATACCATATGGTTGTCCGATTTTAACAAAACTTGGTAGAATTATAGAAAAACATAAGAAAACCTATGAAAACAAAGTTTGGAGACGTTTCCATTGAAAAGAAAAAAGTTTTTCTTACTAAAACTAGTTTTCCGACCGATTGTTCCTATAGGAGCTATGAGATATAGTCATCCGATCCGGTCGGTTCCGACATATTACCACAAAGAAAAATGGTTCGGTTCGGTTCAGTTCAGTTCTCTGGCAAGTTTGAAGACGGGAATCGCTTTCCTCTAGCCAATGATACTTATTAATTTGGGAATTTGAATCGATTCCCTAAGATAGTTTTTGTACGACATTTCATTAGGCCCTCTACATTCATAGCGATGCCGAATCGATATAACCTTTAAGTATGACTTGACACAAATTTTTATACTCTGTACCGTAGGTACATAGAGTATTATAAGTTTGTGCAAAAGTATGTAACATCCAGAAGGAAGCATCTCCGACCACATAAAGTATATATATTCTTGATCAGCATCAACAGCCGAGTCGATATAGCCATGTCCGTCTGTCCGTCTGTCTGTCCGTATGAACGCACAGATCTCAGAGATGGTAAGAGATAGAGGTTTGACGTGTATGGGACATATGCTTCTTATGTCTGCAGGCAGATCAAGTTTATTTTCAATTTTGGCCACGCCCCCTCCCGCCCCCGCAATTTAGAAAAAACGTCATATCTCCCACAGTTTTGAAGATAGATGGCTTGTTCCTTCTGGACATATTTAGTTATTAGAATAACTTATCGATCCGCCAAAGGAATGAAGAAGATCGGATGAACGGTTTTCGAGTTATGATCAAAAGACAAAATTTCTTGTTACAGAGTATGTTTATAGTCGGGCTTGACCGACTTTCTTTCTTGTTAAACATCTAATCCTGTCTTTTGCAATTCCTACGGCTCTCTTAATATACCAGTCAACAATCTGCATTCCTTTGCTCCGGCTGTTTAGAAACTGTGTGAATCACTGAACCAAACCAGTATCTGTTTTAGAGTGGCTTGCACACCTGATTTATTTAAGAACGATCTTTATCCAAGTTTCTTAAATTAAGATTTAATTGAGATTATAAGCTTGGGTTGAGATTTTTCATCATTTGTTACCGTTTCGTTTCAGTTTCGAGACTATAATCTTGGTTTTCAGATTGACTTTTTTTCTTAATGTACTAACAGGTTTTCAACCGCTATGGTCCTGGAACTCCTACTTTGCTTAAACTGTGAACCGAACCTTGAACCAAACCAACTGTGCATGAAAAGCTCTATCTCCACCTGTTCCGCATCAAACTTAAGAAGACATTCCAAGAATTGACACTTTGCCAGAGATTTTGTAAGAACAGATCGATATTGGAGTACAGTGTCTCAGAATATCCTTAAAAGTATCATTAGAGCTTCCGATGGCATTGACATGGCAAGCATTTTAAACCTTTACTGGCTTTTCAATCTTAACATTTAGATGTAAAAACGAGAAAGCTAAGCTAACTTCGTCTGTGCAGAAGTTTTTATACCCTTGCAAGTGCTCGCTTATATATTTTCAAAAAATACTCCTTTTCCCATTTTCCAACCGATCGTTCGTATGGGAGTTATATGATATAGTCATCCGATTTGGCCAAAAATTTGTAAAATTATGTGAAAGCATGTAAAACCAACAAATACAAATTTGCAGGATGCTACCATTGAAAATAAAAAAGTTTTTTTTAACTAAGACTGTTTTTCAGACCTATCTTTTGTATGGCAACTATACCATATAGTTGTCGGATTTTAATAAAACTTGGTAGAACTATTAAAAAACATTGAAATCCTACGATAACAAAGTTTGGAGACGTTTCCATTGAAAAGAAAAACGTTTTTCTCACTAAAGCAAGTTTTCCTACCGATTGTTCCTATGGGAGCTATGAGATATAGTCATCCGATCCAGTCGGTTCCGACATATTAGTAGTGTGCAGCAAAAAAAAAAGCCTCTTTGGTAAATTTCAGATCGATAGCTTTAAAACTGAGAGATGAGTTCGCGTAGAAACAGACAGACAGACAGACAGACGGACCGACGAAGCTCAATCGACTCAGCTCTTCACCCTGATCAATAATATATATAGTTTATAGGGTCGGAAATGAATATTTCAATGCGTTGCAAACTTCTGGGCAAAATTATAATAACCTTTGCAAGGGTATAGTTATCTGGTTCTAATGCTTTGGAGAGCTGGATGAGTCCACAAATTGCAAGGCTGAGCGGACTATCCACAAAAGTAGTAAGAAAGTTGGTCAAACCTGACTGAAATATACTCTGTACCAACGAAAGTGTATGCTCAGTAAGCATTTTAATGCCGCAGTTGCAAACTGAATGCAGCGCTGCTGCAGCGAACATTCTTTTGCTGAAAGCTCGACACCGTTCATCTGATCTTACTTATCTGTGAGACCCGTATGAACAAGCGGACAGATGCTGATGCTGATCATGAATATGTACATTTGGTACAGAGTTGAAGAATGGTCGAAATTTGACTGGCCGATGCAGCGGGTACTGTTTGCCTGTGGTGCAGGAGGTCGTGGGTTCGATCCTGCCTAGTGACATCTGATTTAAACGTTTTTTCTTTAAAACACCTTCACATCCGGTCATCTTCACAATCTTTTGGCGCCAGTTTTGAAGTGACTAGCCATGAAAAAGCTTTTCAATCTCTGCCGTTCGGATTCGGCGTTAAGGTGTAGGTGCCTCTCTCTCTCTCGATCTTGTGCGATAATTAGAAGCACAGAAGCCAGGAGATTGAGACAAGATGCTCTTGGCTCTTTTAGGCTATTAATTTAATTATTTTAATTTTACTTTTTTCTGCTTTTTTTCAGTCCTATGAACTAACCCAACAGCTGAGTCAATTATTAATTTAACAGTGCTTTGCTTTTGCATTTTTACCTAATCTTTTTTTCTATTTTGTTAAAGTTTTTTTGATAGAGAAAACAATATTTTCGTTTTGGCATTTCGGTAGCCGCACTGCGACAACCACAGTTGTCCGTTAGCCATTGGGTTCGGTTGTTTTTCTTTGGCTATTTGGTTGGTCGCTTGGCTGACTTGCTTCATAAATAAAATGAATTCGTACTCAACCCGACGGCCATAAATAATAAAGTGCAAAGCCCCCTCCCCGCTCTCACTCACCCAGGGTATGTATATATATCTCGGTTTGGTCTCAAAGTCTGGTCAGACTTTTGCTTTGGCAACACTTTCTGCTCCGTGAATTTTAAGATTTACGCTGACAACTGACAGCAGGAGCTGTGGGTGAGGGTGTTCGGGTGCTCAGCTGTTGGTGAATTATGTGGTGTTAGTTTGGAAATGGTCGTTGTTTTTGTCTAGTTTGAAGCAGTAATACCCTAGCGATCGGCAGTGAGTAATTAGTCTAATAACCCTGCCGATTTTCCCTAACCCACAACAGCTGGCTTATGTAGTTGAACATTTGAACGGGTTGCACTCATTAAAAAAGAGAAAAAGAAGACGCTTCCGACATATAGAAACTACATTGGTTCCACTTTGCGGGGGCGCAGACAGCCCCATTAACATAACTCAACACAATCAGACATACAGACAGCCCTTTGGCCCCCCCACACCCTCCCGCTGTCAGGTCGTAAACATTGCTTTCTTTGGTTTTTAATTGGATTTTATTATGCCAAGCCGAAAGTTAGCCTGTCTTGATATATTTATGATTATTATGTTGCCGTGTCTTTAGTTTTGGCTGTTTTTTGTTTTGGGGTTTAGTGTGAAGCAGGGCTAAAGAAAATGTAGGGGAAGGGGAGTTCTATTCCTTTAAAAAGGAACGTTGCAAGTGCTTTTGGTATTCCATATCTCAAGCCGGAACATCTCCATTTTTTATTCAATTTGGCATTTGGTTAATTGCTTGGATGAGCAACTAATTTTGATGGCAGTTCAAAAGAGCAGCGGCCAAACAGATGAAATTTATATGCAGCGGGAGGGCAATGCATGTGTAACGGCACTTAGGGATCCTTCCCCGGAACCCCCTAAAATAAAAAAGATAAAACGTGGCGCTCAACCAAAAAATCCAAAATAAAAGAGAGCCAACAACGACACGCACTTATTTAAATGTGTGCTGGATCTGGTCTGGGCGGGATGGGGGTGTCGTCTGTTCTGCCGTTGCCTTTTGTGCAGTCAACAATTTTCATGCTTGAGCGATTTCCCCGAGGAGACGAGGGAAGCGGCGGCGGTGTAGCAGGCGGCATAATTAGTTCAAACGGAAGCTAATTTATGTTTTGGCAGTTATGTTTAAATTAATGTTACAAAAATTAAATGCTCATAAATAAAACAAAATTTATGACCCAGCCCTGTGACAGCCCCAGAAGAGACCTTTCCTCGGCTCTCAGTTTTGTTCGGGGTTTGTTGTGTTGTGGGCGTTGGCGAGGCGACCTAAGGAGCCGCCGGGATGGAGAGGGAGAGGGAGAGAAAGCCATTTGGAAATTTCTTAATGTGTGTGAAGCAATTTGTTGTTATGCTCTCTGTATTTCTGTGGCTGAAACAAAACGAGAATTCCAACAACGTGTTTAGAGTCCATTAATGGTCTCCAGCTCGCGGCACTTAATGCCCACTGACATGGCCAGAGTAGACAGAGACGATATATTTATGGGTGAAATGGTGAAATGATATGGGTAAAAGTGAGCTTTGCGGTTCTTAAACCAAGTACATAAAACATAAAGGCATTGAGCTGAGTTAATGTTCATTAAACTAAGTATTAAAGGATTCAGTAAGTGCACATCAACGGCTTTATATAGAGTCGGCCTTAGCAATAGCTAATCTGTACTGTTGATTGTTGCAATTTAACTTTTATTATACTCTGTACCGTAGGTAAGTTTGTGCAAAAGTATGTAACAGCCAGAAGGAAGCATCTCCGACCCTATTAAGTATGTATATTTCTTGAACAGCATCAACAGCAGAGTCCGTAATGGTAAGAGGTAGAGGTTTGACATGTATGGAACATATGTTAGTTATGTCTGCAGGCAGATCAAGTTTATTTTCAATTTTGGCCAAGCCCTCAATTTGGAAAAAACATCATATCTCCCACAGTTTTGAAGATAGATGGTTAGTCTCGTCTAGACATATTTAGTAATCATGACTATTTACCGATCCGCCAAAGTAATGGTGAAGATCTGTTAGACGGTTGTCGAGTTATGATCAAAAGACTGTTCGCTGCTGCAGCGCAGTAGCAGCGCTGCTTACAGCACCAAAATTTATGCTGAGCATTTAATTTCGTTGGTACAGAGTATGTTATAGTCGGGCTTGACCGACTTTCTTTCTTGTTTTTAGCCGGCTCGCGTGTACTAACCAATATTTAAAAAGGGTTCAGCTTCAGAATTTTGAGGTTCAAGGTTTTTGGACAACGGTTTTGGTTCGAACCTTGGTTCAGCCCATGCTTTATACAAGTTTATATAGTAAACGACCTAAACACGAAATAAACTGTAGGGAAATTGTGTCGATTTACGTACCAAAAGTGTTTCCACAGTAACGTTAAGCTCTTATTTTGTGAGAAAATCGATAAGCTTTGGAGAAAAGGCTCTTAAAACGAGAGCGTAAGTTAAAGTCGGCCCTGCCCGACTTCGAAATACCCGTTACTCAGTTCAATTAGTGTTTAATAACCTCATGCGGCTCGGATAAGTATGCAACATTTTTTAACTCGGCCATTTATTATCCGATCCTTTTGAAAATTTGTAAAATTGTAGATATTGGATACATAGACTACACTGAGCTCTTTATCTTAAAAATTGTGGAAGTTATTCACACTTTTTTATTGCGGGGGCGGGAGGGGGCGTGGCCAAAATTTGAAACAAACTTGATCTGCCTACAGACATTACTAGCTTACGTATAAAATTTGGTTGCTCTAGCTTTTCTAGTCTCTGAGATCTAGGTGTTCATACAGACGGACGGGCGGACGGACGGACGGGCGGACGGACGGACGGACGGACAGACGGACATGGCTATATCGACTCGGCTGTTGATGCTGATGAAGAATATATATACTTTATGATATCGGAGATGCTTCCTCTCTGCCTGTTACATACGTTTGCACGACTTTAGTATACCCTTTTTACTCTACGAGTAACTGGTATACAAACAGAGGCTTATATGTGTGGGGATTCTAATGGTAATTCTGAACATTTTTATAGATATTTAAATTAATCTTTCCTGCCGATTGTAAGACTCAGTATTTCAGAACCATCAGGATAAGAGAAGAAGTGGCTAGAAAATAGGTCAAATTTTTTCATGTCTTTAATTTTTGTTGAACCGAACCAAAATTATAAGTTCGGAACAGGTTTAGGTTCAACTTTAGTACCTTAAGAGGTTCGGGTCGAGGTTCGGTTCCCAGTAATCTGAAATTCGGAATTCCTGGTTCGAACCGGTTCAAACCGGTTTCCAGCCCTGGTTTTTAGTACAAGGCAACGCAAGCTGTATTTAGGTAGAATTTATCGAATTAGGGCCATATTGCGATAGAAGTTACTCCTTACAACAGTTTACACGTCAGTTCAATATTTCCGAAATATAGGTACACTTTTAAATCATCGAACCAAGGTCGATATTCATCAATATTCTCAAGCTGCTCAGTAAATAGTTAATGTATCTTGAAGCCCTTCCAAATCAGAACTGATTTCAGACTCTGTTTTCTTCAAAAATTACCTAACCTTAGTGCTATTCCTTTGGCATATATCTGGCCACTGTTTCGCCAGGAAAATACCTTGCAAATTAAGCAACGTAATATGTCAATTACTTTCAACAATGCTGCCAACTGTGGCCAGCACACACACACACAACAAATGAATGAAAAATGAATTTAATTGCCCTATGTTGAGTGTCAACATTTTTGAAATGGGTTCGCATTTGTATCAGACACAAAAAGCTGGGGCGGATTGAGGCAGCTTTTCTTTCTGCTCCGTTTTTTTTTTTTGTTTGGCATGTACATTTTGCAACATTTTTATGACATTAACAGCAGTCGAACAACTTTGACCTCTGTGTTTGCCATTTTGACCCACATCATGGTGGGGAGGTGGACAGCCCGAATCATGCGTGTGTCGAAATCGAACTTGGTATTTTTTTGGTGCATGTAAGAATTTTCCACATTGTTTGTCCGAGCGGCCGCATCAAAGGCAACAACTCGGACTCGGACTCCGGTTCTGTCGGTTGCAGCAGCAGCAGCGACAGCAGCAGCAGCCGTAACCGCAAAGAGCAACATAATGAAAAGTGTTTGGTCATTTATTGTTTAAATGTCTGACAGCATGTTGACAGCCAAATGCCAAAGTAAGTTGTCAGACAGCAGAGAAAACGTAAAACGAAAACGAGACCACGATGGCGTCGGGCCAGGGCAGAGTGAACTGTTGAGTGGGTTCTGATGGAGCTTGGTTGGCTGCGGAAAACTTTTGCAGTGGTTTCTTCTGTCAGTTGGGGAGTTGAATATGCAGACGACAGTTGGCTTTGATGTTGTAATTTGATTGACTTGTGGCCTGTAAAGGGTTAAGTGAGGCAACAGAAATAAATCAACAATAATTCGCATTTATGTTACTTATATGTGTGTTAACAGTCGTTGAACACAATTTGGGGGTGACTGTTTGAGTCAAAGCTAACCCTTACAAAGCATTTAGGGGTTTTGGGTTTAGTTTTCAAAGTTCAAAGGTCAAAGTGCTTTCCAAAAAATAGCCTGTAGTCCAAAAAACCAATAAAAAATCAACTCACCAAAAGTTAAACCAAACTTGTAACCTTTTTCGATGACCCAGCAATTCCAATTGAATCTCTTCCACTACTTTTCCAACCCAATGATCCTCCTAAATCACCACCAAAAACGTTCACTTAAATTGCACTTGATCAATGTTTGCCCATTCAACTTGCTGGCTGGCTGGCAGGCAGGCAGCAGTTCGCTTCATTCCTGCCCAACGCACAAATGAGTTGTCTGCCTCAAGTATCAAGTAGACTTAGGATCGTATGACCATATAACAACAAGCTAACCCATAAATACCTCTCGAGTGCGCAGTCGCATTATTCAAATGCCCATCTAAGCCAAAGCGCACGCCAAGTTGGCCAAAAGCGAAAAGCGCACGAAGAGAGAGAGACAACAGCAACATGGAGAACTGTCAGTTGAAGCTGACACACAAACTGACAGTTTGAAATTGAGGTTTTCTCCATGCTGACAGCGTAACACGTCAACTTAAGGAGGCATGAGGCCGAAGTGCCTGTCTAGATACAAATAGACAGACCCCGGCACCGGGAAGAAAAAAAAAATGAAGATAGTTGCCAGGAGTGAGAGACAGAGAGCGAGCGAGCGAAAGAGGACCGCGGACAGCAGGCAATTTGACAGCTTAAACACACGAGCATGTCAAAATGATATGATCGCTAAGTGAGCGCAAACACAGCACCCAGGGAGCAGATACAACCTCTACGCCAGATGAGAATTATACCATACCCATAATCAAGCTCAAGTGTTGCATCTACATACAAAACTTTTGCCTGTCAGCGAGCTCCCAAGTGTAGCTGGTTGGTCGGTCGGTCGGTCGGTGTGTCGGTCTGTTTCTGGGTCTGGGCTTGGGTTTGGCTTTGGGCCTGGGTAACTTATCTCGCTGCCTTGGCGGTGTGTGAGTGTGTGTGTGTGTGCTCAGCCTGCGTGTTGCTTTTCATGTTTACATTAATAAAAGTCAAAGGTTCTCGAAACTGACATATTGTAATTTATGTCTAGTGACAGCTTTATATCGGCGAAAACGAATTTTAATCACTTGTTATTTAGCATAAATGAGTTGCTTCTTTCGAATGACTTGCGTTTGTCTTTGAGTGGGGATTAAACGAACCGACGGCCCTGGCTAGGATGAAAGAATTGACTTGTTGGTGGCTTAGCCTCGGGGCAGAAAGAATGCACCTTGCTTGCTGTTGGATGGAATTAACTATGAAAATATTTATTTAAGTTCAGAAGGCTTGGCAGGGTGGGGGGACTTGATACATTCAAAATCGGTTATATATAATTGTATATATTTTACATTTAATAATTGGAATTTAATTTTGCTATAGAAAACAAGAAAGAAAGTCAGTCAAGCCCGACTATAACATACTCTGTATCAACGAAATTAAACGCTCAGCATAAATTTTGATGCTGCAGTAGCAGCTGAAAGCAGCGCTGCTACTGCGGTGCAGCAGCGAACAGTCTTTTGATCATAACTCGACAACCGCTCATCCGATCTTCACCATTTCGATCGATAAGTTATCTTCATTATTATATATGTTTAGAAGGTACGAACAATCTATCATTAAAACTGTGGGAGATATGACATTTTTTCTAAATTGCGGGGGCTGGAGGGGGCGTGTCCAAAATTACAAATAAACTTGATCTACCTGTAGACATAAGAAGCATATGTCCCATATATGTGAAACCTCCATACCTTACCATCTCTGAGATCTGTGCGGACATGGCTCATCGACTCGGCTGTTGATGCTAATCAAGAAAATATAAATACTTTAGGGGGTCGGAGATGATTTCTATATATTTTATGTACGTACGGTATAGAGTATATCGGGAAAGCTAAGCCAACTTCGTCTGTGCCGAAGTTTTTATACCCTTGCAAGTGCTCGCTTAAATATTTTCAAAAAATACTCTTTTTCCCATTTTCCAACCGATCGTTCGTATGGGAGTTATATGATATAGTCATCCGATTTGGACAAAAACTTGTAGAATTATGTGAAAGCATGAGAAACAAACAAATACAAAATTACAGGATGCTACCATTAAAAACAAAAAAGTTTTTCTAACTAAGACGGTTTTTCAGACCTATCTTTTGTATGGCTGCTATACCATATAGTTGTCCGATTTTAATAAAACTTGGTAGAATTATAAAAAACATAGAAAACCTACGACTACATAGTTTGGAGACGTTTCCATTAAAAAGAAAAAAGTTTTTCATACTAAAACTAGATTTCCGACCGATTGTTCCTATGGGAGCAATGAGATATAGTCATCCGATCCGGTCGGTTCCGACATATTAGTAGCGTGCAGCAAAAAGAAGACTCTGTGCAAGATTTCAGCTCGATAGCTTCAAAACTGAGAGACTAGTTCGCGTAGAAACAGACAGACAGACGGACAGACGGACGGACAAAGCTAAATCGACTCAGCTCGTCACCCTGATCAAGAATATATATAGTTTATGGGGTCGGAAATGAATATTTCTATGCGTTGCAAACTTCTGGGCAAAATTATAATACCCTTTGCAAGGGTATAAAAAGGGGTCAATGGCGTTTCACCACATATTTTAGAAAAATAATTTCTTATAATGGGAAAAAGACTTTCAAAAATCAAGAAAATATTTACAAGACTAGAACTAGAAAATATATTTTTTGAGTGTGATCTACCTGAATTTAAGTCCTCATGATTAAACAATTTTATGAAGGTTTCTGGAACAGCGGTTCTCAATGAACTCATAATACTAATTCCGATTCTGGTAGTAGTACTAGATCGGGTTCCGGACTGACTCCTTGATTGTACAAAACTTTTTAAGAACTGGTTGGTTGAATAGGTATATACATGAGGCAGGGCTGCAAGCCTTAAAATCGGGAGAGGTTCAATTCCGGTTAAAATTCGTGTGTTACCAGGAAAGGTTGCTTTCAATTCATGTTATTGTGCCCCTACCATTCTATCAGATAAATACCATACATTTTTTTAGAGATGATCCCATAAATAAATACATTTTTGGAATACTGCCTCATTTCCATTCCATTCCATATTTGACCTTAAATCACTCACGAAACAAGCACGTATCAAGGAAGTTCACGCACGGAACTCGGAGTTTGCCCACGTTTCTGTCAAGTATCTACGAGGTAATATAAAAAGAGCTTAAGCTGTATTTTCCCCTTGTCTGATGTCTTATAAAAGGTTCTCAAATGAGATATCAGGTAGATTTTTCTCAGATATTATATATAGTTTTTTAAAACATCGATGTATCGGCACGAAAAATATCATATCGGAATAACCCTTATCGTCAAACAAAAATATTGATGTATCGATAAAATATCGACAACCCTAGTATTAGGTGAATCTGAGAAGCACAAAAAATATAAAAGAAGCTTTATGAGAAGTAGGCTATCTGAGTTATATTATGAGTTGTTAGATAGCTATATCATAGAAGACTGAGATATTTTTGGACCATCTTATATGAAATCTCAACAAATGAAAATCCGCTTAAAATCTTAAAAGATAATTTCTACATTCAGGAAATAAAAATTAGTTTCAGTGTATTATCTATAAAACTACAATAAACCAATTTAAATGTCATGCCAAGTCAATTCTTTATCCATCACGTGTCATAACACCATCTAAGCTTGACTTATATCTAAAGCCACCAAGTCACATAAACGATTTATGATCGTGTGATTTTGGCTATAACCAAACAACACCTTGTGTAGCATTAATTTAGCCAATTTAAAAGTCCGCTGTCTGCCCACCTTCCTACGATCTACGACCAAGCAGCCAGCCAGCCAGCGAACCAACCAACCAACCTACCTACTTCACTTAAAAATACAAAAAGGCAGCGGCTACAAATCAATTGCAACTTGACAACTTAACAGTCTAATCGAAAACAACAAAATGGTTGCCGACCAACTCAATTGACCAGCTGTCCACATAAAGTCCAAATACACTCGCCACCCGTCCTGTGACCTGCCCAGAACTGCCACCGCCTCGGCCTCGGCATCGCCTTCTGCCCCTTTGGCAGCTGCACAGTCCAAGAAATTGTCATATTGCAAGCGCACGCAGACGCAGCGTAAATGTTAAAAATTATAGTTAAACTCATAAATTACAACCGTAGTCAGCCGTTGAAACCCGTTCGCCGATGCGATCGCCCTGACAGCTCTCTGGGTCTTTTAGACAATTTAAAGGCGGCTCGTACTCAATAAACCAAATTCCGCACATAATTAATCGATCCGGTGGTGGAGCGGCGAACAGGAGAGACCTGGGTGCCTGTGTTTTTTTTTTTGTTTTTTTTTTTGTTCCTTTTCATTTTTTTTTTTCAACAATATTTTGACGTTTGAATGTGGGCTTGAGTGAGTTGAGAGGTGTGCGAGAGGCGAAACTTTTTAATAGTCGCGCCATAATCGTAAATCTTTTGTGTCCGACGCAGTGCAACGAACGAGCAAACGAACCAACTACATGGCAGGCAAAAGCCGGCCTGGGTCGGCAGTTATAAAGCAAGCGCAATGGTGGACCTTCCCACAAAACAAATCGAGCCAATGTTCACAACTTTATTTATCGCTTGAGAACATTGCGGGAGGGGGTGGGGATCGGGAGCGGGAGAGTATGGGATGATGCGGATGCGGGATGCGTACGCTTATGTATGCACATATGCATGCAAGAAGCTTTTAAGGATTCACCAAGATGTTTGTTACTTGTGATGAGTAGCCGAGAGTAGCGAGACCTGAACTGGATTAGATTTATAGATCCTGAAGAGGAGCACAAAGACAAACATAAGTGCTCGGATCAGTATCCAAATGGATACCCCTGTCTAAGAGAGTTCCTTGAAACGGCTGAAACTAACGAAATCTGAAAGTAGGAGTAGAATGGTTCAGGAGTAGAATGGTTTAGAAGTAGAACGGTTCAGGAGTAGAACAGTTCAGGAGTAGAACGGTTCAGGAGTAGAATGGTTTAGGAGTAGAATGGTTTAGGAGTAGAACAGTTCAGGAGTAGAATGGTTTAGGAGTAGAATGGTGTAGAAGTAGAACGGTGCAGGTGTAGAACGGCTTAGGAGTAGAATGGTTCAAGAGTATAATGGTTCAGGAGTAGAATGGTTCAGAAGTGCAACGATTCAGGAGTAGAATGGTTCAGGAGTAGAATGGTTTAGAAGTAGAACGGATCAGGAGTAGAATGGTACGGGAATAGAACGGTTCAGGAGTAGAGTGGTTCAGGAGTTGAACGGTTTAGAAGAAGAATGGTTCTGGAGTAGAATGGCTTAGGAGTATATTAGGTAGGTAGGTAGGTTTACCCACCTTCTAAAAGAGTAAGCAAAGTGAACCTTTCCCTACTCTTTCCATCGAGTAAAACTCTATCCCGGATTGTGGGATATTTCCTTAAAAGCGAAAAAAGTTCACGATTGTCCCTAAATTTTGATACAGCAACTGCAGCCTCTTGAAAGCTTTAATAAAAATATACAAAACCCAATCAAAAGTTAACTTTTCAAATGAGCACGCCTATCTGTTAGAAATTCCACATAACGTGCATTACGATACAACTTCAGGGGCGAGGGTTGATCCACCGTATTGAAAAGCATGCGTCCTTGTATACTTAAAACACCATTAATATAATCATTCGATAGTTTTCTATCCAGGGGATTCTCTGCTTTACCCTTGTCCTTTATTAAAGTGTTTTCCAGCCTTCCCTCCATCCATCCCAGCATAACCAGCAGAATCAATAAAATGATATGAAAAACTTTGAAATACATTTTGAGCAGAAAACTATTTCGACTACTGACACATCACACTCGGGCTCGGACAGAAATAGATTCAATCACTTCCTCGATCGGGCATAAACAAGTGCTTAATGCTTAATCGTTCTAATGAGCACCACTTGTGTGTGCACGTTGAGAGATTTGTGCGATTCTGAAGTGCCACCCCAATTAAATGTCATTTCTATTTTTCGCCTTATCATTTTTCAAAATCCATTGCGATTACGTTTAATCCACTAGCCTTTCCAGCTCACTGAGCTGGAGATTGTGATGGTTTTGGACTTCAAACTGGTTGAGGTGTGCGTGTGTGTTTGTGTGTTTCCGCTGACTGACAGATTCGGATTCGGTTCGTATGCGAGAGAGTTGGCGTTCGCTTCAAAGGAGTGTGCGATGTCTTTGACGGCAAATGGATTTGGCTCACTCCCCGCACACAACAGGCTTGTGTGTGTGTGTGTGTGTGTGTGTGTATGTCTGCCACGACTATAATCTGACATTTAATTAATAATAAAGTTGACAGTTTGTTTTGAGTGACTGTGACAGTTTTAATTGAGATTTGTTTTCAGAATGCGCTATACAAGTGGGAGTGGGGCTTATGGATTTCTGAGATGCTGTAAGATTTTCCAGCTGTCAGAGCCATAAGCTACTGTGCACAAAGATGCGACGCCGCTGCTGTTTGTACTGTATTAGCAAAAGTTGATGTGTTGAGTGATTAATGGAAATCACAAAAATATATAGATAACTGATGGTTTCTTAATAGAGTGGAACATACTGGAAATTTCGTATGAAACCTTTATATTTCAAGCTACTTAGCCCATCCAGAACAGATTTGTTTTAGGTTTTTGGGGTTTTCTTTTCCACAAACCGAACCTTTCATAACAATAAAATCCCTACATCTAGACTGGATATGTCTTTTATCATCCAACGGAGCTGAAAAATCATCCAAAAGATGATAACTTTTCATATCCTTTGGAGGATTAAAAGAATATTTAAGACATATCTAGTCCAGTTTTTAATATGCCACAAGTTCAAAAGAAAAGAATAGTTGTTGATGATCTACTGGTTGACTTTGGTATCGCTTTATACTGCATATTGATTACGACCCTATTTTTTTACACACAATTGTTCTCAAGAACCATTAAGCTCATCCACTTCATCTTGAAGGCTATTTGACAAATGACATTTATGCTATATTACTGCATCAAAAGTTTATGGCGTCTGCTGCTTGCATTCATGGAATGGGCCTCGCTCGAAAATTGGCCTGCAAAAATTCGGCTACGAAAAGGTGAAATCTCTCTCTAAATCACCTGAAACTTTGTATACCATACCTTGAAGTTATTTGAGGATACTGCAAGAATAATAGACAGGGCATAGTCCGGCCATCCGCACACTGAGCGAAAGTTACAAGCCATCAAAGCCTTTAGAGATTTCGTCGAAATCCACTGCGCAAGTAGAAAAATATGTCTCTCGAACTTGACTTGGGACTCAGAGCATACAAAAGACACACCGAACACTTGCTCCAACATCAATACTGAAACAAAAAGGCAATACGAAATCGAAAGCATTGCTTTGGCAGTGCGCGAACAATGCTCACAGACAAATTCTGTTTACTGAGGAGAAAATTTTTAGAGGAATCGGTTAACAAACAGAGGGATTGAGTGTATGTGTCATCAAAACAAGCGTCCGAACTTTGTTCCAAAAGTTCAGAGAGGTCTCGACTTACCCGGCTTATGTAATGGTTTAGCGGAGTCACCTATGATAATGGCACCACACTTCATTTTTATGAAAAAGGAGTCAAATTCTACGTCGAAAGTGCATCATTACGAATAAAAAGACGATAAAAGTATAGAAAAATATTCATTCGATTTCAGTTTCTAACCAAAAAAACCTTGTACCAATACAATGGCGAGTACTACAAAGAGGAAAAAAAGATTTTAAAGAATATACACTGTATGATTTCGCTACATGGATACTAGAATATCCATTTAATGTTAAATGGTTCTTAATTTTTTTAGCCAACGGAGTTGAAATCACCCAAAGAATATGAAAAATTGAAATTTTAATGTCAAAAAATCGATATAAAAAACCCTCTATTCCAATTGGATCTTTTTGGATTCTTTTTTTGCTATGTAGTACTAAATGTTTTAGTAATTTTACAAAACAGTTTTATAGCAGACCTAAGATGGAAAAATTTACCAAATTAAGATTATGTAGAACTTTTCTGTTCTTGAATTGTCTTGAAGTTTTCCAAACTTAAGTGACCGCTAGGTGGTTCCAGGTACTTCGGTTCCAGAAATATCGCATCTCAGATACAGGTACACAAAACATATATAAAATATAGGTTCTCGTTATGGCTCACAGATTTGGGTCTTTTTGGTATATGGATATGGCTTGGTACCCTCTTTTTCATTGAATTATTTTATAACAAAGAAATCCGATATCTGTTGCCATCTCTCTCTGATGCAAGCGAGCCCTCATAATCCTGAGCCGTTTACTCCTGTGCGAAGTGTCCTTACATTCCTGACTGATCTCACTTAACTAATCTACACCCTAAGTACCTACATATAAAGGAAAAGGTAGAAAAATATATTAATTTTTCTTTTCTTTGTCCCCGCTTTCAATTTCACCATTAGATTTATAACTTGAGTTGTTTATTTCCTGCCCTGACCATGGTCGGACTTTGCTTTGATCTTCAAGTGCACACAAATCTTGGCCACTCTCTTCAGCTTTTTCATAGTCAATGGTATGATAGGGCATTCGCAGATACTTGTTGGATACCCCCGAATAGCACTCGCGCACCCACCACAAACGTCAACGACATGCCACTCAAAAAGTCCAAACCACTTAAGTGCCTGGGAGCAGGCGGAGGTCTTTCGAAAAAAAGAAGAAAAAAAAGCTTTCGGCTTGTAGTCAACTCGATTGAGAGGCGATTAGCGCACAAAACAGAAGTGGCATGTTTTGATGATGATCATCAAGCGCGTCTGATTGCCGGCAATCAAATGTTGTATAGAAATTTGTGAGTGCTCCCCCCCCCTAAGATAGACACGCGTAAAAACGTTTTCAAAATGGTTTTTCAATTGAGTTGTTGAGCGCGCTGTCCGCTGTCCGCTGCCCCCTCCCTCCCTCAACGCGTCAACCATTTGGTCGAGCGATAATTGAGTTTTATGATTGACACGACAACTTTGCTTTTTAAATTGACATAAATTTCAATATGCGGCTTACAAAAGCTGTGAAATAAACGAACCGCATACGAATGTCCCAGCGATAAATTGTGCAATAAATTTCAATTACAGAGAAAAATAAAGAGAGAATTTATAAAAAAAAAAAAAAAAAAAGACAACCCCGTAACCAGTCGCTCCTCATGCTATATAAACTATTTAAGTGTCGCGGCGTACCGAGAAATATGCGACACACAAATTGTGATAAATTTTATGTTAAAGTGCATGAAATTATATGGCGACACATTTGGGCACTCATAAATTTTATTTAAACAATTTACAATTGTCATTCGAGAGAATTGCTTGTAGCAAGTTATTTATATATATATGTATTTCTTTTTTTTTTGCTGCACACGTACAACTAGTCGGTTGGTGTGGCTTTGGACAGTGCACATTATTTATGTTTTATTGGCAGATGGAGGTTATTATTATTGTAGCGTTATTGCGGCACGTTAACCCTATAAAAAGTCAATGTATCTGGTTTTTGCTTGATAATGGATATAGCCATTAAAGCAATATATATTTGTTGTCACACAATGTTTAATGCAATATGTCTTAAGTAAGGTTGAGCACTGCTTGGAAGTGGCTTAACAAACACACAAATATGTGGAGTATGTCAAGGGGTGATTGAAAAGAGGAAATAGGGGAAACAATAACATCTTGGAGGAGACCAGAGGCAACATAACCGCTAGGGTGAGCGAATATAAATAAACTTCGGATATACGAAAAACCTATTTGGAAGCTGCATCATATAAAAAGAATACTCGGGCAGACGGGAGTCCATCCCCTGGGAGCTCTGTGATAAATTGTCCACCAAATTGGTGTAATAATTCATTGAATTAAACTCTCTTTCGGAATGATTTAAAGCTTTTGAAGAGAGTTCTTAATCAAACTGCATGAAAAAAACCGTGAAAATAGGAGAAACATTGTCTAAACCCATTTTATTGCCAGTAAGATTTCGTTTACAATGTAACAAAACCAATATCAAGTATTCGAAGGATACAAAAATACAAGAATGCTGTCAATACGAACAGCTTATCGCATCTTTTCGATAAATCTTGATGGCGATGACAAAATCACTAGCATGAGTCTGTTATCGAAATCGTTATCGCAGCATTAAAGCAGAATAAGTGCTTACATTAGCACTATGTTGCGTTATGCTTTCAGAGTTAAGAACACAGCTGAGATTTGATTTGGTTTGGAAAGCAGTAGAAACCTTTGTAAAGACCAAAGGTCTATAATTTGTACTTTTAATTGCGATGAAGTAAAATAAAGCTCTTTGATGTTGTAATTTAGGAATTTGGCAGGGATATTTGCAGCAACCGTTAATTTTCTATAAACTAAGCCACGACATCCTCGTCAACGCATTTGGACACTTGACACTTGCTCAAGGTAGCAATATCAACAGACTGTCCTAAAATTGCACTTTTCTTCTGATTGAAAAAAGAATCTTCAGCAGCTTAATGATGCCATAGCCCACTACAACCAATGTGGAGACACATCAGATCT
The DNA here is from genome assembly GCA_035044985.1 of Lordiphosa fenestrarum. Taxonomy (NCBI): domain Eukaryota; kingdom Metazoa; phylum Arthropoda; class Insecta; order Diptera; family Drosophilidae; genus Lordiphosa; species Lordiphosa fenestrarum. The sequence continues at coordinate 423,319 of JAWNNO010001799.1, forward strand.
TTAATTTCGATGGGACGAACATTCTTCTCCATTTCCTTCATGTTGGTTTCATCATCCCAATTTCATAAACAATAGACCGTATTTAAAAGGGTGAGATACCAGAATACATGAGAGTTTTACTATACAGATGTCCGATTTCTACCAATCTTAGTGGAATTCTGAAGAAGCCTAACAATTTGAAATCCATTTCATTTAAAACACAAAAGGACTTTCATTAGAACTTCTTTTTTGACCGTTCATTCGTACTGCAGCTATATGTTATAGTCATCCGATTTTGACACAACTTTGTAAAATTGTGTGAAAACATATTAAGTGAGCAAATGCCAATTTTAAGGACATTTCCATTGAAAATTAAAAAGCTTTTCTCATTAGAACTAGTTTTTCGACCGATCGTTTCTATGGCAGCTATATGTTATAGTCATCCGATCCAACTGGTTCCTACAAATGTGTAGCGTATTTGTACTAAAAGATCTCGTGCACAGTTTGGTGAAGATAGTATAGAAACAGATGGACGGACAGACGGACAAGGCAGAATCAACTTAGCTCGACGTGCTGATCAAGAATATATAGTTAAGATTTCTGAAAAACGTCATATCTCCCACAATTTTATAGACAGAAGGTTCGTACCATTTGGACATATTTAGTAGTCAGTATGATCAATCGATTCGTCGAAGGAATGGTAAAGATCGGATGATCAAAAGTTCTTTTGTAGGAAAACAAAACATTTATGATGGGCAGCACTCAAAACCTTTGAATGTACAGAGTATGTTATAGTCGGGCTTGACCGACTTTCTAACTTGATTTTGCTTTGATTGATCAAAATTTTAAAAATACAGGGTTGCCCATATTCGACGGACCCATGTTTTTTTTAAAAAAATTAAAGAAAAAAATAAAAATTTGGCGGTTGGCAATCTTAATCATTTAATTTGTTCCAAGTAGATTTGTTTACATCAATTTTTGAATATGATATCTCTCAAATGGCCGCCTCTGGCGTTGATGGCGTATTGTGCAATTTTTGCAGCATTTTCCATCGTTTTCGCCAACATTTCGGCCGGAATAGCGGCTATTTCTTCACGAATGTTGTCCTTGAGCTCTTCTACGGTCCTTGGCTTGTTAACGTAAACCTTTGACTTCAAATATCCCCACAAGAAGAAGTCAGGCGGCGTCAAATCGGGCGAACGCGGTGGCCAGTCCAAATCACCACTTTTCAACATCAAACGGCCCGGAAACAATTTCTTCAGAAAATCGATTGTTATGCGACTTGTGTGCGGTGGAGCGCCGTCTTGTTGAAACCAGAACTGCCTCATACGCTTTCGACGAATAATTGGCATCACAAAATTGGTCATCATGTCGCGATAACGCTCCTGGTTGATGGTAACAGCATGGCCATTTTCATTTTGGAAGAAAAACGGCCCAATGACCGTTTTCGCACTAACGCCGCACCAAACTGTGACTTTTTCGTCATGAAGAGGCACTTCTTGAATCTCCTGAGGATTTTCAGTGGCGTAAATACGGCAATTTTGCTTATTTACGGTCCCATTCAATGTGAAATTTTAATTTTTTAAAAGCACGTTGAGTTTTCACAATTGACTTGTTCTGTTGAATGTAAATTTCAACTATTTCAGAGCGCTCGCGTGGCGTGTATTGTTCCATGGTAAAAATCTGCTTGGACTGACGCTTCAAACGCGGTATGTCATTAAGCGATCTGACATCTCTGTCAAAAGTTATGGCGTTGCCAGATGGGTCCGTCGAATATGGACAACCCTGTATACATTGAAATTAATTTTTTGATAATTGTAATTTTTATTGATTCTAATTTTATAATTTTTTTTTAAGAAAAAAAGATCGGTCCCTGGAATAACAGCTGATCCTGAACCTGTTCCTAACCTAACATTTCGGTTAGTTTCAAGAAAAATCATGAATATGAAAGGTTTTGGACGTCAAAATCCTATCTGCTACAAAATTTTATGAAAAAGTGCACAAAAATGTTCCGTATAACATGAGACTGGTTTTTTGCGACCTTTTAGCTAAGTAATCTTGCAGTTTTTCTGCCGGCTCGAGGTCATGTTAGGCTTTCGCATAAGTTTAAATAGAGACACAACACCACAAAGGAGGCTGGTAGATCGTACAGTTGTTTCAAGAGAAGAACCACCCTCTATTATCAGCGATCAATGCCTACCAACTGAACGTTTCTCAACAGTCTTTGCATGCCTGCGGTGGCATAACCGTTTGGGAATTTCAAAGCAGAATGCGCGTCTGTTTCTACGCTGCCTCTCGATGTTATTTTGGTATTATTTTCCATATGTAGACTATGACTACGACTACGAAATAGAATTTCACCAAACAGTGAATTATACTTAGAATAATGCCATGTGATGTGTGCTCTACATATAACTATGGATCCAAAGTCTACACTTTAGCATGGGATGAACCAAGGTTCGAGCCAAGACCTTTACCCAAAAACCTTGAACCTCAAATTTCCGAACCATTAATATTGTTCAATTTTGATTCGAACCGTAGCAGCGGCACAGCTATGGGCAGTATTTTACACATCTTAACACTTTGTGTGGTAAAAACAAACTATGGGAGGTACAGAGAATGGTTATAGAAGGGCTTGACTGACTTTCTTACTTGCTTTCTTAAATTGATTTACCCGATATCATAAGAATATTCACAATTACTACTTATTTTTACCTAGATGACATTGGAAATCCATATGAGTTCTTCCATCAGGAGGAGCTTGTTGCAGCCCTCCAGGACTCAAGATCCCCCACCTCATGCCTTACCCTGTGATACCCATGTAAGATAATAAAAGCAACAACAACTCGTTGGGTCTGAGTTGCCAGGGAGCGGTCCCCCCCACCCAATTTGATTCATGTCTAAATTGCAGGCTTAAAGCTTTACTTTAATTATTTTTCTATCAATTTTGTTCACGCTGACTGCAAATTGAAAACGCCTTTTTTTTCGCAGCTGCCATTTAGAATGGGGGCCGCTTGTCAGTTTTATGTCAAAATAAATGAAGTTAAATGACAGTTTAATCAAGGCGTCAAGCAATGTCAGAGCATCATCGTCGTCATCATCATCATTATCAGTCAGCCCGTCAGTCAGTCAGTCAGTTAGCCAGCTAGTCAGTCGGTTGTGTGGGGCGCACACTCGAATAACATGAGAAACTATTGTACAATCCGCCAACTGCCACGGTGACTGCGAGTGACTTGTGTAATGCATATCAGGCGAACAATTGTGAGCGCATACATCGTATATATCTAGTATATATATGTGTATATACATATATATTTCTGGTGGCATGTCATTGTCAGGCATTTTTGCAAAGAGTCGTAAGTGCATTTGCATTTTGAGCGTTGCAAGTTGCAAATGTTTCTGACACTTGACAGCCAACGCACTGACAGCTATAAAAATGCAACGATAAACTGTTCATGGAATGGGTGCAAGCACAGTGGGGCGAAAAGTAGCTAATAATTATAGTCGTGACAAAATTAAATGACATCAATTTATTAGTACAATTCAGAAAAAAACTGTGCAGGGGTTTAGTGACCTTTCGTATAAAATATTAAAAATTCAGAAAAAAACCTCTATGAGCTTCGACAATACATATTTAACCGATTTTTGGTATTTCAGATATATGATATATTCATCTGATTTTCATCAAACTAAACATAAATATGTGAAAGCATATTATGTTGCCAAATGACAAGCTGAAAGACTCTGCAAAGAAAAGCAAATAGCTTTTCTAAACTTCTATGTTTCTGCTAACTTTCAGATAAACTAAGAATTCAGGTTCAATTTCTCATTTTCGACTTCGAGTTATCTGTCATATAATCTTTTAGAAATTTCCAAAAAAAAATAATTTATTTAGAAGATGAGAGAACTCTATTATTTGTGGGCTTACGTGAGAGCTAGCTTCATGTAGAAGATGAGAATTCTCCCCTAAGACTTAATCTACGACCGATCATTTATATGGTGCTAGAGCACTATGTAACAACTTTTATTAGAGACTGTATGGAATCGACTTTCTCAGTGTTCCCGTTATCTCTCTCTAACTCACTTACAGAGGTACCCAAGGGCACCTAATGCTTGCGTAGTCACCAACACACATGAAAACGAGAGCGTAAGTTAAAGTCGGCCCTGCCCGACTTCGAAATACCCGTTACTCAGCTCAGCTCGGATAAGTATGCAACATTTTTTTAACTCGGCCATTTATTATCCGATCCTTTTGAAAATTTGTGAGATTGTAGATATTGGCCACATAGACTACACTGCTAAATCTGAGCTCGATATCTTAAAAATTGTGGGAGTTATTCAATATTTTTTATTGCGGGGGCGGGAGGGGGCGTGTCCAAAATTTGAAGCAAACTTGATCTGCCTACAGACAATACTAGCTTACGTATAAAATTTGGTTGCTCTAGCTCTTCTAGTCTCTGAGATCTAGGTGTTCATACAGACGGACGGACGGACGGACGGACGGACGGACAGACGGACATGGCTATATCGACTCGGCTGTTGATGCTGATGAAGAATATATATACTTTATGATATCGGAGATGCTTCCTTCTGCCTGTTACATACATTTGCACGACTTTAGTATACCCTTTTTACTCTACGAGTAACGGGTATAAAAATTGATCTCAAACAACAAAAACGACCAGAAAACAAAAGGGAAAACCTGTTTCTGCCCTTTGTAACGCGTGTCGCAGATTCATATCCGGCTCAAAGAACCAACATAATGTGGTAGAGATAAACAATAATTGTTTTATATTTCAAAAATCATTCTAAAACTAAGATTATAGGCTTGAAATCGCGACGAAGCGAAGTCACAAGTTAATCGAGATAAAAAAGTTTCAGTCCAAGATAACTAGGCCTGTTCACATTTCCGAATTGGATAGATTGGAATTGGTATGAGTTTTGATTTCCAAGAATCGATCAAGGAATTCGGTTAAAAAAGTTTTGACATTAAGAGTGTCGAATGAAAAAAAACTGGTAATTTAAAGATTTAATCCGAATAACACCGTCTGACTTTTAAAGCTGACCCCATTAAACCATCTAGATTCCGGTTGATTGAAACTGAAAATTAACATCTTAGAGAAGGATGCAACGTAAAAGCTATCTGTTCCGTGGAGGAACTGCTAAAACCGAAATAGATTTATGATCGAAGAACTATTTAAGTATGCCAACATCGTATTCCGCTTACACTTTTCGAGTATCAAAGTAATACATAAAATACTTATTAATTATATTTGGTTTCGTGAAAAAGATAGTCAACTTATATTATTTGCTATGGAAAAGATTGGTGCTAGAGTTAAAGTTACAATTCTTAGTTCTAAGCTTACTCAGACATAAATTTTATAAATAAATAAATTTTTTTTTTTTGTATGGTCATAAACATTGATCATACCGTGCTCTAACACTTATTATTACAAGTGACTAATGAAAATGCATTCTTTAATGGTTTTTCAGTACATCTTTTGACTGCCTTGCATACAATTAGAACATTGCTTCTTATCGAAATCAATATATGAGATACAATTGAGATTTTAAATTCTTCAACAGTCCTAACCACTGTAAATGGTAAAAAATTTATATTTAATAAGTGCCAAATAAGTGTGGCTGCATTCTTCTAGAAACAAAATACTACAAATTCTTAATTTGTGAAGGTGTTGTCCACAAGCTCCTTTTTTAGCTTTAGTAAGTGCCAAATAAGTGTGGCTGCATTCTTCTAGAAACAAAATACCAAAAACTCGTTTTCTCTGTGTATGATGATGGTGTTTTTCACAACTTCCCTTTTTTTTTGCTTAAAATCCAAATAAGTGTGGCTGCATTCTTCTAGTTACAAAATACCACAACTTCTAATTCCTGTTCATGATGCAGGTGCTTCCCAAAAGCTTCTTCTTTTAGCTTTAGTAACTACCAAATCTTCTTCTTTTAGCTTTAGTAACTACCAAATAAGTGTGGCTGCATTCTTCTAGTTACAAAATACCACAACTTCTAATTCCTGTTCATGATGCAGGTGTTTCCCAAAAGCTTCTTCTTTAAGCTTTAGTAACTACCAAATAAGTGTGGCTGCATTCCTCTAGTTACAATATACCACAACTTCTAATTCCTGTTCATGATGCAGGTGTTTCCCAAAAGCTTCTTCTTTTAGCTTTAGTAACTACCAAATAAGTGTGGCTGCATTCCTCTAGTTACAAAATACCATAAATTCTAATTCCTTTACATGATGAAGGTGTGTGTTTTCCACAAGCTTCCTTCATCATGTGTTAATTATTATCAGCGGGTGGTGTGTGTTTGTGTTATGGGGTTTCTAAAAATAGTAAGTCAAATAAATCTCCCACTGAATGTGTCTTTTGAGGACGCCGTCTTGGGCTTCCTCCACCGATGCCGCTCTTCCTCTTCGCCCAACGCTTTATGCCCCGTCATCGCGTCAGTCCGAAGTTGTTTACAAATGAATTTAATTGATCAATCAAAGCGAGTGAAGATCAAAAAAATAAGATCAAAGGCAGTGGCGGAGCCAAAACAGACAAATGCCATACAAGCAACGACAAGCCGAACATGCAAGCAATCAGCCAGCAAACATATTGCGGGTGGGGGGCAGGCAGGCAGCACATTAGACATGTTCTTCAGTCTTTCACTCGCTCACTCACTTAGTCATTCAGTCAGTCATGTCCATGCGGCTGTGCGCGTTTTTGGCCTCCACTTCAGCTTGGAAGATTCATTGCATGGACTTGCATTCACTGTGCTTGTGGTTGTTGCCGCTGTTTTGATTGGTATCACTCAATGAACTTTGATTGTTGTAAATGTAATTAATCAATAACACAAACATTTACACAAGACAGGATAAGAGTGAGAAGTGTCAGAGAGAGGGAGAGTGGGAAGAGTGTCCAGCATCTTAATCAACTGAAGTTGTGTCGGAATTAAACTGAGAATTGTTGTGACATCAGTCCTACTTGTGTGTGTGTGTGTGTAATTGTTCAGTCAATTGAAATGCATTAAATTGGACTCTAAGGCAAAAACACTTTAACAAATTGTCATTGAATTAGAAGTGAGTTTCCCACAAACAAAAGCTGTGATCTTGGTTGAGGCATATGACATTGAGCCACACTTTTTAATAACTTTTGATATATGAAGTTATTATATTTTGAAAGACTTTCGATATTTTTGAAACCTTTCCATTCTCTTTCAAAGCCTTTCGAGCCGAGGCCTCACATTTCCTGAACAAATAAATTGAATCCTTTATGTACCCAAACCCTTTGTTTGTCTTTCCCGAGTCTATGAGTCTCCGGCACTCTTAAGTAAGTGGGAATGTTTTCGTGCAAACTTTTCAAATAAAGTTCAACCACACTGGGGAACTGGAAACTGGTAACTGGAGGGTTGGGTTGGGTTGGTTCTGCCATACAGCATAATAAATCTTTTTAACGAAAACAATAAATCGTATTTCACGCATACTTTTACACACAAAGAAGAGCCAAAATAATAAAGAGACCTAGGAAAAAGGAACCAGCAGAATTTATGCATAGGTAGAGACACACATAGCCCAGGCCCAGGCCCAAGTCAACGAGCTTCCCTTGAAAAACACTTAGTGCAATTTTTTAAGCTTCTCATGTGTGTGAGTGTGTGTGTGTGTGTGTGTGTGTGTGTGTGGGTGTGTGAGAGTGTGATTACACCTACTTGAAGTCATATATCTTTCACTTTGCGCTTTCAACAGTTTGTGACGTCGTCGCCGTCGTCGTCGCAGTCGTCTCCGTCACCGTCGTCTACACATTTATCCACCACTCGAGGGGGCGGCTTTCGCAACGCTTTGATATACCGCCGCGACTTTCAAGACATGCTACTAACTCCTCCATTGCCACCTTCACCTCATTTGCTTTTGGCTTGTCTGCCAAAAAGCACAGAAGTGGGCATGTCAGCGAAAATCACCGTAAATTTTCCGCATTGTTTAAAATTTATTACACTTTCAGATTTTGCCAGGCAAAGGAAGTCGTTCTTGGCACGCCTTTTGTTGGCCGGTGTTTTCTGTGGCTGTTGTTGTTGCTGTTGCTGTTGGCGTATTCTTTGTGCGCTATCTCTGACATGTTGCTGTCTAATAAGTGTAACCAGTAATTTTCTTATCATGCCACCTCGGTCAAGGACTGTTTGAAAGCAAAGTAATAGAGGGTTGGCTAGAAAAGGATTTGGTTGAGGAAACAGAAAAGGCACACCCTGCTACCCATTTAAATGTAAAACTAGCTAATAATATTATCTTAATCTTAGTTCCATCATTCTTCTAGAATTGAACATATCAGGAACCAAGCCGCTTCACAACTTTTGGAAAGTTCAAAGCGGTTCATCAAAGTTGCAGCACAATATGACAATTTAATGCTCTGGTGTATCACCAAAAGTACTTTTGAAAAAGAAATTTGAACAAAGGAAAGAAAACTATAGCCCATTAACGAGGTCTGCAAACCGTTTTTGAATCCAGTCCGGTTCAAGCCCGGAGTTCCGACTATTTTAGTTACTGTGAACCGAACCTTCTACCAATTCTTTTTAGAAATAGAAGCTGAACCCGAACCTGTTCCGAACCTTTAATTTCAATTCGGTTCAGCTTCTATTGCTCACTTTATGCATAAGTTTGACGAAATTTATATTTAGTTCTAAGCCAGACTTCATTTAAATTTCATTCAAATTCAAGTTTACTAACGCACGTAACGCATCGATAAGTAATATCGACTTATCGATGAATGAACCGAACCGTTTGGAACCCTTTAAACCGACTTAAATTTTACTGTGAACCGAACCTTTATAGAGATAAAGGCAGAGCCCGAACCTGTTCCGAACCTAATATTTTGGTTCCGTTCAGCAAAAATAGGCAGGAGAGTGTAATAAAAAACCTAGAATAGCATTTAGAATTACTTAGAAAAGCCCCATCCTTTGCTTTAGTGAGATCCTCGGCTTCAAAGCTTTATTAATGATTCACAAAAGCGCAAGAGCTAAACATTTACATTGTTAATATTTGAAATACAAACTCTACGAAATGGAACTTAACTCAATAGTAAATTATATTTAGAATATTCCCTTGTTATTCACAATCCGTTTTCAACCCTTAAACGACCAGATTCGTATACCATTTGAGTAGTTGCTAGGTTTAACTACTTAAGCAATAAAAACCTTGAACCTAAAATATTCGAACCATTTCGCCAATGGTCAAATTTTGGTTCGAAACAGCGAACGGGAGATCCAAAAAAAAATTGTTTGGATTGCAGCCCTGCCATTGACTAAAAGCCAGGGATGTAAAAAGGCACTTTACGATACGCGCCCAAATATTGCTTATGGCAGTGCATACATCAATAAAGAAGAAAATAAATCTAATGTCAAACAACAGTAACCACATAAAAGAGCAGGAATAAAGCCGCATGCAAAAACAAATATGCTGCTAGTGTAGCTGGACACTGCTGAATAAAGCACTCGCTTGCTCAAGTTCTAATCTGGCTTCGGCTCTTGCAATGCACATTCTTACCAGTTCGGTTCAAAACCTATTTGCAGACCTAAATCTATGTGAGGATCCTAGATTCTAGGTTATTTTATGGGTAAATTTTCTGAAGTAGGAAACTGGTGGTTATACCCGTTACTCGTAGAGTAAAATGGGTTTACTAAAGTCGTGCAAATGTATGTAACAGGCAGAAGGAAGCATCTCCGATATCATAAAGTAAATATATTCTTCATCAGCATCAACAGTCGAGTCGATATAGCCATGTTCGTTTGTCCGTCCGTCTGTATGAACACCTAGATTTCAGAGACTAGAAGAGCTAGAGCAATCAAATTTTAGATGTAAGCTAGTATTGTCTGCAGGCAGATCAAGTTTGTTTCAAATTTTGGCCACGCCCCCTCCGGCCACCGCAATAAAAAATGTTGAATAACTCCCACAATTTTTAAGATATCGAGCTCAGATTTTGCAGTGTAGTATATGTGGCCAATATGTTCAATCTCACAAATTTTCATAAAGATCGGATAATAAATGGCAGAGTTAAGAAACGTTGCATACTTATCTGAGCCGCATGAGGTTATTAAACACTAATTGCCTTGAGTAACGGGTATTTCGAAGTCGGGCAGGGCCGACTTTAACTTCCGCTCTCGTTTTCGATATTCCGATATGATATTTTTTGAACCAATTTAAGCGATTATCCATATTTTTACAAGCGATATATCAGAAGAAACAAGTAAGAAATTCGGGCAAGCCCGACTGTAATATACTCTGTAGCAACGAAAGTATATGCTCAGTTGGCACCGACGGACAGGGCTACATCGACTAGACCGTTGATGCTGATCAAGCAAATATATACTTTAAAGCGATGGAAATGTGAATCTTTCTGGCTTTAACATACTTTTGCACAAATGTATGATATACTCAAAAAATATCCTATTCTAATTTTGGGAAATCGGGCGCCAAAAATGCATATGTGGGTTATAAAGGGTGATTTCTTAGATATTATCTTTTTGGCAACACTGTTTCGTGTTTTGTTTCACTGTCAAACATCTTCAGTTTGGTCTATAATTTAACCATGAATCGTCTTACAAACGAACAACGCCTGCAAATTATTGAATTTTATTATCAAAATGCGTGCTCTGTTAAGAAAGTTCATCGCGCGAAAAATTGTGTTCGGCGACGAAGCTCATTTTTGGCTCAAATAAGCAGAATTGTCGATTTTGGTGTGAGTATCAGCCAGAAGCATTGCAAGAGCTACCAATGAATCCAGAAAAAGTCACAGTTTGGTGCCGTTTATGTGCTGGTGGCATCATTGGACCGTACTTCTTCAAAAATGATGCGAATCGTAACGTAACTGTGAATGGTGAGCGCTACCGTGAGATGATATTCAACTTTTTTTTGCCCAAAATGCAAGAGCTTGACTTGCATGACATGTGGTTTCAACAAGACGGTGCCACATGCCACACAGCACGCGCAACAATGGAATTATTGAGAGGCGAATTCGGTGAACATTTTATTTCACCTTCGGAACCGGTCAATTGGCCGCCTAGATCGTGCGATTTAACGCCTTTAGACTATTTTTTGTGGGGCTATGTTAAAGCTCATGTCTATACAGACAAGCCCGCTTCAATTGACGCATTGGAAGACAACATTGAAGCATTTATTCGTGAGATACCGGCCAAAATGTTGGAAAGAGTATGCCAAAATTGGACTAAGCGGATGGACCATTCGAGGCACAGTCACGGTCAACATTTGCATGAAATAATCTTCAAACATTAAATTAAGTTACTATCGATTCAAATAAAGATTTCATGCATTTTTCTGAATTTTATGTGTTTAATTAAAATATTTAGGTACTTATTTACCTTAACAGCTCAAATTTGGACTATAACCTTAAAAATTGGTCAACAAAATGTAGGTTCTGCTAAGCCTAAACTCTAAGACCATTTTCTTAATAAGGTTTGTTTACTGTGTAAACTGGACATGCATTTTAGAGACTTCTTTTTAAAACTGGCATAAAGAGGTCTATTTTTGCGGAATGTTCGATCTTATAAGCTAACAAAGAGTTCGAGCTCAAAGGACGAAATAATTTCTCCACTTACCTCTCCTATAATATTTCATTCCACCAACTAGTTGGCCAACTCGTGTGCACTATCAAAAACATCCTGTTGTTGTGGAAAATGCATTTGTAAAATATATTAGATATGGGCCCATCCCCAGCGACTACTCGACGCTAAGCTCTGACTGCATCCGCTTGTAAATCATATTAAAATATTTATGCACTCTTCTGTTGTTGTTTTTTTTTTTCGTTGTTGTTGTTCTTGTTGTTATGTATAACCGATAAATTTAGAATAAATGACATTATGCACATGGGTCTTTGCCTGTGTGTGGTTTTATTTAGTGCATTTAGATAAAGCAAGCGAAAATGTCAACTCGCTTGACTCTGGCAGCGGCCAATGCAGCAATTATCATGCAACAAATCATGGCAACATTTGCTATTGTTATGCTTTTGTGTGTAGTTTATGGCATTAGCAGTGTTAATTTATGTCCCATTTATGAAATATTTACAAATTCATAACTTATTATTGTTGTTGTTGGCGCAGCAGCAGCGCCAAAACAGATTTTTCCCTCGCCTGGTTTTATCGCCAACACAAAATATTTGTAATAATATTTTTTTTTTTGTTGCTGTTTGCCTGCAGCGCGTCAGCTGCCTGTTATTTATGGGCTTTTTGTATTTTTGTGACCTCCGCCGGATGTTTAGTTGCAGTTGTTTTAATATTTATTAAAATTATGCATACGATTTGGCATTTAATTTATGTAATGCCGGTTAAATATTGAGAGCTCTGAGTGCCTGGCGTTACGGAAGGAAGATTTTTGTTTGACAATTTATGAGTTGTCAAAATAGTACAAATTTTGGGATTTGAGTTAAAGCGGTGGATTTGTGGGTTGAATTGGCTTTTATCATCGATATTTGTATGTCTTTTACACGCCAGTGCAGGGTGCAAATGACTTGTTTGGAGTTTTATTTATATATTTGTTGAGTTTTAATGTTTGTCTTATGAGTTGATAAATGGTTTTCTTCTGTGTGTTCTTAGAAACTTGTTAAGTTTTGTTTGTTATATTTTGAATTAGTTGGTATATTTATAAGATTTTATTGTGGTATTTTTGGAGTTTTTGGAATGCGGAATTTTTTTTTTGTTTGGTTGCAAACATTTACAGCCTGAAGTCTCACTGTGAGTCTCCAGCTTAAGATAATATTCGAATCCTTAAGCAAAGTGTGCAGATAATTATAAACCTATCGATACACAATTGCAGCTGTTTATACCAGTAACACTTGAACAGAGCTTAGGGACTATTTCCTCGATACATACTCCTCTATCATGATACGTAAAATTGGCTAACAGGATACTAAATCACTGGAATGCAGCAGAGAGATAAGTGAAAATGTATACTAAATCAGGAAGCAAGTTGTTTTGCGGAACACGGCCAATGCTACTTGTTAATTGGGGAATTTTCAACGATTTCCTAAAAAAGATGGGAGTCAATTTTGGTTAAACTACGATTCGTTGATGGAGAGGAGCGAGACTGGCTTCTAAGGATAACTTCACACCATTTTAAAACAAGCGAACCTGAGCATCTCCAGCAGTTGCTTATTCAGAATACCTTCTTAGTATCACAGTTCCTTTATGGGACAATATTATCAGTTATTTTCTAATAACATTAAGCTTGAAAGCATTTATTTGAGGTTTTTAAAGCTACTTAAATGATTTCTCGGAATTTAGTTTCATGTTTAAAGTCACTTTTTAACTTAGGAAACATAGTTCAGTCGAACTTTTATATCAAAAAACGAGAGCGTAAGTTAAAGTCGGCCCTGCCCGACTTCGAAATACCCGTTACTCAGCTCAGCTCGGATAAGTATGCAACATTTTTTTAACTCGGCCATTTATTATCCGATCCTTTTGAAAATTTGTGAGATTGTAGATATTGGCCACATAAACTACACTGCAAAATCTGAGCTCGATATCTTAAAAATTGTGGGAGTTATTCAATATTTTTTATTGCGGGGGCGGGAGGGGGCGTGGCCAAAATTTGAAACAAACTTGATCTGCCTAGAGACAATACTAGCTTACGTATAAAATTTGGTTGCTCTAGCTCTTCTAGTCTCTGAGATCTAGGTGTTCATACAGACGGACGGACGGACGGACGGACGGACGGACGGACGGACGGACGGACGGACGGACGGACAGACGGACATGGCTATATCGACTCGGCTGTTGATGCTGATGAAGAATATATATACTTTATGATATCGGAGATGCTTCCTTCTGCCTGTTACATACATTTGCACGACTTTAGTATACCCTTTTTACTCTACGAGTAACGGGTATAAAAATTTCTTTTTATAAAAACTTGTAGTAAAGAATTGTTTGAATATTAAAGTAAATTGTAGAATTCTGCCAACTAATACGCTATAAAGAAAACTTTGTTGTATAGAAGTTCAGAATAGAGAAATTCAACTGTATTTGGAAACGCCAATTTTCCTTTAAAAAATAGAGGAAAGTTAACTTGGCTTGGCCAAAGATTTTATACCCTTGCAACACGCTTTTCTAACTAATTTGAAGGACATTTCTACTAAAAACAAACAAGTTTTTCTCACTAAGTCTACTTTTTAGACTCTACTTTTGTATGACAGCTATACTATATAGATGTCCGATTTCGACTCAACTTAGTGGAATCATGGGAAAGCATAGCAAACTAAGAAATACAAAGTTTGGAGGCGTTTCTTTGAAAACAAAAAGGTTTTTTTCACTAAAACCAGTTTCTCGACCGGTCATTCCTATGGCAGCTATAACCTATAGTCATCCGATTTTGACAAAACTTAAAAAAATTGTGTGAAAGCTTATAAAATAAATATATGCCAATTTTAAAGAGGTTTGGTTTGGTTTGGAAAACCAAAAAGTTATTCATACTAAAACTATTTTTCTAACCTTACTTTTCTATGGCAGCTATACCATATAGATGTCCGATTTCGACCAAATTTGCCAAATATACGGATAAGCATAAAAAACTGGTAAATACGGAGTTTGGATACGTTTGCATAGAAAACAAACAAGATTTTCTCACTAGAACTAGTTTTTCAACCGATAGTTCCTATGGCAGCTATATGTTATGGTCATCCGATCCGGCCGGTTCCGACAAATGTGCAGCGTATTCGGACCAGACGACTTCGTGCAAAGTTTGGTAGCTTTAAACTGACGGAGGAGATAGCATAGAAACAGACGGACGGACAGACGGGAAAGGCTAAATCAACTCAGCTCGTCATGCTGATCAAGAATATATTATATATACTTTATGTGGTCGGAAATGCTTCCTTCTATGCGTTATGAACATCTGGACAATTTCAATATACCCTCTGCAAGGGTGTAAACTACGAGTGAACCACTGAACCGAACCGAAGCCGCAGTTTAGTTAGTTTCAAAAAGGAAGTACCGGACAGAACCGGAGCTTTAAAAGCTGCTCGAACCACTGCACCGAACCAATCATTGTTTCCGAGCTGTTGGCATTCCAGGTTTTATAGATAGAAGGATCATTTCTTTTAGACATAATTATTAATAAGAATGCTTTATTGACTCGCCAAGGGATCGGTGCTGCAAAGCAGTAGCACAACTGCTTACCGCTGCAATTGCAGCATCAGATTTTAAACTGAGCATACACTTTCAATGGTACAGAGTATATTAAAATCAGTATTATGGTAAAACGCTTGATGTTTAGATAGTAATGCAGGCTTTGGTAATTTAAATAATTTTATAACTGCTTAGATTATTATACTTTGGCTAGAAGGTGTAAACCAATCGCAAAATTCCCGAAATTCTTTTAACATCATGAAGACAAAGAGCCAA
Organism: Lordiphosa fenestrarum; assembly: GCA_035044985.1. Taxonomy (NCBI): domain Eukaryota; kingdom Metazoa; phylum Arthropoda; class Insecta; order Diptera; family Drosophilidae; genus Lordiphosa; species Lordiphosa fenestrarum. The sequence goes on from JAWNNO010001799.1 coordinate 438,691, forward strand.
AATTCAAAATAATCGTGATATTTGAATAAATTCTAGATTAAAATTTGGCAAATTGTAGAAGGGTAAATATAAGATGTAGATCGATTCCTCAACAGTTCACCTGTCAAATTTAAGTAGGTGTTGTCACCACCAACTTTCATTGGGAAAAGCATATCATTTGCCTAAGCTGAAGTTAGCTTCGCGTCCTTGTTTTAGGTTTAAAATATCTAAAGGAGTTCAATATTAACTGCAGTTCCATAAACAATAATTTACAAAGCAAATAAGTTGTTCAAATTGTTAAGTTTTTGTGTTCTTCCAGTAGTCAATCATCAGAGTTTAAAGCCGAATATTTCCTCTTTCAGATTTCCAATCTTTGTTTCATTACTTCTGCAGAATTATGAAAACATTTCATTCCCACTCATACGCCCAAAAGCTGCCCCTTTAGCTATCGCTTAAACATCAATTACTATTTGCCATCTTCCTAAGAACCAGTCACGCCCCCACAATTTGGAATCTGTTGAACCTTGTATATATCAGCTGACCCTCAAGTCGCACTGGGGTTATGCTTGGGGGTCTCCAAACATCATCGAGTCAGCGGACACAAATTGCACGACCAAGACATTTATACAAACGCCTCGCACAACACACCCACCATCATCCCCACCCCAGACCCAATGCTGTCCACTCTCTCTCACTTGTCTGTCTCTCAGCTGGCGCTCAGCCGCACAGACGTCAGGGCATATTATTGTAAATTGAACTCAATTACCAGTGACAGCAGACAAATTGAAGTGGAAATTGAGATCTTCTTTTTCGGGCAACACAGAAGACGGCGAATGCGAATGGCAAACGACGAACGATGAACAGAAAAGAAAAAATATAAGAAAACAAAACTTAATAAAAATGAGAAATGTACGTTTGAGGGTCTCTCACAAAGGCACTTATAATAAACCATAAATAAAATACGAAGAAACAGCGAATAAACTAATGCCCTATTAGGAGTGATTTTGTGCCAAAATTGAGACACTTTAGTGGATTATTTATTTTCATAATATTCAGTTTCAATTTATTAGTATTTTGGCGTTTCTTTTTTGTGAGAGGCCATAATTTGGTTTAATCAAGCCGGCAGAATACGAGAGTAAGTTTACACTAAGGGAAACGAATGGTGCTCAAGGTTCTAGCATGATCGAACTATAATTAAGACCACTTGGTACTTACAATTTTCAAATAAGACTTCACCTGGCTCTAACCTAAGCTAAGTATGAATCATTCTACATTCCAACAAAGAGCTTCAATTATACCAAAATAAAGCTTTTGAACCAATAATTTTTTGCTTTAAACAGCAGCTCAAATGGCAAAGCACGAGCCTTTCTCAAACTCTCGGCTTGTGTGCTTCTATCTGACCCATAGACTGAGACTCTTTTTCTTAGCAAGGCACTTCAAAACTGTCGCCAATAACTGGTAGAGGTGACCGTTTGTTCAAGTTTTTAATACATTATATTTAAAATTCATCATATTCCCAAAAAAAAAGAGTATTCAAAGCACGCACAAGAAATACTTATTCATTTTAAAACACTTTGGTTTTGATGAGCCTCGAGAATTCTCTGCTCACCCCATCGCTCCTTGCCAACCATTCGTGTTTCACCCCCTCGAATTGTGTCTGGCAGTCTGTGAAATGTCATTTGTCAAATGCACTTTGTGTCACTGTCTGTCGCAGTTCGCATCATGATTTTGGCCTCCCCCCTCCACGACGTCATTCTCCTTGATGTGTAAGTGTCACAGACATGCGGGTGAATTTGTCAAGATTTCTTATAAGCGAAACATTCACCAGCACAACGAAGACTTTGGTTAATTTATGAGTCAATTAGTCTGACTGCCTAGCCATGCATAAATATTATTATTATTGAATAGACTTGTAAGGTCCCTCAAACATCCAAGGTATTCATACATATGATTGAAAACTGTCTTCTTAATCGTCTGTTGGTTTTTATTGTGTTTTTGGTTTATGACTCGTTGGATTTGGCACAAACAATTGTGCATTCTGTTGGGCAACATTGTATCGGCGGCCAAATGCTTCGTTGGGAATTAAGTGCCGTCCAAAGATTAAAAATGGGTTAATGTGTGGGGCGCGCGTGTGGAAATAACAGAATGCAGCGAATGCAAATCCAAAACAACAAAATGCAAAAAAAAAAAACACTTTCACATCAGATTAACATGAAAGGAAATTGAGGAAATGTACACATAAATTTATTTTAATGTAAAAACACAATACATAAAAATTTACTAAATATTAAAAAAATATAAAAGGAAGTAGTTGACATGAAAAAAATGTGCATGAGCGGAAATATGCAAAAGTGAAAGATTGATAAAAATAAATATTTAATTTTGTTCTAACTTCTAAAATTGCCTAAATTTGCTTATTCATCTAGAATTTCTAGAACTTAGTTTTGCTTCAAACTTGATATTAAGTTTAAATTTGTTCTACTCAACAAGGACCACAAGCAAATGTTGCTCAACCAATAAAAGTATTTCGCTCCTTTTACTTTGATTCTTCATCATCAGCAATTTTATTTAACTTGTTCGCAAAAAAGTTACCAGCAATAAAGAATAAAATTTAGAAATAACAAAACAAACACAGCTGATTCTATCAAAATACACAACAGACTCTGCTACCCCAATGGCGTGATTGAAAATGATCGATATCGGTTGAAGCTGTCGTTGAAAAAATCAAGGTCCTCAGGGCAATTTCAATAAGAAATGTTTCAGAGATTACATAATCAGTATTTTTAGGGAGACATTTTAATAACCCACTGAATTGCGTTTTTGTGTCTTCCATACATACATATAAATCGCCAATATCCTTCTCTAATTATACAAATATGACAAGTATCTTCATTCAGAAGCTGCATTTTCAACAATCTGTTAGCTATCGTTACTTTAAGGGGGTAGATGCACTCAGAAGCATAAAAAAAGGTCTATTTTAAAAAATAAATTTTTTACAGTAATTAAGTTTATTTTACTACCTAGAGAAAGTTGCGTGCCACCCAAACATCCTAGCGAGACGTCTCCGTAGAAGACGAAGAATAAATGGGATCAGAGCTCGAAGGAGGCTAAAGAGGATCCGTCCCACAGACCTGGCGAGTAGAGCGATATAGCCTCTCTCTTCGAGCATTACCCTTTTGTAACATAGTCCGACTTACCTGTAAATACTCACCTCAACTCACACAACCTACCATAACTTACTAGATGTTAAAATCCCTACAGCTAGTTCTACACGGAAAAAATCACATCTCACCACAAACGGCTAATGCCTATAACTAAAAATCAACATACACCACAATATAAGTTGCTCTCAAGAGCAACAGTAAATTGTACAAATTTAGTAAAGGGGTGCTAAATTAAAATAAACTATGGAATCTCATTAAAAAAAAAAAAAATTATACAGAGTTTTTATGCAATGCTTTAACTTAACATTTATGAAAAAAAAAAAATATATATATATATTATATATTAAAATATCGGCATATTGGTTGGATCCTCTCCCGCGAGTAGTGCTTCGCGGTGACCATCACAGCAGCCTTCTGGATCATCGTAATTCAAAAAACCAAGGTGAAACCTTTAGTTTAATAATAAATCCTGTCTTTAATCGAACCTTTTTTTTTTGAAAATTCACAAAATGGTGGCATTTGAAACTTTGGAATCTGATTTTCGATAAAAAGTTTAAAGTTAATTGTTTAAAAAATATAGTCATTGTCAACAAAAATCATTATCCTTCGATTAAAGACTAGTTCTTAATGCCAAAAAGATAATATTAAAATTTCATCAATATCCGCCGAATGGTTTTCGAGTTATATTGGTCACCGAATGAAAAAACACAGTTTCTTGTTTAATTTTGGTGTTAAGTATCTAATTGAATGGAAAAAGTTAAATTTTGCGTAATTTTATCTGTTGAATCCGAATATCACATTTTTTTTGCTGATAATTTGAACATTTAATTGTTAAATAAATGTTAATAATGCTAATTGTTTAAATAATAAATAAAAATTTCATTTTTATTAAATTGTTTTTTTTTTCGTATATTTTAAGAATTTTTAAGGCGATAAAATTGGTTAAATTCAATATTCATCGAGTTATTAAACTTTGGAAAATCTTGGCTAGAGAAATTTTCCATCTAGTCACAATCGAGAGGTTCAGTAATTACTAAATATAAAATTTTTAGAGAATATTCTTAAAACATCATACTTTAAGAAAATAAAAAAAAAAATCGATTTTTCAAAAATTCAAAGTGTATCTACCCCCTTAAGCATGGCACCTCAAGGTATACGAATAAAATCTAGAGCTCTGACTATTTTACTTCGCCAATTTTGTATTGACATTAAATTGGTACTTAAAAAAATGTGGAAAAACATGATCAAAGACACCAAAATGGTTAAAATAACTGCAAATAGAGAGCAAAAAATGCTGCCACGAATTCCAATGATAGTCACAGACATGTCAATTGAATTTGCTATAAGATGGGCATTCGCAATGACAATCAATAAGTTGCTGGGCCAAACGATGTCAGTTTGCGGCTTAGATTTGCGCAAACCAAGTCATTCACACAGACAATTAAACGTGGCATGTTCTTAAGTGGGCAAACAATTGAGCTTGATTGTATTGGCTACAGACGGATAGACCAAAATTACATAAATAAGCCAAAAATATATATTTTTTTTTAGAATATTGAAGGGCTGGTGGTGTTTCTAGACTGCTTTTAAATTGGTCCATCACATCTAGATCTTTAGCAATTTTAGGTTGAGCAACTTCATTGACGACTCTTTTCAGCACTATTTGTGGGAAACCTTTACTGACGTCTTAAGTGTTCTTGATATTATAGAAAAGAATAACTTTTTATCTATTAAATAAAGTATCTCAAATATTTCTGCTGTTTTTTTAAAGCGATGACATATCAATTTGAATATATGTGCTCAAAGAAATCAAGCTGTCTGCTTGATATGCTTTGCAAAATCCCAATGGTTGACTAGTCATATGTACAACAGCAATGAAGGAGCGTTAAAATCTATGATCAATTGGAATACTTCTATTCAAAATAATAAATCTTTGCTTACAAATTCGTGAAACTTTTTTTTTTAATTACGAAATAATGCTTTAAGTGATTTCAAAATGAGCCAAATCAAATCAAAAGAATACCCACAAAACGTATATTAGTGTCAAAATATGCATTTTAAACAACTTTGAGCTAAAACTTCTAAAAATCTGTTTGTAATAGACAGTTTCGAAAACAGTTTCTTGTTGAGCACATCTAGAATCACCACTGAAAAAAAGCTAGTTTTATTGCCTTATGTAATTTTGTTTAGTCCGCCTTTAGACAACACAAATAAGCTCGATAGATTGCCCACTTGAGAACATGCCACGTATAAAATCTAGATGTGATGGACCATTTCCGGAAAAAGTTTCGTGTTCAGCACACTAAAATCATCTGGAATCACTACTTTATGTTGCAAAATGTATTATGTTTTTACACTTCATACTTTTAAGTGATCATACAATGAATATGACCATTTCGTTAATGAATTTCATAGAATTGAGAAAATTAATGGTTTATTCTTTCTTTCATCTGTTTTAGATTTCATCCCCATACTAAAAACAAATGACTATACACAGCCCCCACAAATGGGCCTCGAGTTCAGCTTCTCTCAATTTCTTGGCTTGTGTGCTTTGAAATTTTGCACAAGAGAAGGGAACCTACACAGTTTAACGCCGAATCTGAACGGTAGAGTTATTGAGAAGCTTTTTCATGGCTAGTTACTTCACAGCTGACGCCAACAAATTGGTGAAGGTAACCGGGTGTATAAGTTATTTAAAGAAAAAAACTTAATCATTAGATGTCCCAAGGCGTGATCGAACCCACGACCTCTGGCACAGTAGGCAAACACACTAACCACAGCACCACACCCGGCCACTTGAGAACATGCCACGTATAAAATCTAGATGTGATGAATATGACCGTTTTGTTAATGAAATGCATAGAAAAGAGAAAATGAATGGATCATTCTTTCTTTAATCTATCTTAAATCCCATCCCCATACTCTTTCAACCAATATATTCACCACAAATAATGATTTGTGTAGATTTATATAGATAGATATATATGTATCTTCGTAATGACAGTCAAAAGATAACATCACCCTCCTTACTTAATATTTTTGCTAACCGACGCAATCTTCACATGCATTTAAAAGTGTGCCCGTTTTTATTCGTATGTAAGTGTGACCATTTGGTTAGTTAGAAAAGGTAATTTTCAAAGTACTTTTACTGTACGATCTACCAGCCTTCTTGGTGGTGTTGTGTCTCTGTTTAAAATTAGGCTAAAACTGCAGGTTTACAAATATCAAGATCTCTACCCAGAATTTTGCAATTCAATCGTGTTTCACCACATCTCAAGTATTTCTAAAATTTATCATCTCCTTGTTAACCATAATAAGTGTGAATTGTTTTGACCTCTTCATTTATTTTGGCTTACCAAAAAGAAGAATATGAAGAAAACAAAATAATTCTAAATGTTTGTGGCTTTTGTTATACACACACTTTCAACTATCAACAATTTCAATTATCAATCCTTAAACCAAAGTTTTTGTTTTCCCACATTTTTCGTTTGGCAACAACTACCAAAGTGAAAAAATATTTCCATTCTGTATAAACCATTTATGACAGCACTCCGATGATAAACTGCATACCACAAGAAGACACACTTGTCCTGCCATGTGTGTGGGTGTGTGTACTTTTGTGGTGATGACTGACGTTGGACCAGGATGAGGACATGCAAAATGCAAACAATTGAAGGCAATAGGTGGCGCCACTCACAAGTCTCTCTGTGGGACTGTGGGCCAAAAAGGCAGTCGCTTTGCTGGCAACAAATGTCAACCAGCGATATATTAGAAAGACAGATGACACAACGAGGGCGAACAGAGTTGCCAGGCATCAACGAAATGTGAAATTTTCCAAAATATATGCGAACATGTTTGTTGCATGTTGCTCAGCTGCCACTTGCCACTGGCCATTAATTTTCGGGCCAACAGCAAACTGCAAAACACCCAAGCGTTCCCGTTACGTAGCCTTACGTTACACTCGGCCACTATCTCTGTCTCTCTACCCTTTTTGAAGCTGTCAGCCAACAATGCTTTCACTGTCAGAGACAGAGAGCCTTGTTGTTGCTGTTGCTGTTGCAGTTGCTGGCATTGCTGCTGTGCAATTTGTTATGCGTTTGCTGTTGTTGCTGTGGATTTTTATAAAAATTTCTGTTGCAAGATAGAGAAAGAGAGGGGTGGAGAGGTGGAGAGAGGTGGAGAGTGTACGGCACATGTCAACAACAACCATGCATTCTGACAGCCCAATGACATTTTCTACATTTTCGTAAATTGCTTCGATTTGTTTGCTGCTGCTGCTGGTGTTGTTGTTGTTGCTGCTGTTGCTGTGCGGGCGTGTTATATGACCAACAGCAATATGGGCTCCTGTTTGGTTGTGCAATGATTACATACTCGCAGGAGATAAATATGGTGTACATATTTCTACTGTTGCACTTTTGTTCAACGGCAAGTAAAGAGGTTTTGTGTAACTTGTGGAAATATTTTGTTTAAGAAGTAAAAAGAGTCAAGGAACATATTCTCAATTGGGAAGATGAAATTGAAAAATTCTAGAAGAATTTTCTATTCTCGAAATGGTCCACCTTTTCTTTTAAATCAGGTCCTATATAAATATTCAATATTTGGATTTCATTGCCTAATATCGTTAGACAGTAGCTTACATTATTGAAACTCTATTTCAGGAGTGCCCTTTCCTTGCTTACGGCAGTGCAGACACAAATAAATAAAAATAAAAAAAATTCCGAAAAATGTTAAACCAAACCTAAATTTGGTTTCAGCACTGTCTTACACCTGGTTCCGGGTTCAAGCCCGTACTGCAGCCCTGTCCTTGCCATAGTTGAACATTTTTATGAGTAGCTCTTAAACATTTCAACTGGCAATGAGTTGGCAGCGTCATCGTCGCTTCGGTTGCCCCGCTGGCAGCCAAGTGACACATAGACAGTCCCAGGGAACGGCCAACAAACTGACAGGAAACGCCACAGAGACAAAGGACGAGTAAGACGAGTAGCGCGGGGCCAACAAGGCGACAACAGCAGCAGAAGTTTCCTTCAACGGGCCATTTCTTTCTACGTTTCCTTGCGTCTTGATCGTAATTGTGAGTGACAACGGCTTGATGCCTGATTATGATAAATGAATTGTTAAATTGAATTAGGTGTTGCCGGGCTCGACTGTCACTCAAACGCATCGTCATATTTCCACCGCCAATTCTCTGTCCTTTTTTTTGTATTTCTTTCGGCTGCCACCACTTCACAATTAAATTGCATGAAATTTGATATTTTTCAGCGCTTGTCACAAGGCAAAAAAGGGTTGGTATGGAGGGGACTGGGACTGGAATTGGGGTTGAGCATCCTGTCTGTCTGCCTGTAGCCGAGTTGAGGGGTTCGTGGGGACAATTGTTAGTCTCGTGGAAAATTAGCTCAAGTTACCTTAATTACAGGCTTTTGATGACCCGAGAAGTTTTGTTGTTTGTTTGTCACTGAATAGTTGATCTCCGGTTGCTAATAGGCTTTTATGGATGGATTTTTGGTAACGAGAGGAAGAGGGTACAGAAGTTAATAGATGGCTGTCAAAATGCTCGGGTTTCAGTTGGGGTAATTATATTAGGTAAGTTCAAGGCTGGAGTCCTAGAGTTGACATACTTTGTATATGGAGTATATTAAGATTACAGCCAGTAGAAAGCATCTTCGATTTTCTAAAGTGTATGTATGCTTGATCAGCATCAGCTTTGATGAACGATAGTCAAGTTATAAGCAAGAGAAAGCTCGATGCATCAAAGCAAAGCAAACTAAAGGGTAATTTACAATTAGGCTTCATTAACTTTCTTTCTCATTCTTTTTGCTAACATCTTTGTTTCATATTTTGGTGCTTTATACTTCAAATCAATTCTTGCAAGACTTTCATCGAAAAGAGTTAGAAATGGAAAGAGACCTCCAATACCTCAATGCTTTAAGTTGTTATGATAGATAGATAGATAGATAGATTCTTTATTTAATATTAAGACTACTTATTTACTTCTAAAAGAATCTGTAATGTCATGTCTTGATGCCATCGTCCCCAAAGATAACCATTATATTAAATTATATTAATCATTTTTAGTAAAGTATTCCAGTTATTCATTATCACAAGTGCTAAAAGAGATATTTCTTCATTGAAAAATCCTAGAATTGTTTCGAAATAGTTCATATCAAAGCTAAGGAGTGGTACTTTCCGATAGTATCAAAAGAAGTCCAAACAATAGCAGGGATTCCTCCACAAAGTAAGCAATTTTGAGTATAAACTACACAGACAAAAAATAAACTGAATATGTGTTTCATATACTTTAACTCATCCAGCGGAGCTGCAAATTATCCCAATGATTATCATTCTTCATATCCTTTGGATCATTTGTAGGATTAAAAGGATATTTAAGACACATCCCGTCCAAATGGACACCAATGGATATTCTTTAATATCCTTCTTTTCTCTGTGTACTAAAAAATCTAAACATGATGGACCATTTCTGAAAACGAAGTCGAAAATCATTTAGAATCACTACCAACCCTTCAATATACAGGAAAAGTATAATTCTGTTGCATTGTGTTATTCAAAGTTAAACGTATTTTGAGAATAGTGCTTCGCTGGGTCTCTAATACACTGGGAGGCCCCGCTCTAAGCACGGTACCCAGTAGTTCATTCCACTACAAACCCATCTAAGCAATTTCTTAACTAATTTCTGATATTATTTGTGATCTATATTTAAAAACAAAGTGCTTCAAATTTAACAGAAGTGCAAAAATCTGGGCAATGATCTCCCTTACGCTTCCTCATACTTGGTTTTCCTCGAAGAGCCCCAATATATGAAGATAAGGCAAAAAAAAACCGTTTAGTGATCATATTGCTCACTTAAATTGAAAAAACTTGCTAATCGACAATCTGATTTTATGTAAACTTGTTAGTTCCAATAACGGCGAGCAGGATTTAGTATATTAAAACCAAAAAGAAATGTGACACGGTGGCTGATAAATAAAGATAACAGATCTGATGTTTTGTGCTTATTTTCAGAAATTTCTACTTTAACCACGACTGGCTTAACAATGTTACACCAGACTGTGTTTTCTTATAGTGTTTTGTATTAGTCTATTTAATACTTCGTTAGTCAAAGGTTGTTTAGATCAATTCGGTTGCCGTTTGCCGATGTTATTCGCTTATTTCTGAGCAAACATCGGCCATCTAGTATTATTTTTTAATGTGTTTATAGAATAGCTTTTTAGTTAACATAAATGTTTCTTAAGGTATACTTTCCGAAACTTTTGATGTAATCACATTATGATTTACAATATGTCTCAGTTTTTGATCTGAGCTTACTCTTGTTCGAGTGCTATTACCCTCTAGAGCTAGGATAGTCCTCGAATAGGTCAACAATTATAAATACATCTTTACTACTGCAGCACCCTTTATATTTATCCACAATTGACCACATATAGCTCCGAATACATGATTGCAATACAATTTTAAAGCCTTCAAACTCCATGGAAGATTACTAGTTAACAATATTAAAACCTTTAACGCGACTGACGAATCATTAGAAAGCAAAAAAAAGTACCAAACATCAAACCTAGTAAAAATGCAAAGAAAGTACCATTAACTCCCACATTTGCACTTGTACCTGCTTATGCTTATCCATTACAGCTTAACCCAAACATACTACTCAGAATGTGTAGATCTTGATCTAATAATCGTCAAACATGTTTGTAAATATATATACTTTTTTTTTGGAATATGAAAAACTATATTTAAATTTTCCACCAAACATTCGGAAAAGGTCAATCGGTGCCTAATAAGCTCAAATTCAAATTATTTGAAAAAATTGACACACAATAATAAATTGAAAGTCATGTCAACATGGGCTTTGGGCTGAACATTCAAATTAATTTAGTCCTGAACAAGTAACTGAAAAAGGGTGAATGAGCAAGAGTGACGGAAGTCACCGAACAAGTCACTGAACAAGATTAACTAAACAAATTACTGAGCAACAGTGATTGAACAACTCTCACTCACAAAACTCACTGAACAACAAAAGCAATTGACCAAGAGCATGTTTACTTGTTCATCTTAGTTGTTATTCACTTACTCATGAACAACCCACTGGCTAAACGAACACTCTAACAAGGGAGCCCACCACTGCTTTAAAGGTTGTACAGCCCTTTTTAATAAAAAGTGATTTCGAAAAACGTCATGTATGTAGTTTTCAAGGTTCAGGCGATAGCTGATTAAAACTAACCAAAGTAAATCAAACGTTTATTAAGATTCAAAATAATATGAACATTTTTTTATGATTTATTTCAACTAGCCAACTCTCTCATTCCGCTATGTACAAGGTGACAAAAACTTGACCCACACTTATTTCATGCATTCTACCTCATCACTTACAAACATGCTTGTTTCAGGGAATGCCTGGTGAAAAAAAACTAGCAAACCGAATCAAACTTGTTGAGAATCACACCTCTCACTCCTTCAGCCAAAACAGAATTCATCACAGCAACAGCTACACCCGGGGAAAGGAACACCCGAAACAACAACAACAACAATGACAACGGTGCCACATTGTTGTCACATGTCACACGAGAAGCAGCCGAGCGGAGAGCATGAAATACGAGTCCTTTGGCATGTAGCGCACAAAATGAAATGGGCGAAAAATGATGAATGACAAAATTATACAGCAAATGCGCGTCAGCCTGACATGTGACCACTAATGAGGATCAACTCTGCAACTGGAACTGAAGCCGAAGATGGGTTGACATTTGTCTGTGTGTGTTTGTGTGTGCGCTTCGACAGCCACTTGAAAGTCAAATTATGGCATTGAGTTTCAGTTTTTGGTAGTAAAAAGGGCGTCTAACAACAACATCCTTTGCGTATTCAATTTCAGCTTGAAAATCTAAACTATATTACAGAATTTATGCACCTCATCCGAAATTATGAACACTGCCAGACGTGGGCAGACAACGCGTCTACGGCCAAAAGTTCGCTTATCTAAACGAGGCATGAGACGACGATGACTTTATGGCTTGAAAATGGTCAGGAAGTCGGCCATAAGCAGCCAAGTCGTTTACTAAAACGAGCGCATCGAGTGGGTGGAGTGCGAGGGGAAGGTAATCCAGACGGGCCATCAAATAATAAAATGCAAAATCAGCAGGAAATTCACATGGGGTAGTTTAAAAATTGAAACGAAAAAAGCGCAATGCGTTGGAAATTTCAAGGACCTGAGGGTAATTCAATTTTGGGGCTAGAGCAGACGCGGCGGGGGGATGGTTAACGCCTTTTATATATGTGGAAGTTTACATCTCTCATGATAATCACTTCAATGTTTGCGCATCAAAGGCACCTCTTATGGATTTACTTGCGACACACAGACTCATTTGGAGGCCTCCACATTTAGCGACACTTTCGCTTCCACCAGCCCCACACTCTGGGACATAAAATGTGCCCCACTGTGCTAAGACCGGCGCCCGTCATCAGATGTCGCGATCCGCGAGCCAAGATCAAGACGGAAAGAAGAAAAAACAAAAAAACGCGACGACGACTGCTGCTGCTGTGCGTCCCAGAGTTGTGTGTTGGTTGTGAGTGCCTAAGTAGTAGTTGTCATTTGAGTGACTTTAATGGTCTGTTGAGACATAATCGCTGCCATTTTAAATGGAATTTTATTGCCACTTCACGAAATTTTTATGGCTGAGCCAGCTAAAAAAAAAAGTTAAAAGGAAACAGTTTGGTGCGCTGCATGCGGTGACGATGACGTGGACACTGGTGCTGGTGCTAGTGGCGGAGCCGCAATGGCAACCAAATTGTTGCATTTAAAAGCAAATTGATGACCGCAAAACTAAAGGAGGCCACCATGGACAGTTTAAGCGATGCTGAAATTCAAGTTTCCCCCCTCCGACGTTTACGTATAAAGCAAAAGCTTAATAAGTCCAATCGATGAAGTTGGAGAAGCGCTACACTGGGAGAAGAAGAAACAAGAACATCTAATTCTGAGGATGTATGCGGTCGAGCGTTGTCGGGCATGAACAGGACATCCATACGATTGCCTTATTAGAGGCTGATTCTATTTGTATTTTTGTGGATCACATTCGAATTGCTTGTGTAATGTAGACAATTACATCACACAGTCTCTGTGCTCTGCATTACTTTCCTCTGATTTATATAGACCATGGATGTGGACTTAGCTTGCGCATATCTCATTATTCTAAGCAATCCATTTTCTGCGATTCGCTACAAAAACGAATAGTTTTCTTTACGTTTGAGCATTTAATTATATATATTGTTACGCTTAGTGAGGTGAACTACCAATTATAGATATTTTGTGCCTTTTATAGCTTTTTTTAAGTGTATAAAGCATTTCATGTTGACTTATGGTGGTTTTCATAAATAACTGATTTGAATCCATTGGTCATCATCTTCCAATGGCCGCCCTACGTCTTTTACCACACAGTTTTGAATAACTCCCACAATTTTTAAGATATCGAGCTCAGATTTTGCAGTGTAGTATATGTGGCCAATATGTTCAATCTCACAAATTTTCAAGAAAAAAGATTTCAAAAGATCGGATAATAAATGGCAGAGTTAAGAAACGTTGCATACTTATCTGAGCCGCATGAGGTTATTAAACACTAATTGCCCTGAGTAACGGGTATTTCGAAGTCGGGCAGGGCCGACTTTAACTCTCGTCTTGTATTTGAGTCTGTTAAGCACTTGAATCAAGAATTTTTATACCCTGTTCCTATTGAAAATGGGAAAAGGGGGATCATGAAGTTGTGCGAATGTATGTAACAGGGAGAAGGAAAATTTTTCGACCCTATAAAGTATATATATTCTTGATCAGCATGAACAGCCGAGTCGATATAGCCATGTCCGTCTGTCCGCCCGTCCGTCCGTCCGTCTGTCTGTCTGTATGATCGCGTCGATCTCAGCGACTATAAGAGATAGAGCCACAAATTTTTGCACGAAGGTAGATTTATGCTGTACGCAGATCAAGTTTGTCAGACTTGGAAAATTCCCACCCGTCCCCCTTTTATCCCCATAAAACCAAGACCTCCTCTAGAAATCCTAGACCTAAACAACCGTCAGATCTACAATTTTCAAGTAAGAGCCTCGTGGTTAAGTATGCATTAAGCTAGGTCCAAATCTATCTATTCTGAAAAGTACAATCAGATCGGACAAAAAACACCGGAGTTATAAGCGAAACAGTTGAGCTGATAAGAGCACTCCCCCAGTTGTTGATCAGGACTAGAAAAAAGTGTTGCCTACATTTAGGATGACATTTTGTTACAAAGCAATAAATGAAAACAAATGAACAGGGTATTTTGTGGTCGGGAAACTCTACTGCAGCGCCCTTACTTGTTCTTTTTGATTTGTGAATGTTTCGTAAATGGTTCAAGTTGTATTAAGAAAACGGAATCAAATGCTCATACTTGGATCAAGAATTTGTATTCTTCTCTTACTTTAGACATTTAAAATTCTTGATCCTAAATTGAAAAATTGTTACTAGCCGAACCCACGATATCGTCCAATATATTAAGCCATAATCAAATTATGTGAAATAGTCAACTGTTTCCCGTGCCTTTCTTAAAATAAGAACAATATAGCATTGGCAAATGCGTTCACATTCCCATCGATGTTCTAACCAGGGCTACAAGCCGGTTTTGAACCGAACCTTTTTAGAAATAAATGTTAAGCCCGAAAATATTTTCAACCTAATATTTCTGAAAATAATATAGTAGATAATCGTTGATTTTCTTCTAAAGGTTTAAGGTAAATTTTTTTAAATTGAATTTTTACTTAAAAATGCAGAGATCTAAATATTTTTCCCCCAGTGCATCGTACAATTCTCCGCTCTGCCTAAAACAACGATGTGTTGGTATAATTTTGTAGACTAGTTTATTGGACACATTAAATATGGCCCGATAATTAAGTCATAAATTAGATTGCAGCCAGCAACGGACGTCGACGACGACATCGACGAGTGTCACCATATCAGGTTACGTGGCATCCGCAGCAGGCGGCCTGACAACCTCGCCGCAGGAGTGAAGGGAAATGCGTCTCATTTAAAATTGATGCCTAATCGAATTTCTTTATCGCGTGTGTATGTTGTCGTTGTCTTGGCAACGTTGCAACGTCTCGGGGTCCAGAAAATTTATGGATTTGCATATAGCGACACTAAATGTTTAAAAGGTCTCGGGCGACGATCGTGTCAGGAAGCTAATGAATTAATGAATTCAATTTTTTAGTTGTCCGCTACTTGCAAGATGGTGGGGGGTGGGGACTTGTGTGGTTTTGGGTTCTATACAGTGAAAGGAATTGATAATAAAATGGGTGAAAATCGCTATAGTATCTCCTTACTTTTGCAATTTATTCAAACCTTCTACTCTACTTTGTACGTCTTTTATATGGCTATTCCCAGCTGTTGCAGTTCATGATCAACGGACAGCTCGTTCGACCACACATGCCAAAACAAACATGATCTCATACAGGCATTTCACTTTTACTAAAGATGCTGCCACACCACAGACCGACAGCCAGCCAGCCAGTCAGCCAACAACTGCTGTGGTCAACCTTCAAGCTTGACAAGAGAAAAACGAAAAGGAAACCTTCAGGCTCCGTAATTGAATATAAATTCAGGCCAACGCCCAAAATTGTTTTGAGATGCCGACGTCGAGCGAGAGGCAAGTCATGTAAATTCGAAATGCAAACAGCGCATCCTTGCCATTCAATCACTCACCCAGACGACAGCCAGCTCACTTGATGGATGACAATCAATCTCAAGTGTCAGGCAAATATCAGTTTGTTTTCATTGAAGCATACCACGGAATCGTGCAACGTGGCACCGGAGTGAGGGACAGAGACGGAGGTGGAGACGGAGACGGAGCCTTCTGCCACATGCAGCTCAACTCGACTCTGCGAGTGACTGACTGAGTGACAACAGTCGCAATGAGTGAATGATTGAATGGTTGATGGCTGAATGGAAGGCCTGGCTGGCTGACTGACTTGACTTGACTCTGTTTGTCATTAGGAAAAAGCTGTGTTGTAACGTTTTGTTAGAAAGGTTTGTAATAAGCGCTATAATTGGTTCATTTGAACCGGTTCATTTGTGAATTCAATAAATTATAATAAAACTTAAGGCCACTTTCCCAAGCATATTTGAGGTATATCTACCTGCCTCTTATGTATATTCCCCCACAAGGAAATTTGATAAGCAAAAGAAGAAACCACATCATCTTCATCATCATCAACAACAACAACACGAACGAGTGCTGAATGATGTCCGTTGACAAGTCACGCCAAGAGTGTCGAGTTAGCAACCAGCTGCCTCTGTTCCCTATAGGGTCTGTGCCTCCGATTGCCTCCTCGCATCTTTCCTGTCAGTCAGCCTCAGCTTCATTGTCATTGTCACTTTCATCTTTGTCAGCTTGCTTGGTTGATTTTGTCATTGTCATTGCCCAGCAGCATCTCTGATCAAACAACAACAATTTATTAGTTTTATTTTCTTCACGAATATAATCAAGTATTATTTTTCCTTTCTGCTGCTGCTGCTGCAGTTGTTGTTGTTTGTGGGATTTCTGTTGTGTCACTTCCGCTGAAGACATTTGTCGTCAGCACGAGCGACAGGTTCGGCCACTCCAAATGGTTGGAAGGCTACCTGCCGTTGATGACGCTGCCGAAGTCTGATGAGTCTATTATCAAGCACATGGGCCGTTGTGTCAGCATTTATGGCTGCTTGTTTGAATAATTGGACCCTAACTTACCTTCTTAGACGATAGGAAGACGTTAAACCCTAAATAAGCAATTAGATTGTAATTTGAGTTTGTCTAGGGAACAAACTGAGCGGAAGTAGTCATGATAATTGGAATTATTTGTACGGATCGAAAGGTGGGCAGGAAGTTAGTAACAAAAAAGAAGAAAACGCGACAGCTTGCAAATGACTTGAAAGAAACTTCAAATAATGATTATAGATCAAGTAAATTACTCCATCTTTTCTATGTGGGGTGTTCAAATGGGTAGTGTAATGAGTTTAATGGTGGTTTGGGGCAGTCAAGTTTGTTTTTTATTCTTGACCAATTCTGTTGTATACTCAAAATTATGTTTTGGAACATAATAATGCTATACCATATTGCCAATCATTTCTAAAGAAGAATTAAGGCTAAGTGATAGTATCTGAGAACGTTTCAAGGTAATATAACCTGGTGACAACGAAACAAAGTCAAATCGGAACGATGGAATACTTTTAGATATGGGTATTTCCATTAGAAGCAATGTTTTTAGCAGGCTTGCAAACCGGTTCGAAGTCGAACTGCTTAGGAGTCGGTGATTCCGGGTTTTTGGGAAGTCGGAACCAAACCCGAACCGAAGCAAACAAAACTTTCCTGCGCACGCAAAACTTAAACCGGAGCCAAAAAAAAATGTTAATTGAAGTTTGCAACGCATAGAAATATTATTTTCTGTCTGTCGGTTTGTCCGTCTGTCTGTCCGTCTGTGAGTTTCTACGCAAACTAGTCAATCAGTTTTGAAGCTATCGAGTTATAATGTTTCACAGAGTCCTCTTTTTTCGAGCACTCTACTAATATGTCGGAACCAACCGGATCGGATGACTATATCATATAGCTTTCATAGGAACAATCGGTCGGAAAACTAGTTTTAGTGAGAAAAACTTTTTCATTTCAATGGAAACGTCTCCAAACTTTGTATCGGACAACCATATGGTATAGCTGCCATAAAAAAGGTAGGTCTGAAGAACAGTCCTAGTTTGAACAACTTTTTTGTTTTTAATGGTAGCATCCTGCAATTTTGTATTTGCTTGTTTCACATGCTCTCACATAATTTTAAAATTTTTTGGTCAAATCGGATGACTATATCATATAGCTCCCATACGAACGATCGGTCGAAAAACTAGTTCTAGTTAAACAAGATTGTTTGCTTTCAATGTAAACCTCTTTATTTTATAAGCTTTCACACAATTCTTCAAAGATTTTTCAAAATTGGAATTAGGATATAGCTGTCATTGGAATGATCGGTCGAGAAACTAGTATTTCTTAGTTTGCTATGTTTCTCTCTGATTTTTCCAAGCTCGGTCGAAGTCGGACATCTATATAGTTGATCTGCCATATAAAAGTTTGGTTAGAAGAATAGTCTGATGAGAAAAACTTGTTTGGAAAAACGTGCTGCAAGGGTATACAAACTTCGGCCGAGCCGAAGTTAACTTTCCTCTATTTTTATACCCTGTTCCCATTCAAAATGGGAAAAGGGGGATCATGATGTGCGAATGTGTGTAACAGGGAGAAGGAAATATTTCCGACCCCATAAAGGATTTATATTCTTGATTAGCATAAACAGCTGAGTCGATATAGCCATGTCTGTACGTACTATAAGACATAGGAGTAACGAGTTTTTGCATGAAGGTAGGTGTGTACCGTACGCAGATCAAGTTTGTTTCAGATTTAGAACTGCAGCGCCCTTACTTTTTTTTTTGTATGCAATCTTTATTCTCTCTTTGTACCCTTAGAAATATTTTAGAGAGGAAAGATCAATTAAATATCTAGAAAAGCGTTTTTTAAACCTGTTTCTTAAGATTCTCAACTTTAAAACTAATCAATCGATTCACAAAACAAAATCTTATCATTGCATTGATAATATTTTACACATTTAAAGTAAGGAAATGGAATTTTACCTAGTGCTACATTTTATTTTGAATATTTCCATGTATTCTACAAATAACATCGGACCCAACTCCCATAAGATTTTTAGGTCGAAATCGATTAATTATTCTTATATGAGATTTTAGACAAGTGAAAGCATGGACTTTGTATTGAATTACATAAACAAGCATCCAAAAGCATTAAATCACACAGAGATCAACCAGATGTACAGAAGCGATGCCGGATATAATTTCAATATATTGAAAAACCGATATTTTTGATCAACAAGACGATATATTGCTATCGAATATTTTTCAATGACGATATTTCGGATATTAAATATTTTTTGGTGCTGTTTTTCGACGCTATTTTGGTCATAGCCTTTTGAAGGCGGTTATAAATCCACAAACAATTTTGCTACAATTGAACTTATGAAGTTAAGTGCTCCAAATTATTTACACTTTCAAAAATTTCTTAGTTTCAGTCAAAGCTTTATTCTTTAAAATAACTTGTTCCTTCAAATCCAACTTATCTCCCGTCAGTGATGAATAAAGGAATTCATTCTTATTCCTTACTATTTCAAGACATTAAACTAAACTTTTGGTTTTCTGTAGATAAAATCGGCAGGTTTGAGACATATGTGCTGCTGTATTGTTAGTTTTAGCAAATAAAACAAACAAGATATATTCGACTTTTTAACAAAATTATAATAACCCACATGAAAACGATGTGCAATTTGTTTCCTAAAATAAAATGCAAAATTTTTATTTTTGATTAATACTTTCAATAGAGCAACATAATGCCTCTCGGCCTATAACTCTCTCTTTCTCCGAGCATGGAAACAATTTTTCTTGATACGATTCACCCGAGAAGATAAATTGCTTTTTCTTAGTCATTTCTAACTACAGCTCTTAACTCGAGGCAACACCCAAGCAAGCAACAGTGCCAGTGCGGCCAGACGGGCCATCAGTCCTCCTCTTTGTCTCAGTCAGCAGTCAGACCTCCTGCACGTCCGTCATTCAGTCAGTTTGTCATGCCTTCCAGGCATGGTTGCTGCTGCTGTGTGTGTGGACTGTCAACGGTTGCTGTGTGTGTGTGTGTGAAAGCTTTGAATTTATATGCCAGTGTCAGTTGTCAATCACATTTGCAAACTGTCACACATGCGAGTGAGCAAACAAAGTGAGCGAGCAACATATTAATCTTTGCCAACAACAAGGATACGGGGGATACCCCAAAATAAAAAGCAGAAAGGAAACCATGACGGGGTGTTGCCGCGGAAACAGGAAGAAAGCAGACGTTGACAGCCATAAGTAATGCAAAAAAATTACTTTATAATGGAGTGCGAAAATGAAAATTGCGACCGCAGCAGAGTGAGCTTTTTCCACTGATTGCTACAAGCAATTTGAGGTAAGATAATCAGGGACTGGCGGCTTATATGGGGGGGCGAAGGCAACATGTTGCTGGTGCGGTGCTGTCAGGAGCCATACTTTGTCGCTGGACTGACTGTTAACTGTCAACTGTATTTCAAATGCGATGCGCTGACACCTCACACACAAACACACACACACTCACTCACAGCAGCCATCGGGATGGGTGCACAATGCACAGTGGGGCCATTTGATATGTGTGATATCGAAAATCATAGCTACATAAGAAACTCAAGATCATACAAATAACCCTAAACAAAAGATCGCAAAAGATTCGACTTGATACCGAACTGATATATTCTACAAAATTTCTGAAATCCTTTCTTGCCTAAGGCCCCACTGTGCGTTGGCAGCACATGATGGGACCCACCCACAATACGCCTCTACAGCTGACAGGCTTCTGACAGTTTTTGTTGTTCACGCGAGTAATTCATTTTATGCTGCCGGGGAGCAACCAGCAACTGCTGCTGCTGCTGCTGCCGTTGCTGCCGTTGCTGTTGCTGCTGTCACCTCGCTGCTTCATTTCACATCACAAAAATGCCAAGCAAAGCGACGCCCGTTGACATGTGAGAGACGACGACGACGCCGACGACGACGAGGCGCTGCCAGGACATGCCCATGAAACGTCCCTGTGACAAGTGACAGTTAAGTTGATGTTGCTGCCGTCGCGACGTAGCTGCTGTTGTTGCTCACCAGCAACGTAATTCATTTTGCATGTGCGTGCAAAATTTTCAAGCGTATTTATTACGTAAATTAACAACAACAACAACAACAACAACGACAACATGGGGAAGTCGTCGACGACGGCGATGACGACGACAGCAGGATGTTCATGACGCAGCGGAAATAAATTTTGCGTGAACAATACAACGCATTACACTGCAGGTTAGGTTAGTTTTTTGAGAGAGCCTGCGAGCTGGTTGGAAAATTAATGGCAGCCCCCGAGCAGCTGACAGGCACAAAAGCAGGAGGAGCTCACATGCTAATGAGCCGTCAGCAGAGGAGACGAGCTGTCCTGAATGGGAATGGAGGCGGATGCATGGTGGGCAGGAAGTGAGTGTCAGCTGAATGAAAGCGAGGCGAAAACGCGCTTTTCGTTGCGAAAAAAAGGAGTGGGTGAGGACACGATAAGTGAACTACTGTTGACTGTCTGCATATAAAAATGTGACTTTCTTGTAAACGAATATTGCATAATGAATTGGGAGACGGTTTTGGAAATCTATGCATGACCAATTCTAACTAGATTAACAAAATTAGCCACTTTGCCAGATAAAGTTAGTTGACTTTCTATGACCTCAGAAAAGTTCGCCAAAAGTTAACAGACATTTTGTCAGAAAGATTCAGTTTTCAGAATTTATTAAGTAACTAGGAGTTACCCGGGATTGGTTGATAAGGTAGTGTTTTAAGCTCTAAACGAAGAGGCAAAGAAAATTTTGTACTTCTAGTAAATGTTTTTCGCCGTTGGGCCACACTTTCTTTAACAGTCTGTCTCCGAGCTTCTGCTTCCAGTGCTGACGCTTTGCTGCCGTCGATTGCTCGCCTGCTACGTCGTTTTTGCAGATCACAACTGGGCCTACAACTCATCAATATCCCCTTGCAATTGTTTCGGAATCGGAGAAGCTTGCTGTTTTGCCATGTGGTCAGAAAATTGCTGCCGTCGATTGCTCACCTGTTCTGAAAGTTTTAGCAGCTGTACGATCCGCTTAAGGGCCTACCTATTGAATTTTCTGCTGGAAACTCTATTTTCCGGACTTTTGTTGTAAAGGCAAGTTTACAAAAAATCTTAAAAACTAATTTCTGTTCTGGGATCGAGCTTTACTCCGCTGAAACCTAGCCCTGAAAGATCACTTGGGGATCACGTCCCAAATTTTCAGATTCAGATTTGAAGCAGGGCTGCAAACCCAAAAATATTTTGGGAGCTCCGGCTCGCGGGTTCGAACCAAAATTAAACAATGGTTCAGGTTCAGAATTTTGAGGTTCAAGGTTTTTAGGCCACGGTTTTGGTTCGAACCTTGATTCAGCCCATGCTTAATACAAGTTTATATTGTAATCGACCTAAATACGAAATAAACTGTAAGGAAATTGAGTCGATTTACGTACCAAAAGTGTTTCCACAGTAATGTTAAGCTCTTATTTTGTGAATAATTCAATAAGCTTTGGAGAAAAGGATCTTAAAAAACAGAGGCTTATTTGTGTAGGGATTCTAATGGTAATTCTGAACATTTTTATAGATGCTTGCATTAATCTTTCCTGCCGATTGTAAGACTCAGTCTTTCAGAACCATCAGGATAAGAGAAGAAGTTGCTAGGAAATATGTCAAATTTTTTCATGTCCTTAGTTTTTGTTGAACCGAACCGAAATTGTAGGTTCGGAACAGGTTCAGGTTCAGCTTTAGTACTTTAAGAGGTTCGGTTCGAGGTTCGGTTCATAGTAATCTGAAAGTCGGAATTCCGGGTTCGAACCAGTTCTGTTCAAAACCGGTTTGCAGCCCTGAATTGAAGTTGGGAAAGCTTAAAAGCGCACTTATCTCTGGGTGATGAGGTAACTTTAAGGTTGTTTCCGTTGGGTTCAAGCTCTTTTCAAGTACCAGTTCTGGTGTTTAGAGGTATTAAGACTCGGGTTATTATTTGATACACCTTTGTTTGGTCTAGCTAATCCTTTATATACTGAAGATTTTGTCAGTGAAAACTATTTCTGTACAAAAGAGTTTTAATTGTTGTCAAAACATACCTCAAGTAACTTATGTTCAATCTTTTGAACCAAATATTTGATATTTAAGCATTCTAAAGTGAATGTAGAACTTTTCGACCAATTTGGAATTGAATTAATAGAGAACATCTTAAAAATCTATAATGATTCCACTTTGAAAGCCGTGCTCCTGGCTAATGTTGTTTTGAGGCAAAGAAGCAAGATAGAAGAATAAGAACATTGTCCCATAAAGCACCCTTAGCACTTTTAAAGAAGGAATGCTAACTGATTGCATGCATATTAACAGTTTGGTGGGCAATTGCAAGAGATATACGGGATCATAAGGGCTTCTTTGGAAGGTTGGAACACTTCGGTGGTTGTGGGAGCGTATGAAGTGAGGAAAAGCTTGTAACCGGTAATCCAGAGTGATCCTAGCTAAAAGCGTCCCAAATCGACACAAACCTCCACCCTGGTAACCCATGGTTAAAGAGCCATACACCAGCAAAGCTGCTGGCTAACGTGAGCTGCACACCTTATAGTTAATAGGATTAGGACACCTTAAAAACACTCCACCAATGAAAACACAGACAACAATGCCTCGGTTACTCACCCAATAGCTTATCTATCCATCTAATTTACTGTTAAAACAAGTTTTAGCTTAAAAGGTTCGATTCGTGATTGCAATTTTTAGTCTTAGTTTGATATAATCAGCACAGAGAGTACAAGCTATGATTCAATACTTTGTATCTCGATTATTTAGTTATTTGTACCAACTCACCAAGCCCCAGCAATATTTGACCTGGTCAACTGGTGATGTGTGAGGCAATTTGCCTCAAGGCATGGCCAATCGTCGCTTGACATTTTCTACCTGTCCTATCGAGAGCAGCATAAAATATGCCTTTTTATAGAATTTTGCATGGCCTTTTCCCTTTCCCCCTGCACTCTCGGCACACAGTCTGTCTGTGGTTGTCCTTTTTGCCCCGTTGCGGCCGCTTGTCATCGTTACTGTCTGCTTTCGGCAGGGATTTGTAATATTATGCTGTCAAGTCGAACATGCCCACTGACAGTTACCAACTGTCTCTCTGTCCCTGTCCCTGTCCCTGCCTCTCTGACGGTTCGTGTTCTGCTCGGTACGGTTGGACGCTTGACTTGAGTGTGTAAGCCGACATGGGGTTACACCCCATCCTGCAGGAATCGTCGGGCGGGTTGCCAATTACACTTTTTGACGCCAGGCGGCGTGCGCAAGGAAGGGGGCGTCGACATCAGTTGGGTTTCGGTTTGATGCTAACAAATAATGACATGGCAATTTGCAGATTTCACAGCGGGCCTCATAGAGTTCTATATATGACGGGGCTACATACTTGAGCATCCGCCAGTTGAGTTAACAAAGTCAATTCGAACTTTGTTTAGCCATTGGGCGTTGCTGCCGTTGCTATCAGTGACACGTCCAGGTGGGGTGGCTGCTTTGGACCGCCTGCCAATGTCAGTTAGCTGAAAGTCCTGCTGTGCGAGGGCTCAAACAGAGAATTGATTTTCTGTGGGTTAAAAAGCTTGACAGGAGCTCGACCTGGTGCACAGTGGTCGTCGGTCGTTGTTGTTGCTCGGGGTGAGTTGTCGGAGTTGAAGCCGACCCCCCGCCGCGATGCTTGTCAAAATTTCTTTGTCTGTTTTTGTGTTTCTACAAAAATTAGAGAAGTTTTTTTTGTTTGTAGGTTTGAGCTACCAAACTCCGGCTCCCGCCTTAAGCCACCACTGCATTCCACTTGTCGAAGTGAAGGAAATCACATAAATTTGTGTAACATTAAACGGGTCGTCGTGTCGGTTGTCTACTGTCGGTCGGTCTATGGTTATGATCAACATTTCACAAATTTTACGAGCCGTTTTTCAAATTGATAGAAACATTAACGAGGCACTTGCCTAGATCTGGTCTGGTTTTCATTCGCATTGGCTACCAACGGGGAACTAGTTTATGCCCAGAGAGCGGCGCGCCGTCAGTGGATGCGTCTCTTTCATTTTGAATTGCGCCGATATGTCTGAAAATTTATTGCACTTCCTTTTGCATATAATTTTCAAATTAAGTGTTGCTTCATGTAAATTGATACATTTTACGAATGCTTTTGCCTGGTCCAAGTTGGTGGAGAGGAGGTGGGAAGCTGGTCAACAGTATTGAAGATAAGTTGAGTTGAGAAAACGCAGTTTGGTCTATTTTGCGGTCTAATTGTTGGCCTATAGGGTGTGATTTGTGGGTGAATCTTAAAATGGTACTCCAGCTTTGGTACTTTTTTTCTTTGAGGGACATGCACATGCACATAACGACATCATAGGTTTAGTTTTTAGTCAAAATCAAACGGGCTCTTATAAAGATATTCAAGAATTTGGGTCTAGAGGTCCCCTAATCAATTGTTGTCTCTGTGAGTTGATACCACAAAAATTCCCATAGATCGCGAGTATAGAATTCAGTTGGAAAAGTGGGTAAAAGGTGCTGCTTACAGAAGACCCTTTTATCAGAATTTAAGCGACTCATTCCGAGTATTTTCAAAAAGTTTGATTTTGTCGAAGCATGTTATTGGTTCGGTTACTCGGTTGACGGTTCACGGTTCCACATGTGGTGTGAATCGACATTCGAAAACAGAGCTAACGCTCAGATCATGGAAAATCGGAAAAGGTAGCTTTTCTTCTTTCCGAAAATCGATTAATTTATTTTGCTTTAAAAGTTTTGGAATGGAACATAAATGGTTTTTTCAAACTTAGACCTTAGAAATTTCTCTTAGACTAACACAAAAACGAGCGAAATGATACCGAATTGTTAGCAGTGCCGCTCCTTAGAAAGTTAGAGAACAGTCTTAGAACAGTCTTTTGGGTAAACCCTAGGGGTTATGAGAAAAGCAAAAGCATTGATAGTGAACCACAAACTGCAAAAGATATCACAAATTGATCAAACAAGGAAAGAATGACCTCAGGATACTGACAGTGTTCTACCAGTACAAGTTTAAAATAATACTAAATAATTGTACATAATTGGATGTTTGTTATTCCCAACTTTTACAGGTACACAGAGAGAAAAAATAAGGATTTTAAACGAGAAAGCTAAGCTAACTTCGTCTGTGCCGAAGTTTCTATACCCTTGCAAGTGCTCGCTTAAATATTTAAAAAAAATACTCTTTTTTCCCATTGTCCGACCGATCGTTCGTATGGGAGCTATATGATATAGTCATCCGATTTGGCCAAAAATTTGTAAAATTATGTAAAAACATGTGAAACAAGCAAATACAAAATTGCAGGATGCTAACATTAAAAACAAAAAAAGTTTTTCTAACTAAGACTGTTTTTCAGACCTACCTTTTGTATGGCAGCCATACCATATAATTGTCCGATTTGCATCAAAATTATAAAAAAGCATAGTAAACCTTTAAATACAAAGTTTAGAGACGTTTCCATTAAAAAGAAACAAGTTTTTCATACTAAAACTAGTTTTCCGACCGATTGTTCCTATGGGAGCTATGAGATATAGTCATCCGATACGGTCGGTTCCAACATATTAGTAGCGTGCAGCAAAAAGAAGACTCTGTGCAAGATTTCATCTCGATAGATTCAAAAATGAGAGACTAGTTTGCGTAGAAACAGACAGAAGGACGGACAAAGCTCAATCGACTCAGCTCGTCACCCTGATCAAGAATATATATAGTTTATGGGGTCGGAAATGAATATTTCTATGCGTTGCAAACTTCTGGGCAAAATTATAATACCCTTTGCAAGGGTATAAAAATATGCATTAGATGATTTCCCGTATCCATTTGGACTGGGAATGTCAATAATATCCTATTTATCGTCCAAAGGAGCTGAAAATCATGCAAAAGATATGAAAAATTATCATCCTTTGGATGAATCTACGGACCGTTGGATGATTAAAGGGATATTAAAGACATAACGAGTGCAAATGGATCTTTCGATGTGAGTTACCAATGTGTTAGACCCCCAGGGGTAATGGCTCTTGAACACAGAGTGAAAGGAAATCAATTCAAAGCCAGTGATGCCCACCGCTGATTTAGTTTTAATATTCAAATGTTGCTGGCTCGTTATACCACCCCCTTCTGAGCTTCCGCCCCTCTACTTGCTAACATTCCTTCGTTAAGTGTACGGTTCAGTTCTTGTTGCACACCAGATTTTGTTTGGAATCTTGCTTCGCACCTCCTCAGATCGTTCAAAAGTGAAACGCCTCAGATCTACATCAATAACCGGATTTAGATAATCTTAATATCATTTTCAATTGTTTCAATTTAATCCTAAAACTACCACCACATTTTATCCAACAATCCATGCCGCCTTCCGTGGCCAGTCCGTACACTCATGTCAAATTTGACATGAAATTCTTTTCGCATGTCTGTCAATCAAATAGTTGACTCGACAAATAGTTGGTCCACCAAATTGCCCTGATAAGGAGCCAGTGCATAATTTCTGTTCAGGCAATCAAAACAATTTCACGCAACACTTCAAGTGAAAAGAACTGCAAAGATTCGAAAACGCCAAGCGTTGGCGTCGCATAAATTAAATGTAATGTGACATTTTTACAAAATGCGCTCATTTCTCAACATATCCGGCTGACAAAAAAAGAGGAAAGAGAAGAGGAGAAGAAAAATCAACTGTATACAGAACCGTGAAGAGCTGGCCCGAAATGAGACGCATAAATTTTCATATATGCCAAGCGAAATATTTCGCCTTAAATTAGCCTCAATTAAATGTTAATGCATTTTGACATTTCTGCTGTCGCTCCTCCAGCTCGCCATACTCGTCACACTCACACAGCAGCAGCAGGGCAGAGTGAAAAAAAAAATGAATTATGATTTTGAATATATCTTCGAGTCGCTGAGCTCTGCTCGTGTATCTGTAAAATGCACAAGAGCAATTAGCGTTGATGTAGCCGCGGCAGCTGCGTCTTCATTTATCTTCGCGGCGCGTTGTGTTGGTTGTCTCCTGGCCTCTCCTCGCCACTCCTCTGTGTTGCCTTAGTTTATATTTTATGGATGACATTTTGTTGCCAAATATGTAAATGACTTAATGACTGAAAGGCAACAGAAGGTGTTTGCACTGTGTGGTTGGTTGGGTTGAAGATGATGAAAGGCATTTTTAGTTGGGGATGAAATGAAAGGAATAGTAATGCCAGACTGGAGGTTTGAGGGTAGTTTGAAACGACAGAGACTTTTTATATGATTTTTACTGAGTTTTTGCAATTTATATACTCTGTATTAAGGGTACACAGCGTGTATTTAGTTTGTGCAAAGGTAGGTAATAGTAAAAAGAAGCAAATCCGAAAGAAAGGAAGCATCTAATCTCTATTAAGTATTGATCAGATCTCAGAGATGGTAAGAGATAGAGGTTTTTTACGTATGGGACAGATGCTTCTTATACTTCCAAGTATATTTTCATTTTTGCCACGCCCCCATCCTTTGGAAAAAACTTCATTTCTCCAATAGTTTTGAGGACAGAAGGTTCATATAATATATTTAGCCAAAGGATAGGTAAGGATTGGATGAACAATTGATGAGTTATGAGCAAAAGAATGTTCACTGCAGCAGCGCTACTTACATTTTCAACTGCAACATCAAAATTCATACAGAGCATACACTTTCGTTTATACAGAGTATATTACAGTCGGTCTTGACCGACTTTCTTGCTTTTTTTTTAAACGAAATCTCAGTGAAAAGTACACTCAGAGAAAAAATAGAGAATTTCATACTTAAATCAAGAATGTTTCAATTAAGAAGTTCGATAAGAATGAAAATTCTTGATCCAAAAGCCAAATTTTTCATCGAATTATGAATATTTGATGACTTTTTCTTGATTCAAGATCTTTAAGACTTTAACCAAGTACGAATTATTTTCAAATCAAGTAGAAAAATACTTGAATCAAGTGCTTAACGTACTCAAATTCAAGATTGCTCATTCTTGAATCAAGAACTCATCAGGATTAATCGAAAGATCGTTCTCTTTTCAACCCTGAGCTACACAGGTAAAAATGGTTACGCATATTAAAATCAAACAACAATTTAAATAGTTGTTTATTTTCCTTTTTCCTTAAAACTGAGAACTAAGAAGGAATCTAGCTCGATTTTAAGAGCGAAATTCTTGAAATTTCAAGCACAAATAGATTGTTTTTCAAGATCGTTCGTACTTTAATAATTTGTTCTGTTTTCTCTGTGTGTAGGTTGCTTCTGAGCCACAGTGCATGGATAAATAAAGTCAAGTGGGGCCCTTCCACAATGATGTATGATCATTTCCATTTTGACATTTTTAATGTATTAAACATTAGATTTACAATCATCATCTGGGCACCAGAGGTGTAAATACCCGCAGATTAACTACTGGTTCTGTGCAAACAACTGCAGCAGCAAGCACTTTCGAAACCATTTCTCTCTCTTTGCCTCCGTTCAACGATTCAACGATTCCAACCAAACCAACTGTGCAAATATTTGCCAGGCACTTAAACTGTGCCGTGTGATATGTCTCTTCTTTCCATACACACATCTTTGGCAGTGTTTATCAAGTGTAACACGCTGTGTTTATTTGTTTTCCAACACTCTGAAATGTTGCTTACAAAATCCAGCTACCGTGTGTGTTAGCTAACCATATATCGCGTCGTGCCTCTGTTTGACTCATGAAATACTTACAATAACACCGTGGCAGCAGATTTATAATCCACCATGTCTGGAGCGGCGTATCGTAATTTCCAGTTTTCACTTTTGAATAAATGGAAATAAATCTGCACGTCAGGCGGCAGCGACATTGCGACATTGCGACGTCCGGCATTGATTTACACCATATAATGCGCATTTTTCTCATGTTTAACAGACTTAATGTCTGTTCATAAGAGAGCCGGCCGCAAGAATTTCGCAGTGTCCGTTGCTTTGGGTGTCGCTTGGGCTATAAAATATATTAAACAAAACTGATTTATGGCGTTTTGATAACCTCTCCTCTCACTTGGCTCACTTTGAGTAGCATTTTGAGTCTCATCTAGCAGTCGGCGGCGGCGGCGGCAGTCGAGCGGAACAGCTTCAGCTGTTCAGCAAAATGCCAGCGATTTATAATTGCGTTGATAATTTATGATGCCAGATTTATGGATGTGCATGAGAGAGTGTGTGTGTGTGGCTGTGTGTGTCTTTAATGATTTTGTTTACAAAAGTATTTGGAAAAATGAAATAAAACATGTCGAGAGTACTAATTAATGATGCTGCAAAGTAGGCGACAAAGTTCAACGCGGGGTTCTTGATTGAAATAGTCCAACATTTAAGAGCAGACCCCTGTCTTACTTGACCTTTTTCAAAGTTCATAGAGGCATTACCAAACAATGAATCTTGATTTCTTATATTAACCAAATCAAATTTGTGCTGTTATTGCAAATGCAGATTTCACAAAATGAGAGAGTAATAATATATATATAGTAAGTTGATTTCACCTAACCATTTCATTAACTGAAAACGAATTCATAGTCAACTTTTTGAGTGTAAGTCAAATTCATGAAATTATGTTTATGCACGCACTTTCACTTCAGAAAAAAGGTTGGGTTGATGGACTACCTAATCGAAGTATTGAGGCTTTCTCTTAATATTGACATTTTTTGAGTTGCTACGAAACGCTTTTTCCAAATCTTGATGGTAAACTAAACCAGAGCTGCAAATCGCAATTGAAACAAACCGGTTCGAGCCGACTTCTTTACTGTAAACCGAACCTCTTAAGGCATAACAGCTGAAACTGTTTCGAACCTAAAATTTCGGTTCGTTTCAACACAAACTATGGTCATGCAAAAATAAGACCTACTGCCTAGTGATTTTTTCTGTCTTCTGACGATTTTGTACGACTGAGTCTGACAATCGGCAGGAAATTTTAGTGATCACATTTATAAAAATGTATATATTAACCTCTGTTTTTTAAAACTCGCTACTTTAAAGCTTAATAAATGATTCACAAAATATGAGCAAAGAGATATGTAGACTACGAAATGGAATTTAATTATATAATAGTGAATTGTATTTTGAGTAATCCCATGAGATGAGTTCTACAAATTACTATCGAACTGATATTGACACAGTTCCCATACAGTTTCTTTCAGGTTTGAATTGAATACTATCAAAACTTGCATAAAAAATGGGCTAAACCAAGGTTTGAACCAAAATCATCGCCCCAAAAATTTCGATTTTGATTCGAAATTTGGTTCGAACCCGCTAGCCGAAGCTCTCAGATTGATCTATTCAGCCCATACCACCAGATGTCTTCATAATAATTTGAACTCTTAAGAAAAGTGAAAATGTTCTACTAATTTACCCGTTTAAAATTGTCATCATTTTCCATCTTTGGAGTTCTTCCCGAATCTTAGAACTACTCTAGGATTCGATGCGCTCAGGAAAATTCTGCCGTCGATTACTAGCCTGCTCTATTTTTTTGTAGATCTCAATCTGCCCTAGATTATTTCATCGAGGGGCGCTTCCAATTCTTCTCTTATCTTAGAAGTACTCTAAGATACGATGCACTCAGCAAAATTCGGTCGTCGATTGCTAGCCTGCTCTGGTTTTGCTGCACATCTCAGATCTACCTCCATTGTTCCGGAGTCTTAAAAGTATGCTAGGATGCCAAGTGCTTAGCAAATTGCTGTCGTCGATTGCTCGGCTGTTCTAAAGTTCTGCAGAGCTTCGCTGGCGAAAAAGTTTCTTGACTTCTTGACTCATTACACTCATTCAGCTCTTTCAGGGCAAAGCTTTAGCATTTTGCCCAAATTTCCACTCGGTATAGAGTTCATAGGGTTCCAACAGATTCGAATTTGAGAATAAGCAAGCTAAGCAGTTCTTTTTATATCTAAAGATACAAATAGCTATAAAACTTGTGTTTATTAGTTAAAATTTTCCTGCTTATATTTTCATAAGGGTGGCTCACAAAATGGCTATCATAATTATGATAAATGTGTTTATGTGAAACGAATTAAAATTGTTTAAGTAGATAAATTTCCCCAATTCCCCACGGGAATCTTTGCAGTTCTTTCACTGCTTCGGCCCCTTTTTGGGCAAGGCGTTAATTGAAAAGCCATTGAAAATGCTGCCCAACGCTTACCATGGCTTCTCGGTTCGAAATGGAGCTTTTATCGTTAATTTATTGCCGCCGCTATTTTTTATTTTTCCTTTTCATTTCGTAATTTTGATTGATGACTGACTTTATGTCACTTTTTTCGCTGTTGTCCAACAACAGCAGCGGCCGAGCCAATGATAAATTAATAAAAACAGGCAACTTTGTTTAGTCTCTTTTTCGGTGATTGTTTATGCTGTTGTTGTTGCTGCTGTTGTTGTATAACTTTGAGCTACGCATTTGGTGGAGCTGCCTTTCACATATAATTTGCTGTCATAAATCGTACATGGAGAAGAGGGGCGAGGTCCGACCCCCGTCATCAACGGCGTCAGCGGCCATCTTTTATTGTTTGCTTAACAATTTTTCAATGTATTCTCGTGCCCACACATATTTGCCTTGCGTGTCTCGCGCCCCGGGGCCATAAATCAAATTCTGACAGCGCATTGTCATTTAATCAATAATTTATAAACAATTTTTTTCATTCATTCTTTCTTTTATTTTTCGCAATGTGCCAATGAGGGTCTTGAGCAGTTTTTCACAGTGTAAGTCATAGACTTAATTCGATTTCTGCACATGAAGAACTGATGTAAGCTTAATCATCATTTGGAGCAGGGTAATCTAGCTTATGATTTCTCTGTTTAAGAGGGTTGTTTTAAAAGTAAACCTACTTAAAAAGTTTGTTAATTTACTGGTATTAGAAAACAATTTCTTTAAGCCAAAATGCAGGATGTTATGAGCTTTATTTTGGGTCCTTCCTAAAATATGTTCGATTGGTAAGTTTTGCAGCATTTCGGTTTTTTCCGAACCGTTACTATACATATTGAAAATGACTTTTGTCAAACAACAACAATTGGAAGTAGAAGATAGCCAGTAAGAGATGACTCGAACCGTTCTTAAACATAAAAAGAAAGGACTTCTGTGAAACAAAAACAGATCCAAATAAGAGATGCAGATATATCGAACCCTTTTTTTATACAAATAAAGAAAAGTCTTTTGTCAAGCAACAACAACCCCATATGAAGGAAAGAGCCAATTGGCTGGAGCTATAGAATCCATAAACGATCTTAAAAAGTTGCCTTTGAAAAAGTTATTTGCATTGATCCTTCAAGGATAGGTGACGTATTAATGAAAACGAAAGGTCCATTCTATAAACTATAAGGTAGCGCAACCGGAAGTGCCTTTTCCAGGGGTGAAACACACACAGAAAGTCCAGGGCCACACAAGTTGATATTAACTTATTTTTTGTAAGGTTTCGATAGAAATTATGTCAGTTCGATACACCGAAATACACCTTTGAAGCATCGAACCAAAGTCTATTTCTTTTTTCCTTATTAAAAACCAGATTTGTAAAACATACAGGTGCTTGATGGTGCACCGTGTCTACATAATGAATTTTTGTGTATTTGCGTTTCCAATTATCTTTTGATATTTTAAACCCGCCTCGGCCTGAGGCTCCACTGTGCGTCGTAGTCGTCGTCGGCAACCATCCAAAGCTGTCAAACATTTAAGCCGCCCACCATCTGGCCATCTGTATCTGTCCGCTGTCTGCTCGACTGACAGTGGCACTTCTCCTGGTCATTTAATCACAGTATTAACTCTTTTGCTGAGCCGCTGTCAGTCTTGTCTCATTTTTGTTTTTGCGGTTGGAGTGCGAGGGGCAGTGGAGACGTTATAAACACTACTGTCTTCCAACTGTCAAGTTGGTCTAAGTTTTGAGCGCAAAATAAAAGCCGACTTGACAGCTGAACGGGTCTCCCTCTCGAATGTTGCGTTGGGGGGGAACGATGATGATGATTATTATGTATTTTGTATTTTTGCCGTTGCCCAATGACACACACACACACACTCGCACACACAGTTGGACACTCGCCCATGCATTCGTTTAGGCTTTTAAACGCTTAGGCCGACTTATGTTGGACTTAACGCGCTGGCCAGCCAGCCAAAAGCCAACAGTTGGACAGGCCTCTGAAGACGCCTCAAAGTCAACGGCAACGGCGACGGCGGCAAAACTTGAAATGAATTTCGGACGCGCTTCGGATAATGAAAACGAAACGAGGCGCGCGCTCCACAAAACAGAAAAAGAAAAACCCCAACCGACATAAGAATAAAAACGTCAAAAGTGATTTTGCGCTTTGGTCAGCAGCAAAGTAAAATCAAAAAAATGCCGCCGCCATCGCCGTCAGCACCTCCGCTCCGCCATCATTCCGCCCTGCACATTGTCCACTGTTAACTGTTTTGTACAAGCTGACGAGCTTTTGGACGCTTGGGGGACTTTGACATTTCATTTTTTCATTTTCATTTTGGTTTTTTTCTTTCTTTTTGCTTGCTGTGGCCCTTCTTGGTCATTTTGGCACGTACTTCTGGGCATGACCATAAGCCACGAGCATAAAAGTAGGCGCAGTGCGGAAAAACAAGCGACAACGACATCAGTTGTCATCAGTTTACTCCATTAGTAAGTTCTATTTTTGATGCTAAGGAAAGGTTGACGAATCTTTCTTTTTTTTTTAATTTTTTAGAGAACGAAAAGCCTTCTATACCCTTGCAAATGTACTTAATTTTTTCGTTTATCCGGTTCGCTGGTTCGAACTTGGTTTAAGCCATGCTTGACACCATATAAACCTAAAAATAGCAACACATTTATATAGTTACCTAATCTTAGAAGTAAATTTAAGCCTATGTGGTTTAAGAATAGTTTTCTTCCTAAAAGCTACACAAATCGTTTGGGAATCGTATCGTTTTTGTGTCGAAAACGGTTTTTGGGACACATATTGAATATTCCATAATAAATATTCGTGGTTTTTGTAGGTTTGGGTACAGCTTTTATTTCTGCAGAGGTTCGATTCAAGATTCGGTCAAATAAAAATCGATATTTCGGGCTCGAACCGGTTCGGTTCAAAACCGGCTTGCAAACCTGATCCAAAATTAGGTTTACAATATATTAGTCCATTTTCGCTTTAAAGCGTGCTAGTTGAGTTATATCCCAAGCTGACCAGTTGATGGCGCTTCTACTGAGATCTTTTTTCTGGCCAGTTTATTGTATGGCAGCTTTATGATTTACTCATTCGATTTTGATGAAATTGGACCAAGTTGTGCTTAAGCATATAATATTAATAGCTGGCAAGTTTAAGGACTCCAAAAATTGAAAACAACAAGTTTTCTCACTTAAACGAGTTTTTCAACCGATCGTTCCTATGGCAGCTATATGCTATAGTCATCCGATTTTGACAAAACTTTGTAGACCTATGTAAAAGCATATCAAATGAACAAATGCCAATTTTAAAAACATTTCCACTGAAAACAAACAAGTTTCTCTCACTAGGACTACTTTTCAGACACTACTTTTGTATGACAGCTATACTATATAGATGTCCGATTTCGACCAAACTTAGTGGAACCGTGGAACAGCAAAGCAATTTAAGAAATACAAAGTTTGGAGGCGTTTTCTTTGAAAACAAAAAAGTTTTTCTCACTAGAACTAGTTTCTCGACCGATCATACCTATGGCAGCTATAACCTATACTCATCCGATTTTGACAAAACTTTAAAGAATTGTGTGAAAGCTTATAAAATAAATATATGCCAATTTTAAAGAGGTTTACATTGAAAACAAAAAAGTTTTTCTTACAAAGACTACTTTTCTAACCTTACTTTTCTAAGGCAGCTATACTATTTGGATGTCCGATTTCGACCAAACTTGCCAGAATCATTGAGAAGCATTGAAAACTAGTAAAAATGGAATTTGGAAACGTTTGCATTAAAATCAAAAAAGTTTTTCTCACTAGAACTAGTTTTTCGACCGATCGTTCCTATGGCAGCTATATGTTACGGTGATCCGATCTGGCCGGTTCTGACAAATGTGCAGCGCATTTGTACCAGAAGACTTTGTGCAAAGTTTGGTTGCGATAGCTTTAAAACTGACGGAGAAGATAGCATAAAAACAGACGGAAAGATGGACATGGCTATATCAAATTAGCTCGTCATGCTGATCAAGAATATATATACTTTATGTGGTCGGAAATGCTTCCTTCTATGAGCTACAAACATCTGGACAATGCCAATATAACCTCTGCAAGGGTATAAAAACCAATCAATTGCGGATCACGATACAGGCGACTGCAATAACAAACAGTGTGTGTCTGGCATCTCGACTCTAGCCTCTCTAATTTCTCTCTAGTTTTTCTGTTATAGTTGTTGGCTTGTTCCTAATTCAAAACTTATTGCCCACCACTGATTTACACTATTGAAATAAGGCAAAAGAGAACGTTTTATATCTATTACTGGAAATATATTTTAAATTATTTGGCACCATTCACACTGGTCTCTCTTAGAGATGATTAAGATAGCTAAGTTTTACAAAATGATAACACATTTTGGATCACTTTGTCTCAACATATAAAACAGCGGTGGGCAACAAAACTCAAGCACCGTTGGTCTGCGACGCAATTGAATCAACAAACAATATGTTTTTCTTTTTGCAGATGATGGGAAACCTTACCCATCTGTTTGTTTATGATGCTCACCGCTGTTATGAAACCACAATGCCTTAAAACAGCAAAAATCTCGGGTGAATCTATTTAAATACTTATCACGAGATTGCATGCGTGCTCTTGTCAGTCCATTAAGACTAAATTTGTATATTTAACACTGACCCGGCTGATTATAAATCACAGACAAAAGCCCACCCCACAAATTAGTTAATTGTCTCATCAAATGCTGCGCGATAAACCCAATGAGATCTTCAAACACAGCAGAAAAGTGATATACAATGCTGCAGTGAGCTAAGGCTAGACCATGACAGGGAAATGTCTGGCAAATCTTTGGATCACAATCTTCTATTTGTGTTTTTATCTAAATGCCGAAAACAAACTAACCAAATGGGTGGCTACTAAAATTAGACAGCCTGTCAAGGCAGCACGTTCACGAGACTCCAAGTGGTCGGTCGGGGCCGGAGAATCTACGACAATGTTTTCCTCATGAATTCCTCACTCTGTTTATTATCATGTGCTCACTACCAAAATGTTGGTAATAATATTATTATTCTGATTTACTAGAGAGCTTGTCAGGGGTTTCAAAATACATATATATATAAAACTGACACTTGTCACCGGCTGGGCGGGCAATGCGTCAACGGGGGGTTTATCTAAGCTGTTTTTTTGTTGGTTACTTTTAACAACAAAACATAATACTTTGCACTTCATTTGGTGTACAAACACATTTCTAAATTGCCCAAACGAATCGTAAAATTCCATAAAATATGATTAGTGGCTGACAACTGAAGGCGCGTGTACCAGATTTTGTATCTACAATGAATGCTAAGTAAGTGGCACATTGACGCCATAAATTTTTAGTTTTAATTGCTTTTTATTTAGATTAGAATTAAACATGAGAATCTATTTTATTTGAATTTACACATTAACATAGGAATGAGCTGTGTATTCGAATGCTTGGCTTTATAATGTTCGATAGCGTGACAAAGTATTCAAAATGTGGGCTTAAACATTGCGAAGAGACGATGCACTATATTAGTGTATGTATGGGTATTTATAGGATTTCTAACTACCCAAGGAAAAGTTGTTAAGTTGGCCAAAAGAGGTTCTGTTTGCTCAGATCTTAATATTGGGAATTCTGCTGAGAGTTCTTTATATGGGAACCTAACTAACCTAAATGCACTTTCTGGTTAAAAAACCATAGAAAGTCAGTACTTGCCAATTGCAGAAAAGAATTCACAAGCAATTAAATTCTATTAGCAAACTCTTAACATTCTTCCATGATTTCTATAATTTAATTAAAGAAATCAAATTAAAGTGTTAACTAACAAAACACAACTCATACCTTTTCCAAGTCAGTGTAGAATCCAATTATTTCGTGTCGAAGTGTTTAATAAATAACAAAATAACCCAAAAGACCCCTAGACACCAACAAATAATAAAAAATAAAAAACACAAACCTAAACAAGCTCGAGTATTGTTCAACACAATCAAAAAACCACACCATAGACTTCTTGCTAAAAAAATTTATGTGACTTGATCTGCTTTCAAGTGCCCTGCATGTGCTCACTGAAGTGGACTGTAGTAGTGGTGTCTTATCAGCGAGTATTCCCCCTTGCCATGACAGATTTATAAGTAATTGCGATCTATTGTGTACGGAACCGTCATAAATGATTGCCATGTTTCTACTTTTTTTCTCTTTTCTTCATAATTAATAACATCATCATCATCGCCATCAGTTTGTGCAAATCATCTAGGTACCCCACCTTCATTAGCAAGTCGTAAATAATGTCAGAAAAACGCAATGCTCGAAATTTATGTGGCCAGCGCATGGTGAATAATTCAAAAAAATAAATAATAATACTGAAAACAAAAAAAAAGAAAGCCGAGCGGAAAAGAAACGAAACAAAAATTAAAAACCATCCACAGAAACAATAGAATTTTAACAAGAAACATAATTTATTGCCACTTAAGTCATAAATATATTTTTAATTTCGCCCAATTCACATTTACAACGAGCCAAGCTAACAAAACAACAATCATCCAAAAGATCTGGGTACCCCCTTTAAGGTATACTCTTCTTTAGTTGAGTATCACAACATAATTGGTGAGAAGATTTACAAATTTTTACAACTTTTTAAATAAAACGCAGAGAATTGAAGGTTTAAAGGTTTGTCAGTTTCTTTGAACCATACACTGAAAATAAGAAGAGCTAAAATTAAACTCTAAAGGATTGATTTGATTTCGATCTTCCGACAGAAATATCAAGTATTAGATCGAACCTAATGCAAGGCTTGCATCTAACCTTAAAAGCGTCTATTAGTCCGAAAAATATCATTTCAATCACGGATTCGTACTTAAAAGTGAAATAATCTTCACTCGAGATTGAAGTGTTTACGAATGTCCTAAGCCATGCGAAAGAGCGATCCAAACCGAGAGCAACAAAATCGCTCTAACCTGACGCCATAAAATATGAACATATTTCACTAAAGCGGTATTTTCACTTGTCGAGATCACAATTGAGTTGGCTGAAAAATACCTCAGATTACTCTGGGTTGTGGTTTTGGCAAGAAAAAGCGTAGAAAGCAACAACAAAAACCCACAAAAAATTAATAAAAAATATCCATTGGATTATTTCCCCTATTCACTTGGACTGGACACGACTTAAATATCCTCTTAATCATCCAACGGAGCTGAAAATTATTCAAATTATGTTCATATTTCATATTTGTTGGATGCTTTTTAGCTCCGTTGGTTGATTAAATATATATTAAAGACATATTCAGTCCAAGTGGAACTTTTTTTGGATTTTGTAGTGAAAACTGTAGTGAAAATGATGTTTGAAATATGCATATTTAATAGTGTCAGTTCCGACTGGGTTAACGTTTATTTTCATGTGTCAATTTTTCCTGTTTTAATGCCTTGAAATTCCCAAACAGTTTTAGCAATGGTGGCATGAGGAGGCAGATGAAGATAGAACCGGGCTAGCAAGAACATGCTGGTTTGCAAATCTAAAGGTTAGACGGGCTCTTGTGGAAAGAGTTTTTTGGGATAATATAACATTTTTGTTTTCCATAAGTGAAGCAATCCTTCTTCGGATTAAATGCGGTTCGAATATGGAGCTCAATTTAATCTCCGGCAAACTTGAACCAAATACTAACACAATTACTTGGACTTCTGAGAAATTTATAATGTTGAAAATCAACAACTATACCACCTAGTTTACTGCTTTCTGAGTGCTTAGGTAAACTATGTACTGTGGTTTCTCGCCGGGCTCAACTCA
Source organism: Lordiphosa fenestrarum (assembly GCA_035044985.1). Classification (NCBI taxonomy): domain Eukaryota; kingdom Metazoa; phylum Arthropoda; class Insecta; order Diptera; family Drosophilidae; genus Lordiphosa; species Lordiphosa fenestrarum. The sequence continues at coordinate 478,464 of JAWNNO010001799.1, forward strand.
TTAATGTGTTTTGTAGTACTGTCACACTTGACGTCGATAGTCGTCTGCGGTGAGATGTTGCCTGCATATGCGGTCCTCATATCGAACCCGAGTGAGGTAAGGTAAAAAGCGCAAAATGCTCTACGAATTTTAAGTAGTTTTTATCTTAGTTTTATGGCATAAAGGTCTCAAAGTTTTAGGAATTGCATGTCCTAAAGTAAAGGACCCCATGGCCTTGGTGCCTTTCTAAGCTAATATTTCCCAAATTCTTAAAATCGATCCATTTTTGATGCGAATGATAGCTGGTGATAAAAAAATGTATCACTTTAAAATCAAAACCAATCAGCCGGCGAAATCGGTGTCCAAGCCAGGATCGACAGCCTGGAAGGTTTTGCTCTGTGTTTTGTGTGATTGGCAGGGAATCATCTACTGCGAGCTACTCCCCTGCGGCTAAACTCTGAATCAGATAGTGTACTGTCAACAATTGGAATATCTGAAGAAAAGAATTGCTGAAAAGCGATTTGGCCCTTTGGCCAAAGGAAGATGAGGGGTCCATCTTCAGAATAAAGCCAGGACACACACTTCTTTAGTTACTCGTTAAAAGCAAAGGGAGTTCGGTTGGGAGGTTCTTATGCATTCACCATATAGTCCGAACTTAGCACCAAGTGATTACTGCCTGTTCCTGTCTAAGGCGAATGATTTTGCTGGTGAAAAAAATTGCTTCAAGGGAGGTTTGCGGAAACCGGTTGTATTTTGAGACATTTTTTTAGAGACTTCTTGAGAAAGGTATAAAGAAATTATCTTTAAAATGGCACTAAGTTTTGGAACAAAATCTCGCATATTTCATATAAATCGGATAAAAATATACATATACTATATACTAAATAAACCCTCAATTACAACATAAAATAATGGATTTCTTTTAACTACACCTCTATAAAAAATTTCCAGTATTATTTGATTTTCCCCTTTTATATACATAAGTGTAATCAAAGGTCGTATGTTTCCCACTTTTTGTTTTCATTTTTGTATGTTGTTTTTGGGATAGTTTTTCTTATTAGCTAGTAGGGGCCGGGCCAACAAAAGAAATGATATACTGAGAGACTTAAATTTACGTCTCGTTGACTGTTTATTTTCCTTTTGCCGCTTTCATGAATCTTGAAGTTTATTATTGTTGTCTGTTTTGAACGGCGGCTGCTGCCGTTTCTGGTAGCCACAAATTTAAACACTCAGACAGTAGTAAAACCAAAACAACAACAACCACAAAAAAACAAAAGAAGAAGCGGGTTATAAAAGGCCAACTAATTACAAGTTGCAGTCGACGTTGCCACCAAACAAACATATGCTAAAATGTGGTGAAATTTGAATATAAATAAATATGTATAAAGTATTTCTTCCAGTTCGAAGTTGGCCCTAATGAACAAAAGCCCAGGAAAGCGGAGACAAATGTATCTCGTTTGAGCGCCAAACACAAATGTTTAAAACAATAATAAATTATCTCCTCTCTTTTTGCCTTTTATCGCTTGATAATCGCTGGTCATTAGTCATTTTGGCCTCAACCTCAAGTATTGTGTGTGTATCTTTGTGTCGGTGCCACGCCAAAAAGAGTAATGTGAGCAACAACACGGTGGCAGCTGCTGCTGCTGCTGCGGGACCAAATGAAGAGGCAAACAACAACGGCAGCAACAACAGCAGCCGCTTCGTTTAATAAATCGTGTACTGTCGCCTTTTATTGTTGCGGCAATGTTTCAAATTTTTATTTATTTATCTGCTGCCGCTGAATTGGCTTAATAATGTGGCCAATGGACAACAAACAGCAGCCACAGCAACAGCAGGTCAACCCCATATTTAGCAACTTCTGACTATATCACACTCAACAGGCAGGCGGCTTTAGCTTTATCGGTTATCTTGACAGTGCAGTATGAAATATTTATGCCGATGATGTGGAAATATAATGTGGAAAATTCCCATATCAGAATATGTTGGGACTATTGATTCATCCCGCAAGCTGCACTCAAAGAAATTTTAAAGAAATGATTTTCTAGTATTGTTCTGAAATAATTTGTATTATGATGGATTTTAATCTTGATCATATTTAGTTTAGTTTAAAGCAAGGGGCCAGTTGGTCTATCATGAACCGGTTTATAAACTTTCGAGCCTGAACCTGTTGCAAAAACTCCTGGTTTTGGATTAAAGCAGCGGTGGGCATGTCCTTGCATAGCTATTTTTGGCCACGACTTCTTAAAGGGTACAAAAATGGTGATTCAAATCTCTCAGATTTTCTTAATCAAGGAGATAAATTAAATATCTAGCATTTTTCATGTTTTTGCTTATATTCTTTTTTCTGAGTGTGAGCCATTTCCCCCCAAATCATTTTCATAACTTAATCTGACACTTTGACATGGTTAATTAAAATATATATAAAAAAAAAGAATGAAAACACATTAATGTTTGCTGTCAGCAAGCGATTTCCGATATTCGGATGATGATTGGCCTGGATTTTTGTTCAACCAAAAGCCATAATGAAATATTAAACCGATTTTATGCAAAGTCAAGCGACTCAAGTTATTTATGACGCCCAAATATCAGCCGACAACAAATTTACCACTGACCAGTGCCGCTTACAGACACATGTATACATATATCACTGATATATCTATCAATAATATATTAGCGCCAACGAAACGCGCTCCCAAAATGTTTTCGCGGCTGCCTTTGAAGTGCCCAACAAGGCCCAAGGTATTTGTATTTCTTTTTCCGTTTGTTTTCTGTAGATATTAGTTGGCCATGTTGGTGCTGAGCTGGGTGGGGTGCCATAGTAATCACAGCTGAAGTATTTATGCCTGGACTACAGCTGAAGGTCTTGCAGGGTCATAAATTCACCAGGCGACTTAATCATTTATTTTTCTATATAATTTTGTTTCTGTTTTTTATTTTTATCGTATTTTATTCCTTGTTTCCTTGTTGTTGATTGCGAGTAAAGCGACGGCGGCTTACTAAAGTATGTACACTTATTATATTAATGACACTGACCGATCGTTTGAGTATATATATCGCAGACAGAGGCTTCGGTCAGGAATAAAATTAATCTGAAGTGGAGACCTACTATTAGAAAGTGTCTAGTAACAGAGTTTTTAATCATTTTTAGTGGTAGTATACTAAGCAGATTGACTTCGAAAATGCTCGAGTCCACTACCTGTTGCTCAGCAGGCTCACACACTACCCGCTGCACCACACCAGGTCCGTCTCAAGGCTAGTGGCTACCATTTGAACACCATAACTGGGGAAGCTTAAAACAGGTTTTCTCAATGAAACTTATTTTTCGACCTATCATTCGAACTGCACTAAAAACATGTTTTTTTCACTCAAACTACTTTTCTGACTCTACTTTTCTATGACAGCTATGCTATATAGATGTCCGATTTCGACCAAACTTGGTGGAATCATGGAAAAGCATAGCAAACTAGGAAATACAAAGTTTGAAGGCGTTTTCTATGAAAAAAAAAGTTTTTCTCACTAGAACTAGTTTTTCGACCAATCGTTCCTATGGCAGCTATAACCTATAGTCATCTGATTTTGACAAAACTTGGAAGAATTGTGTGAAAGCTTATAAAATAAATATATGCCAATTTTAAAGAGTTTAACATTGAAAACAAAAAAGTTGTTCTTACTAAGACTACTTTTCTAACCTTTCTTTTCTATGGCAGCTATACTATATAGATGTCCGATTTCGACTAAACTAAGCAGAATCATTAATAAGCATAGAAAACTAGTTAATACGGAGTTTGGAGACATTTGCATTGAAAACAAAAATGCTTTTCTCACTAGCACTAGTTTTTCGACCAATTGTTCCTATGGCAGCTATATGTTAGAGTCATCCGATCCGTCCGGTTCCGACAAATGTGCAGCGTATTTGTACCTGAAGAGTTCTTACAAAGTTTGGTCCCGACTGCTTTAAAACTGACGGAGGAGATAGCATAGAAACAGACGGACAAGGCTATATCGACTCAGCTCATCATGATGATCAAGAATATATATACTTTGTGTGGTCGGAAATGCTGCCTTCTATGCGTTACAAACATCTGGACAATTTTAACCCCTCTGCAAGGGTATAAAAACGTGCTGCAAGGGTATACTACTGTGAGCAAAAAGTAAAGTACATTTTCAATTTAAACTTCGCGGGCCTAACAATTCGGGCAGGTTTTTTTTTTCTTGAGCTGGCAGGACTGTTGATGACAGCTGTGCCAAATTTCACGTGAATGTCATTATCAGTAATATATTTACGCTTGTGTTTTCCAAACGACCTAGAGTGCATTTTTCGATTTTTACAATGTCTGAGCAGAGAAGTGCCATCAAATTTTGTTTGCGGAATGAAATTTCGGCTGCGGAAACGTTGAGGATGTTGCGGAAGGCCTTTGGTGATTCTACCATGTCACAAAAAAATGTTTATAAGTGGTACAAAGACTTCAAAGAGGGTCGAGAACGTGTGGATGACTTGGAGCGCTCCGGACGACCATCGACGTCAACAGATGACCAACACGTCAATGAAGTGAAGTCAATGAAGAAATTAGTGCGCAAAAATCGTCGGTTGACTGTTAGAGACCTTACTGATATGATCGGAATATCAGAAGGATCTGTGAAAACCATTTTGAAAGACCATTTGGGCCTACGAAAAGTCAAATCTCGTTTGGTACCGAAAGTTCTCAATTTCATGCAAAAAAGTCATAAAAAATTCGACGCATATCGTTCCGCAACAACCGTATTCGCCTGATTTGGCTCCGTGTGACTTCTGGCTATTCCCAAAACTCAAGAGACCACTTCGGGGAACGCGTTTCGAGTCGATTGAGGAGATAAAAGCAAAATCGAAGAAAGCGCTGATGGCTATACCGAAAAGGGACTATTTGGCATGTTTCGAGGATTGGAAAAAACGTTGGCATAAGTGTATTTTATCGAGAGGGGATTACTTTGAAGGGAATGAAATTGATTTAGAAGAATAAATAAATATTTTTAATTTTTACAAACAAATTCACCTTACTTTTTGCCCACAGTAGTACAAACTTCAGCCGAGCCGAGGTTTACTTTCCTCTATTTTGCTAGTAGTTGTTAAGACAAATGCACGGAAGGACAGACGGGCAAGGCCATATCAACTCGGTTATTGATGCTGATCAAGAATATATACACTTTATGATAACGCGAGGCTCCCTTCTCCCTCTTACTAACGATTTTAGAATCCCCTCTTTATTTTGACAGCAATAGGTATAAAAATAAATACTTGATTTTTTAAATGTAGCAACATGCGTCAGCCATCATGTGCCAATGTACACCTTGTCAAGTGTCGCATTCCCGTCGTATCAATTACAATTTATAAATTAACTAAATAACTTGAAATACCAATGACCTAATCAGTTCAATTCGAAACCAATTACATGTTAATCCAACCTTACACAACTAGAAATGCGATCGAAATGGGGCTTATCAGCTACTTGAAACAAGGAAATGGTGACTTATAGTGATAATAGTGATTTTGTGCTTAATTTCTAGAAATTTTAAAGAAATTCGTGCAGTCAGTCCAGTCATTTCAAAGTAAATTCGCATCGCATTGGTTTTTTTGCATTTGCTTCAGCATTTCAATTGCATAATTTGTATGCAGCGTTTTCATATCAAATAAATTTGAATTTCAGGGCGTGGTTTAATATCAATTTAAAAGTCTCCAGCGACAGCCATAAAACACCCAGGCTGAAATTAAAAATCAATAAAAAATCAATTGGCATTCAACGGGCCAGACTCAGAACACGAACTGAAAAAAAAAAAAGAAATGAAATGCTTGCTTACAAACATCGAAACTCAATTCCAAGTGTGTGTATCTCATAAATAAATTAATTGTGACAATATTCAATTGATTTGATTTAAAATTATCGCATTCAAGCTGTCAAAGTCAAGCAATGACTTTTCAATTGTTTCAAATTTTTTTTTTTTGTTGATTTTGATTTGATGTCTGGCCCCAGTACGCCGCCGCTGCCGCCTGTGAGAATGGCCCATTGAGATTTATCAAAGCTCGGCAATCAGCTGCAGCCGCAGCCGCAGCAGCGGGACCAGCAGAAGTAGTGGTCATGGGCGCGGGGGGATGCATGTGTGTAGTGTGTGTGTGGAGAGGGGAGTTTGATGCATTAGTGATTAGGCTTGTAAAGTGATGTAATGTTTGACTTGTGTAAGGGTGTCATGTTTTTAAGTGTCAGTTGCTTTCATACATGTATGAACGCCTGCCAAGGCAGTAATAGTTGACTTTCTGTTTATATTATTTTCAATTTTAGGGCATCATATGTTCGACTTTCGACACACACTCAAATTATTCCCAATTCTTTTCAGCTCATGATTATTAAACAGTTTTTGATTTCCCTACCAAATTTATGCCTCAAAGTCTTGAGCTGGTAATTTTGTTGGTATTGTGTGTGGCGCTTTGATTGCCGTCTCAGTATCTCATTTTTTGTTGTTCCAAATTGAATTTATTTACATGCATCATATTTCTTTGTTTTGCTGTGTGTTGTCCATGTTAAACAATTTGTTTTGTTGTCAACACTCGCACATCGTCGACGTCCCCAACAGCAGCAGCAGCAGCAGCAGCCACCGAACCAACAACAAACATGGCAACTTTTTGTTATAAATAGACATACTCCGATTTCAAGCGAACGGAGGCAAACTGCTGCGGGGAGGGAGGCTTCTTTCGCTGCTTACTTCATCCCAATCTTTGTCTGCTTTTTATGGCTTTTGATAAAGATCGTTGGGGGTATGAATTGTACTTACTCAGGGTGCGGCTGGATTAGCTTATTTTGTAATATTTTGAAACATTTCTTATCATTTCAACAAAAAAAAAGCACAAGCGCTTGTGACCAAATTTACAGTCTTGCAATTTTATGGCGACTTACGATTTCCAGTCAGACCGTGTAATCCTCTATGGTTTATGGGCCAATGAAAATTAAGTCTAATCAATGGTTGTGATTTTCTAAAAGATTTTCACTAAATTTTATATTATTTTACTTTGGCTTTGTGTTATTATTTATTGGCACCTTAACGCTGACATGTTGTCGTATTGGCCATAAAAAACCATTTGATTGCCTTAGTCGTCTGCGGACGTTTTCGATTAGGCGACGCAACGCAAACTTGTCATAATTTATGGTCTAAATAGTGGAAGGGTAAAAAAATATACACAATTTTTAAATCACATATTTAATGACTTGAAATGATTCACTAAGTATATCTGTCATATCTTTAAGTTTGTGAGATTTTTCAAATTTTTTAAATGAAATTTTGGATTGCTTGGTATGCGACCAACAGTGTTTAACCTCAGGGACAGTTGTGTGGCAGCTTGAATAGGCTTTTCGGGGAAAAATTTCGATTTGTTGGGTAATTGTTAGTATCTATATTTTTTTTATTTAAGAGACAATTCCTTGGCAACTTTACTGATATCGTTAAATAGAGAGTTTAATAATTTTTTTTGTTTTCAAAATCTTAATCTGCATCTGCATTCAATTCCACTTCCACAAAAATTTTGTGACTTAAAACCGGAAATGGAATTGATAACAAGACGTAAATAAATTAACAAAGCTCTGTTGGATTTCTAAGGCAAATCACAGCAGAAAATGTAGCCGTTTCTTAAGCAATTGGCAAACAAAAACCCCGGTGGTGTAGATGACAAAACTGTTGCCTAAGGACGGAGAGGTCGTGGGATTGACAAATAACATTTTGTTTGGTGATGATTCTTGAAAGTTATTATATTATAGCATCTCTGATAGCATCTACATCTTTGCAAATGGATGGTTTGATTAGTGTGCTTAAAATTGGAAAACGACTGTACCAACTTGGATAGGTTTAGGAAACCAGAAAAGTCCAAAAATTCTCAACAGGTAACACTGAAGGCTAAAATTTCCTTTTTGGTTCAAGAGTTTCAATCAATCCTATTCGAACTGATACCCTTTAATTATCACGCTCCTTCTTGTTCTCTTCTATCTATCTCAACAAAAATCTAACTGTTAATAATCATCAATTTATATAAATTGCACATCAAGTTTTCACTTATCATTAATTTACTTCTGAAATAGCCAAAATAAAGAGAGCAAACAGTCTAAGAAAATGCAATTGGAAAAGTAAAACCCATCAGATACAGTTTATGCTGAAATGCACGCCTACTGCGCCACGTTTAAAACTTGTTTGAATTAAACATTGCTTTATGTAGGCTATTCACATTAAAATTTTAGTATAGTCAATTTATTAAGCGTCTCTGTATCTGTGTCTATGGTAAGTCAGTCAGTGGGCAGGTTATAGCCAAGACGGAAACCTATTTTGGTATCTTCAAAAATTCCTTATTCGGAGAGGGTTATAAAAAATGGCAGGCCCTTTGAGAAAATTTAATTAAAATTACAGTTACATTTCGAAAAGTACATTGCGAAGCTTGAGTTTTTCTAAATCTTGTATACAACCGCGATGGGTATACAATGGTCTGCTGTGAAATAGCTGCCTGGGGCATACGTCCGCTCTTAACATATCAGCAAAGCGTTTTATAATAATACTGGGCTTTACCCAGCCCCAAAGCAATGGAACAACTTAAATAACTTTTGTTATGAACTCCCGAAATAATAAGATATTCTCAGTAAATATATAAGACATATTACATAACAGAGCTGTAAACTACAATTACCTTTCCCATTACCATTATAATAGCTCAGATAATTAAAAGCATATTCTGATTACGATTTTTCAGTAACTACGATTATTTGTGACAATTCTCAATAATCCCAATTTATAGGTACAATTATTTAAGTAATTGTAAAGTAATTAAAATTTGAAATAATCATTGAATAATCGTAATTCCAAGATACTATTACGATTACAAAATATATCGTAGCCAGGAGTAGTTTTTGTCGTTGTCTGCATAATCGAGATTATTCTAATAAAAAGTAATGGAACACGTAAAATAATGATTACATTTCAGCTGTCACATAATTAGGCTGATTATCATGGATGATTCAGCTTATTGCCCCCACCTTCTTGATGTGTCTGGCCCTCTTCCACCATATATAATCATATTAATCGTTTTGTCGCGTTTATATATAACATATTTCTGACTCTCTCTATATATACCACTTGTCGACAGCTTTGTGCTGTGATTTCCTTAGCAAAACTTGATATTGCCCTCCAGCGACAGCTTGACGTCTTAGATTTTATGATTTATTTGCGGACATGCCTGTTGATTTATGGTGTGTCCGTCTACGATTACACGATTGATTCTTTGGGTTTAGCGGGGGGCTTATGCAAGTGATAAGACAGTTTATGAAAGCGGTTCATTAAAAAGAAATTAGCAAAAGTTCTATAAAATCTGCAGCCAAAACGGCATTTGTACTTTTGGTAAAATGTTGAAACTTTTTGTAACTATTTATCTGTTGGCATTGAGCCGAATTAAGGACAACTGGGAGAAGATTTAATAAACATACAAACTGAATGGTTAAAATCAATTTTTTTTTGAATTACCAATTACTAATTGGCAATTAGATTACAAAAGTTGAGAAACTGTGGAGATACTGTCTTCTGTTGCAGATGCAATGGCTAAGGTGCTGGAAAGTTGTGAAAAAGTACCAAATATTTAATAATGCGAGTTTAATGCTTCTTTTGAAGGAATACAAGATAGCCTCAAAATTATAATGTATTAAGGCTTTGGGAAAATAATTATTGTAAATATCTTTCCCATAGCTTTCCTGTTATCCAGCCAAACAGTTAGTTTTGAAGAGGACATAGGTACAAGTAGTAGCAACACCTAGCAAATCTAGTCTCGATCTTGTAACACAACGTCTGTTTGCGTCCTAGGAAAGCTCGCCTGGTAGGGCACAGTCCACCGCTGCAGAAGTAGCAATAAGTAGCAGATCTCGTCACAACATCTTTCTGAGTCCTAGGACAACTCGCCAGACAGGGCTTAGTCCACCCCACCAACACAAACCCTCAAGGAGGACATAGTTACAAGTAGCAACACCTATCAGATCTAGTCACGATCTTTTAACACAACGTCTTCAAGGAATACATACGCACATTAGGCGAGATTATCAACCGATCTCAATATGTACATATACAGAAAAGCATCACTGACCTGGTAAGTTCTCCGCAGTCTCACATTTTGGGACGAACCTTCAAGAAACAACAACAAAAGTATGTAAATTGCCCAAAAATACACAAAATCACTTATAAGAAAATAAAATTAAATATTTAAATGAAAATACAGCCCACATTTTTTCTCTCTCTAGTCTCATTCCTTAACTCTCTAAGAGCGCCAACAGCTTTGGGCGCCAAAATTGAAACAAAATCTGTGGAAGTTGATTTGTTATTTTAAAAACAACAACTAAGATACCGACTCGGATCTTAAAGCGAAATTTTTTGATTTGTTAGAAAAGATAAAATTATATCTACACTTGTGGCGGTACCAGTACAGTGTCGACACATCGTTCGAAACTAGTTCTAATTTTGAGAGCGACTCAGTATCTAGCTATATCTGTATTTGATTTGAGTTCGCAACCCAAATAACTTTAAGGAAAGGAATTTCACTAGCGTTGTTCCACTTATATATATATTTTCACACTATTCTACTAAGTTTGATCAAAATCGAGTGACTACCTTAGAAACGATTGGTCAAAAAACTAGTTTTGGTAAGAAAAACTTTGTTGTTTTCAACTTAAAAGTCTCAAAACTTTATATTTAACCATCTTCTAAGCTTTTTCATGTTTCTTGCTAGTTTGATCAAAATCGGACGTCTATTTAGTCTAGCTGACTTGGAAAAACAAATGTCTAAATAATAGTATTGGTAAGAAAAACTGTTTTATTTTCAATGGTAAGGTGGTTAAATATTCTTTCTCGCAATTCTGCAAAGTTTAAACAATATAAGATGACTAATGCCTAGAACAGTCATAGGAAAGATCGGTGGAAAACCCGGTTTTAGTGAGATTGTATATTCTAATATACAATAGAAACGTCTTCAATCTTCGTATTATTTGGTTTTCCTATCTTTCTGCCTTCCTTTTCATAACAGCATTAAGTTTGATCAAAATCTGTTGACTATATCAGATTTAAAATCATTACTTTCCGTATGTAATTACATTTCAGTACAATAATCACGATTATTTAGATAACAATTTTAATAACGATTTTCTTAGAAATCGTATTTGTAACTTGGTGGTAGGAGTTACGAGCTTGTTACTTGGAGTTATTCAGAGATTATTATAAAATGTAATTACTTTAAATTATTTAAGTAATTGTGTTGATTACGGATTTGATTTGGGGAAACGTAATTGTGTCTTGGACTAACGATTATTCAGAGATAATTGAGATAATTCGAGATAATTTTAAGTAATCGTAATTGTAACTAGGAATTAAGATTATTCGGAGGTTATAACAAAGTGTAATTATATTTACAATTGTTTAAGTAATTATAGTAATCGTAATTGTATCTTGGACTAAAGATTATTCCGTTTTTGTATTTTAGTAATCGGAATAGTAACTAGGAATTTAGATTATTGGGTATAACCTCCAAAGTATAATTACTTTAGTATTCTTTATTTTAGTAACTTTATTGATAACGATTTGGTTTTAGTAATCGTAATTGAGTCTTTGACTATCGATTATTGAGAGGTTATTAAAAGCAATTCCGATATTTTTAAAGTAATTGTAGTTGTTACTAGGAATTACGATTATACGGAGGCTATAACAAAGTGTAATTACTTTTACAAGTATTTAGGTGCGCTTTTTTAGGTAATCGTAATTGTATATTGTAATTACGGTTATTCAGAGACAGTTAAAAATAAATCCGATTCTGTTTTAATTTTTTAGTAATCTTAATTGTTACTTGTTGCTACGATTATGCAGAGATGATTACAAAATTTAATTACTTTTACAATTATTTGAGTAATTGTGATTGAAAAGTTGAGCTATTTATAGAATTTTAGCTGACAATTATGATTGTTTGTCAAGCAATTTTGAAAAACACCAAATTAACTAGTAATTAAGTGCAAATTCAAACAAAATTATCAAGCTTTTACAGGTACAATTATTCAGGTAATTGTAAAAGTAATTAAATTTTGAAAAAATTCTCTGTTTTATCTTAAATTCAAGCGACAACTTGTCGTCTTAGTCTGGTGATTTATGGACTGTTCGATGGGCTTTTGCAAGGTGATAAGCGCACTTCATTAAAAAGAAATTAGCGAAAGTTGTATAAAATCAGCAGCCAACCGGCATTGGAACTCGTAGTAAAATGTTGAAACTATTTGTGACTGTTTGTTTTCTGGCACTGGTGCATGGTCAGGGCAAGGATCGGTTTACGCTCTGTACCTATGACTCCAACAGTATGCACAAGTGTGAGGTCCTGCTAGAGGATGCCGCATACAGGAAGATACCATTGAATTTGAATTGCATTGTTCGTGAGACACGCGCTGAATGCTTACAGATTGTTGCCAAGCAACGTAATCATATTATAGTACTGGATCAACATAGTTACCTGGCAGCTCGAAATGCTCTGCTGCAGCCTGTGTTGTTTGCTCGTGAGACAAGAGATACTTACTATGTGGCCGCGGCACCTAAGGACATCACTCTAATTGACTATATCCAGGCAACACTGTAAGTAGAGGCACAACAACTGAAAGTATTTCACCCTCCACTAAACTTCTTTCAATCTGTAGGGTAGTGGATGACACTGATGACGATGCCTTCCACTCTGCTGTGGCCTTTAATCTGCAACGAGGACGTAATATTTGTCCCAAGAATCTACTTAATGCGGAAAAGACTTCCATACGTATTGTAAAATCATCGGAGTTGGAGGCCGGCAATTCTACTGACATCTTAATCTGCCGCCATGGCAACTTTACCGATGATATCAAACTGGCACCTTCCTGCAATTTCAATATCAACCTGCAGAATGCCATTTTTGCACCAAAATCTTTGAAGGAGAACCAAATTAAGCAATTGTATAGCATGTTCTCAACGATCTATAGGCGTTTCCGTACCAGCGAGTTCAATTTCTTTGATACCTTCGATGGTGCCGATAATGTGATCTTCAAGGTAAGCAAATATTTTACACAATTTAGTTCTGATTGAACACATCGATTTGGTTTTTTTTATAGAACAAGACAACTGGATTCGACCAAAAGCCTACCTATGAAAATGGAGTAGATGAGCAACTATTCAATAAGTTGCATTGTGATCGTCCTGACTTTGGCCATAACAATGGACAATTGGGAGACGATTTGCAGAAGGAAGGAGAATAGGAAAGTTTTATACAGATGCTTAGCAAAGGCTATTTTCTTTAATATTGTAAAAAACTATAATAAAATACAAATTTTATTCATCAAGGAGCATTAAAAAAAAAAGCAAAGACTTGTTTCTTTTTTTCCACCTCGTGAACTCCCTTTTTATATGCCGAAAGCAGGGAATACGAACTTGAGAATTACAAGCGCTGTCTGCTTATATTTTCCTTAATTTTAGGCCGATTTTCTATATAAATTTTCATATTTTTTCAGGGCGCATTTGTAAAAGGTGAAAGATCGAATTCGTCGAAATCCACTGCGCAATCAGAAAATATTGTTTCGTAAGCTGAATCATCATTATCCGATGCAAGAACGAATGATTGACCTACTGGTGGTCCAGACCCAAAGCCATTGGACTATAAACTGTGGTCCCAGCAGTGGACAATTTCCCAATGCATGAGGTGCTCACTGCGATCAATGAGTGGACAGAAAGACTTTGGCGTTATGGGAAGACACTATGAACACTAAATATCCAAACCTGTTTGGAAGCCAGGAAAACAGAGAATACCTTGAAATGATTAATGGCAGTTGGTACTTCAAATTTGATAAGAAAAACTAGTATTAAAGTAATACCCAAAAGATCGACAATTGATATACCAAAATGATTATTGCTAGTGTCAAATTGATACCAGTAAGTTAATACACAAAGTATTAGCCTTATACAAGCTAGTATCAATTTGAAAATAGAGAAAAGTTAACTTCGGCTGGGCTGAAGTTTTTATACCCTTGCAGCACGTTTTTCCCAATAGGACTACTTTTCTGACTCTACTTTTGTATGACAGCTATACCATATAGATACCCGATTTCGACCAAACTTGACAGAATTAAGAAGAAACATTAAAAACTAGTAAATACGGAGTTTGGAGACGATTGCATAAAAAACAAAAAAGTTTTTCTCACTAGAACTAGTTTTTCGACCGATCGTTCCTATGGCAGCTATATGTTTTAGTCATCCGATCCGGCCGATTCCAACAAATGTGCAGCGTATTTAGAGCAGAAGACTTCGTGCAAAGTTTGGTGGCGATAGCTTCTAAACTGACGGAGGAGATAGCAGAGAAACAGAAATAGTATAGCTGTCATAGAAAAGTAAGGTTAGAAATATAGTCTTAGTAGGAAAAACTTTTTTGTTTCCAACGCAAACTTCTTTAAAATGGGCGTATATTTATTTTAAAAGCTTTCACACAATTCTTTAAAGTTTTGTCCAAATCGGATGACTTTAGGTTATAGCTGCCATAGGAATGATCGGTTGGAAAACTAGTTCTAGTGAGAAAAACTTTTTTGTTTTCGAAGAAAACGCCTCCATAATTAGTATTTCTTAGTTTGCTATGCTTTTCGACGATTCCACTAAGATTGGTCGAAATCGGACATCTATATGGTATAGCTGTCATACAAAAGTAGAGTCAGAAAAGTAGTTCTACTGACAAAAAACTTCGGTCGAGAAGAAGTTAACTTTCCTCTTTTATTATACTCTGTACCGTAGGTACATAGAGTATATTAAGTTTGTGCAAAAGTATGGAACAGCCAGAAGGAAGCATCTCCGACCCCATAAAGTATATATATTCTTGATCAGCATCAACAGCCAAGTCATGTCCGTCTGTCTGTCTGTCCGTCCGTATGAACGCACAGATCTCAGAGATGGTAAGATTTAGAGGTTTGACATGTTTGGTACATACCATATGCTTCTTATGTCTGCAGGCAGATCAAGTTAGTTTTCAATTTTGGCCACGCCCCCGCAATTTAGAAAAAACGTCATATCTCCCACAGTTTTTAAGATAGATGGTTCGTTTTTTCTAGACATATTTAGTAATCAGGATAACTTATCGATCCGCCAAAGGAATAGTGATGATCAGATGAACCGTTGTCGAGTTATGATCAAAAGACTGTTCGCTGCTACAGCGCAGTAGCACCGCTGCTTTCAGCTGCTACTGCAGCATCAAAATTTCTGCTGAGCGTAGAATTTCGTTGGTACAGAGTATGTTATAGTCGGGCTTAACCGACTTTCTTACTTGTTTTATATTGTCGTTTGAGTTTAGACTCAGGAACACATATTTTCATCAGTTTTGATTCATAAGCTTAAAGACTAAAAGATGCCCCACCGAACTAAACATGAACCACTTGTCATACTATCGAAGTCCTAGCTCTCTTTCGCTAGCAAAACGGCTAGTGCCCTTTCGCCAATGGAGCGCCTTCCTTTGGGTTAAAAAAGGTTCTGAAAGGTAAATAAACAATTTGATTTACCAACTTAACGAGTCAAAAATCTACTTTTACAAAGTCTCCAATGCCTTTCACAACTAAAACCCCTTGCACCCCGGCTATTTTCATCATCTTGATCACATAACTTAAATAAATGGCTACCAAGTGCCTGTTGACAGTTGTCATGTCAGCTACAAATGTCATTTTCAACATTTTTCCAGAAAACAAAACATGCAAAGCGCCTGACAACGCCAGCGACCGCCCATCTAATGTAAGATAATATGGAATGTGAACGAGTGACTGAGTGAGTGAGTGTTTAAGGAGGAGCCCAGAGGGAAAGTGTCAAACGCAACATTATGAAAATGACACGAGGAAGCCATAAATATTAAAACTAAACACACACAGGCAGCAACAATGTCACAACACACTCTCAGGGCGAGCGAGCGAGAGGGACGCGCACGGGACAGAGATGGCATATCCATCGATGCTAAGAAACGCAGCGGGGGCGTAAAATTCCACAGAACAAACAGAAGACGAAAAAACCAAATGATTATTTCAAGGAGTTGTTGCGCCAGATACAAATGTATCCGCTAGTTGTCGCCTACCTCGCCCCTAGATGTCACATCCCTGTCACATTTACGCATGATTGACGCTGCTTTCGGGCAACTGGGAGAACTGTAATGACTTTTGGGTGTAATTTATAACAAAACTGTTAATTAGCTGCGACGACAACACTGACATCAGTCAGCTGCTTCCACCGCTGCCGTATAATTTATGGTTGACATGGGGTGGCCCCCCCCACCTTTTGCTCACTCTTTGAACATATGAACGGAGGGCGGTTGCCCTGTTTTTTTTTACATTTTTAGTGCAAGAACAATTGTTTGGCTGGGATGAAGATAATTACACATGCTTTTAGATCGGAGAATGGAAACGGTTTAATAGTCAGGAGCTAGTTGTGCTAGTTCCGAGTGCCGAAATTCTTGGTAGCCAATCGATTGTATGTGACTAGGCTTCTAACTCTGGTTTTTATTACATCACTCAGTACTGGATCCATCAAAAAGTACTTTCTAAAGTCTGTTGCATTTCCTTTTAATCTGAAAAACTTTGATCTGAGTTTTTGATATTGTTAGGTTGGTTAGAACACACGTCAGATGTCCAAATTCCGTGATATTTTCCAATCTGGAATGTGGGCACTTTAAATTTTGAAAACTTCGACCACCGTTTCGGAACGAAAGATATGGAAAAAGTAAATTCATGAATTTAGCAACGAATAAGTAAGTTATATCTTCAGTAAGGCCAGTTATTTCAGTGTTTATACATTGGTATCTCTGCAGATTACTTGTCAATCCCACAGACCTTTCGACTTGAAATTTTATGGTACATAGTACGGATGCCGGAAATAATATCGAAATATCGAATATCGATATTTTTGTCCAAAAAAACGATATATCATTATCGAATATTTTTATGAGGCGATATATCGCATATCGAATATTTTATGGCGATTTTTTCGCCGATATTTTGCTTCCAGCGTTCGGTCACACTGCTGCATTCAACTGTTTCTTGTGGTTTTTTGGCGAGCAAAAAATGTTTTAAAACATAAAAATATGTTTACTTTTTAAGTTAAGCGTCTTCCCTCAATCGCATCAGAATGAATCATGAATAAGATTCCAAAACTCCTTTTGTTGTAAATGAAATAAAATACATATCTTTTGTTAAACTTATAAAAATACAATTAATCTATTTTGTAAAAATGTAGTTCCTATTAAGCGTCAAATGACATCTACATTACCTCAATAGACCAGCTTATAGTAAAGACACTTAGCCATTTAGACTCATTTTGTGAAAATATCGAAAATATCGATATTATCGTTATTTTTTGCCCTAAAATATTTATATCGAAATGATACTTTTTCAATATCGTCAAAAATATCGATATAGATATTTTTGAAATATCCGCCATCCCTAGCAGCTTTACCATATAGTTGTCCGATTTTAATAAAACTTGGTAGAATTGTAACAAAAACATAGAAAACCTACGATTAAACAAGAAAGAAAGTCGGTCAAGCCCGACTATAACATACTCTGTACCAAGAAAATTTGTCTTTTGATCATAACTCGAAAACCGTTCATCCGATCTTCTTCATTCCTTTGGCGGATCGATAAGTTATCCTAATAACTAAATATGTCCAGAAGGAACAAGCCACCTATCTTCAAAACTGTGGGAGATATGACGCTTTTTCTAAATTGCGGGGGCGGGAGGGGGCGTGGCCAAAATTGAAAATAAACCTGATCTGCCTGCAGACATAAGAAGCATATGTCCCATACATGTCAAACCTCTATCTCTTACCATCTCTGAGATCTGTGCGTTCATACGGACAGACAGACAGACGGACGGACAGACGGACATGGCTATATCGACTCGGCTGTTGATGCTGATCAAGAATATATATACTTTATGGGGTCGGAGATGCTTCCTTCTGCCTGTTACATACTTTTGCACAATCTTATAATACTCTATGTACCTACGGTACAGAGTATAAAAAATTGGAGACGTTTCCATTGAAAATAAGAAGGTTTTCATACTAAAACTAGTTTTTCGACCGATTGTTCCTATGGGAGCTATGAGATATAGTCATCCAATCCGGTTCCGACATATTAGTAGTGAGCAGCAAAAAGTAGACTCTGTGCAAAGTTTCAGCTAGATAGCTTTAAAACTGAGAGACTAGTTCGCGTAGAAATAGACAGACAGACGGACAAAGCTCAGTCCATTCAGTTCGTCACCCTGATCCAGAATATATATAGTTTATGAGGTCGGAAATTAATATTTCCATGCGTTGAAAACTTCTGGGCAAAATTAAATTATATGCAAGGGTAAAAAAGTATGGATTCGCTTCCATTGAAAACAAAAAAGTTTTTCTTTAAAGAACTTCTTTTTCGACCGATCATTCGTACTGCAGCTATATGCTATAGTCATCCGATTTTGACAAAATGAATATTTTAAAGACATTTCCATTCAAAAGAAACATGTTCTTCTCACTAAGACTACTTTTCTGACTCTACTTTTCTAAGACAGCTATACTATATAGATGTCCGATTTCGACCAAGCTTAGTGGGATCGTGGAAAAGTATAGCAAACTTCGAAATGGAAAGTTTGGAGGCGTTTCCATTGAAAACAAACCATTTTTTTTCAATAGAACTTCTTTTTCGACCGATCATTCGTACTGCAGCTATATGCTATAGTCAACCGACTTTCACAAAACTTTGTAGAATGGTGTGAAAGCAAATTAAATAAATAAATGCCAATTTTAAGAACATTTCCACTGAACACAAAAAAGTTTTTCTCACTAAGACTACTTTCTGACATTACTTTTCTATGACAGCTATACTATATAGATGTCCGATTTCGACCAAACTTGGTGGAATCATGCGAAAGCATAGCAAACTAAGAAATACTTAGTTTGGAGGCATTTTCTTTGAAAACAAAAAAGTTTTTCTCACTAAAACTAGTTTTTCGACCGATCATTCCTAAGGCAGCTATAACCTATAGTCATCCGATTTTGACAAAACTTTAAAGAATTGTGTGAAAGCTTAAAAAATACATATATATATGCCAATTTTAAAAAGGTTTGCAATGAAAACAAAAAAGTTTTTCTTACTAAGACTATTTTTCTAACCTTACTTTTCTATCGCAGCTATACCATATACATGTCCGATTTCGACCAAACTAGGCAGAATCGTGGAGAAGCAAAGAAAACTAGTAAATGCGGAGTTTGGAGGCGTTTCCTTTGAAAAGAAAAAAGTTTTTCTCACTAGAACTAGTTTTTCGACCGCTCGTTTCTATGGCAGCTATATGCTATTGTCTTTCGATACGGCTGGTTCCGATAAATGTGCAACGTAATTGTACTAAGAGACTTCGTGCAAGGTTTGGTGAAGATAGCTTTCAAACTGAAGGAGGAATTGGCATAGAATCAGACAGATCGACTCAGCTCGTCATGCTGATCAAGAATATGTATACTTGATGTGGTTGGAGATGCTTTCTTCTATACTAATATCTTCTGCAGGGTTCTAAAAAGAAGGAGAACTATTTCCTTACTACTGTTAAATTTTCCACTATAGTATCTGACTTCTTTACGTCGACTGCTCAAGATACAGATTTGCGAATGGCTCCGGATGTTGTTTTATGAGCTATCGCCTTGCTTTCCACCTTTTTTGTTCAGAATTCCATTATACGGAATTCCTTGATACGGTTTATCAACAATTGCTCCGATAACTTTTTATTTCACCAATGGGCCCTATTTCGATATTTCCATATTCCCCAGAGCCTGAAAAAATATGTGTCCAAAATTGGGAAATAAAACAAATGTTGGTTTATTTTTTTAAAAATTGTTTTTGTTTGTATATTTTGTCGGTTCATATGAATGGGTTTTTGCATGTAATTGGTTTTTGTTTTGATATATTGTTGCCTTTGTTCTTCTGTTTTGTGGAGTAAATAGCAAATCTAATTTAAATTTATAGCAATTTACACACACAGTACATAATTATATGAAATATTGGGTTTGTTGTATTTTTTTGTGGTTTTTTTTTTGTTGTTTTTGTTTTTGTTGATGTTGATACATTAATGTTCTATACGTATTTTACACAGATAAGTTGACTTAAATCATTATTCATTTATGATTATGAAACTCAAAAGCTAAGCAAAATAGTTTTTTAATAATAAGAAAACAATTTGTTTAAACAAAACATGGATTATTTGCATATTTTATGTATGTCAGAGTTTTGGAAGTCAAAAAACTTTGGTTGGACAAAACGATGTTTTTTTTGATTTCATTAGGTGAAATTGTGATTTTGTTTTTATATTTAATTGGTAATTTGTTTTTGTTTTTGTTTGTTTTTTATGTGTTTTTATCCGTTTGTTTTGTTTTTTCTGCTGTTGAAACTTAGGTGTAAATAGCGCTGGACAAACTACAGTTCAGTATCACAGAATAGCGAATGCTTCTTCCCTAAACAAAAGCATTCCTTGATCAATTTTTCAATTTGATTTGAAATATTTTCAAATTATTTGTTAGCAATGAAACGTGTTTGGTTTTTTTTTTTAAGTTTTAAGTGTTGAACAGTGTAAGAAGGGAAACCACTGCAGTTGGGCAACACTTTTCTTTGCTCGTTTGATTTATATGCAGTGTTGAACAACCACAAGTGGCAATAAAAGTGCTGATTAAGTCTATGGCATTGGGCAACACTTGAATTTGAGACCAGTGTCGGGTAAGGCCATAGAATTAGGCAACATTTTTATGCAAAAACAGCTCGTTTGGCATAAAAGGTGTTGTTAAAGTCTAGGGCATTAGTCAACACTCATTTTCGACAGCAGTGTTGTGTAAGGCCATAGAAGTAGGCAACACTTTTATGCAAAAACAGCTCGTTTGGCATATACGGTGTTGTTAAAGTCTTTGGCATTAGTCAACACTCATTTTCAAGAGCAGTGTTGTGCAAGGCCATAGAATTAGGCAACACTGTTATGCAAAAACAGCACGTTTGACTTCTACAAGTGGCAATTAAAGTGTAGTTAAAGTCTATGGCCTTAGGCAACACTCATTTTCAAGAGCAGTGTTGAGTAAAGCCAAAGAATAAGGCAACACCTTTATGCTTTTGACTTCTACAAGTGGCAAATAATGTGTTAGTGAAGTCTATGGCATTAGGCAACACTTATTCTCAAGACCAGTGTTCAATAAGGCCATAGTATGAGGCAACACCTTGATTGGACAACAGCTCGTTTGGCAATTAAAGTGTTGATGAAGTCCATGGCCTTAGGCAGCACTCATTTCCAACTCCAGTGCTGCTTAAAGCCTTAGAATTAGCCAACACTGTACACTTTTTGCAGTGCTGCCTAACATTAAGTGCGCAAGTCAAGTTTTTCTTACTTTTTGGTATACCTAACACCGTAATTCCTTAATCTTACTGATGCGCCGCTCCCATTCTTTGACCATACATGGCATATGGCGAATAGTAGGGACCCAAAGCAGCTGCTGCCGCCGCTGCAGCCGGATTAAAGGCGCCGCCGGCTCCAAAAGGTGAAGGACCACCCTGCATAGTACCCGGTGGTTTGGCATAAGGATGATAACGTGCCGCCGCCGCTGCCGCTGACATGGGACTCAACGGTGGCGTAGGATAACCCCCCCGCAAAGCCGATGGCGGAAACAGGGTACCCAACAGCGATTGGGCCTGAGATTGGGCCAAAGCAGCAGCCGCTGCTGCCGGATCCGACAGATTACCCGTATGTGTGCGTAGATGGGTGAACAATTCATCCGAGGTCTGGAACCTTTTGCCACAATACGCATCGCCCACCACCCAACTGCAGACATAGGGAGCAGAACGTGCGGCAGCCGCATTGGCAGCAGCCGCTGCCGCCGCCTGCGAGTAGGGATGTGCCGCCATGGCCATGCCATATTTCTGATGCTCACACTGGGCGCAACCCGCCGGACAGGGGGCACCCATCAGCATTTGTTGCGTATGCGCCGAATAGGGGCAGCCAGGGCAATAGGGATCCTTGCATACAGGCACTATGGCCTCACCACCAGCCGGCGTCTTAATACGCTGATAGCTGATATAGGGATTGGGTTGACCACCACCGGGAGCACCGCCTCCAGCACCCGGATAACCACCATTGGCTGCAGCCGCCAACATGGCCGCATGATGATGTGAAAAACCGCCGGCAAATGGTGGACGAAAAGCAGGATTGGCATGTTGCTCCATGCCGGGTGGACAGCAGAGTGCCGACAGTGGATTCAGGCCATAGGGACCGGCTGCCTTGTAGGCGGCCGCTGCTGCAGCAGCTGCTGCTGCCATGCTGCTCATCTCCTTGGGATGTTGGGCTGTACCATTGGCATTATTCAGCACCTCCATGCCGGAACGTACAATGGGACTGGCACCACGTTGTGAGGAGCCCGAGGGTGAAACGGTCTTGCGGCTACTCTCATCCTTGTCGGTGGGCGTGGCATTGGATTTGTTGCGCGACGGCACACGCTCCTGACTGGACGAATTCTTGGAGCTGGGACGTGTGGGCGTCGAATGTTCCTCCGAGGCATGACTCTTGAAACTGTTCTGATTCTGTTGACTCAACACATTCGTCTCGTAGGGCTTGAAAGCCAATTTCATTTCACTGCCACTGCTGAGGCTACCCGTGGTGGCTGTGGCACTAATGGGTGTCGAGGATTTGGGCGATTTGGCTTGACTGGGCGATTTGGCAGCTGAAATTTCACCACTGCTTGAGGAGGTCGACGAATTGGATGATGATGAACAGGTGCCCGATTTGTTTTTATTCTTATCCATGGCCAATAAGGGCTTGACAGCCGATGAATCGGCGCCAATTTGTGAACAAGTCTGGGCTAGCAAGGCCAAAGGACTCTTTTTGGCGTCCATCTGCAGGTAGAAAGAATGAAAATGGAAAGGAGGTTGTTTAGTAAATTTAGAATTTTATTTCAACTTAAATATGTTAAATTTTCGAGGGTATCAATCTACAGTTTTTGACTAAAAGTGCCTTTAGTTTGTAGGTAGGAAACCTTCTTTAAGTTGTTAGAATATGGCATAGAAATTGCCACAATTGAGTCACTCTTCTGTTCTATCCATCTTAAGGTTTTTATCTTAACCAATCTACAAATTTTGTTGGTTTTTTACATTTTTTTTAAGGTTTTCAAATTCCAAAAAAAATGTAGTATTATTATATAAAGCACAGAAATACTCAGAAACTAAACCGCAAGTTTCCGAGTATTAAGACTCAAGTGAAAATATTTCATTTACACTTTTTCAAGGTTTGAAGTTTCACAAATTCGGTAAAAGATTTTGTAATTTTGAATTCTTACTGGAAAACCCTTATAATGATATGTGACTAAGCCATTTAATGACTTCTTTCTTTAGTTAAAATGGTTTATCAACAAAATTCTTATAATTTTGTCTTAAGCGAAATAAGAGGCCATGTTTTCAGGGCATAAAGGGCTACTAAGTACCCATTGCTGTTTCAAAAACAGTGTTGTAAGTAGTTTGGATCAGAAGTACAGGCCAATCTACCATCTGGGTATTATTACCGAAAAGTATGGTAAGCCTAAAGAGAGTTCAAAGGGTCTTAAATAAGTGACTACATTGAAAAAGTTTATAAGAATTGCGGAATTGAAAGTAAACGGATGAAATGTGAGACTATCTCTAGGTTTTGTTCTAAGAAAGTTCTATATATTTCAAAAAATGAAAGTAGTAGCACGAAATATAATACTAGTTGTAGATGTTGTACTATGAAAGCTCTCTATATTCTTAGAATTGAAAGGAATCGTACGAAATATAAGACTAGTTTTAGATGTTGTACTATGAAAGCTCTCTAAATTTTTAGAATAGAAAGGAATCGTACGAAATATAAGACTAGTTTTAGATGTTGTACTATGAAGGGGTCTATATTCTTAGAATTCAAAAGAAGGAATCGTACGAAATATAAGACTAGGCTTCGATTTTGAACTATATATTGAAGAATATTCAAAGGAATTTTATGAATACAAGACTAGCTTTAGATTTTGTACTAAGAAAGTTCAAAATATTTCAAAAATTTAAAGAAATTGAACGAAATATAAGACTAGACTTTCGATTTTGTACCAAGAAAGTTCTATATATTTCCAAAATTCAATGAAATTGTATGAAATATAAGACTAGGTTTCAATATTTTACCCTGAAAGTTCTTTATATTTAAAAAATTTTAAGAAATTGTACAAAATATAAGACTAAGTTAAGATTTTGTACCATGAAACGATTTCAATATCCTTAGGTTTTCTATAAAAGTTTTCTCTGCAAAGTTTTCGATTCTTTAGTAAGCTTTTAAATATCTTAACACTTTTGTAAAGAGTATCAAGAAGACTCAAGCTGCCCTCTGTAATCGCTTTTAAAAGAATGCAAGTACAATAACCTTAAGTATTTTCAAACACAGAAACAACAAAAAGCGTGCTAAAAGATCCATTTGGTATAAATATTCTATAATATTCTTTTTGTTATAATAAAATATACCTTTTTAATATACCCTTTGAATGATTTTCAACTGAAAATGTAAGATTATTTAAGAAAATTTAAGATTTATCATTAATTGGTTAATTTTGTATCAAAAATGGATACAAAAATCATCCAATGGATATTTTTTAAGATCCTTTTGTTTTCTATTTTCTCTTGTCTCTTTCTTTTAAAAGTAAATAACTAAAATCAAACATTTTCTTTCATTTGTTTTAAAAGCACATTGCTAAAATCAAACATTTGCGTCGCTTTTGCAGAACACCGCATTCTTCTAGTGCTTAGTTTCAATTAGAACTTTAAAAGTAACATTTTTAGACCATTTGCATCGCATTTGCAGAACACCGCCTTCTAGTGCTTAGTTGTTACAATTAGATCTTTAAAAGGAATATTTTTTAGAGCTTAAAAGTTAGAAAAATTCAAGAAATGTGTATTAACTTTGGTAAAAATGTCTAGCAATCACTCTGCGGCAAGCTTAACACATTTCAAAGAAGCTTCTATTACCATATTATTGATATTATTAAGAAAATTGGGTAGCTTTACTTTAAGTGGGTGGGAAGTGATTGAGTAAAAGTGAAATCTAGTTGAAACCTTATAGTGAAAGGTCACCTTTTTTTGTTAAAACTCAATTGGGTATACTTAACCTTAGTTTTTGTTGAATTTCTTAGAATTGTTTTGTTTTATTGATAGTCGTAGTGCCTTGAATTGTTAACTTTCTTATACATATATCAACATAACAGAGTAAATTCTAAGTTTATTTGACACTTAGCAGCTATCTAGAGGATGAGAAATCAGCCCTAAGTATACTAAGTTCTAAGCTTTGTTGTTGAAAGTGGTTTGTGTTATAAATTTAAAACTTTTATTACTTTTTTTCGATACTTGAAGCTGAGCAATCGATCTAAGTTTTGTTGATTGAAAGTCTTTTATAGTATATAATGTTTCAATATCTTTTATTACTTTTTATCGATAAATGAAGCTGAGAAATCGGTCCCAATTTCTTAGTTTTGTTGTTAAAAGAGTTTCACATAATGTTTCCACATCTTTTATTAATTTTTCTCATTACTTCAAGATGAGAAATCAGTCCAAAGAGATCTAAGTTTTAGATTTTGCTGCTTAAAGACTTTTCGAGATTGTTTTATTACTTTGTCTTAATACTTAAAGCTGAGAAATCGGTCCTAAGTTAACTAATTACTTAGTTTTGATGATATATAATGTTTCACGAACTTTTACTCAATACTTAATGCTGCGAAATCTGTCCTTATTTCTTAGTTTTGTTGTTGAAAGAGTTTCACATAATGTTTCAAGCACTTGTATTACTATTGCTCAATAGCCGAAGCTGAAAAGTCGGTCCCAAGTGAACTAAGAATTAGGTTTTGCTGCTTAAAGACTTTTCACGATTGTTTTTTTAACACATTCTCAATACTTGAAGCTAAAAAATCGATCCTAAGTAAACTAATTTCTAAGTTTTTATGTGGAAATTTTTGTTTAGATAATGTTTTAAGAACTTGTATTACTCTTTCTCAAGATTTGGAAGCTAAGTAGATGAGAAATCGGTCCTAAGTGAACTTGTTTCTAAGTTTTGTTCATTGAAAAACTTTTATATAATGTTTGAAGAATTTCTATTACATTTTCTCAATACTTGAAGCTGAGAAGCGGTCCTAAGTGAACTAAGTTTTAATTTTTGTTGCTTAAAGATTTTTCACGATTTTTTTTTAGCACATTCTTAATACTTAAAGCTGAAAAATCGATTCTAAGTAAACTTATATCCAAGTTTTTATATAGTAATTTATTTTTGTAATGTTTCCAGAACTTGTATTACTTTTTCTTAATACTTGAAGCTGAAAAATCGGTTCTAAACGAACTAAATTCTAAGTTTTGTTGTTGAAAGTCTTTTTGATATAGATCTAAATTGATCTGGGTAGATCTTGTGTAAGAAAGAAAGAAAGATCTTGTATAAGAAAGAAGCTGTACTTCATTTTTGGCATATCTAGAACTTTCGGAATAGACATTTGGAGTATTCTATTTGTACACACTGGGCCTTGTCTTAGGATGATACAGACTAATTCAGCTAAGACTTGAAGCCTACCTAGGTCGACTACATAGAGCTGTCACATAGACCTACCCATAGCAGCTATTTAGCAGATGAGAAATCGGCCCTAAATCTTTAAGTAATTAAGTGAATTTTATATATTTTATTTGGAAAGTTATGAGATGAATCACAAATAATTTTCTAAAATTTTTTTAGAAGTTTTTCAAATATAATTGATTTTATAAGAACTGATGATGGTGAGTTTAACTAACAAATAGCAAATAAGAAAACATATAAAACTATGAAATTGTATAACTGAACTCTTTTAGCTATTGTTCAACACAAAATTTATAGAATTTCCCAATTTTTGTTTAATTATATTGAACACTAACCGTTGTGGGCAATGGTGCCAAATAATCCGGTTGTAGGTATTGGTTATTGCCAATGGTAACCACACCACCGCCGCCTTCCAGCACCACCATATTTACTGGCTGAAGTTGCCGATAATAGATATAATCTGCCAAAGGAATTGCACAGATATTTCCGTTGAAGTAATCCACAGAAAATGCGACGGCAATATTGAGTTTGTGTAATCCAAAAGGGTAGCGTTTTTGCTGTGTTTTTCTCTTTCTTTCTTTTTTATGAGTATTTCTCTCTCTTCACTTTGCCAGCTTTCAATAACTCGGCTTGGAAGCACTTTTTGAAATTTTTGAAACTATTTCCACTTGACACTCACTCGAGATTTGTGTTACAAGTTGAGGTGTATTTTTTTGTTAGAGCGTTTTCTAGCTGTTGCTTGATTCCGAACACGTCTGAATGTATCGAAGGCTAAACTCGAACTGAATCTGGTGAATGTGTTGCTGAGTGTAGCTGGCCTCAAAGTGAAGGCACCTTTTGGCTCGCTCACTTGCTCGCTCTCTCTGTGTGGCTCTCTGCTGTGAGCTCTCTCACAACCGGTTGGCCATTTAACTGTTGTGTGTGTGAGCAGTGACGAATGTTGTGTGTGAGTGAGTTGGCATTATGTTAATTTTCAAATATGGCGTATTTTTTGTCCAATCAAAACGCATGCGTCTGGCAATGGCAGCTGGCAGGCTGTGCTGGGCTCTCTTTGTCACACGGCAACACTCGCTGAGAGAGCAACAGTTGAGTTAGAGAGCCGCGCTCCAATGGAAAAGAAAAATCAAACAACACACACATTAATTTTATCTTCACACATATGTCGCTCGCTCGCTCGCTCTCTCTCTCGCTCCGTTGATGTCTCCACTCCGGCTTCCCTCGCCCCGTCGAGCGGCTTGCTTGGGGCCTGTCAACGCCAGCCAAGCTCGCCGCTTGTCGCTTTGTCTACGCTGAGATTTGTTCGCTCGCCGACACTTAACCGCTTCGCTCCGCTCCGCTCCGCTCGGCTCGGCTCGCTCGTTTTAATGTCATATAAAAATTAATTTGTTTGTCGCTCTCGCTCTGCTCTTGTGGCCTTTTGTTTAGCGTTTTTCGATTAACTTCTGTGGTCTGTTTATGTCCTCCTTCTCCTCCCCCCGAACAGACTCTGTTACTTCTATGCTATTTAAGTGGAAATCGTTGTTTTGTTGTCGCCTCAAAAGTTTTTCCCAAAACAACATTTTTTTTTACCACGTTCTTACACATGTCTCTGTGTGTGTGTGTGTGTGTGTCTGTGGCTTAATTAAACTGCAAACTGGAGGGAGTTGAAAGCGGCGGATCTGGCACTTTAGAAGTTTTTAATTGTTTAACAGTATTTGGTTAATTTTGGTTGCTTTTCTGTGTGTTTCTCGATTTGAACAGGAATATGCAATGGGCCATTAATTTATTAATTATGCGCAAATGTAATCGGCTTTGGACAGAATGTCCTACAAGTCAACTTCCCTAGGCTAAGGACCAAGATCTGCTCAACAAATCAGCACTTTATCTAGAGATGATTTAGGCTAGCGAACATTCTTTAGGTCTTAAGTAAAATTAAGACAAAAAAAGGCCTAAAATTTTTAGAAATATCACCTTAAAAAGGGGCCAAAGCCATACAATTCCTAAAGTTTTAAGACTTTTTTGCCCTTATATGAAACGAGAAAGCTAAGTTAACTTCGTGTGTGCCGATGTTTTTATACCCTTGCAAGTGCTCGCTTAAAAATTTTAAAAAAATACTCTTTTTCCCCATTTTCCGATCGATCGTTTGTATGGTAGCTATATGATATAGTCATCCGATTTGGCCAAAAATTTGTAAAATTATGTAAAAGCATGTGAAACAAACAAATACAAAACTGCAGAATGCTATTAAAATTAAAAACAAAAAAGTTTTTCTAACTAAGACTGTTTTTATACTCAGTACCGTAGGTACATAGAGTATTATAAGTTTGTGCAGAAGTATAAAACATCCAGAAGGAAGCATCTCCGACCCCATAAAGTATATATATTCTTGATCGGCATCAACAGCCGAGTCGATATAGCCATGTCCGTCTGTCCGTCTGTCCGTCCGTCTGTCTGTCCGTATGAACGCACAGATCTCAGAGATGGTAAGAGATAGAGGTTTGACAAGAATGGGACATATGCTTCTTATGTCTGCAGGCAGATCAAGTTTATTTTCAATTTCGGCCACGCCCCCTCCCGCCCCCGCAATATGGAAAAAACGTCATATCTCCCACAGTTTTGAAGATAGATGGCTTGTTTCTTCTGGACATATTTAGTTATTAGGATAACTTATCGATCCGCCAAAGGAATGAAGAAGATCGGATGAACGGTTTTCGAGTTATGATCAAAAGACAAATTTTCTTGGTACAGAGTATGTTATAGTCGGGCTTGACCGACTTTCTTTCTTGTTCAGACCTATCTTTTGTATGGCAGCCATACCATATAGTTGTCCGATTTTCATCAAACTTGGTAGAGTTATAAAACAGCATAGAAATCCTACGATTACAAAGTTTGGAGACCTTTCCATTGAAAAGAAACAAGTTTTTCTCACTAATACCAGTTTTCCAACCGATTGTTCCTATGGGAGCTATGCGATATAGTCATCCGATCCGGTCGGTTCCGACATATGTATTAGTAGTGTGCAGCAAAAAGAAGTCTCTGTGCAAAATTTCAGCTCGATAGCTTTAAAGGTGAGAGACTAGTTCGCGTAGAAACAGACAGACGGACGGATAAAGCTCAATCGACTCAGCTTGTCACCCTGATCTAGAATATATATAGTTTATGGGGTCGGAAATGAATATTTCTATGCGTTGCAAACTTCTGGGCAAAATTATAATACCCTTTGCAAGGATATAAAAAGCAATTCAGTTCTGAACCGAACCGGCTTTAAGCCGAACCGAACCGAACTGCTTATGCCACCTGCTAAACCGAACCGTCTTACTCTCAGAAATGCTAAGCCGAACCGAAAACCTCCAAAGAAAAACGGTTCGGTTCCGTTCAGTTCTCTGACGATTACTCTGACATAATTTTTAATTTGGGAATTTGAATCGTTTTTCTAAGACAATTTTTATACAACATTTTGTATTAGGCATTTCATTGGGCCTTAAAGCCCAAACATCTTACTTGGCCAAGTATTAATATGTAAGGAGCAGCATATTTGCAGTAATCAAATTAAGCTACAGAGCCACGAACCTTCTATCTATAAAATTGTGGAAGATGAGGTTTTTTCTAAATTGCATTGTCGGCAGGGGGCGTGCCAAAAAATGAAAATAAACTTAATCTGCCTGCAAGTATAAGAAGTCTTTGTCCCATAGATGTATAACCTCTATCTCTTACCGTCTCTGAGAACTGTGGGTTCATACGGACGGACAGACGGACATGTCTTTATCGACTTGGCTGTTGATGCTGATCTAGAATATATATACTTTTTGGGGACGAAGATGCTTCCTTTTATTCTGTTACACACTTTTGCACAAACTTAATATACTCTGCCAAACTTATATACAGCATAAAAAGCAGACAATTGCAAATTGCACATTTACTTATTTTCTATGAATTTGTATTCATTTGCAGGGAATATTATAATTGTGCAGATCATAGGCATAAATTATCAAACTTGGCCTTTCCCACAGCTTAAATAATGTGAATACCTTCCTACCTTCAAGGATATAACATCTGAGATAGTATTTCTTACCGCTGGTGTACCTCAAGGTAGTCATCTTGGACCATTACAGTTTTGTTTGTTTATCAATAATCTTCCCCAGGTTGCTAAGTCCGCTCAAGTCTTAATGTTTGCGGTTGATGTTAAACTGCCTACTCTTTTGTATAAATGTCTACACAGAAAAAAAAAAGATCCAAGAAAGTTTCCATTTGGGAGGGATATGTCTTAAATATCCTTTTAATCATCCAACGGAGCTGAAAAATCATACCAAGGATCATCATTTTTTATATCCTTTGGATGATTTTTAGCTCCGTTGGATGATTAAAAGGATATTTCAGACATATCCCTCCCAAATGGATACCGGAAAGCATCCTTTTTTTTCTCTGTGTACAACTTGATTCTGTAATATTGGTGCAACGTTAATATGCTCTATTTCAATCATGACAAATACATCGCTAGAGTATTGCTCGTGCCACCTCAATAAAGATACTATCAGGATTTGTTGGAGTCGGTTCAAAAGCAGTTTCTTCCGATTTAATCTTAACCTATCCAGCTCCATTAGGGTTCTATCTGGGATTCCCCATTTTCACAAATGACATCCCGCAAGTTTTATCCCATTCGCATGCACTGATGTATGGCGATGACCTTAAACTTTGTTTGTCTTATAACGACCCTGTGTCTCCTCTACTCCTTCAATCCGATTTAAGCTCTCTTCACGCCTGGTGCTCGGTTAATAGCCTTCCTCTTAATCTCAGCAAGTGTAAATGCATGACTTTTAGTCGAAATAGACCTTATGAGTTTGTTTATTCGATTGATACCATCCCACTCGAACGCATCTATAAAGTAGATGGATATTTGGGTGTTCAATTTGATCCCAAGTTATGTTTTAGCAGTCATATAGCGGTCATCGCAAGCAAGGCTATGGGAGTTCTCGGTTTTGTTAAAAGATGGTCCAAGGAATTTAATGACCCCTACGTCACCAAGCAACTGTATGTTTCCCTAGTAAGACCAATTCTTGAATATGGGTCGTGTGTCTGGTCTCCATACTATCTAAAATACCAAGATCAACTGGAATCTGTCCAAAAACAGTTCTTAATTTTAGCTCTCCGTGGCTTAATTGGGATCCCATATTCCTCCTTAAGAGGACAAATTACGCCTTATCAACCTGTCTTCTCTTAATAACCGCCGAATTTGTCATAGTGTCCTTTTTATTCATAAACTCTTATCTGGGGAAATAGACTCTATCGCTTTGTTATCTAGTATAAATATTGCTGTCTAGAAATTTTTATCCAATTTACCTTCAGCCTTGCCTGACCAACTACGCTCATCACGAACTTGGCCGAAACCTTTGTTTAAATTATAATAAGTACTATCATATTATTTCCTCTCATTCCGTGTTTGTTATAAAAAATAATTTATTGTCATTCCTAAGTAGGCCCCTTTAAAGTTAGACAAAACATTGTTAAACTATAAAATAAAAAAAAAATACAAAAATTTCAAATTTCATTTCTTTTTTGACCTTAACGGATTAAACTTTATGTTGGACGTCGTTTGCCTCCCTATTTAGATAAGATGGGTTTTTTGAATTTGCCTACACTTAAATACTGTAGGACGAGACACTTTGTGATTTTTATGCTCTGTACCGGGAATACATCTGTCTGCCCGTCTGTCTGTCCATATAAACGCACAGATCTCAGAGATGGTAAGAGTTAGAGGTTTGACATGTATGGGATATATGCTACTTATGTCTGCAGGCAGATTAAGTTTATTTTCAATTTTGGCCACGCCCCGTGCCGCCCCCGCAACTTACAAAAAACCTCATATCTCCTACAATTTTAAAGATAAATGATTCGTTTTTTCTAGACATATTAAGTAATCAGGATAACTTATCGATACGCCAAAGAAATGGTGAAAATCGGATGAAATGTTGTCGAGTTATGACCAAAAGACTGTACGCTGCAACAGCGCAGTAGCAGCGCTGCTTTCAGCATCAAAATTTATGCTGAGCGTTTAATTTCGTTGGTACAGAGTATGTTATTGTGGGGATTCTTTCATGTTAAGTCTTGTTAATGGCCCATATGATGTGGTTCGTGGTTGAATCTGTAAATGCTATTACATTTCGCTTCAAATAGTCAAGAACTTAGGTTGAACCTCTACTGGAGGTACCCTATCAAGCTGTCTGATTTTCATACTGCCTTTCTAATGGCTCTGTGCATATTTGTTGAATTTTGTAGATTTTTATATGAAACTATTAACAATTTAGTTAAAATTGTTGTTGGTTTGTGTTGCTAGCACAAAAGTAGCCATGGAAGGCTAGCCTAGGGTACAACTGAAAAACTGGGTATGAGGTGTTGCTTACTGAAGTTGCTCCTATGAGAATTTAAGGGCCTCATCTCAGGTTTTCTGTGCTAAATCCTTTATTTAACTAAGTTTTATTTAGGGTTTTCAATCAACTCGATGGTCGACTGTATAATTTCTGGTTATATAGTAAGAAACTTGCACATTTCTGGCTTAGATCATTGAAAAGTTACACCTACCTATCGTAAGCAATAAATATCCACAAAAAAAAAAACGAATGGCAATAAAATAAATATCATCAATTTATCATTTCGAAATCCTGCACGTGTCAACTTTTTTTTTTTTGGAACCCCAAATGCTACCATCATTTGATGTTGTACTATTGTCAGCAACAATGCAGCGATTAATTTGCTGTATTAATCTCCCTGCCACACACACCCAACGGTAGTGCAAAAAAAAAAGCATTCTAAAGAACCTTTTTTTTACCGTAAAATTTCAATGTCATCATTGGCAGTTGCCATTTCTCTTCTGGTCCCTGGTAACTATTACGAGATAAATTGTTGTCCATAAATTATCGACAGGCGGCGACTCTCGGTAGCTCGTCCTGCTCACAGCGGGAGAGTGTATCCCTTTTCCTTTCTGCTTTTGTTTGTATGTGTGTGTGTGTGTGTGTGTGTTCAGTTGAGTTTCATATGGAGGTTTTCTATTTGCAAAATTTATTGCAGTTTGTTTTTCAATTTTTTTTAATGGCATTTTTTGGCTTCTCAAAGTGAGTTATTGTTTTGTCCAGGGGGGGTGAGAATTATATATATATATATGGTGAAACGGAAGCAATCATAGTACTTTGAATCAATTAAACAGGAAATGTAGAGTTTTGATTCAGCAGAGACTGCACGGAGGTCAACAAAAGTTTTAGTTGAAGTTCTGCCATCAAAGATCAGAGCTAGTTGAAAGCAAACCCATAGATTTCCTTGAAGTTTGTCAAACATTTCAATCGCTGAATTGATGTCCTTGCCAACCTGCTTGGGTATGACTTTCCCTTCCTTCAACTGGCAATACAAAGTATTTCGTTTTATGGCCTTAACTTTCTTAACCTCATAAGCAATTATTTTAGTTGGTTTTTCTTCTTCTCTTTCATTTTTTTTGGGTACTTCTTGTTCTCGGGGGAGTTTTTCATGCGTAATCCGAGGACAGTTAAACGACGCCGTTTCGCCTTCGAACTACACCCACTTCATATTGCCGCAGAGATAATGTCAAATTTATTGCATTATTTTTGCGCTGGTTTTGCTTCATGCGTGGCCCGCCCCACCTCCGCCTTTAGCTGCTTCCTTCTCCTGTTGTTGGTGCATAAATCAAAAGGTAAATGGCTGCATTTTTATGACTGCCTTTTGCCGCCGTTGCCGTTGCCGCCGCCATCGCTGGTTGCTGCTGTTGTCGTCGCTCATCGTTTGCCTTTTGCGCGCCGTTTCGCTTTTATCACACAAACATTTCTGTGATAATAAATGCCATAAAAATGAAGAAATATGTGGTTAATTTTATGTGCTGCCATGACTGCGCGACTGCTTCCTTTTTATATTCTTCATATAAATGTTTTCGCGGCTACAAATTTTCCCTCTTCTTGGCATACCCAGTAGCAGGATGTGGAAATTGGTTCGGGTATAATGGACTGGGCTTGTGAAAATAAGGAGAGGATTCTGCTTAAATACACAGAGGAAATAAAGGATATTCTTAACCGAACCGGCTTCCTCTCAGAAATGCTGAACCGAACCGGAACCAAGCCAAAACGGTTCATGGACAAGTTTTAAAACGTGAATCGCTTTCCTGTAGCCAATGATACTTATTAATTTGGGAATTTAAATCGGTTTTCTTAAATATTTTGTAAATATTTCGATCGACCCTCTACATCTTTGCATCTTCTGCAATTGCTCTACAATCTCTTAACAATCCAGTCTTGAATCTGCATTCTCTTTTTGAAATTTGATAACTGATTTGTCGTCCTCTAGCATCCCACTCAGCACTTATATATAGAGCCTTTAAATTGTAAATATTCTTTTCCAGCCTTTCCTTTAGGAACTTATAGTCCTAATCCTACAAATCCAACATCATAAAATTTGTACCTTCTTCTAAGGATTTTAAAGATACTTAACTGGTTTGTAGGAATTGAATTTTCAATGTGTGCAAAAAGTCACATTACGACAGAAATCAGAATATTTCATAATGTGCCTTTATGAACCACTGAACCGAACCGAAACTGCGGTTCATTTAGCTCCAAAGCCCATGTAATGAACCAAACCGGCGGTTCGGAAACTGTGTGAAACACTGATTTGCACCCCTGTTAAAAAATATCCGTTAGATGATATCCCGCTTCTTTTTGGACTGGATATGGCTTAAATATGCATTTCAATATCCAGAAATCATCCAAAGGATATGAAAAATAATCATCATTTGGAAGTTTTTCAGCTTCTTTGGATGATTAAAAGGAAATTAAAGACATATCCAGTTCAAATGGATCCTTTTTTTGTATGTAGTTTCCAAGATTAATGATGAATGTTGATATTTTTATAAGACCAGCTGAGGAGTTCTTTGGACTCTTAAATGTTACTAAACTGTTTTGAGTTCTTCCACTTGATTTTTTTTATATATTTTGGGATTATTGTGGGTTCAATTTTTGTGTGAGATCTTCCTGGCAATTGTAAAACGCTTACACTCAGAAATAATATCAAGAGCTTTGTACTTCAATTCATTTTAAACGGTGTAGGCTAAGCACAAAAATACTTCATTCAAGTACAAAAATCGTATATAACGAACGTTTCTTTCAATCCCGAAATACTTGATTTTCGAAATATTCAGTAAAAGTATACAAATATATACAAATATTTTGAATTACTATAAAATTTTCTTTCTTTCATCATATCAAATGGCATTCCCATTTCCTACTTGAAACGATATAAGAGTCAATAATAATAAAGAATTACAAAATATTCTTGGCTTTAGAACATAAAATTTTAAAGCTGTTTTCAATTTGTACTTAAAACTCTAAGATAGTTTCCAATTTCTACTTCAAATGTGGTCTTCTGCGTTGAACCAAAGTGGACTAGAAATAAATAAGGGACATTATTTAAGCAATATACCAGCACTCCATAAGAAAAATGCTTATATTAGTTGGGAATTTCAAGCACACAATTCTTTTCTTCCATTTTCTACTCGATGCAAGTTTTCGTAAACTTCTCGGTTTACTGTCATTGCGAAATGTTCTGAATTCAAGAACGTTGATTCTTATTTCAATAATATTAAGGGTCTGTATTAGATTTTAGAATGTTTAAGTACACAGAGGGAAAAGACCGAGAACCTTGGACTCATTATGAGCACCTTTGTTGTCAAAAACTAATGATGAACGGATTTGCTCACTTCACGAACAATTTTTTCACTTTAAGATCATTTTTTTAAGAAACCAAAATTTTGATATGAGTTGTGAAATTATTTTGAAGGTCCAATTCCAAGTCCAATTTCCAAGTTCAGAATCTGTTTCTGGTTCAATCCCAGGTCCTAATGTAGTTCCAGGTCCGCAAAGACTTCACTGTCTTGTGTAATTTTTAAAGAAGTAAAAATTTGTCGAACTTACTGGGAGTAAGTAGAGCCCAAGACCTTCGACGAGGGCAAGGACTGCTAAAGTGTAAGTTCGTTAGGCTATTGTCCACTTCTGAAGCCGCACGTCTGAATGGTTCCCTATACTTTCCAATGCTGAGCTGAATTTTGCTTATTTCAAGAACATTCGGAACTTTGGTTCTCAAAAATTTAAACACGACTTTTCCCTCTGTGTACTGCCAAAAACCAAACATAATTAAAGAAGTACAAGTACATACAAGAATTACATCAAACAAGTCCTTCTAGCGCTTTAATGACCCTGCAATTGTTTGTCAACTGGAATAAATATTTGAAAGTTTGGACTATTTCTTAAATCTACCAAGTACATCTCCGAAATCTTTCCGACTTCTTAGCTAATTCACTAAAATTTTTGGGTTTCTAATAGCACAAGTTTTCCAATAAAGGCAACTTTTTAATCAGAGAAGATGGCAAACGTTCCTTATGTATATTCTGGTGCTGAATTCAAATAAATTTTCCGTTTTTCCCCATGAAAATTTGCATATATGAAGCAAACTTCATGGAGTTCTCTTAGTAGGGGTGAGAGAATCAGATGGGATTCTAAACCTTTCCTATATAATCCTAGTTTTAAGACATTTAAGACATCGTGGTGATTATTAAGTGAAATAAGTCGGAAATTTATATAGTTTTTGAATCATAACTTGGTTACGTAAAGCATATAATTTTAGGATATTTTTCAATTGGCAGATAAGTTAAAAGAGTTTCTTTTTAACTTGGCGAAAAGCTTATATTTCTCACAAATTAAAGTTTGGATTTAATAATATAATGAAATGTTTATATATAGTAAGAAACGTACGGATCACATATCATCGTTTACTCAACCAATTTATGACTTTAACCTTGTTTCCAGAATTCGATTACTAGTATACTGAACATCCCTACTATCTCTCTATCAATTTAAGGTTTGCTTCAACACTGAGAATGCTACGAATGATAAACACTCTACCTTCTTCGTTACCTCTCAAAAAACATGTTGAAGGCAAGTCTATTGTTATTTGAATAAATATTCGGAGGATTTGAAAGAATAAATATTAGCTAAGTTCTTTTCATTTGGTTTTCTGAACCAATTTCAGATGGAGACCTTAGAATTTCTTAAGTTATAGGATATATATATAAACACATCTTCTTCTTAAGGAGCTGTATAATTCGGAAAAAGAAATATAACAACAATTTCATCCCTGGTCACAAAACGTCTGCCAAAATTTAATGGTGGAGTTTTATTCATGCCGCTTTGTGCCAGGTACCAAGTGTTCCACATACATACTTCACTTCAATTACTTCTCAGCCACTTTGCTACTACATTCCTGCGTGTAATTTATAATATTTTGTATTATTTATATGCCGCCCATCCCCCTCTCCCTCTCACTCCCTTTCTCCCTGTCTCTCCCCCGCACTTTGCAAGTAAATAATTCACATACAGGGGGCAAAATTTATGACGCTGACAAAGTAGCCGTAAAAAATAAATAAAAGAGGGCAAAATACTTACGTGTACGAAACCCACTGCTCCATGGCCATTGCCATTGCCCAAGTACAAGGAACAATACATATTTATTTTGGCATTTAACGCAAATGAGCAACAAACACAGAAACCGCAAATTATGTCTAAGCCGGATCGTAAAGTAACACGCTTTTACCAAATAAATCCATCCATTTTCCTCGAAAGGTAGTTCGATTTTTGGTGCTTACCTGCTTAAATGTGGTTAATCGGCTCTCTGAAATGCTCAGTCTGCTGTTTGCCTGTTTACACAGATTTTAATTTGCTGGCAAAGGCTTTGGCCAGGCTTAGAGCATCTTAGGGATGGGCTTAAATCAAAAGCCAGGTAATTTGCTAACATTTTCGTAGAGAAAACAGTAAGTCGTGAGATCTAAGGATCTTATTTTATCTGAAGATTTATTTGGACTTAAGTCCAGCGATTTGCAAAAAAAAGGAGTACAAAATTTCTGCATAAAACTAGATCATTATGTCAGATCTTCAACTAATCTGAATGCTTAGAATGCAAGCTTATTAATCCAATTAAGGTTGGCGAGTCCTTGAGTGCAGTGTTGCAATTTTGGCTATTTAGTAGCTAGATAATTGCTTTATCTAGAATCTAGAATTGAAATATGCTTTTAGCTTTAATCAGGCCATTTGAGACGAGGTGCTAGATATGCCTATTAACTCACAATATTTTTCAGTCTTATTATAAGAAATGGACTAAAAATAAGTGACTTAGACTAATTGCAGGTACTTAATGCTCTGTACTCAGCTCATCATATCGATACCTAGCCATTTTCAGAGGGTGCTGTACTTAAATTCGGGTTCAGCTCGAGCTCGAAAAAAATTAAAATGATGCACGACAGCAATAATACAAATTGTTGAAGATATTCGTAGAACAGGACAGTAGCCATGTTACTTTATTAACATTACTTGACTTCAGTAAGGCATTGGACTCGGTCAACCACGATATACTCCTAACCAAATTAAACAAGTTGTACAATTTCTTTGATCCTGCTACCAATCTAAAACACTCTTACTTGACCAAGAGATCTCAAGCATTGTTAACCAAAACAAATATGTCCAGGTTTTTACCAGTCACTCGTGGAGTACCACAGGGCTTAGTCTTAGGGCCACTTTTGTTTACTGTTTATATAATATTAATGACCTGCCTAATGTTCTGTCAATGTGTGAAATTCATATGTATGCAGATGATGTTCAAATGTATGTCAGTCATCCATTGTCTCAAATTGACCAATGTATTGAAGCTTGTAATAATAATTTGTTCAGTGTTAGTGATTGGGCCGTGAATGAACGGTATACGTATCAATCCAACTAAATCTAAGTGTCTTGTCATTTTCAAAAAAAGCTTGGACACAAAAAACCTAAATAAAATTACAGTAGGCGGCACACGTATGCTCTGCTTCGACAGCTGTCGATAACGCAGGGGTTTTTGCCAACCAGCGTAAGAGTTCAGATTTAAGATATGGAGTCGAAATATTTGCTAAATGTGATGCTGTTAGTCAGCACAAAATTAAGGTGGCATTCAATAGTATCGCAAGATATGCCTATTGGCTATCAAGAACCGACCATGTCACAACATCAGCCTCGCAAATATTTGATCTAAATCTTAAAGCCTGGACTAATTATAAGGTACTATTATTCCTTCACAAATTAATAACTAAAAGGCAACCAGACTATTTATTTGACCTTTTGTGCTTTGCTTCGTCCAGAAGAACCAACAATATTACTTGTGTAAGAAATCAACTGGCATGCTCTGACAGACACTTTTATGTAAATGCTGTTCGTCTTTGGAATTTACTACCACATGAAATAAAGTCTATCGAAAGCGCACAAACATTTGGTAACATTTTAAAAAGCCATCTTCAGAGAGTAAACTAATTACGCAGAGTTGTATGGATGAATGGATCAATAATGAATAAATAAACGATAAATTTACCTTAACATATGCTTGTGCATATATTATAATAATCAGTAGTTTTAAGTTTAGTACTATACCAATTAATGAACCTTAACCATTGTGACTAGTGCCCTAAAATAGGTTAGCAAACCTGTAGCGCTAAGATGAGTATCAATAAATCAAATCAAAGATATACCAAGTCCATGGAGTCCATTTTCTGTAGCATTCACGTAATTTTTAAGATTAATGTTGAATTTTAGTTTCAAAAATACCCTTTTATACCCTTGCAAAGGGTATTATAATTTTGCCCAGAACTTTGCAACGCATAGAAATATTCATTTCCGACCCCATAAACTATATGTATTCTTGATCAGGGTGACGAGCTGAGTCGATTGAGCTTTGTCCGTCCGTCTGTCTGTCTGTTTCTACGCGAACTAGTCTCTCAGTTTAAAAAGCTATCGAGCTGAATTTTTGCACAGAGTCTTCTTTTAGCTGCACGCTTCGAATATGTCGGAACCGACCGGATCGGATGACTATATCTCATAGCTCCCAAAGGAACAATCGATCGGAAAACTAGTTTTAGTATGAAAAACTGTTTTCTTTTTAATGGAAACGTCTCCAAGCTTTGTAATCGTAGGTTTTCTATGTTTTTGTATAGTTCTACCAAGTTTTATTAAAATCGGACAACTGTATGGTATAGCTGCCATACAAAAGATAGGTCTGAAAAACTTTTTTGTTTTCAATGGTAGCATCCTGCAATTTTGTATTTGTTTGTTTCACATGCTTTTACCTAATTCTACAAATTTTTGTTCAAATCGGTTTACTATATCATATAGCTCCGATACGAACGATCCGTCGGAAAATGGAAAAAAGAATATTTTTTTTAAATATTTAAGCGAGCACTTGCAAGGGTATAAAAACTTCAGCACAGACGAAGTTAGCTTAACTTTCTCGTTTGAGCTGTGGTACAGCGGGTAGTGTGTGTGTGTGCATGTTGTACATTAGGTGGTGGTTTCGGTTCCGCCCTGGGAACATCTAATAAAGAAGTTATGTCTTCAAAAACTTACTCACACGTTCACCTTCACTAGCTATGGGCTATAGTTTTTAAGTAATCAGCCATGGAACAGCTTCTCAAACTTTGCCGTTCAAATTCTGTAGGTAAACAGTAGGTTCCTTTCTCTAGTGCGAAAATTACACTCAAAAAAAAAAAACAGCCAAAATCGCCCTAAAATTTCGAAATTCGCCTTTAATCAAGGGGTAAAGGCGATTCGCCATATATTTTAGTAAAACTATTTCTAAAAATAAGAAAAAGACTTTCTGAAATTAAGAAAATTTTTACTATAAGCTTGAAAATATTTTCTTAATTGTAGAAAAGCATTTTCTAGATTTTAAAAAAAACCTTTCTAGATTTTAGAAAAACCTTTCTAGATTTTAGAAAAAAAACATTTTTAACTATTATAGACAGGAGAGGAAGTGGGGGGGGGGACTGGAGACAGAACAGGAAGAAGACTACTACACTAAGCAGCGTTTAACCCCTTATATATTATTTTTATTGGATATTTTCTTTCTGTTGGTTCATTAAAGATTCTTTCTGAAAATCACATTATAATCAATATTTTAATTTCTTACTTTACCTTGTATGGGAC
Organism: Lordiphosa fenestrarum; assembly: GCA_035044985.1. Taxonomy (NCBI): domain Eukaryota; kingdom Metazoa; phylum Arthropoda; class Insecta; order Diptera; family Drosophilidae; genus Lordiphosa; species Lordiphosa fenestrarum. Next base: position 520,106 of record JAWNNO010001799.1, read on the forward strand.
TTGAACTCGGGACCTCAGGGAAACTTCAACACGAAAGGCATTTTATCGCCTCTTTTATATGCCGAAAGCAGGGTATTCGAACTTGAGAATTACATGCGGTGTCTTTTTCTATTTTTCTAAATTTAAAGTCGATTTTCTAGATTTTTTTTTCTATATTTTAGGGCGAATTTCTAAATAGCTTGTCTAAATTTAAGAAATGTGCTTTATTAAATTTAGGGCGATTCGCCCTATTTTAAGACACAGTGCAATGTATTTTTTTTAAATTCAAGGGCGAATTCGCCCTCTTGAAAAATTACCCTTAATTTAAGAAAAAATAAACCGAATTTCTAAATTTAAGAAACTATTTTCTAAAAAATCTTTTTTAGGGTTGTTTTTTTTAAGTTTAAGGAAAAATTGTCTTAAAACAAGAAAGGAAAACTATTTTAGGGCGTCTTTCTAAAAATTAGAAACTACATTTTTTGAGTGTAGAAGCACACAAGACAAGCAATTGAGAGTATCTCGGCTTGGCCATTTGAGTCTCTTATTTTTCAGATTTTAGCTACTTGTGTTTTTTTTTAGCTATTTATAGCTATTCTAACCATTTTTTTTGTAAGTCTAGCATCTTTTGGATCTCAACTTCTGGCAGCAATGGCTATCAGCCATCATTGCCTTGTCTGAGGGGTTTTTAGATACCATCATTTTCGTGTTTACGATTCAAATCTTCATTCCTTCTGGAAGAGACAATTGTCGATACTCATTTTTAAGGTACTTAAAAATTTGTATTTCCTTACAAAATTTTATATAACCGGAAACACTGTGGCTTTGCTTTGATGTTCATGAGCTGTTTGAAAGTGTTTTCTGCCGAAGTTTTGTTTGATCAACTTATATTTCTGTAGACAAATATTTCATTAAATCGATGTCGTACCAACAAGCCGTAATGCCAGATCAACAATTTCTTTGGGATGTATTCCAAAGAGTTGATAAAGATAGGAGTGGGCACATATCGGCCGATGAATTACAAGTGGCTCTTTCCAATGGTACCTGGTCTGCGTTCAACCCAGAAACAGTCAGACTGATGATTGGCATGTTTGATCGAGAAAACCGAGGAACAGTGTCGTTTCAAGATTTTGGGGCGTTGTGGAAATATGTTATTGATTGGCAAAATTGCTTTCGCTCTTTTGACCGTGACAACTCTGGAAGCATAGATAAAGAAGAACTCAAGACAGCGCTGACATCGTTTGGATATCAGTTATCTGACCACATTGTTGACATTCTACTACGAAAATTCGATCGGTTTGGGCGGGGTACTATTCTATTCGATGATTTTATACAATGCTGTATTGTGCTTTATACCTTAACAACTGCATTCAGGCAACATGATACCGATATGGATGGAGTCATCACAATTCACTATGAACAATTTTTAAGCATGGTTTTATTGTTAAAAATTTAGCTATGAAGAAAATTTTACCAAATACCGCTGCATTTGCTTTTGTGCTTACATATTCGAACACCTTTTTGACAGCTGTTCATTATTGACCCCATATTCGACATAATCTCTGCTAGTTTCCATCTTGTGTATATGGCTTAGTAGATTTGAAATAAGTCAACTTTTACCACATTCAACCCATTAAATTGCCAAGTGAAATTTTACCTTATAATCAACTGTTATTTAAATTTTTACAATATTATTTAAACAATAAAGTATTGTGAAGGACTACAAATTTCGAAAAGCTATATACAGACCTTAACAAAATGATGCACAGATTCAGTAAAATTTTTCTGAAACATTATTCAAATCCTCTAAAAAAAGACTGGAGGTCATACAGTTATAAATTTTGCATCAAATGGTAAAAATACCATCAGTTATATAGCTCAGATACCCAATAAACTTAAGAGAAATATTGAGTAAAGTTAGCTTCAGCTTGGCCGAAGTTTGTATACCCTTGCAGCACGTTTTTATACCCTTGCAGAGGGTATATTGAAATTGTCCAGATGTTTGTAACGCATAGAAGGAAGCATTTCCGACCACATAAAGTATATATATTCTTGATCAGCATGACGAGCTGAGTCGATATAGCCATGTCCGTTTGTACGAAGTTAACTTTCCTTTATTTTTCTAACTAAGACCACTTTTCGGCCCCAAGTTTTCTATAGGAGCTATACTAAATAGATGTCCGATTTCGACCTAACTTAGTAGAATCCTGCAAAAACCTAACAAACGAATATGTAATAAATTTGGAGTCGATTCCATTCAAACCCAAAAAGTTTTTCTCATTAGAACTTTCTTTTCGTCCGATCATTCGTACTGCAGCTATATGCTATAGTCATCCGATTTTAACAAAACTTTGTGGAATTGTGTGAAAGCTTATAAAATATATAAATACCAATTTTAAGGACATTTCCATGGAAAACAAAAAAGTTTTTTTCACTAAGACTGCTTTTCGGACTGTACTTTTGTATGACAGCTATACTAAATAGATGTCAGATTTTGACCAAACTTAGTGGAATCATGGGAAAGCATAGCAAACTAAGAACAAAAAAGTTTTTCTTACATAAACTTGTTTTTCGACCGATCATTCCTATGGCAGCTATATGCTATGGTCAACCGATTTTGATAAAACTTTTATGAGTTGTGTGAAAGCTTATAAAATAAATATATGCCAAATTTAAAGAGGTTCTTAAGCTAGGTACGGAGAAGCTAAGAATTTTCTCGGAGCCCATCTAATTACATAGCTCAGAGAATGCGCTGCAGAGCACATTCTCAGAGCGGGTACGGAGACACCACAAATGCGCTCTGAGAACGAGCATGGCCTGCCAACTCGTTTTTTGGCCAAACAGCTGATAAATTCTCGCAGGGGGTCAAAGAAATTATCAAACATGTTTGATAATTGTCAGAGGTACCTACGAGAAAAAAAAAGGAAGCAACAAAAGCAAATAAAATCAACAAAAAAGGCATTATTAGAGCTCTACGGAGGGCGAACATGTGGCGCCAATCGAAGCGGTCAAATCGCAAATCATTTTATGGGATTTAAGTATCAAAAATCATTTCGATGCTATTTGCACCCTCCATAAATGCTCCTCTTCCTTCAGCACCACCCAAAATGACCCCATAAAAACAACCATGACATTCCCCAGAGCGTCTTCATTCATCAAAGAGTCTACCAGTTTACATATTCACAAAATGATTAAATTTTCTTAAGCGCGCTTCGTTTTGTAAACAAACAACAGCCGACCAGCACAGGGTGACCGTTTCAGATTCAGTGACATTTGGTTGATTTCTGGTCACCCTACAGTCTCAGAGGCTGCTCTGAGAATTATGAAACAATTCTCGCTGCGAGAAAATTCATAGCGTCTCCGTACCTAGCTTTAGAAAACAAAAAAGAGACTATTTTTCTAACTTTACTTTTCTATGGCAGCTATACCATATAGATGTCCGATTTCGACCAAACTTAATGGAATCATGGGAAAGCATAGCAAACTAAGAATTGGAAAGTTTGGAGACGTTTGCATTAAAAACAAAAAAGTTTTTCGACCGATCTTTGCTTTGACAGCAATATGCTATGGTCAACCGATCCTGCCGGTTCCGATAAATGTGCAGCGTATTTGTACCAGAAGACTTTGTGCAGAGTTTGGTGATGATAGCTTTAAAGCTCAGGGAGGAGATAGCATAGAAACAGCCGGACATGGCTATATCGACGTAGCTCGGCATGCTGATCAAGAATATATATACTTTATGTGGTCGGAGAAGCTTCCTTCTATGCGTTACCAACTTAAAATGATTATAAATTTCCTTACCTAAAAAGAATGCCCACTCACTGCTTATGGCAGTGCAGACCAGTGTTGCCAGATCATGAGACATAAAAATAGCTAGATTTCCATTAAAAAATATGTAAAAAATAGCTAAAAATATATCAAAAAAAAACCTAAGAAACTAGCTTAAAATAAAAACTACAAGGATTTAGGTTTTGGGCATAAAAACCAACAAAAACTTGAAACAAATTACTTCAGAATGAGTTAGGACTACAAAAATACATAAAATGAGGTCTGAAAGCCGCTCTTAAAGTAGATTGTAGGTATTGAATATGTGGCTTGATTTAAGGCCAAGGTTTGAACAAGTTTGATAGAGTTAAAATGTCAATAATATGATAGATTTTTCGATTTTCAATGCTTGAATAATTGCTGAGATTTGTAAGTATAAACTTAAGCCTACATTATAAGCCAACAGTAAATTCTGCCATGGTAACTTATGGACCTGAACCACTTTTGAACTCAGTATTCATCACTCTTACCAGTCTTAGATGATGCCTAGCCCCACTTCAACACAAGAATGCATGTTTTTGTCTTCAGAAAGTTCGGTAAAATCTTCACTTTCGACTTACTCGAGTATATTCAACATTCGCCGAGTGCGGTCAATCAAGGACATGCTTGTCCTTGATTTATGACACACAATTCATTTGCCAGCGACCAAAGTTGACACTTCTGCATCTGTGTCTGGCCCTGTCGAGTCACTCCCCTCCTGCCTGGCCACACCCCGTCGAGTCCTGACATTTTGACAAATAATTTTATTGACGCTCTGTTCTCTCTGTGTTTGGTTTTTAATTGTCCTCGCTCAGTTCAGCTGCTGTTGCCTTGACGCACGTGATAATTGCTCATTTTATGATGCATTTATCAAAAAAAAAAAGAAGAAGTGTCTGCCTGTCCTTGGCATTGGCCGAGTACAACCTTTTTCTGTTTGGTACTTTTTATTTGCGACTACATCCTGCTGCGCCTGACAGGCTGGCGTAGCTGTCACGCGTCATTTATTTCAGCCTGACAATTGCGGCAATGCAATTTCTTTCGAGCATAAAAATTGAGGCTATTTGAGGTTTTTGGTACATTTAATAGTCAAATTTTGAATGTAAGTCTTAATACAGAGAGCCAATTGTTAGAAATGTTTACAAATAACAAGGTCAATTCTAAGTTTATGTGTTGAGAAATGAAGAATTAGTTTAATTCAACTTTGATTTAGAAAGATTATTAACAAAAACTATAGAAATAACTATAAAAACAACCTTCAAAGCTCAACGTTTAAAATTCTCTTCGCTTAAATCGCTTTAAAAGCTCTCCTAGCAACACTCTCTGCAATAGCAAAAGCTTCGCGTAGACTGAAAAGCTCTCTAAGACGGGTTTTACACAGTGGAGCAAACATCATGAAGGTTTTTTTTAAAAGCTCATGCTTCTTGAAGAGAGGTGTAGTGCTGTCGCTGTGCTGTTAGTTTAAGTTACTTTTGTTTTAGAAAGATTATTAACAAAAACTATAACTTTAGGTATAAAAACAACCTTCAAAGCTCAACGTTTAAAATTCTCTTCGCTTAAATCGCTTTAAAAGCTCTCCTAGCAACACTCTCTGCAATAGCAAAAGCTTCGCGTAGACTGAAAAGCTCTCTAAGACGGGTTTTACACAGTGGAGCAAACTTCATGAAGGTTTTTTTTAAAAGCTCATGCTTGTTAAAGAGAGGTGTAGTAGTGTCGCTTGACCCCATGATGCAAAACAATACAGGTGGGGCGGTGTCAGTGTGATGCGCACTTTTGCCAAAAGCTTACGCTTCAAAAGTAAGTAAAAATACTTTGCAGAGAACTCACACTGATGCCACCTTACCTGTCTTGTTGTATCCTGATTGACCCTCTACACCTCTTTCCTGCAAACGAAAGCCTTTTCGAGAACTTCATGAAGTTTGCTCCACCGTGTAAATCCAGTCTAACTCTAAAAAATGCAAATGCAAGTAGCTGCATTTCATTCAGCTAGCGCCTCTCCAGCTGCCTTGCGGCACTTTTACTCTGTCGACCATAAATACGACTAAATAAAGTCCCTTTAAACTCCAAACGTTTGCCCATAAAAACTAGCGCCATACCAAAAAAAAAAACAGCCCATACTAAAAATCCAGCAGTGATTTACGAAACACATCAAAGAGTGCCGTAGTCGGACAGAACATCAACCAGGAGGCCGAGATGTTTCTTACAGACACGTGACGAAAATAAACAAAATTTACACATGAACATAAAACAAAGTGAATAAGCGAATCCAAATGAATAGCAGCTGTACGAGGGTAGTGCAAGACATTACCGAAGGCTTCTAACTGGTACAGAATCGTAACTTTTGTAACCCTTTCGGGTCGATTTTTTGGTAAGCTGCAACAGGTCTTCGATCAGGGAAACGAAAAAGTGGTTCAAAAATTACCCAAATTCACTTCTAGACAAATTCGAAAGTTTTTCTTCGTGTTGTTAACGACAGAAACAATCTAGTAAGATTAGAACAGAGGTAGGCTTTGCAGCAGAAAAGCTGCCAACTGATAGAAAGATACCACATGAGCGGGCTCTTAGCTCCACAGAATACTCATAAAGTTGCATGTGTTGAAGTCACACCTACATCCTTATTGATGGCTTAATGCACAACAAGCTAAAATAGAATTTAATTAGATATCCGAGCTATTTACTGGAAAAGCATATGGGAGTTTGGTTTTTTGTTTAGAAAAACAAATGTAGTCTTTTGTTGTTGTTGTTGTATGAACCTAAACATTAAATGGTTTCATTTATAACTACTAAAACCCCGTTTGAATGCATTTATGCAAACAAAATTTTTGGTCACCGATAATAGAAGCCGGGAGAGTATCTCTCACTGTCTGTTTCTACGCTGCCTCTCGATGTTTTTGCGCGCATTCTGCTTTGAGATTCCCAAACGGTTATGGCACCGCTGGCATGGAGAGACTTCTAAGAAACTTTAAGTTGGTAAGCATTGATCGCTGATGATAGAGGGTGGTTCCTCTTGAAACTGCTGTACGATCTACCAGCCTCCTTTGTGTTATTGTGTCTCCGCTTAGAGTTGTGTGAAAGCATAACATGACCTCGAACCGGCTAAAAACTGCAGGTTTACTCAGTATAAAGGTTACAGAAAAACCAGCCACATGTAGTCTTGAATGTTTAAAAACATTTTGGTATATTCTAATCTATAAGGATTTGGGATATGGTTAGAGTTGAGTAGCGGAGGGTCTTATTAAGGATAAAACTGTGGGTTAGATAAGTGTGGCCCGATCGAAGTCTTATGAATTTGATTGCGTCATTTCCAAACAAACTCCTCGAATGTTTGATACATGTTTTTTTTACAACATGTTTTGATACATGTTTTTCTAAAACTATAGCCTAAAGGCAAATGTTGCTCTGGCTGCTAAACCCCATTGTAACTTGGCATTCATTTTAAGATTCAATTATATAAATAAATAAAGAATATTTTTTTAAATTGTACACTCAGAAAAAATAGGCTACCGGCTTTCTAGACCACAAGGGATAGATTTTAAGTAGTTTGTACTTGAAATTTCAAGTATGATTCGTTCTTGGGTGTACTTAAATTGAGTACGAAACGTTCTAAACCTCAAAAATTCTTGAATCAAGAACATTTTGTACTCACAGTAAGATGAAAAATTCTAGAAAGGCGAGTTCTTAGTTTAAGCTCCGCAAAGTGTGCAACAGATTTATTTTAAAGCGAGTCTGTTCTTTTAATTCACAACTGGCTCTAACACTTTTGTTCTGTAGTGATGGTAAATTTCTGAACTACGGTAGCTCTAACTATCTCTTTGGTTAAGGCCCTTCATATCCAATTCTTTGGATATTCTTTTCCATTTCTTGCGTACCTGATATAAGCATTTTGTACTTAAATATTGTCCTGAGTCTCTCAGTTTTGAAGCTATCGAGCTATGTCGGAACCGAGCGGATCGGATGACTATATCTTATAGCTCCCATAGGAACAATCAATCGGAAAACTAGTTTTAGAGAGAAAAACTTTCTTCTTTTCAATGGAAACGTCTCCCAACTTTGTAATCGTAGGTTTTTTGTGTTTTTTTATAATTCTACCAAGCTTGATTAAAATCGGACAACTATATGGTATAGCTGCCATACAAAAGATAGGTCTGAAAAACAGTCTTAGTTAGAACAATTTTTTTGTTTTTAATGGTAGCATCCTGCAATTTTGTATTTGTTTGTTTCACATGCTTTCACATAATTCTACAAATTTTTATCCAAATTTGTTCAAAAATTCTTTAAAAAGCATCGTTTTTTATGATTATTGATCAGCCACACATCGAACATACGTCCAAGGCTGAGCTTAATCTTTCCTAAAAGTCGGAGAGCGGGCAAAATCGGGCAAAAAGTGTTAATAACAAGTGAAAATTCATACTTTAACACACTTTAACATAAAAACATTTTGGCCGAAAGTGGGTGAAAGTTAGTTATAAGTCAACAGGGGAATGGTGTTTTGAGTAAGTTTTCTCAGATTAGGGATGTGTCACAAAACAAATTAAGGTTAATTATTTAAAAGGTATAACACAATTGCCTAATATTATTAACATAATACATACATTTTACTATATTTTGCATATTTCAGGCATTTTATTTGTTCACTAGCAGCCTTTTTCTCTTGTGGCAAAGATGACTTAAGTGTTTTTTTTTCAAATATCTGATGTCTATAATTTTGTTTTAACCGAACCGAAATTTAGGTTCGAAGTAGGTTCGGGCTCAACTTTGATTTCTAATGAGGTTCTGTTCAAGGTTCGGTTCACAGTAAAATAATAGTCGGAATTCCGGGTACGAACCGGTTCGGTTTTAAAACGGTTCTCAGACCCGAATTATATTTGAATTTTGGAAATGACTTCACCTAATAAAACAAAAAAGGGCACCCTAATATTGCAAAAAGTTTAATATTGAAACTTTTTTTAAAATATAATTTAAAAGACGGATCTAGATAGTCAACGAACCACCCTCGCGCTCATAAAGGATCCCTTGTAAAACACACACACACGCACACACATGTCTCGCATAGCCAATGAATCCTACCAAATTTACAAAACAAAAACAGAAAATTCAACAGCCAGCAATAAAAACTAAATTATATCCTTTTCACGTTCAAGTGGTGGCGGCGGCGGCGGCGGCGGTGCGACAAAAAGAAGCCGAGCAACATGTTGGCCAGACAACTCGATTCATCCATCCATCCATCCATCCGACACAGTCGGCCGGGACGACCCACGCACTATTTAATTTAGTACAAAATTATTATGCGCAACATTAGCACTCAGCTTGGCCTGGCCCGGCCTGGCCCGGGTTTGGGTCTGGGTCTGGGTCGCCAGCAAGTGCGAAGCGTGAGGTGCCTCAAATGAAGTGTGAATTTTGCTGTCATCCCGTCATTTCAACAGAGGCAAAACGCCGACAACGTTTCGGTGTTTTCTGTTGTTTTCTGTTTTGTGAAGTGCCACAAGGATTTTCGACATGGTTGGGGTTTTTTTTGTATGTATTTTATATATTATATTTGTTGTGTGTTTGTTTTGTATGCGTTGCGTTTCGGTTTCGGGACACGCATCAACTTCATTTTGAATCATTTTGCTTGGCGGCAACAATTAAGTAACGTTTCCAGTACGTTAAATATTTAAAATAAATCACTTCAAAACAAACAATTAGTAGACTCCTTGGCCCTAAATTTTTGTAAACAATCAGCTGCTTAAGGGTAAGTACCCGAATACCCCCCTAAATTTTTTTTTATTATCGAAATACACCCAGAAAAAGTGGCAATCCTTAAGCCAGATTGAAATTCTCATTTCGAGAAGTTTGGAATTTACAAAATATAAGACTGAAAAAACTTAATATGATTTTGGAAATCGGAAAATCAAGATATATCATCTCTCTACTTATCAACCCTCCTATAGTTCTATTCTAAACTTCAACTAAATATGTATATAATAACCCGCATCAAGATCAAAATCGGTTTCATTTAAAGTTTCCACAAAAAGTCGCTTAGTGTTGACTTTCATTTAAATTTATCGGTTTAGGAGGCAAAGTTCAAATTACAACGAACCATTTGCTAAGCAGCGCCTTCTACAAAAATTGTTTCAAATTTGGCGCCCAAAGCTGTGGGCGTTCTGAGTGAGTTGAAGAACGAGAGGAGAGAGAAACAAAATGTGGGCTGTATGTTTATTTATGTTTTAAATGTTTAGCCAAAGGGATTGGTTACACTTATTTTATACACTTATACACTTATTTATAATTTTTGTGCAATTTGTTGAAATCTTGACTTAAACGGTGATCTGCCTGCCAAAAGTCAACACCCTGTTTAGATTTTGGGCCAAACTTCCATTGGCTGCACGGTCACACTTAATCTGGCTAGTATGTGTCTGTCCGTGTCGCGAGTCAGCCGAAAGAGAAAAAAAAGAAATGTTAAAGTGCAATTGGCAGAAAAGTATCCGTTTTTGTTGTTTTTTCTATTGTGCAATTGTTTTTAAAGTGATTTGGGTGTTTGTTAAAGTTTGGCTTCGCCAGATACACACAATGTGTAATCTGTTCTCTGATCTGCAGCGCTCTCTCCCACACTTCGTCCTGTCATTTATGTTGTTGGATTCTGCCACTAAAAAGTTAAGTTTAAGTTGTTTTTTGTTGTTTTTTTTATTGTGCAATTGTTTTAAAGTGATTTGGTGTGTTTAATTAAGTTCTATCCCTGTTTTGGGACAATATGTAGAAGCTGGGAAGCTGTTACACACACGGGTTAGTAGCGTACATGCACACACACATGCAAATCAACTTACATACTTTTGTTGTTGTTTCTTGGACGAACGTCCCAAAAATTGAGACTGCGGTGGACTTACCAGGTCAGTGATGCCAATATATGTATGTAAATATTGAGATCGGTTGATAATATCGCCTAATGTGCCTATGTACTACTTGATGAGCTGCGCCGGTGGGCTGTGCCCTGCCAGGCGAGTTTTCCTAGGAGTCACTTGGACTTAGTGTTAAAAGATCGTGACAGATCTGCTACGTGTTACTAATTAAGGCTATGTCCTCCTTGAAGGTTTGCGTTGTTGGGGTAGACTGTGCCCTACCTGGCGAGTTGTCATGGGACTCAGAAAGATGTTGTGACAAGATCTGCTACTTAAAGCTACTTCTGCCTATGTACTCCTTGATGAACTGCGGACGCGGACTGTGCCCTGCCTGGAGAATTGTCCCCTAATACAAATAAAGGTAGTGTTACAAGATCGAGACTAGATCTGCTAGGTGTTGCTACTTGTAACTACTATATGTCCTCCTTGAGGGTTCGTGTTGGTGGGGTGGACTGTGCCCTGCCTGGCGAATTATCGTAGGCCTCAAGATCTTTTACTTATTGCTACTTCTGCCTATGTACTCCTTAATGAACTCTGCCGGTGGGCTGTGCCCTGCTTGGAGAGTTTTCCTAGGACACAGATAGACGTTGTGTTACAAGATCGTGGCAGGAGCTGCTATGTGTTGCTAATTGAGGGAATGTCCTCCTTGAGGACTTGCGGTGATGGGGTAGGCTGAGCCCTGATGAGAGAGTTGTCAGAAAGATGTGACAAGATCTGCTACCTGTTGCTATATCTGCCTATGTACTCCTTGATGAGCTGCACCGGTGTGCTATGCCCTGTCTGGAGAGTTGATCTGGGACTCAGAAAGAGATCTACTACTTATTGCTACTTCTGCCTTTGTTATCCTTGAAAAAGCTGTGCGGGTGGACTGTCTCCTGCCTGGAGAGTTGTTCTAGAGCACAGATAGACAAGATCGTGACAAGCTATCCAACTGAATTGCAGCTTTTCTGCAGTTTACTAAGTACTTTGGAAATGTCAATGCTTAATCTATGACCAGATTTGCTTCCGGTACGTCAGGGGACGCATCATTATTGGTTTACCTGATGTCAGTCTGTTTGAATTATATGATTCCTTTTAGCCATCTTATGACTCGTCAATGACGATAAAATGGTTTGAATTAAGATTCCGTACACTTCTCTCAATCTCTTTCGATTTCTCGGACTGCACCAGGCATTTAACTGGCTCCTTACCTACTAAGACAACTCCATGAAGTTTGCGTCCACGTGTAAATCCTGTCTTATTCATCAGGGGGATAAAAAAGTCAATGTTTGTAAGTTCCAAAGTGCCAAGTTGAGATTTTCTACTTACTTCTAAGCAGGCTCCAGTAACTGGTAAAACTGACGGCTGCTTAGAAGCCAAAAGCTGCTGTTAATAGATATCATCTTCAAGTGTACTCAGTGCTAGCCACCCAGCCTTTAAGTTCCTCAGAATTATTTGAACAAATAATTATTGTATTCCAAGCTGTCAACTAAACTACTCTTAACCTCATCATGTCGGTCACCCAACATTATTTCTGCTTATTTTAACAATCAGCCAACTCTGCCCCCAGAGTCAACCGAGTGAGTCAAAGTGAAAGCATCTCTCGTTTTCATTTCATTTAAAATGCTGTCAGCACCTAACCCCGTCCCCTTAGATACGGGTTCTTGTCGCCCTCTCGAATGTCTTCATGTCCTTCCCTGCCTGCTCGTTCCGACGATTCATTTTTATGGCACTTTCAACGCGTCATTGAGTAAGCCGCGGAGCGTACTCATCGCCCGAGAGTGAAGTGGAAGGCTGAAAATGAAGATGCTTAGGAGCGGAGGAAAACGCTTGTGCGTTTATAATCAAATTAGAAGCGAAGCGTAAGATCAAAGCGCTGAAAAGTAGGCGCGACATAATGCCCAAAAATGTCCAAAACACACAACAGGCCGAAAGATGATGAGGGGCTCCAGTCGGTGCCTGACAACTTGAAGTGGAAATGACTGCGCATGGGGAGCTGAGGGCCCGCAGACCTGAAGAAGACGTCTCATTAATGACAAACCATCAGGAGTAGTTCGCGTAAAATGAAAAGGTATATTATGCACTCAACTCGCAGACCTGAAGTCTTGCCCGCTCTGTCAATTCGTATTCAAGTGTTTCGCCTGGGCTCTGCACACTTCCTCGAAAGGATCATAGCGCGGCGCTGGGCATTAAATTGAAAAGCAGAAAAACGAAGGAAAAAGAATGACGACGACAGGTTAAATGTTTTCATTATGAATTGCTGGCTGAGCTTGCCTTGGCAGTTTTTCCATAATTGGTGCATGCATTCAAGTGTCTGGAGTGCTTCTTGTGCTTCTTATTTCTATTTCTTTTTTTTTTCCTATAATGAAAAGTAAATTGAGTTCTTGGTAATGTTTTCGTTTGCTTAGTTATGTAAGTGTGTGTGTGTGTGTGTGCGTTTAAGTGTCTGTTTGGTTTTCATGAGACACGCTCAATTAGTTCCTCGAAATTGTCTACAAAGAAGATGAAATGATTTTTCTTAACTTCCGGTTAACACTTAAAGTGGTGAATAAATTATGCACTTGAGCCAATTGGGGGGTGGACAGATGAGATATTTGAGTGAGAATGAAATGTGAATACACATGGGCAGTCTTGTTGACAGGATTTTAAGTCTTGATATATTTTACTGCAGCATTTTAAGCATATAAGTTACGCGTGACGCTTTGCTGAAGTTGGCATTGTGCATTGTTATAGCAACCCTCGTTGTTTTGAGCCCTTTTTATACCCGTTACTCGTAGAGTAAAAATGGTATACTAAAGTCGTGCAAATGTATGTAACAGGCAGAAGGAAGCATCTCCGATATCATAAAGTATATATATTCTTCATCAGCATCAAAAGCCGAGTCGATATAGCCATGTCCGTCTGCCCGTCCGTCCGTCCGTCTGTCTGTATGAACACCTAGATCTCAGAGACTAGAAGAGCTTGAGCAACCAAATTTTATACGTAAGCTAGTATTGTCTGTAGGCAGATCAAGTTTGTTTCAAATTTTGTCCACGCCCCCTCCCGCCCACAATAATAATTGAATAACTCCCACAATTTTTGCAGTGTAGTCTATGTGGCCAATATCTACACTCTCACAAATTTTCAAAAGGATCGGATAGTGAATGGCCGAGTTAAAAAAATGTTGCATACTTATACGAGCTGAGCTGAGTAACGGGTATTTCGAAGTCGGGCAGGGCCGACTTTAACTTACGCTCTCGTTTTTTTTTGCGAAAAAGCTGTTGCCTTGAATTATTTCAATATAAGTTACGCGTGACGTGACGAATTCAAAAATTTCCACATCTCTAATGCAAAATCTGTGCTAAGTATTACATTTTCTTTTATCTCTTAATGTTGAAAAGGAATTACTGAAATTTCTTAAATTTTAAGTTACACGTGACGTGACGATTTTTCAAAATCTTCCAATTTCCTGCTGCATGGCGCAGCCAAAAATTTCTTTTTAAGCTTTGTTGTTGAAAAGCTGTTGCTTAGACTTGTTTAATTATATCCAAGTTACGCGTGACGTGACGTACTTGGAAAATCCTACAGTTCGCTGTAGCAAAATCGCTGTTACAACATATCTTTTAATGTTTTGTTGCTGAAAAATTGCTCCAATTAACATATTTAGTATGTTTAGAAGTCACGTACTTCAATAATTTTCCAGTTGAACTAAAACTGGTCAGACTCTGATACAGTGACAAGCAGTCGAATACAAAGCGCTTATTCTAAAGTTTATTTTGCTATCGATCGCATTTGAAAAAAACTGATTAAATTTCTTTAATGTTAAAAGACCATTCGCTAACACACAAAGCATCTTTAAGAATCTATGGAACCTCCGCACATTTATCAATGTTAAGATGTTTTCTATACTAAAAAGTGTTAAAATGAGTTAACTGACAAAAGCCATCTCTTGATTAAAATTGTCTTCTATATGCTTTAAAAATTTTCAGGAACCCTCAAAGATTTCTTCGTTTTAAATCAGGGATGCAATGCAAATCTGAACCAAACCGAAACAAATTGTAACCGCACCACATAAACCGAACCAGCAACGTTTTAAAAATGCTAAGCCGAAACTAAAACCAATAGACAAAAGGGTTTGGTTTAGTTTATTATTTCTAACAGCGAGAATTTTCGTCTTTTTTTCTGCCTTATTTTAAATTTGGAGTCATTAGAACCAAACTCATAAGCAAATCGAATGGTTTGTCAGCTCTGTTAGTCATTTAAAGACTCTGAAAACGCATCCTGAATTCCTTTGATCCTTTCCTTATCCCAATTAGATATATGTAAAGGCTGATGATTCGTATAAATGTTGTCCAACATATCGGCCAGTATGTTACGTATAAATTCTTTAACTATTGCTGGCTTGTCGCTATAGACATGAGCCTTAACATAGCCCCACAAAAAATAGACTAAAGCCGTTGTATGAGCTTCGTTGCTGAACACAATTTTCCGATAAAAAAGTGACATGTATTTCGATAACAAAATTCAGTGATCTGAAAGGCCAAACTGAACATGTTTGACAGTTATATGTGACACAAAAGCTGAGCTGCCAAAAGGAAAGTTGCTAAAAAAAATCTCCCTCTACCTATTTGACCTCTAGCAGTTGCAGAGGCAGCTAGAACTTTATAAATTATTTAAAGGAATAATCAATAATCATATTTTGAAAATATGACAAATAAACTGCTTTTTGTCTCTACAAAAATTGGTCACACTGCTTCAGACAATGATAAATTTGGCAATTTTCAACATTTCCCTAAAACAATTCGGATAAATAACGATTTGCTGATGAACCCTCTAAACGGAATACCTCTATAGACTAAATTGAGAGTTGATATAGCTTCTAGGGATGCCATGTCCCTATTTTAAAACTTGTGATATCGTTTATCTCCTACAATGATTCACAGATCTCTTAGTATACCTACATTCCTGAGTATTCCATTTGCTCCAAGCGATAAATCGTAATATTCGAAAACGGAAATGCATTGCCATTTGATCATGACAGCAAGCCCTCACTTGTCTTCTAAAAGCCATTAATAAGTAACTTGAACTGTCTTTCTGACATGCCTTGCCCTCAAAGTGGGCCACTTGTCTTTTCTAAACACAAGTGACATGTTTATTACCAGATCAGATCCCATAAACAAGACACACTCTTGACAATTGTTTAGTTTCCTGTTGCTACTAGCAACACAAGTGAAAGTCTTAATAATTTATTCTGATATTAATATAATTTACGGTTTACCTTAAACTAACCCCAAAAGGAAAGGGTTAAACTAGTCATGGGAAAGCCTAAGGGTAAGGGTAAACGGTGAGTTGAACAAACTTCCTGCAACAACACTCTGGCGTTCCTTTTATCTGGTGAGCACAAGTGAACCCCTTTTTTCATTGCTTCTGTTTGCCTGAAATTGACTGATTACCCACAAAATGACGAAATTTATTTGTACGTAATTTGAGACATTAATAAAAGTCTCTCTCTAGGCATGTTTGTTTGCTTGGTTGATAGGAAGTAACCCCCTTTTTGTCATGTGACAGTTGGTTACTAATATTTCAAATTTGTAACATTTGTTACATTAAATTGCCAGAGCTAATTAGCTGAGACAGTTTTTTTGGGTGAGGGGTGAAGGTTGGTTTTTTTTATGGCTTCAGTTGGGTGCCATGGGAACTGAAATCTATCAAATTGAAATAAATGTCGGCAATCTCAACACACCCATAACCATAACGATCTTCTAGCACTAAACACTAATACACTGCCTAACCTAGTCACCTCGCCTAAGTGACTGTTTTGCATAATGAATGAAGGAGGCAAAACTTAATGACTTGACATCTGCAGACATGGGCCACCATCATAATACTTTGTATGCAAATTTCGCCAATAAAGTAATTTCGTTTAATGAGCCGCATGCTAGCCGGGCACATAAAGTAACAAAATGAATTAGTCCCCGACATGCTGATGGGCCCCTATCAAGCTGGAAGTTTGGATGCGCGGAAGTAATTGAGTTAAATATGCACAAGATGACAGCATAAATTATGCGCAAAAGAACAAAACACAAGAGAAAGAAAGAGTTAAATGTGGTTAAGCAAGAGGAAGAAGAAGCGAGAAATTAAAAGAACCCGAAGCAAACAAAGGGCAACAAATGAGGGAAACTACTTACTTATCAGCACATAGCCATGGGAAAGGCAGAAGAGGGAAACTGGAATGCACTTAAGGGTTGCCTGTCGCTGGGTACTTGAAACAGTCTGCATAACAAATTCGATAATGAACTATGAAATTTTGTGATATTTTTTTTCGGAAACCCTTTTTGGGATCAGTTAAACTGCGTTTCACATGTCACAATTGTTAAATGGCATACATTTTGCCTGTCATAAATATTAAAATAACAATTATGTGCTTTTTTTTTGTATATAAAGAAGGGTTTGAAAGCATAAAGAACCATTTTTTGCATAATTTGTGATTTATTTTAAGTGTCCTACAAAAGAAATCCCATCCTCACTTAGATTAATAAATGTGAACTTTAGTATAAAAAATATTTCAATCCTTCTAGAACTAAAAGCTTGCCTAACTCTAGAATTCGGAAAAATAAAGAGAATATCTTACTTGGATCGAGCACGTTTGATGTCAGAAGTGAAGTAATAATGAAAATTCTGGATCCAAGAGGTTCATAGCTTGATCTAAGAATTGAAAATTCTAAAATCAAAAATTACAATTCTAGATCTAAGATCAAAGTAGACTTAAAATCCAAATCACTCATTCTTAAACCAATATATTGCAATAGCTTGATTAACTTAATTTCAAGACCGCCATTCTTGACTTAAGACTTCCATAGATTGACTTTCAGACTCAAAATTACTCATTCTTGAACCAATAGCTCCATTAATTTAATTTCAAGAGCGCCCATTCTTGACTTAAGACTTCTATAGATTGACTTTTATAGTTCAATATTGAAAAGTGCACTCAAAAAAGATTTCTTTCTTTATGTTATAAATTTGTGAGCCTAAAATGCTTATATGGTTATAGTCCTTTATTTATTTGAAGTACTTAGACAATTTTGACCATTAAAAACCCAGCCAAGCGTACCCCTATGTAAAAAATTTTTGTTTTTTACATTTTGGTTCACAATTCAAGCCTGACGTTCACGAAAAAAACATAACTTGTATGTATTGTACAAAAATTCTTACCAAAACTACCATAAAACATAAACGAAGTTTGAACATCTTGACCGAAAAGCTTATAACAGGGGCTAGAACACATAACATCTCCGGAAAAGCAACACTCCTGTCATCTGCACCACCTAGACTTTCGCTTTCTGTGTGTTTAAGTGAATTATGTACTGCGAAGTCTCGGCTGGGTCAATTCCTTACTGTGTTTTGTCACGCTTGATGTCGATAGTCGTCTGCGTTGAGATGTCGACTACGTATGCGCAGTACCCCTAGGGTCCTGAGCTCAAATCCGTGAAAGGGGAAGGTAAATTAAACAAAAACGAGAAAGCTAAGCTAACTTCGTCTGTGCCGAAGTTTTTATACCCTTGCAAATGCTTGCTTAAATGTTTTTAAATAAATAATAATTTTCCGACAGATCGTTCGTATGGGAGCTATATGATATAGTCATCCGATTTGGCCAAAAATTTGAAAAATTAGGTAAAAGCAAAATTGCAGGATGGTACCATTAAAAACAAAAAGTTTTTCTAACTAAGACTGTTTTTCAGACCTATCTTTTGTATGGCAGCTATAACATATAGTTGTCCGATTTTAATTAAACTTGGTAGAATTATAAAAACACATAGAAAACCTACGATTACAAAGTTTGGAGACGTTTCCATTGAAAAGAAAACAGTTTTTCTCACTATAACTAGTTTTCCGACCGATTGTTCCTATGGGAGCTATGAGATGTAGTCATCCAATCCGGTCGGTTCCGACAAATTAGCAGTGTGCAGCAAAAAGAAGACTCTGTGCAAAATTTCAGCTCGATAGCTTTAAAACTGAGAGACTAGTTCGCGTAGAAACAGATAGACAGACGGACAGACGGACGGACGGACAGACGGACGGACAAAGCTCAATCGACTCAGCTCGTCACCCTGATCACGAATATATATAGTTTATGGGGTCGGAAATGAATATTTCTATGCGTTGCAAACTTCTGGGCAAAATTATAATACCCTTTGCAAGGGTATAATTAAGGAGTAATTTGTTTTCCATTAAAATATTTTAAGAATTTTAGAATTCGAATCTTAACTTGAAAATATAAAGATCTTAAGCCTCTATTTTGGGTAATATTGCCTAAATTTTAAGGCAATTTTTTGGCTTCTTAGCCCAATTATTTTATTGGGTTTTCTTAAATCAAATAGTATAGTTCTAGAATTAAGATCAAAGTAGACTCAAAACCAAAACTACGCATTCTTAAACCAATAGCTCGATTAATTTAATTTAAAGAGTGCCCATTCTTGATTCAAGACTTCTACAGATTAGTTTTCATATCAAATATGAATTGAGTCTAGAGTGAGAAGTTAAGAGTTTCTTACTACCATTGAGTAGAGAACTTACACACTGGCAAAACTTCTCCAGCTAGATTCGGTGCTTGTTTTATGCACTTGCTTATCTGATACCTCAAACTAAACAAAAAGCCTTACACATTGCATTTGCCAAACTAAAGTAGACTCTTACTTAATGCACAACATCAACTTCCTCTTGTATTTTTGGTTTGGCTACACAAAAAATGTGTTTCAATTTTGGATTTTTATGATTATATTTTTTTTTGCTGTTGTATGTTTTCCGCATGCGAAATTTACGAGCGTTGAAGCAAAATTTTAATGCGCTGTAAACGACAAAAGAACCGAATGAAGAAAAATGTGTACCATAAAAACTTGAAACGAAAATAATTCTCATACACAAAATAAATCAACTGTGAACAAGGCTTTTGTTGTTGTGTTCTCCTAGTTTTTGGGTGATGTGCGCTCATAAAGTGCACAAAAATATATACATACATATATATTTTTTCGGCCTGGAAATTGTTTGTGAAAACTGTTGAGAATTGGTCCTTAGCAAAGCCATTTGAATGTAAATTAATGGTCAGTTGAGCTGTCACAGCCTCAACTCGTCTAACGTTTCACTTTTTGTGTCGTTTTGGTGGTGCGAAACGGGGAGGAAAGCCTTGTCACAGATTTGTGGTGTTAATTTACTGTGAAATGTTGACTGACCGGTGGCCAGTTGCCAGTTCATGGCATTTAATGTAATTAATTGCCTGTGTTTAATTTGGGTTAATTTTATTTATGGCCTGCTCGCAATTTACATTTTTAAACAGACAGAAATTTCACACGCCTGAAACGAAAAAAGATTTACATACAATTATGAAATCATATTTCATAGCTTTGTTTTTGTCGCCTGGCCCTAGGGGAAATCTCTAGTGCATTTGCATGTGACGTGGCAACACTGACAGGACACTTTTGACAGCACTGAGACAGCCAGGACTAAGCTTCTGCTAATGTCAACAGCAAACAGTGCAAAATGGGCAACACATAAAAACACACAGAAAACTTTAAATTGATTGAAAAACATCGAAAATGGTATGCTCTTCTTGTTAAATAACTAACATAGAAAGGAAGAAGCTATAAGTTTTGGTAACATGTTATTGGTTTGGTAAACTGCATGCAGAATTTGACATCTTGTTAGTGTCTGTTTGATGCAATTTGTTATCTGATACCTCAAGCTTGACAAAGAGCCTTTTTTGTTAAGTGTTGAAGCAAAACCTTTTAGCAAAGTTGTATTTTCTTAACCATAACTAAAATATACCAACAAGCACCTTAAAAATCTCCCGATTCCATCTTCAGTAGACTTCGCTACCGTTAGCAAGCAGCTGACATGCTTAAAATCTTAAAATTCATACGAATATATTTGTTACAAGCGTAAAAATCTTAGGCCTCAACCTCATGCTTGTATAACTTTCCACTCGGAGAAAAAAATAGAGATTTTCAGACTGGCATCCAGAATGTTTAATGTCATAAGTTAGATAAGAATGAAAGATCTTGATCCGAGCGCGAAGTACTTGATCGAAGTATGCAACCGAAGACCACAAAGTAAAACGGTTCGGTTCTTAAGACTGCAAGCGTTTCCTTTTATGCAATAATACTTGAGATATGTGGGAATTAGAATCCTTTACCTAAGAAAATTTTAATAAGAACTTCGGTTAAATTAAGGGAAATCGCTCATCTACCGAATTTATACCTAGCGATAACAGATTGATGCAGCTTTTCAGTTTTAGCAATTTCCCAACGAGCTCTTAAAATACCTGTCATCAGACTGCAAACCTTTCCTGGAATTTGCTTATTAATTTGAGTGAGTATAAGCTTTTCCTGCTCCATATCCTCTATGGATTGATATTCTCAATTTTCTGTGGAGCTTCTTGACTGCATATTTTGTTTTCTTAATGGAGACAATCCAAACGAATTCTCTCAGTAAAATGCACTTGGTCGGCGCCTGAAGATCTGACTTCAATCATATGATTTAAGGGAATTCACTTAAAAAATCACAGTACAGATAGGAAAAATGTACAATAAATTAAGATTGAACCCATGGAACCAAAACGAAGCCGCGGTTCAGTTAGCTCTAAAAACCATGCAAAGAAACAAACCACAGGTTCGTGAACCACCGTAACGAACTAGTCCTGCTTTACAAGTGGTTTGCTTGTCTGTTTTTAATGCCATATTCTTGATTCAAGAGCTTCAATGCCTAAAACAAGTAGAAAAATTCTTCAACTAAGTGCTAAATGTACGCATATTCAGTATTACTTATTCTTGAAACAAGAGCAGAGTGCATTGTCAAAAACCAAGAATATTCTTTCTTGTATCAAGCGCTCTTCAGGTTGAAAAGTAATATCGTTTACGCCAGAACTACACAGATTTCAAGGTAAGGGCGCCCCCATATCATACAACAATTGAAAATTAGTTGCTTTCCCATGCTAGCTTAAAGTTTGTTTTATAGAAAATAAATTGTAAAACTAAGTATCTAGTTTTAGTCGGCTCGACGAACACACGACCACAAGGCAGCAGTAGTCTTTGCCTGTCAACTGTTAGTCCAAACAGCCATCCAGCAATGCCAAAACTGCTTGGGAATTTCACAGCAACATGATTGACACAATCGATGGCGCTTTACGCTCGAGTTACTCCTCTGCTATAAAAAACCAAACTGTGAGAGCGGCTTCAATGCTATTCTCTCAAATGTGCTTGTTCGCTCTTTCTCAGTTTCTTTACCTTACTACCTTACTCCCCTCTCATAATATCTACTAATTGCAAACGAATTTAGTTCTTATTTCAAAACAAAATTCTTGAAAATTAAAGAACGATTATTTTTAAGAGCTTTCATACTTAAATGGTTCATTCTGATTTTGTTCTGGGCGTAAGATCTACATATAGCACTAGCACTCCTTTCAGCAACTGGCTTTTCATTTTATACCCATCATACCCCTATTCCTGCAGAGCATATGAAATATGAAAGAAAGTGGCAATGCGGGATGGGGGTTCGAAGCAAGGCAAAAAGGAAAACAAAAGCCAAGGAAGAAGCAACAGTGACAGTGGCACTGGCAGCTCTCTGACACTGACAGTTGTCAACTGCTGTTGTTTTGTATGCTTTTATTTGGTTTTTCTTTATTTTTTTGCAGTTCCTGCTCCTGTCTGTCTGTTTCTGAGGTTTTTTGTCACAATTGTACCAAAAAGAAATTGCCATCTTGATTTTTCATTAATGTTCGCATTGTTTTTACTTGTGGGAAAATATCGAGAGAGAGAAAGCGAACTCTACTTCTAATCTAGTTGAATCTCTATCAACTCAACTTAGTGCCAGCTACCTAGATCCCAATTTCTGTGCTGCCATAAATTTTCTTTTAACCAGTTGGGAGGAGGAAAAATATCATAAAATACAAAATGAAGTACGCTCGACATGCCTCGGACGCTGTAAAATTTATGTGACAATTTTGTGCAGAATAAATGGTTGCAGACACACACACACATACATACACGGGGGCAACATGACAAGGACTAGAAAGATGCCCTCTATATAGGTTTTGGTGGATAAGAAAACGGTTGATTGGTTTAGTGAATGAAATGTAACAGGTTCAACTGGGTTGTGTTTGAAGAGAATCGTTTTCTTTTTGTTGTCAAGAAATTCGTAATATTAATCAAATCTACAACTATAACTATTTCTCATCTCGCAACTCAGTGGGATCGGAAATTCGTTGTCGGATTGAATAAACGAAATTCCTTGTAAGCTCAACAAATCTCGAAAATATTTGGAATGAAATTGTAAACTTTCTGGTAAATTGAAATAACAATGTTTTATTTTACATCAGCTTAATATCTTTGGCCAAGGATATCCAATAGCCTAACCCACGTTATCATCCGGATAGCATTAGTTTTCTCTCTTTTTCTAAAAATTAGTCCATTTTAAAAGGCACGCACAGGATTCTATGGGATATGACCATGAGAAGGAGAGGGCGAGCTCTGAACGCCATTTGGCTCAACGATTGCCCTGTGCCATTCCACAATGCCCACAAAGTGGGTGCCCACTAAAAACTAACCCCAACCATGGGGCGGTCCTTGTGGCCGGGGGGGCAACTTCAGCACTTGGTTGTTGTCGGTCATGTTGCATAAATCTCATTTTGGGCTTTATTTACTCTCAAAATGTCCACGTTGGAGCTGGTGCTGCTTCGCTTTCTGGCAAATAAATTCATTTAGTGGCATTTAGAGCCCCCTTTCACCTTATTGCTCTCGCCAGGACCTCCTCTGGCTCTATGTGTGTGTATGTGCATTTTATGGCAGTTTCAAACATGAAGTGAAAATTACACACACACACACACATACGCACGCACACTCACACATCACATATGGCAAATGTAGCGCAATTGTTTTGGCCTGTGTGGACCGACAAGGAGGCCAGCACTGCCATGTGCCACAGGATTTGGCTTTAGTCGGCAGTTAATTTTCATATTTTCTAGCCGCACGTATCCCCCCACTCTTGTGCGGACATTTTGTCGTAAATAAATTTAACAATTTATTTAGATTGCAATGACAGGCGGATGCTATTAAAAGCCAAATTTATGAGACTTTTCTGGGCTAGGAAGTGAAAGATGCAGAAATGAACAGTGAAATGTGGCTGGAAAAAATTACGCAGAGTGAGACGAGCACAGGCTCAATTTAAGTAAGAAATTTCCTTACCTCATTGTCGAATTTTAACACATGGCTCGACAATTTAGTTTAGAACTGCTGTTAATTAATTGATTAAAATAATTTGAAACCACAGCAAATGTTGTACAATTAGTGCCAAATTGCAGGCAAATATTTGCCTAGATTTGTGGTCTAATTAGTTTTTGTGCAAGTTCAGCCATAAATGTGCCTAAAATGTTTATTTAATTGCATGATTAAATTTCTGGTAATATGCTGCATAGAAATAAACGTGTATTACGTTGAAACATTATTTACTTAATAATAATTAAAAGGAAATAATAACCATTTTGATAAATCATTGATTTATTGCACTAATTTGCATTTCAATCTCACTTAAACAACTGCTTTTGAACTGATAAGGTTTGTAGATATTTCTCAAAATATCTAAGTCTTAGTTTTCAATATCGATATCGAGTCCAAAGAGCATCTTTATAGATAAATATACATATAGCGGTTTTCATAGGCTTTCAAAAAACTGTTCATTTTTATAATTCTTCACTTAATTAGAAACACTTTTAAACAGTTCATGATAATCAAAGAAAAACAAAGGGAATCTACTTATTTGAAGTACTGTGACAAAGTTCATATATTGTTGTTCTGTGTAAGGGGGCTTAAGGACTAACATATTTGCTTACTAAACAATATCAAGGATCAGACTGATTCTTTATATGAAGACTTTAGATTGTTGCTTACTATTTACCAATCCTGGGTTGACAGCAAATTTCAAGAAACTGCCGCCGCGGGTCTGTAACCCTGGTCTGTCATTCTGTAACGTTCGAGAAACGTTTGAAGCCGCTTTTGGAATGTATTCGGTTATTGAAGCATCCAGCAAAGATTTTTTGAAATTTTTGATCACATTCGAGTGTATTTTGAATCACTGGACTGATTAAAATAAACACAAATGCTCTTACTTTGTGATCATAAATAATAATTCTGTCGGGAGAAAATGGCTTTACTTAAAGAGTCGTGTTTAACTCGTTCTTCCGATCAGATATGACTCATTTTAGAGTTATTTGCGAGTCTTATTTCAATGAATCACATTTTGAGCAAATGCATGATATTTTTATGCGACTTCTCTAAATTGCATCTGATAGTAATCTTTTTTATACCCTTGCAGAGGGTATATTGAAATTGTCCAGATGTTTGTAACGCATAGAAAGAAACATTTTCGACCACATAAAGGATATATATTCTTGATCAGCTTGACGAGCTGACTCTATATAACCATGTCCGTCTGTCCGTCCGTCTGTTTCTGTGCTATCTCCTCCGTCAGTTTTAAAACTATCGCTACCAAACTTTGCACGAAGTCTTCTGGTACAAAATCGCTGCACATTTGTCGGAACCGGCCGGATCGGATGACTATAACATATAGCTGCCATAGGAATGATCGGTCAAAAAAATAGTTCTAGTGAAAAAAACTTTTTTGTTTTTAATCCAAACGTCTCCAAACTCCGTATTTACTTGTTTTCAATGCTTCTCCATAATTTTGCCAAATTTGGTCGAAATCGAACATCTATATAGTATAGCTGCCATAGAAAAGTAAGGTTAGAAAAATAGTTTTAGTAAGAAAAACTTTTTTTTTTCAATGTAAACTTCTATAAAATTGGCATATATTTATTTTAGATGCTTTTCCACAATTCTTTAAAGTTTTGTCAAAATCGGTTGACTATAGGTTATAGCTGCCATATGAATAATCGGTCGAGAAACTAGTTTTAGGGAGAAAAACTTTTTTGTTTTTCTTATTGAGAAAAACTTGATTGTGGATATGTCCTTCAAATTAGTTAGAAAACGTGGTGCAAGGGTAAACAAACTTCGGCCGAGACGAAGTTTACTTTCCTCTATTTTTATACTCTGTACCGTAGGTACATAGAGTATTATAAGTTTGTGCAAAAGTATGTAACATCCAGAAGGAAGCATCTCCGACCCCATAAAGTATATATATTCTTGATCAGCATCAACAGCCGAGTCGATATAGCCATGTCCGTCTGTCCGTCTGTCCGTATGAACGCACAGATCTCAGAGATGGTAAGAGATAGAGGTTTGACGTGTATGGGACATATGCTTCTTATGTCTGCAGGCAGATCAAGTTTATTTTCAATTTTGGCCACGCCCCCTCCCGCCCCCGCAATTTAGAAAAAACGTCATATCTCCCACAGTTTTGAAGATAGATGGCTTGTTCCTTCTGGACATATTTAGTTATTAGAATAACTTATCGATCCGTTAAAGGAATGAAGAAGATCGGATGAACGGTTTTCGAGTTATGATCAAAAGACAAAATTTCTTGGTACAGAGTATGTTATAGTCGGGCTTGACCGACTTTCTTTCTTGTTTAGTATTCATATTTGGGCATTAAGATACCCATTCATTGTTAAATACATCTTACATTTTTGACCAAAGAAGCTGAGCATCATTCAAAGGATATGAAAAGTTTATACTTTAAAACGGTATCAAAAAAAAGGGATTAATTGGATCTTTCTTTTTCTGTCCAAAAGCAACGAACCTTCTACAATTAATGTAAGCTATTCCAGCTCATTCATTACTCTCTTTGTAGTGTCAGTTTTTGGACACACCAACAGATCTTTTCAATAATTTTTGCACCACCACAAATAATTCACCAATCCCTCCCCCCGTTCAAAAACAGAAGCCAACCACAAAAAATGAACTTCAATTGTAAGCTGGGCGGCCATGACAATGGTACTTTTAGGACAAACAAAGCTTTTGCCTGACATTTTATGCACTGCGAGAACAAATAGAATATCATTTGCCCTCCTCTCTTTGTCATTTCTCTCCAAGTCATAAATAAAACAATTGACTAAGAACATAAATCAAACACTTAATACAATAGTTTCCGCTTTTATTATTATGTGTTCGTTTCAAACTTGGCAAACTGCGTCGTCGAGCGGCGAGAGCACTGGCATAAAATTGCCATAAATTAAAATAACAGTAAAATCAACCATTGAGATACGGCAGAGGCGCATTGTTGTTGTTGTTGTTGTATATATAAGCTCGCAAATTAGCATACAAACTGTCTGCAGAAAAGCAGAAAAAGCCCATTGGAAATCCAGGTGAAGTCGCACGATAATATTAATATGTACCTCACTTAATCATAAATGCCTGGCGACATGCAAAGTCCCCTACATACGTACATGCATATCAACCTGGACGGGGTGGAACAAAAGCTGTTTTGTGCGCACATAACGTGCCGTAACGGACATACCCATGCACGAGTTATCCATACACTCAGAAAAACTAAAAAACAAACAAAAATTTTCGGTTTTAATTGCTGGGAAAATACTGTAAGATCAAGTTTTATATAAACCAAAATACATGATCTTAGTTCATATTGGTTGAAAGGTAATTTTAGAAATAGTTTAAGATCAGTTAGTGTTTATTTTAAGTTCTCTAATCAATACAGATTTTTCTTGAAAAGACACAAAACACTCTTCACCTGAGACCACACAATTTTTAAGCTAGTATCCGCATATTCTTGAATTAAGTACAAATTTTGTTTGATGTAAGTTCATTTAATTCTTAAAAGAAGGCCGATTTAATGCTGAAAAGCGTCAAGTAAAACAGTTTTGTCTATAAAGTTGAGAATTTCAGGGGCAAATTCAGGTCAAAAATTCGAATTTTACTTTGAACACAAACCTTATAAATGGTTAACTTGAAATAAGAATGCTTAGTTTATATAAAAAGTTCTTCCATCCAAATTTACCGCTTTTGAATTCAAGAACGAAATATCCTACTTAATCATAATTTTTCCAAGTGTACTACTTACTACCTAACCAACAAGTATTCCGAAAGCTTAGTCGCCAGACATTTGAAATAGCCAAAGAGTTGCATGTTGCTAACTAGTTAATAATAATGCTTCACTACAAAAGTGCCCACCTCCATGACGCATGGCCCGAAGACCCCCCCTCAAAACTGACCCCAAGCTCACTCACTACTCAGTTTTGTTCCCCCCCTCCTTGCTCGACCCTCCATCGCGATTTTTGAGTAGACATTTTTCATTTCATTGTGTAATTTATGACCAGCACTTTTCGAGGCAATCAGCCAAGCGTTAATCGTCGTTTGACTCGTTTTTGCCTCTGTGTAGGCCCAACAATGGCCACCGGAGTCCGAGTTGCAGGCTGAACCTCGGCTGAAAGAGTGAGACTGCCACTTTGTCGCATTGTCGTAGTCGTCGTGTGTCGACTGCTACTGTTTCATTATTATTATTGTTATTATTATTGTAATTTGCAAGCCAAGAACCGAACTGGGCTCAAATGTGTACTGCGGGTCGGAGCGGGGCGGGGCGGCCCTACCACGACGTTGACAGGCTGTCATTTCGTATCGTTTTGTTTAGTCATAGTCTGTGTGTCGGTCTGCAGCAAGCAATTTGTTGTATAGTTTCCCTGTGTTGTTTTGCCTGGTTGGGTTTGTAGTTCCTTTTTTTTTTAGTCATATTTTGTATATGGCATATTTCATAATTAATTGTGAAATTATACAAAGAATTGTCGAACAGAGTCATAATTTTTATGCGGTTGTCATACTTTTTTTTTGTATGCCCTTACCACATTGGGGGTCTGCAGCTTTGTCGAGAAGGAGGGTTGCTGTAGGGAAAGGATGTGGGTTTAAATTAAGTGCAGAGAACCCCTCTGTTGGTTGATCGAATTTGTAGGTCAGCGCTAATCTGCACATCTACATTTAAGAGTCTCAA
Source organism: Lordiphosa fenestrarum (assembly GCA_035044985.1). Lineage (NCBI taxonomy): Eukaryota > Metazoa > Arthropoda > Insecta > Diptera > Drosophilidae > Lordiphosa > Lordiphosa fenestrarum. Next base: position 548,656 of record JAWNNO010001799.1, read on the forward strand.
CGGTTAAAGTTTTGATAACTAAAACGAATTAAGGTAAATAAATGTGTTGATAGTCGGTCTCTCACATCAGCAACTCTGACGTTTTAAAACCAAACTAAAGTGAAGAAAATATTACATTCTTACATTAGCAGATACTGCACTTCATTTCTGAGCAAATCATTTGAGATACTCTATTTTGACTAAATCAGCCGAACAATTCTACTATGAAAGTCTTAAGAGCAGCTGCCATCAACTTGTCTGAGCATTTCGTCTCAGCTACTCTTCTAGTCTTATCTTTGTTATTCTTATGAGCAAATCTTCTAAGCTACTCTTCTGACCAAATAAAGAGATTTTTGAGAAAGGTATTATCAAATATCCATTCGATGATGTCCCGTACAGAAGAAACAAGAAAGAAAGTCGGTCAAGCCCGACTATAACATAGTCTGTACCAAGGAAATTTGTCTTTTGATCATAACTCGAAAAATGTTCATCCGATCTTCTTCATTTCTTTGGCGGTAAGTCGATAAGTTATTCTAATAACTAAATATGTCCAGAAGGAATAAGCCATCTATCTTCAAAACTGTGGGAGATATGACGTTTTTCCTAAATTGCGGGGGCGGGAGGGGGCGTGGCCAAAAATTTAAAATAAACTTGATCTGCCTGCAGACATAAGAAGCATATGTCCCATACACGTCAAACCTCTATCTCTTACCATCTCTGAGATCTGTGCGTTCATACGGACAGACAGACGGACAGACGGACAGACTGACAGACGGACAGACGGACATGGCTATATCGACTCGGCTGTTGATGCTGATCAAGATTATATATACTTTATGGGGTCGTAGATGCTTCCTTCTGAATGTTACATACTTTTGCATACTTTTTGTATAAAAATGTTCCAAAAAAGATCCATTTGGGAAGGATATGTCTTAAATAACCTTTTAAATATCCAATGGAGCTTAAAAACCATCCCAAGACTGATTTTATATATCTTTTGGATGATTTTCAGCTCCGTTGGATGATTAAAAGGATATTTAAAACATATCCTTCCCAAATGGATACGGGAAATCATTTAATGGATATTTTTTCATATCCATTTTTTCTCTGTGCGTATCTATTTGGACTGGATATGTCTTACATATCCGTTTTATCATCAAACGTAGCTGAAAATCATACAAAGGATTTAAAAAATTGTCAGCACCGTTGGTTAATTAAAAGGATATTAAAGACATATCCAGTCCAAATGGATCTTTTCTCTCTGTGTTTTCAAATTATTTTAAAAAACTAAATTCAGCAGTTGATTAACTCAACTGAACAGCTCTGTTTTGACTATCTTAACTGAGTCGATCTACTAAAAACTCTGTTGAGTAATCTTCTGAGCAACTCTTTAGAGCATACTGTATGAACAACTCTTCTGAGCATCTTTTTCGAGCAGGGCTTCTCAGCTATTCTTTGGTGAAACTCTTCTAAGCAAATAAGTTGAAGCACCCTTCCGAACCAATCTTCTAAAAATCTTTTTCGAGCAACTCTTTTGCTCAACCCTACTAAGTAAATCATTTTGTTTAATTAAATTGAGTCCCATCTTTGAGCAGTTAAGCAACTTATCTGATAAGCTCATCTGACTAACTTATCTGCACAGCTCTTCTTTTACCATTTGAGCAGTTCATCTGGGAACCTCTTTTCAGCTACATATCTGTGTAACTCTTCTGTGAAGCTGGCCTGTGCAACTCTTCTAAACATCTAAACATTCTAAACATCTTTGGAGTATGTCAATCCGAAGCAGAATTAAAAACAGGGAAGTTCCGGATATTCCTGAGCCGAGCCCAAAAAAAGATTGATTTGGGAGTTTCATTTCTCAAATAATTATATTATATCGTTTTTTCGTTTATGTCATAAAGATTAAGTTAAGCAAACAAGTTCGAGCACAATTAAATCAAAAAGCAGGATAATGTTAGGCATGTTTGGGCTAATCTTGCGCTTTCAGAAAGATTCCTCTTGCTTTTCTTCTTCCTCCATTGCTCTAAAGAACACATTCTTGACACTTCAAGACAGATCCACTCTATAAGTTAATAAAACTTATATAAAACTTCCATCAAATTAAAAAACTATAAAAAATTTGTAGAATATCCTGTAAATTGTGATTGAATTTTTAAGCTCGGGTCGGGACTACATTAAGAACAAAATGATTGAATTTATCTCGCCATTGTCTTTTCTATGTGGGCAATAGATTTATTGTTTTAATTAGCTTCGAGCCGTAGCATTTATATTTGACGTACTGTCTCCTTGTGCGCGGTGGTGCCAAGAAGCGAGGCAATTTTTAATGCGACTGCGCGTCGCCAGTTGTCGTAAAAAAACTCTCGATGCAATGAGAGCAAGGGCTTGCCCACCACTGGATTAAAATGTTCTTTAAGGAACTTTTGTTTAAGTTTTAATTCACGCATTCCTCGTTCTTAACCAATAGAAGATGACAAGACACGGCCAATATTTGTATTATAAAATTCAAAACCTAAACAATTAACATCAGAAAATTGTATTTTGGTACTGTTCCGAATTTAATATCTGGAGAGATCGAACAAAATCTAAAAATACTCGACAAATTGAATTTTTCTAAGAGAACATGAACCTGAGTTCTGTGTTATTTTCATATGAAAGCGAAAGCTAAAGACTGCCCTGCCCCACTTCGATATACTCTCAGAAAAATGTCTGTTTAGTAGCCTTTTCTTATGTTAATTAACAGAACAATAACATTAGAGCGCATGCTGCTCCGAAAAGTATGCAAATATTTTTATTACCTTTATAACTCTGAAATATTGTATCCTATTTTTATGAAATTTGTAGAGATTATAGATATTCCAGGGGTTTATATAGAAAGACGAACAGTCCAACAGATGGACAAGGCTATATCAACTCCTCTGTTGATGCTGTTCAAGAATATATATAAACACCTTCTAGTGTCAGAGATGCTTCTTTCTGAAATTAACATACATTTAAACGACTTAAGTACGCTCCACAAGTCACAGGTTTAAAGAGTTAAACAAAAACTTTATTCTCCTAAAACTCAAATAAATTTTAGTTTGTAAGTGTATCCCATTGTCGTTGCTCCCCAACCTCCTTTCCATTCATTCATATTTATTGTCCAATGTGTCGGCATTCCCTTTCAACTCCGAACCGCACATTTGTTATTCGCGCATATTTAAATGCAAGTTTGAGTAGAAGCAACTCCATTTGCCGCATAACTAATCAGCTCACAATGTGGAGCTCTTACAATTCACAAAAATTAATTGGTTTCGCTGTGCCGTTTGCCAATCCAACTTGGGGTGTGTCTGGTATGGCATGTCATGGATGGAATATTGCAGGCATGCAAACGGAAGGAACTACTTGCGGGCAACGTCGTCGACGTACAAAAATCATGACCAGGCAATGCAAATCGGAAGCGAGCTCAACACCTGCTAAAAACTTCGGGGGAAAAAACGTCACTCAACCGGGCACTATGGGTACCCCCAACTATGCATATACATTCGTACTATGCCAAGTGGAAAACCAACTGTCATGGGTCTGGAGCAGAGGGTGGAAGGTAACGTGTCAGCTGTCAATTTGTATTTGATATGTCGTCGCCCCCCCACACAAATCACAACAAATAAACGACAATTGACAGCGACAAGTGGATAAGGAAGAGAGGGTACAGTGGGCACTGGCAGATTACAGTTGAAAATAAATATATATATATATAATGTAAGGAATTGTTCATCTAGCTAGTTTCTACTAATTAGTCTTTACTGTACCTTAGTATATTCCCCTTAATTTTCCCTCCTTCTGGGGTCACTCTGAGCAATTGAACTTTGTCACTGAGGCAATTGAGTAGGCATATTCTCCCCTAACCAGTGCTAAATGCCCGTGTCAAGACACTTTATTTGTCTTACTTATTTATGTTTATGTGTACGTTGTAGTTCGCCTCGTACACCACCCCCTGGAGCATTGCTAAATTAGGCGCACGTCCGTTTGGGATAGGCCCGCTCCATCTTCCCCTCCTACGGAAGTCTCTCAGCAGCTGTGCCTAATTTATTTCACTGGACGTGCCCCCGTTTTGTTTATACCCGCCGCCGCCCCATTGACTCGCACTACTCCACCACATCGCATCGAATCAAGCGAAACCCGAAAATGAATCCCACAGTTTGAAGATTTATTTCATTCTGAAGCACATTAAAATTTTACAAATTGCTTAAATCAAATAAATGGCCGCGTTTATGGTGATAAATTGGGTTAAAGAGCAACGATTTTTTTTTCCTTCTCTCCGGTTTGATTTACATGCATTATGGCCCAAAGTGGATCTAAGGGGATTTGAATTTGAAAAGTGGAATATGGAATAGATTTATAATGAATATATATATATTCCGGGTAACTGCAATTTGCTTGCAGGCAGATCAAGCTTTATTTTCAATTTATGCCACGCCCATTACCGCCCCCGCTACTTGAAAAAATAGTTATATCTTCCACAGTTTTAATGATAGAAGGTTTGTACCTTCTGGACATATTTAGTTGTTAGAATTATATACCGATCCGCTGAAGGAATGCTAAAGATCAGATGAACGATTGTCGAGTTATAGGGAAAACCAACATTTGTGCTGGGCAGCACCGGCTGAAGCAGCAATGGGCAGCACTTATAAACTTTGGCAGGTACAGAGTATATTAAAGTCGAGCCTGACCGACTTTCTTACATGTTTTTACAGCTTTGACACTCAAATATTAGCCTATTCTCAAAGAAATGTTGGGAAATGTGACAAATATGGCTAAGATTTAGGTATTTTCCAGCCACAGCCAAACTGTTCTCTTAGTCCTAACCAAAACGAGAGCGTAAGTTAAAGTCGGCCCTGCCCGACTTCGAAATACCCGTTACTCAGCTCAGCTCGGATAAGTATGCAACATTTTTTTAACTCGGCCATTTATTATCCGATCCTTGAAAATATGTGAGATTGTTGATATTGGCCACATAGACTACACTGCAAAATCTGAGCTCGATATCTTGAAAATTGTGGGAGTTATTCAATATTTTTTATTGCGGGGGCGGGAGGGGGCGTGGCCAAAATTTGAAACCAACTTCATCTGCCTTCAGACAATACTAGCTTACGTATAAAATTTGGTTGCTCTAGCTCTTCTAGTCTCTGAGATCTAGGTGTTCATACAGACGGACGGACGGACGGACAGACGGACAGAAGGACATGGCTATATCGACTCGGCTGTTGATGCTGATGAAGAATATATATACTTTATGATATCGGAGATGCTTCCTTCTGCCTGTTACATACATTTGCACGACTTTAGTATACCCTTTTTACTCTACGAGTAACGGGTATAAAAACATCTTCCACACATACAAATTCTTCATCCCACACACCATTTGCTCAATCAGCGTCTGCTGCTTACACACCTTACCACATTTTATACTCCTCCACACCCCAAATTCAAAAAAACATAAAAAACAGCGGTAATCAAATATCACTCATACGCCAAATGAATTATTCATTCAATTTAAAGGAAAACAAAAGAGGCGAAACATTATCGAAATGCAAATGCCCATTAAATTATACAATTACAAAATATTAAAACAAAATTATGGTTCATAATTTTCAACGCGTATAAGCCAAAAAAAGCCAGCTTACGCGTATTTGTATTTTATATGCAAAATATAAACAGACAATCAAAATTAACAACCAAAAAACGAAACGAAAGTAAAGGGAAAGGAAAATGTGCCGACAAAGTGGCCTGGCCGCTTGTCTGATAATTTTCATATATCAAAAAGCCATAAAAACCCAGGCACGTTTTCAACACACACACACACACACACTCACACACGTTTCATTCATTTCTATGCATAAAGTCTTCGTTTTTCTTCCAAATAGTTTACGATTATTGCGGGGCAACCCACACATTGAAAAGCCAGCGATTAGTTAAATGTAAACTCTTTGAACTCGACCGAAGTGCATTTTTAATTAGTGAAGAGAGGCAAAGTGTTGATAATCATTGAATTTATTACCTGTGAACGCTACCAGAAAGGCTCTCTTTACCTATCAATTAAAGTGAAAACCCGTGCAACTTGTTTACGGGCTGTGGATTGAAACAGGGCCTCAAACTGGTAGTGGCATTCATTAGACAGCCATCGCAACCTCATGGCTGTTGTCAAACTTGTGTGTCAAGCTGTCATTTAATGTCACGTCAATCATGACATTTCCACGTCACAGGTTTTTCACAAAGAAAGAAAAAACCATTTTCGGTGGTTGTTTAGTTTTGGCAAAGGATGGAGACGACTCTGCTAATTGGGACCACATGCTCATCTGAAGGATTGCTCTATTTTTTGTTTGCTTAAGTGCAAGATGAGTGGCACTTCTTGGTTTAGAAGTGGACGAATTTTAAATATGTTGCAGTCAAGGGTTGTAAAATGTGGAAAAAAGCTTGCGGGCTTATGGGAACTTTTTTTTTATTTTTTGGGGTAAATTTGAGAGCTTTTCCCTTTTTTATAAGGCTACACACTTAGGGGCAATGTTATTAGAGCCATGTCTTAACAAAGCTTAAGAAAGAATATTGCAGCAACAAAGTTTTCTTTAGCAGCAAGTCTTCAGCAACAATGTTTAAGCAATAATATTGCCGCTGATATTTTTGATCAGTATCTTTTACCTTCCATAAATCAGTTTTTTAGGTGACATTAACTACTTTTCATCTGCTTTGTAGCATCAATAATATTGCAACATTTTGTCTGATTAACTTCAATAAAGAGAACTGAGAGAAGAAGTTGTTGAGATGGATCTTTAAGCCGAATACTTGCCAGAGTAAAGTAGACAAGATTGACCAAATGCTTTGAGTGCACATGGTGTTCTTCTTCGAGAAAAGCTGTATGTAAGTGAAATGTTCAAACAATTTCTCTTTTGCCTCGTTATTGTCAGTCTATTCGGGTGTCCAGACACCTAGTCGAGGTAAATGCGGAGATGCCAAGCTATTTCATTTTTTGATCAACGGCATTTATGTTTCTTTAAAACGATAATTCCTAAGAATATTGAAACAAAATTGTTAATTTTTATCTATAGAATGTTCTTCAATAGATATAAAGCTTTGCCCTCATTAAGCAATTAACATCCGGAGTTATTTGAGACGTATCTTTATATAAAATGGGCCTTTAAATTGCTATGATATATTTTTTATATTCAGAAAAACGTTTTCCATTAATTAAGTAAGTAATAACGGTATTAAGAGTACTGCAAGTACTAAAAAAGTTGACTTAAGTACACAATTCTTAATTGAAGTACGATTTCTTCATCCCGAAATACCTAGAGTAGCACATTTAAGTACATTTCAAAACATTTTGAAATCTTTTTGAAACAAGTTTTCTTAAGGTTGTAATATTCTTAAGACAAATCAGTTGAGCTCTTAATATAAGTACAAAATCTTCTTAGTTCACAATATAGGTACGTTCTGGAAGCATAATAAAAGTATATCAAACAAGACAAATAGGTTATTGAAAATACAGATACCTTAAATGAAAGATGGCTAGGTATATCCAAAAACATTCTTATGACGGTGGAAATGGAAGTTGCTTTGTAATTAGTCGATCTGGCATCGCTGTCAAAAGTAATAGTGCTGCCAGATTGATCCGTAGAATATGGTAAGTCTCCTTATATTGAAAACGAAGCTCCACATTGAAATTTCACTTCTGGTGTTACATATCTTTGTAATGTAGGTCAGAAATCTACCATTACTTCTTAAGAAAGGGTAAGAACCAGCTCGCGTTTTTTGTTGCATTGTAGGTCTACTCTGTACCAAATCCAAAGTTATATTTAATTAAATTAAAAACGTGGTTTTCTCCAAGTTTTTGGCTCACGTGACTGGTTTTTTGTGTCCTTTATACTGAGTAAACCATAACATGACCTCGAGCCGGCTAGAAACTGCAGTTTTTTGGCTCACTGTTAATTTAAAGTACTTGATTTAAGAACGTGTGTTCTCATATCAAAAATATAAGTAAATTCAATATTTTGCTACTTTGGCTAGCTTGATGGCAAGAAGATCTATTTCCAGGACTGTCAGCTGGTGCTTTCTAGTCCGAAGAACAAATAAATGACTTGCCGGAAGAGACTTGCATTGAATTAAAAAACTATCACAAACCAATTCTCGGTTAAAGGGCTATCAAAAAAATATTTTTTGAATTGCTTAAAATATGTAAAGCAAAATATAAAAGTACAATCTATGCAACAGATTTCTTGAGACTTCGATCTTAGAGTTTGTTAAAAAGTAAGTACTTCGATGTATCGGAGTTTTTAGAGCTCGAGCGAAAACACCTCTGATACTTTTCTAAAAAAATGTAGTCTATTTTGTTATACCGACTAACAAAGAGTAAGCCCTCAAATACCGAAAAATACTGTTAATATATTATAAATGTGACAAAAGTTCTGGAATTAAGAACATAGTTACATTACAGTTAGCTGAACAATTTTCAGAGAAGCGTGTTCTTAGTTCAAGTATAAAATATGCCCTCATTGATTGCTCCTTAAAGTATGCAAAAGGAAATGGAATTTCTTTTGAAAAGAGTCTGTTCCTAAAATTCCCAGCCGCTTCTAACACTTTTAAATATCTTACCAACAGTAATTCTACCTTGGTCTTTGGTTAATTCATGGCCCTTGGATATATCCAGCCATATTTGGTTCAAAACTGAGACCTCGTTTTAAAATAAATTGGGAAAAGTTTTAGAATCTTATAGGCTCAATCCAAGAACATTTTGTTGTCCTCTAAAGAACTCTTATTTTCTTTTTAGAGTGTTTTAAATTTGATATTAGAAAGTACTGGACTTTAAGTAGGCATATTTTGTACTTAATTTGAGAGCTAATAGGATTTGACCTTAAACCTTTACAACCTAGAAGATTGATCAACATTTTTTTTTAATAGTTCGAAATGTACCTAATAAATCCCTTACTTGAAATGAGAATTTTGTTCTTAAATGAAGTATTTTCTTACTAAACGTAGTATTAAAATGGCTTGTACTTAATACAGTTACAAATTTCTTGGTTTTTTTTGATGCTATTGTTGTAATATAAAACCTATATTAGTTGATAGGTTTTACAATACTTTTCAAGCTTTCGAAATTGATGATATTTAAATCACCGACTAATACTTTTTTTTTGTAAAAACCATTTTCGTAAGAATATTGCATTATGAAAATGAAATCTTAACCATTTCCGTTGGACTTATAAAACTCAATGCAGATGAAAGCGGATCCATTCAAGCGTATACAATTTCAAAAGAATACACACACACACACTATACAAACATCAGGACGCATGCTTATGGCAAAATGCGGAACGCATTTTTGCTTTTAAGCAATTTCCGTCCATTTGATGGTACTTGAGCAAAAAATGCTCAAATAGGATTTCTTACCAAGCAACAACAAATGCAATCAAATCGCAAGTGCCGTCAGCTCACTTGAGTTAATGATATACACTCACTTCACATGCGGCATTATCAGGCCCTGAGCCCATTGAAGAGGGTTACATGCGAAACGGAACCCTTCTGCCCCCTGCCCGCGGGGCTGGCTTGGCTGAGGTAACATTGTGTCAAGTTTTGGCAAAGAAAGCGAAGCCGCTACGAAACGCACCCCTTTTGCACACTTGAAACGAAATCAAAAGCGCTGATAAGGGTAAAAATGAAAAATATAAAATAACGAGAGTACCGCCACTTAAGCGCGGTTTTTGAATGACTGACAACCTTTCTTCTCGCCCCTTTTTATTTTTTGAATCGCAACTGTGAAAACAATTAAACTCTAGACATGAAAATATTTTGGCCCCTTTTAAGTTGATAAATCCCTAAACAAAGCCTGGTACTTCCCCCAGGTATCTCAAGTGTGACATTATCTACCCTCTCGTGTAACAAGCAGATGTGCATATATACATCTCTCCATGATCCGATCTAATCTTTTAGCTATTTAATTCGTATTAATGTTGTGCCGGGATTGCGCACACCCGCTCGAACTGGGAAATTCCCACGTTAGCGGCTTCATTAAAAAGCAAGCAGAAATAGTAGTGGCACTTCCGAACTGAGACTTCCTAGAATTCAAATCAGTTCAAACAATAGTTTGGCCAAAAACCTTGAACGCTTGTGAATATTGTCAACAAGGTAGGTGAACGAAAAAAAGCCACAGCAGGGTTCCTACTAAATCGAACAACTTCAAAGCCTTTGCACCGCCCCAAGGGGCAGACATTGATAAACGTTCCCTCGATTCACATTCATTCATTGGTCCCAAAAAGTGCAAATATTTTTACTCGAAAATTTCTTCATAATTTTTGCGGCACTTTTCTTCTTTTTCTGTTATGTTTGGGTGACTTCCAAATTAGCAGCAGGTCTTTTTGTTTAGGACAACAAAGGATAATGACCAAACACAAGTTGTCAAATACTGAAATCATTCACTGTGCGTGCTAAATGGCATATTGGTGAGGATTTCTACTGTTATTCCAAGGAAATGTAAACATTTGGAAAGTCTAAAAGGAGGAAATGGTTTTCCTTGCAGGGGCGGTGCATTGCGTTTCATGTTGCTCATAATAGGAAAAAGTACAGAATAAGGAAGACTTCCGATTGAATGACATTTGAGGTGGGGTGGGGGTTTTTAATAAGGAGAAATCCAGACTGCATTGGCATTTCCCCGCAATTCGCGCACAAATTTCGCAAGTGCCAACTGCAGCCAGGCTGGGGCGGGCAGTTGGTATGGAAATGGTCTAACAATTGCGTACAAATAGGGAAGAGCGAGGGCCAGACAACAGCAGCTAACTGACATTTGACTGTCAGATGTTGTTGGCTCTCATTCGTTAATGTCAGGGGCAAGAGTTAATCTCGCGTGCATTTCCAAAACAACAGGAGGAGGAGCTGGAGCAGGAGCTGAAGAGGAGTCCCTGTCAAGGTACGCACACTGGTCAAGCCAGGCCCAGCAGATATATTGTAATCAAGGTTTTGTTGGTTTTGTTTGGCCCGGCTCTGTGCTGACATGAAACTGCAGAGAGTAAGAGCAACGGCACAATATCAGCAACAACTGACAGTACACTGCAAGAAACTGTAAGAGTTAGATGAATTTGTTAACAGGTTATACAATTTTAATTTAAAGGGAAGAAATTGGTTGAAGGTAGGATAGGTAAAAGTGATGAAATCCGGTTTTAAAACGGAAGCGTAGTTCTTTCCAAATAACAGAATTGTTCTAAAAACCCTAAGAGAAAACGGCATGTTTTAGGATGAGGAAGAATTGTATTCTATCCACTATAGTAGGTAACATAGTAAGTAAGGCGATCCTGCCTTGGAACATCTAATAAACAGGCTTTTTCTTTAAAAAACTTACTCTTCCAGAACACCTTCACTAGCTATTGGCGCCAACCTTTGAAGTAACTAGCCATCAAAAAGTTTCTCAAACATTGCCCTTTTTACTGCGCGTTAAGCTGTAGGTCTTTTTCACTTGTGCGAAATTTGAGGCACACAAACCTGCCCTTTGTGTCTGTAAGGATTCCACTTCCGAGTATGCCAGCTGTTGCAAGTAAATTCACCTTGAACTGCACGTAACATATACCTCAATGCTTCAAGTGAATTTACTCTAAAAGTATCATTTTGTGACATTTTCTCATGATATGCTATTTACATTGAAAACATGACAACCTGAAGGCCTACTAGATTATCATGTCATCATGTGTCCAACATTGTGAAGGCAACCTTAAACAAGAATGAATTGTTGACTTGACTAAATAAGTGAATATGTTCTGCTTAAGTTGTATTATTTGTTAAATGCTCTATTGCTCAGAGACTCTCAGGTGTCACAGAAATCTCCAGAGATTTTCGTATAAACGCTTTCATTATGAGGTAAAGCTGCTTGCTACTAGATTAGATGACAAAAATTGAGAGATTTGAAGCCGACTGCTTAAGGCCAAATAGATTTGATGCGTACAGTTTTCCTTCTCTAAAATCTAGTAGCCTTCAATGTGACAGGTCAAGCGCATCTAAAGTTCTTATAGTTTAGTTCAAAGTTCAATCGATTATACGAAAATCTCTAGATATGTCTTTTGCCTACCTACTTTTTTACACTGCCTCCAAGTCAGTGACTCTTTTTTAGTGATCCTTGTAAAGTGATTCCTGTGTAGTTAATCTAGATTAGTGACTCTTGTTCAGTGACTGTTTTTGAGTAAATCTTGTTGAGTGACTTATGTGTAGTGCCACCAGCTCAGTGACTCATTTTTAGGTACCCTAATTATGTGATAGTTGTGACTCTTGTGCAGTGACTGTTTTTATACCCTTGCAAAGGGTATTATAATTTTGCCCAGAAGTTTGCAACGCATAGAAATATTCATTTCCGACCCCATAAACTATATAAATTCTTGACCAGGGTGACGAGCTGAGTCGATTGAGCTTTGTCCGTCCGTCTGTTTCTACGCGAACTAGTCTCTCAGTTTTGAAGCTATCGAGCTGAAATTTTGCACAGAGTCTTCTTTTTGCTGCACACTACTAATATGTCGGAACCGACCGGATTGGATGACTATATCTCATAGCTCCCATAGGTACAATCGGTCGAAAAACTAGTTTTAGTATGAAAAACTTTTTTCTTTTCAATGGAAACGTCTCCAAACTTTGTAATCGTAGGTTTTCTATGTTTTTTTTAATAATTCTGCCAAGTTTTATTAAAATCAGACAACTATATGGTATAGCTGCCATACAAAAGATAGGTCTGAAAAACAGTCTTAGTTAGAAAAACTTTTTTGTTTTTAATGGTAGCATCCTGCAATTTTGCATTTGTTTTTTTTTCACATGCTTTCACATAATTGTATAAATTTTTGGCCAAATCGGATGACTATATCATATAGCTCCCATACGAACGATCGGTCGAAAAATGGGAAAAAAAAGTATTTTTTGAAAATATTTCAGCGATCACTTGCAAGGGTATAAAAACTTCGGCACAGACGAAGTTAGCTTAGCTTTCTCGTTTAGTGCTCTCTTGCTCAGTGACTCTTAGGAGTACAATTAGCTTCAATGATGGCCATACATTTAGAATAGTTGACGAGCAACTGAGCAATTTCAGTGAGTTGACTCGCTTTTAAGAAAAGAACGAGTGAACAAAGTTTAGTGAAAGGAACTGCCTTTTTTCAGGAGTGTCAGAGCGTGTGGAGTAAAGAAAGCCAACTAAACTGGCCTTGTAGGAGCCTGAGAAGTCACTACTGTAATGGAAAGTAAAGGCTGGCACAGGTTAAGGCTCAGCTGGTGTGTGGTTGGGGAATTTACATGCCAACCATATCACAGGGAGAGGCCCACAAATGGTTATATGGGGCAGCTGATATATAGCACTAAAATACTTTTGTTGGCCCAGTACAATTAAATGGGTGGCTACTTTACCTAAAAGAAAATTTGCAAATAATTTGCTTTTAAATTTTGTTCTTAGAATGAAGTTTTGAAACTTTTATGATTAATTCTCGTAATTTCCACTAAAGATTTGTAGAACAAGTTTTTCTAAAAGAGAGAATTTGGCTTTTCTCATTCTTTTAGCGAATGTTCGGTTGCTCTGCGAATGAACTCTGAAAATATTCTCCCAAGTGGTTTGCTTTCCTGTCTAAGAAGATTCTAAGTGTCAGCTCCTTATAAAACCACTGATTCAATAGCTTTGAAATGGTCTTGTTTTAAGATTTTTGTCAGCAGTTCTGTCTCATTTATTTGTTGCCCCAGCCTGAAAGGTTAGAAGCACAGCGAGCTGTTTTGTTTTGGTTTGTCTTACGAAGACACGTTCGAAAATAGTTAAATTAAAATCCAATTTGGAATTGTTGATAGGTTTTTCCTCAGTGTAATAACTGTCTGACTGATGTACTGGCAACCAACAGTGGCAGCATCAGCGGCAACAACGTCAGCTGATGGATGGTTGAAAGCCTGGCCCTGCAAAATGAATGAATGACATGGCAAGCATGTGCCCGGGTGGCTCTCCCCAGCATCCCCAAGTTTGGGATTGCGACTCGAACTCGGACCTCGGCACACGCAATGTGTTCAATGATGATGATGCTGATGCTGCCCAAACACAAACATGCAGATATACGGATGATGGGCAGACAGGGGGAGGCAACTGAGTGGAGGTGCACCGCGTGATAAGTTGCCTGGTCAGTGGCCAACTGAACTCAACTGTCCGTCAGCTGCATTTGCATACGCCTCGCATGCAAAATTGCTTTATGAATTATAAACAATGCCCAGACAGACACACAGACTACACACAGACTCGGAGCAGCAGCGGCCAGAGTTGCTCGCTAGCTGTAAACTATATTTGTATATTCTGACAATCCTCCGGCCAGCTGCCCGCTGCCCGCTGCCCGCTCCCCATCCCTATCCGATTCATTGCGCTGACAGTGATTATGTCGCCAAGTGACATCCATCAGCAGCTGTGTAATTTATTGCCCTGAGCCCTGGCCAAAGATTGCATGCAGTTTGCCGGTCAAACGTGTCCGGTTCGTAGGCAAATCCACACACACCACAAAACGGGTGTGGTTAATTACAGGTGAAGCAATATGTGCAATATGAGAGATACCAGTGAGGATTTATGTGCATAATATGCAATGAACCCGTCCAACAAATAAAAAAAGTTAATAGGCTTATGGCTGAAATTGTTTAAATAAAAATGTGGCGAATTTACAGTTTACACAAAGGCTTTGCCTGTCCGCTGGTTGATTAATCAATTCCGATTCCGATTTTAATGCAGAAGTACTTTTCTCTTCCCGGGTAGAATTGTAACTAATGGCCACTTTTAGACCAAGTTGCTAATTGTGTAGTTACTTCTCTGGAGGAAAGTAGTCATATCTTCACACTACCGTTTCCTGCTAAGCCACCATCAATCTGGACAGGGGTTTGCCATTTTGACTTTTCCTTTAGCCCGTATTGTGCACACATACCGACTCGTACATTTGGCCCGTGGCCTGACTTTGGCACGACTTTGACTTAACTCAACTCGACTCGACTCGCTCCGCTCTGACACAGAGAACCAAGACATAGTGGCAGCGTAATTTGAAATGAAAATTAACGACATGCAATCAATTTTCGTAGTCGTTGTTATTTGTTATTTTGATGACTTGCCTTGTACACTCGTTCTGCTCTCACTCTCCCATTTGTCAGGAGCAAAACAATTGGGAGCATGGAAATGAAATATGTCTGCGCTGGCGAGGCGAGCGCAAGTGACTCTCAACCCACCGCAATATGCTTAAGTTGTGGTTATTTATTGTCTGGCATTTATAGTTCTGCCTGCAGGAGAGGTGGGCCAATTTTTCATATTTCTCTAAAGTGCAAAAGGAGGAAGTTTCGCCTGATTCGTATCGACATATTTCGCCCGCATTTTGTATTCCGGCTGTCAACGCCAAAAAGTTCAGACTAACCCCAAACTGATCCCTCTCTGATGACCTCCCTGACTGGCTGGCTGGCTGGCTGACTGACTGACTGACTGACTGACTGACTGGCTCACTGACTGACGTGAGCTTACGTTTGGCCTCACCCTACCCCTTCTTCCTGGACTGATTGATGGGCGACAGCAAAAAAGTTGGCACTTGCTTTGGCTGTTGTGTCGATTACACAGCCAGCTCTCCCCTACAGAAAAAACTCTTGTTGGGCAAAAAAAAAAAACAAAAAACACACACCAACCGAAATAAGTCATCGCGTGCAGTGTAGACATCAAGTCAAAGTTAAGATTGATTAGTTATTGAAAACGCTCGGTTGTGCCTCAAACAGTTGGTGGTTGGAAGGTAATTTTTCGCCAAACCTAAATGAGAGAGAAAGTATACCCTGTAATATGAGTAAGGGGAGAAGATTCGGACAAGGACTTTTAATTAGATTTAATATAGATTTTTTATCTAAAATTTTGCTTAAGCAGAGCTGTGAATTCTGGAATTTATTTGATATTTGCTAGAGTTTTTGATCTAAAATTAAGTAAAACCGAGCTGAACCGTTTCAATGAGCCAATTTTCAAAACATTTACATATCCGTAACTTTTAAAAATTTTAAGACCAGCTTAAAACTTCGAAGAGAACCTTTTTCAAAATTTCAAAGGTTCCCAGCTTTGAAGAAATTCCACTTAAACTTTAAGTTTAGTAATCAGTAAATCCCCTAAAGCAAAGTAAGCCATTTGAGTGAACAACTGAACAAAAAAGAGCAATTAATTTGGTGCATTCACTCAACAACCAATTGGAATAATTGCCTCTCCCTCCTTTCAGGCGAAAGTCATAAAATAAAAAACTAAAAAAATCTGAAATTATTTTATATTTATCTAAATCAGAGCTGCAAACCGGTTTGAACCCGGAATTCAGACTTTCAGATTACTGTGAACCGAACCTTGAACCGAACCTCTTAAGGTATTAAAGCTGAACCTGAACCCGTTCCGAACCCAAAATTTCAGTTCGGTTCAACAACAATTATAGATTTGAACTATTTTCCAGTGTCTTCTTCTGTTATACTGATAGAATTATCCACATTACTGTGGAAACTCTATTCGTATGTGGACTACGAAATTGCATTTTACTTTAAGGGCTGTATCCAGAATTTCGTCACAATACTTTAATAAGATTTTTCAATAAGACCATAATCATTATCGAATATTTTTTGAATATCGAAGTTTTTTTTTGTGATATTTTTTGGGCTTATACTTATGTTTCAGCTTTTAGAATGTTTGACATTGAAAGATGAATTGTAAAAATTAGCATTTGGCCTAAAAACGACACAAATCGAATAGGAACTGGGTCGTCGGCGATTCGTAGAAAACATGGATTGGTTCAAGGAATTGAGTTACAATGGATTTAAGTGCTCCAAATCTTGTTAATTTGAAATTTTTTGAAATATTCTTAGATATTTTATACATAAAGAATGGTTTTCTTTCTGCACTTTACAAAGTCCCTCATTTTAAATCAGTAAATAATCCTTTTAAAAACTTAACCTTGCGAGCCTGGCCTCGAGCAGGACCTGCCCTCTGATCTGCTTAATCAAGTCAAAACCATTACTATTTATTGATTGGGTAATACAATTTTTACAAACTCGGCATACTACGACTTATGTGCTTATATACTCAAAAGCTGTAACTGTTTATTCGTTTTTAAGGCGAGGTAATTCTCTAAGACGGTAGAGATCATATGAATGACATTGATGTGTAACGAATGCCATAGATTCGTGCATTGATTAATGTTATGATTACCTTTATAATCTTGGTGCTTAATTCTCATACACATTTTGTCTCAAACATCTACGATTCATGATACAAACCTCGAAGCAAAGCCTTAGGTTTGATGAGTCTAGGAACCGGTCCGAGAATCGAACCTTGGACTTTTTAACGGTCTCAAACCGCCATACCGAACCTTTTTTGATTTTCAGAGCAAAGTGAGAACATAATTGGTAATGCGTGTCAAATTTTGATTAATAAAATTGGCTGGCTGGCAACTTCGAAGCTGCAGTGAACGTTGAGAGCGAAAGTTGTTCTCGCCTTTTGCTCGCACTCTCCGCTTCAGACTCCTCGGTCATCCTTCACCCACAAGCTCGAAATCGAGATCAAAAAGTCATGAAAATAATCTAAATTGAAGCCGCTCCAAAATCTTGTAATTCAATTTTCGAGCTTCTAAGGCTTTAAAGGCGGCCTTGCCTGGGTCCTGGCCCGTAAAAAGCTGCTATCATCGGAATGCATGTGCTCATCGTTTGTTTGGGCTTAAGCACATAGGGTTGCTGCACAAAAATTCTTTTCCAAGCCTGAAAAAGACACGCTTTGAACCAATTCTTGCTAAGATACGCCTCATTGGCCAGCTTCTATTTGGGCATATCATCATCTTCTCTAACATGAACCTACTAAGAAAACGTCGTTCATACTCCACAAATCATTGTCCATAGAAATAAACATCCCAACGTCTTCGAAACCAAGCGTAAGCCACTTTGATGTTCTAAAACGAAATTGATGATTACTTCTGGTAGTTACAAACTCTGGTGTACTCTCGATAGACTCCACAACAGGGGTGCCCAGCGCTATATACGCTTCAGGCGCATTTGTTGTTGTTTCGAACTAAGCGATTGATGAGCGGATACGGATCACGCATAAAAATTCACAGCATCAACTTCGTATGTGCTTCTCTTTCTTCTTCTTTCTGTCTTATGCCTCTTGCAAAACTGATGTCAACACTGTTGATTTTGTTGTTGCCGTGTGTTTTAGACAGCCACAGACACATACACACACAGCATAAGGCAATCCAGTCGGACTTTGCATCATGTGTTGAGAAAAGTCAGTACATCTAGTGACATAAAATTTCTCTCATATAATCAGTACATGATTTTTTTGCAAGAATTTATTACTTAAAATAGCATGAAAAACTTACACGTTATTTTCTCAGGTATTTGTAAGGCTAAAAGTCTGAAATTTCATTTGAAAGCAAGAAAAACTCAGGGGTTTGTCACCGAACGTCTCATGTCTTCCCACCTACGATATACAAAGTAAGTACATCTGGAGTACTAAGAAAGTAAAGAACCCGAAGGCTGACGACGATTCCATTGCAAAACGAAGCGGAAGGCTCAGGTTTTGGCATGCCTTATCACGTGAAAAGTAAGCATGACAAAGTACCTTTTTCATGATGAAAAGTCCGACTGGGAAAAACCGGGTGTCTCTTGCGCTTGCTTGTGGTGGTTGTTGCTTAAAAGAGTATGTTTTATTTGTGTTAGTGACTGCGCGACCACAAACAAAGAAGGGTATTTCACAGTCGGGCCACTTACTTAATGTATTTTTATCAAAATCCTCTTCAGACCGCCCAAGTGAATCTACTTCAGTAATCCACCACCCCATAAATTTTGTGCAGTGTAATCACTTCTGCGCGCTGGCTTTTCATGTGCCGCATACTTTCGAAAATAAGTCATAATGATTTTTGATCGATGCGTCAAGTCCAAGGCGTCATCAAATCATTAACAAAAGGAACCAAAAAAAAATACCCCACCACCTCCCAACCACTCATTATGGATCGTTTCCCCCAACCTACTCTCTGCTGCGCATAATCATTTTCAATAAATAATTTTTCGCCCTTACCTCCCACCCACCAAAGAAAAACCCAGAAAAAACCACCAACTTGAATATTTTTTGTTGGTTGGCATAATGACAGCATGACAGGATAAATTACTGCCAAATGAATGAGGCAAAATAAGTCTTAAGCGACACACAAGCACACAGTCAAACAGCCACGCCCTTTGGGGCGCTGGCAAAAGCCAAACATCATTTTTTTTTTTTTTGTTGTGTAATTTACCACCAACAACTGAGTGAGTGGGGCGAAGCATCGCCCGCATGGGTAAAATTAATAGGCATAATAATTTTTTGACAGCACACCCAAGGATAACACACAGTCGCCAAGCAGGCAGCAGGCGGCAGTCAGGCAAGTCATCAGCGAGTCCTTTGCATGCGGTGGTAGTAAATTTTTTTTCCTTCATGACTGACAGGCAGGTTGATGATAAATGATGTCGCTGATGTTGGTCTTGCTCGCCCCCGGCCCCCACCCCCCATTCACCCTCCTCTCTTGCCTTGTCATGGAGGCAATCAGTTGGTTCTCTCCTCTATCACTTTTGCACTGACAGTCGTTGCCTGATTACTTTGATGACGTTGCCACATATTTTGTTTGGCCACACATTGACAGCCGAAGAGTTGGTAAAAAAAAAAAAATTCATAATTTTTGTGCATTCTCATTTTGGCTCTCGGGAATACCCTAAAAGGTCAAACGGGTGGCTTAGAATTTGGAAGAAACTACATTTTTGAGCAGAGACTAGACCGAAAAATATCGGCTGAGATCCGGAAATAGTTTCTGCTTTAATCTTTCTATTTGAGTCCACATTTTGTATGCTGATTTTGGTTTTTTCACTATAAACTGTTATACCCCAGAGCTTAATACACACAAAAAACAGGGTCACACTGTCTTTTCAAGCATTTTTTAAAGATATGTATAGAAGTTAAGAACAATGCCAGGAAATCGAAAGCGACTGCAATTATAGTTTCAATACCAACAGAGAATATAAAAGCAATACAAGACACTTACATTTTGTTTTTACATTTTGGCAAAACTTGGAAATATACCTAACATCTCCTATTATTTTCCCCACATTTCTCTACCTTCAATCAATCGCACTTCTTAGTGTATTTCACTTTTCGAGCTGCCCCCAAAACATATCTTTTGGCATTTCTACATTTTATTTGGTGCCGTTGGCAATAAAGTTAAATAATTAATTGATGAAATGTTTGGTGCGTGTGTCGCTTTGACAATGAGTGATGGTTTTCCATTTGGCATATTCTCTCACTGAGTCTAGTTATACACCATAAACTTTAATACAAGCCTAGTCAACAGCCAACAACGGCCCAAACAAAACAAAAAAAAAAGGAAAGGAAAAAGAAAAGAAAAATGAATAGAATCTATGAATTATGTGCCTAGTCATCAGGATCTAATTTATCAGTCCCGGTTTTTTGGGCTCTGGGATGTGTCAATTTAAAGTGTGAGAAAATTGCTGGGCATGATGAATGATGATGAGGACGAAAAGTAATTAGTGGTGGTTCAAGGATGTGTGTAGGCAGTCGTCAGACATCAAACATCAGTAAAGGGAATTTTTTTTAAAAGAAGTCAATAGGTAAATTTAATATCTTTTGAAACGGATAAAATGTGTCTGTTTTTCTAATGTAAAGCTCTGACTTGGCCTTGTGTGGTGCAGCGGGTAGTGTGTGTGTCTGCTGTGCAAGAGGTTGTGGACTTGATTTCGCCTTGGAACAACTAATAGAAATAGATTTTCTTTAAAAAATTACGCATAATGCTATCTTCACTAACTAGCCTTGAAAAAGCTTACCAAATTTTTCTTTTGGAAATGGCTTTAAACTGTAGATCCCTTTCGCTCAGATGACCTGTTCTCAATTCAAAAGGCTACACGTTCAATGTTTACTGGGAGAATTTGTTGCTCCCGACGCTGTCGTTTAATAGTTGCTTACTGTAATCTTGTTCCTTCACTTTTTCGAGGACTAAAAACCCTTTTTGCATTTTTTTTAAGCTTCCTTTATCTTCAGGTAAGACTTTCAACTATTCTAAATCGAGCTGATTCCCTTTAAGTAACAGTTCGACGGACTGTGATATTTTTGTGTTTTATTGCTTTCTGAGAACGCTGACCAATGTTAACATGAGCCGTGTCAAATATCGTCGATAATTTCTTATGAATCTCTAAATCTCACTTAAAGTTTCCACTAATCAATATATTACCTTAAAAATAGCCAAAATATAATAAGAAACCGTAAAAAAAGATACTATTGAAATCCACTGGCAAAAGAGCAATACAAATCAGAGAGAACATCTCACATGAAATGACCGCCAACTGCGCCACGTGTTGTTAAATTTTTAAGTGTGATGAACTGAAATACGAAATGTGCGCATACAGCGAAACTTGTTAAGTATTGTGTCGATCTTTTCTCTTATGTAAACCTTCGCGAAGCAATTACGAACCAACCCGCAGATAGAAGTATTCAAAATGGTTCAGTTTTTAGTAAATTAACAAACCTCCATTAGTATTATTTCAAAAGTGAAGATTAGCATTGAGAAAAACCGAAAACCTATACGGTTTGAAAATTTGATTGCGCACCGCTACCAGTTTTAGTCTATTGTGGCCCCTACTCAGTTACAACTCTCCTAACAGTCCAGTTTCCTGCACGAATGCCAGAATTTTCGTGGGTTCTGGTCAAGGAATCTTGTTGGGGCTTAAGTTGTGTTCCCCAAATCTATTGAATCTGCGCCTCACCAGAGGCTAAAGGATTCCTTCTCTTCACAGAATCTGCATAGTTGGATGTTTGTTGGGAAGTTGGGAAACTTGTACAGGTGACCAGCTCAGCCTACAGTGGCGCGTCAGGTCCCAGGGCCCTGTCAGGATCCTGAGGGCATTCCTTCTTTGTTGGATCAATTTCTGGAAACTTTTAGGGTTGTGGTTCACAATTAATACTTTTGCTTGTCTCATGCCCTTGGTGTTTACCCAGGAGGCTGTTCTAGGCGTATTTTCCTCTTTTCTAAGGAGTTCCCTAATGATATGTTGGCCTATGCCACAATGTGGCTCTGGTCCTACCATTGCGGTGGCCGCAACCTTGCTTGCCAGCTAGTCGGCCATTTCGTTTCCGGGAATATTATTGTGTTTCGGTGTCCAGCATAGGAACAGGTTGTTCCTGCTACCAAGTTGGTCCAATTTGTTCTTTGTGGAAAATGAGATACTCACACAAAATAATAAGCAACTTCAAAGAAAGAATTTAAATCCGAAAAAGACTGTGGGATCACTTGATTTAAAATTTGCGAGTCTTCTTTAAAACTTCTATAGGGCATCGGGGAAAACATCTTGAAACTTAATTGAAGCCAGACTGGTTCGGCTCAGTTTAGAAACGGATTGTATCGCTGTTTCTAAGCAAACAGCAACGTGTACCCCTAGAACCGATTCGGTTTAGGTTTATTGTGTCTCTTGAACCGAACTATTTCAGAGTAATAGAAGATCAAACCGTTAACGCACGCGATGCAAATGTTTCAAAGATTACCCAATATATGACCTAAGGCTTAAGCCAGAACCTGAGGTGCGATGCCCTTTAAAACCTGTCCGCGAACTGAACCTTATAATTTATCACTGTTTCGAGACTCCAGATCGAAACTGCTTCAGCATTTTGAGCTTTTAAAGCCTTGTTTTGTACATCTCTCCAAGCAGACTTAAGACCAACGATGCAAATCGATTCTCTTAATACCAGTTCGGTTCAGGACTCAGAACCATTCGATGCCTTTGAAAGTAAGACGCGCCCTGCCCAATATGCACAAAGTCCATTCAAACAGAAATTCAACTAAATTAGAGGCGATCATTTTGTAACAATCCAATATGAAATGAACCAAAGTTGAAACAAATCCCTGTGCCTTTTTTTCTCATTAGGCTTAGGGATCAAGTGCATTTTTACAATCTTCAAAGTAATTTCAAGATATGCGCTGCTATAAAGGTCCCAAAGGTGCAACAGTAAATCGGTTCCGGTTCAGAATTATAGAAAAAATAGAATACTAGGACTTCAGTGCCGACTAGCAGCCCTTAACACTCGATTTGGTTTAAGCAAAACCTCTTAATTTTCTAAATTTTTGGTAAAAATTCGAAAAATCCCACCTTTTAAAAAATTTCCATAATCTTTGAGTGACATTTTATGAACCTCAGATCTTAGCTGGGCCATGAATTAGCATTTGTGAAACAATGCCTAAGTAGAGAGTCGTTTGCTTTTGTCATTTGATTCCAGGAACTATAACAAAATGCCACAAGGTCAGTTTGCAACTATTGTTTCAGCGCATTAACAAAAACCGCACACACGCCAGCCTACCGAAATATTATTGAAAATGTCCTTTGAAGTAACGCCGTTTTGTATTGCCCAAAGAATGTGTGTCACACAGTGAGTTTTTGGAGTTGGAGAAAACAACCAAAAAGGAAATGACTGAGCTGACTGTGATTCAAGCCGAGTTCCGAGACATGACAATGACAAAAGCGGTAAGACGACAACGCGGCCAAGTCGGGGCCCAGACTTCAAAGTCGGTATGGGGCATCTTCCAGTCACAGTAGCTGTCAAAGATATTTGTATTTCATTTGGATGATGGCTGACTGACTGACTGACTGGCTGGCTGGCTGACGAGCTGAAGGAGATTCAAACGAATTGGCAGCCAAAAACAAACACAGTAGCTGCTGCTGCCGCTGCCTAAATAAACGCAAAGCAATCACAAGTCGCTGACAGGGGCCGGGGGGATTCTCTGGCTCTGCCGGTGATTTAAAATAAATATTGGTAGCTGTCACATTGACAGCAAACAAAATGTGATTGTTCGCTGATTGTTGACATTTTGTGTGCTACCGTTCTCAGTTCTCCGTTCCTTCCCACTCCACTCCACTCGATTTCGGGCCGCAGTCAAAGGGATTCAAAAGATATTAAATTGTCTGCGTCGTTGTCGCATTAATAAGTCTTCCAATCTCTTCTTTTTCGGGCTCTCTCTCTTTCGCTCTGCCTCGCGCTGGCCCTGCAACAATGAGAAATTTCAAGCTGTTTTTAAATGTTTTATTGGCTTTTTAATAATGTTTGCACATCAAAAGGGGCCGCCTTTGGAGGCCCCGTCGGCTTCTGTTCCCAGTTACGCGCTTGAGATTCAAGCAGAAAAGGAAGATATAAATCCTCAAGTGACATGAGTCAAGCTCTTTGTGTGCTTACGCCGTGGGGTAAAAAGGATTATTCTTGGTCTTGATTTATGTGACGAAACCGTTATAAATTATTTTAAATTAGTTAAGAAATATGAGCGCCATTCGAACCAGCGCTCTACAACATTTTCACAATCATTTGCTAATTGCCTAGATACACACAGAGTTGAGTCCACTGTAAATTTATGTGAAATACATATTCAAAAACACTTTGGTACATTGCTGCTGGTGGTCGTGGCAGTTTGTTTAACGAAACAGAAAATACAAATAAAATCTGTTATTTAAAACCTTTTGACTTGTTAATGTGGTTCATAAGCATTTTAATTTTCACATCAGTTCGCTAAATGTACGAGTTGGCAACTCGTGTGAAGTGATGCAAATTTAATACGTTTTACCACCAAACGTCGGAAACCCAGCAGCAGCAGCAGCATTTTATTAAAAACCATATAAAATACGAGCATTGACATATCTTTCCTTTGTTTGACATTAAAATGTAACATAAAAATCTTTCAGTGCGTTAAAATGCCGCATATGACACTTTATACGAACATTATCCGCTGCCAAATAAGGCGTGTAACAGAAATTAGATGAACCAGAAATTAGAAAAACTTTACAACATTTAACAGCTTTTACCTGGTACTCGGTAATGGTTGGGTACGCGGATTCTTGGCCTTTAAAAATGTGATAAATATTATTGAAAAATTATGACCTCATTGCAATTGGATAGTCAATTTCTACAAATCGTAGAACACCCTCTCCGGCCACTTTATCCATCGCAATGTCCAGGAAAGAACTCGTTTCAAAGATGCAATATTTAGATGTTAAGTAGAGCAAGCCATAGCCTTGATAACTGACCACAGTTTGTAGTCCAGTGGATTCAGGTATGGGCTAATAGCAGGCCTATCATCCGTAGAATTGAAGTGTTCGGTACATGGCATTATACCCATGTTTGAGTCGTTTTTGCCACGTGGGCTGAAACTGAGTCTGGTTGAAAGGACCACTTCTTGTTTGCAATTAATATCTGATTAAGAGGCTTCACAACTTTTTCCAAAACGTGGGATTGATCAACTTTTCCCATAAACCGTCACATAAGCCGGTTGGTGACCTCTTTTCACTCTTGGCATAGGTTCGGACACTCTATTGTTCTGTTTGTTGAACGATTCCGCTATGGCAAAAATGGGTTCGTCAGTAAACAGAATACTTCTGTGGGCATTGTTCGCGGACTGTCAGCGCAATGCTTTAGATTTTGTATTGCGATTTTCACTTCTCGTTTTATGATGAGCGACAAGCTGCCCTTGCTAATTTTCATCTCACGAGACATGATTTACTGCTTGCGCAATGGATTTCGACGAATTCGATCTTTTACGGCTTTAAGGTCTTGTGGCGCTCGCACAGGGCACGGACGGCCAGGAGATCTTCAATTCTATCAGTATCCTCAAATAACTTCATGGTACAATACACAACCTGAACCCAGCTCAATCAAGTTTTTTACACAGCCGAACCGGCTTCAGAAATGCCAAGCCGAACCGAAAACCCCAAAGAAAAACGGTTCGGTTCAGATTTCTAACTTCTGAGTTTTAAGACGTGAATGGCTTTTCTCTAGCCAATGATACTTATTAATTTGGAATTTTCAAAATTGCCCTCAGATAATTATACTTACAAGTTTGTGCAAAAGTATGTAACAGCCAGAAGGAAGCATCTCCGACCCCATAAAGTATATATATTCTTAATCAGCATCAACAGCCGAGTCATGTCCGTCATGTCCGTCTGTCTGTCCGTATGAACGCACAGATCTCAGAGATGGTAAGAGGTAGAGGTTGGACTTGTATTTGACATATGCTTCTTCTATCTGCAGGTAGATCAAATTTATTTTAAATTTTATCCACGCCCGCTCCCGCCCCCGCAATTTGAAAATAATGTCACATCTCCCGCAGTTTTAAAGTCAAACGGTTTGTACTTTCTAGACATATCTATACATCTATACATATATATAAAATTGAAAGTATGTTTGTATATTTGTTCCTTATGGGCGTCTAAACCGCTGAACCGACCTTCACAAATTTTTCACATTATGTTCATGTCGATCAGGAAATTGTCATAGGCTATGTCCTTGACTTGACTTGGTCCAAAAACCGCGAAAATTGAAAAATTAAACCGTTCATCCGATTGCGAAGAAACTCTGGAGAATGGTTAAGTGCTTGCCCGGGAAGGCCTCTAAGTTGAAGAAGTGGGCGGAAAATGGTCCAAAAACCGCGAAGTTAGCAAAATTCAACCGTTCATCCGATTGAAACATTGGGGATTGGTTAAACGCTTGCCGGTTAAGGTTTCTAAGTTGACGTAATAGGGGGGATATGGACCAAAAACCGCGAAATTTGGAAAAAAATTATACCGATCATCCTAATGCGATGAAATTTTACGGAATGGTTGGACGCTTGCAAGCGAAAATTTCTAAGGTCCAAAAATCCGCGAAATTTCTAAAATAATCTTATGTATATCTATGAAAGTGCTTAAAGCTTAGATTAAAATCCAGCCGTGGGTAAATGGACGATGCAGATTGAACGGCTGAATTTTGATATTTTTCATTTGAGCTTATATTATTATGAAGATTTCATAGACGGCAATTGTAGACTGGTTAATAGGAGGTGTATACCAAACTGACAAAAAAGCCGCGAAATTAGCAAAGTTACAGTTAAAGCTTTCATTTTCTCACAATGCAAAGGACCCGGGCGACGCCGGGCGACGCCGGGTATTCAGCTAGTTTAGTAATAAAGATAACTTATCGATCCGCCAAAGGAATGGTGAAGATCGGATGAACGGTTGTCGAGTTATGATCAAAAGGCTGCTCGCTGCTGCAACGCAGTAGCAGCGCTGCTCTCAGGTGCTACTGCAGCATCAAAATGTATGCTAAGCGTATAATTTCGTTGGTAGAGAGTATGTTCTGGTCGGGCTTGACCGACTTTCTTTCTTTTTTCATTATTATTTTAATATTTAGACAAAGTTTTACAAAAGTGAACACTTCAGTATAATTGTTTGCTTACTCGTTTCTTGACTCTAGAATAAAGGTTTTTTTCACTTCACTTTTCCTCTGGTACACTCCTTACGCTGCGGGTACTTACAATCTTAAGCCCTTGGGATTTTCCTACCATAGATAAGTACAAAACGTTGCCAGCACATATTTTTTTTTTATATGCCTCTGCTCTGGCTCCATTTCGGTCGCTGCGTGCACCGAGTGCCAAGTGTAATAGAAATAGTTATTAAAAGCGTTCAAGACAAAGTCGACGACAACAGCTGGCAACTATTATTATTCCTAGTCGGAGTCACAGTTGTCGCCTCGGTTACAGTTTATGGCATTTCTGCCGCAAAATCATCCCGGAGATAGTGGCGAAAGCTTGTTACAATTTATGGGCCTGGCCATGACGGAGCACATATGATCCATGAAACGTCATAAAACTGCAATTGCGACCAAAAATTATCGAACATTTAGCAAAAGCGTTGGGGCTTATCCCTGGGTGGTTAGTTTTTACGAGGCGTGGCGAGAGAGCAGCGGGGACCTTTTGCATTTTATGAGCAGCAGCAGGAGACAACTCGACTCGTTAAGCAATTCACACGTACCGCATTAAGGACACTGATATACATACTTTTAATAGAATGCCCAAGCAACCCCCAGGACCGCTAGACCGGGCACGTTTCGAGGATGGCTCATAAATTTGCTGAGTCGCTTCTTTTTTTTTGTTTTTTTTTGGTTTATTAGTTGACAAAAGTGCCGGGGCCAGTCAGTCGTAAGTGGTTGAGGCAAACAGGAAACGGAATATGACAGGGCGTTAAATGACCACACACATACGCACACACACACAAGTCTGTGAGACAGAGAATAGGGAGGATTCAGGGAACTCAACAATGGCAGCATGTGCACAATGGCATACGAGCAAGACACTTCCGTTCACTTGAATAGAAACAAAACAACACAGATTGATATCTTTTTAATTGAATGAGCAATTTCAAAAAGATTAGGCCACTCACATCCTAAAATTTGCTATTGTCATTTGTGACAGGTTTTTGCTTTAGTTTCGTAGCATAGACAATTAATTTATATTTGATTTATGGGAGACCCTCATAAAAAAGGGCCAGATTTCTTTGACCAGCATCAATATCTAACGGATAAGAATGCGTTTTTGTACTATGTACCAAAGGTAGAGTTTTATAGATAAAAAGTTCGTTACTTTTGGACATTTTATACTTGGAGAGAGCAGACACTTTCGATGCAATAGAGTTTATTATACTCTGGTTTGACCGACTTTCTTACTTAATAAGTTTCGTACTGATCGGATGAAGAAAAAATAGCTTTATACAACAGGACTCAGAATATTTTCCGACTTTGGGGCTGAAATTTTCAGTCAAGGTGGGGTTCTTATTAGATCCTTGAAAATTAGTTCGAATCTGATCCTTTCTCCCTCACTCAACAAGTAAATGTTCTACATTTTGATATTCGAACTAAAATATTGTTTAAGCACTTAACAAGTGAAATGCATGAAAGGAATCGTCTCCGACCAACGAAGTATAAACTGAAGTGTGTCGGAACCGCGCGAATCGGATGGTTAGTTCATGTAACTGCGGTTGGAATGATCTATTTTCAATGGATCAAAATGTCGGCACAGTCGAAGTTAACTTTGCTTTCTCATTTTCTCTTAATATTATATAACGAAAATTTTTGGTTTTTAGACTGTTTTTTCCTAAACTGAGAAGGCATAACCTGAAAATTGAAGCACTAAGAAAATATTTTCTTAAGTTAAGAAACTCAGGGTTTGTTCTTTTCAATTAAGGGTAGTTTTGAATTTTTTTCCAAAGGTTAGTTATTAAAACGACCTCATTTTTGAATGGAACATTTCTTCAATTTAGAAAATTAATTCAGAAATTTGCCTTAAAATATAAATGATATTAATCCAGAAAAGCGCTTTAAAATTTAGAAAAATATAATGAAGACAGCGCTTGTAGTTCGCAAGTTTAAACTCTCTGCACTCAGAATATAAAGAGGGGTAACTAATATTCGACTTGCTGACTGAGTTTGTTATTGTGTCCCACGCGAATGCTTAATAGTCGAATGCGGTAATATGCCTTACGTGTTTAAGTATCGCAGAGGTACAAAGTTCGAGTCCCAGAAATAATTATTCTAATTTTTTAGTGTTTTTCAGAAAGAAAACTTTGGTGAACCAACAGACAGAAAATATCCTAAAAGAAAATATATAAAGGACTATTTTATTTTAAATCCTGTAAGCCCTCTTCTCCCTATTCTTCTCTTTCTTTTACTCCATTCCATCTTCAATACTTACAATTCCATTCTAAAATCTTAAAATATTTTTCTAAATTTTTAGCAAGGATTTTTTCCAATACCCATAAAATATATTTTCCATTTTAAAATCTTAAAATGTTTTTCTAAATTTCAGAAAATACTTGCTGGCTCAAAGGAGATGATTCTTAATTTTAGAAAGAAACATATCGAAATGTTTTTCATGCATTTAGAAAGTACAATATATATATTTTCCATTCCAAAATCTTAAATTTTTATACCCTTGCAAAGGGTATTATAATTTTGCCCAAAAGTTTGCAACGCATAGAAATATTCATTTCCGACCCCATAAACTATATATATTCTTGATCAGGGTGACGAGCTGTCCGTCTGTCTGTCTGTCTGTTTCTACGCGAACTAGTCTCTCAGTTTTAAAGCTATCGAGCTGAAATTTTGCACAGAGTCTTCTTTTTGCTGCGCACTACTAATATGTCGGAACCGACCGGATGGGATGACTATATCTCATAGCTCCCATAGGAACAATCGGTCGGAAAACTAGTTTTAGTATGAAAAACTTTTTTCTTTTCAATGGAAACGTCTCCAAACTTTGTAATCGTAGGTTTTATATGTTTTTTTTATAATCCTACCAATTTTTATTAAAGTCGGACAGCTATATGGTATAGCTGCCATACAATAGATAGGTCTGAAAACAGTCTTAGTTTGAAAAACTTTTTTATTTTTAATGGTAGCATCCTGCAATTGTGTATTTGTTTGTTTCTCGTGCTTTTACATAATTCTACAAGTTTTTGTCCAAATCGGATGACTATATCATATAGCTCCCATACGAACGATCGGTCGGAAAATGGGAAAAAGTATTTTTTGAAAATATTTAAGCGAGCACTTGCAAGGGTATAAAAACTTCGGCACAGACGAAGTTAGCTTGGCTTTCTCGTTTTAAAAAAATGTATAAAGTATTTTTTCCAATACTTTCCAATACAAGAAAATATATTTTCGATTCTAAAATCTTGTAATGTTTTTCTAAATTTCAGCAAGGACTTTCTCCAATACCCATAAAAAATATTTTTCATTTTAAAATCTTGAAATGTTATATGCAATATTTATTTTCCATCCTTAATTTTTTTTTTAAATTCAGAAAGTTTTTTTTTGAATACTTAGAAAATATATTTTCCATTCTCAAATTTTAAAATGTTTTTCTAAATTTCCAAAAATATTCTGAGGCTCAAAAGCAAATGATTCTTAATTTAGAAAGTATTTTCTGATTTATAGAAAAATCTAATTGAAATATGGAAAAAGTCACCTAATTTTCGAAAATGTTAGTCCTTCTTTAAGATATTATTTTTCTAAAATATATGTTAAATCGCCTTTGATCTCTTTTTTTGACTACAACTTCTTCTGTTATATTTTGAGTTTATAGTCTTGTACGTCAGGTTCAACGTTTTCATAATCATATCGAAAGTGCTTAGAAAGTTTTTCTGGCTTTCCCAAAACCCTAACGACTGCTGCACTTTCATCAATAATATCAGCTTAAGACTAATGACCAAATGCCTTAAATTGTTGCTTTCCAAATCAATTTCAGTTATTTCCAATGCGAAAGCTCCTTAAGGTACCGTCAATAAATGTGAGCCAGGCATGTCAAAAATGTTGAGTTAGCTGACTCTCCACCCCCAAAGACAGCTCAAGTCAAGCAGCTTTTAAGTCATAGAAGAAGAAAACACAACAACAATAAAAATTGTTCAAAACAGGCAACAGGAAAATGCCAAAAGCGAGAAACCGCAAAATTGAAAATTCATCAAAAAGTTGTCTGCGGTCTAAAAAATAAAAAAAAAGTAAAAAAAAAACCAAGAAAAACCGAAAACAAAACACAGAAATCATAAAAGAAATATGGCATACGACGACACACATCCAGCAGCGGTATAGCTGGCATGGGACAACAGCCGAGCGAACATATTCAATAACGAGAGATGTCAAAAAGCCATCATAAACAGATGACATTTCCCATATTGAGTGGCGAAAGTAAAATTTAATAATAATACGAGGGGGCGTCACACGAGACGTTGGAGATCGAGACTGAGACTCCGGCAAGGCAGGCAGGCAGGCAGGCAACACGTCAACAACGAAAATTGACACGCCGACATAAACACTCGCACATGCTCCGCGGCGCCGGCAACGGAGGCGGGGAGAACAGCTCTTTGCGGCTCCCTGCCGTGCGGAATGTATAGCAAAAATGTCAATATGTTGTTCGGGGTTGTCAGGCCTGTCATGTCACCCGGCTCCCAGCTCCCAGTTCTCCTACCTAAACGTGTCTTAGTTGCCATGCATGAATGTTTGTGGCACATAATTGAAAGCTAGCCAAATTAATTTCAATGCAAAAGGCGCCATCGTTAACCGGTTCGTCGTCTACACAGCAAACTACTGACTTTTCACACATGACTGACTGACTGGCGTTTTGCTTGGCGTAGGACAGCTCGTTAACAGTAGCTTCCAGTTAGTTAACTGGCAGTTAGCGCCCAGCATTTTCGACATGTGGGAGGGAAAGTACACTCTGTAATTTATGTACTGCCAGAGGCATGTGGCCCTTTTTTGGTCAGACATCTAAATGTGGCAAACTGGGCAAGTAGGAATGGTGGGTTAATTGTGGGCTATAAGTGTATATTTTCGTGTGTATAAGTGTAAAGTTTTGGGCATTTTAGAAACATTTCAAACACTCAGATAATCTGCAATAAAAATTTCAAGTTAGATTCCATTATTAGGTAGCACTCCGAATAAACTCCCACCCTACGATTTCTCTCTCTCTTTCTGCATCTGCTTCAACTTATTACAGTTGTCGAGCATTAATTTGATCGCATGTAAATTGAAAACCACTTCAAAAACAGGTTCATAATAAAACACCTACCTCTCTACCTACCCACCGAAAACTCCCTAAAAATACCCACCAAATTGACAGGCCTGACATCCGACATGCATAATTTACAAGATTAACGATACGAAAATTGATTTCAATGCCACTAAAAATGTCGAAAATAATCTGAGAAACATAAAACCTCTTAGGTTGAAGTTAGTATTTATTGTCTGGGTGTGTTTGTGTGTGTGGAAATGGGACACTATTTAAGTCATTTAAATTTTATAGTGAAATAATTTTTATGACTTAACGAAATCAGGTCTCATCCACTGGGATTTCCAAGGTTGGTCTTCCGTAATTGTCACATTCTGTCAGCTTCCATAGTTGTGTTGTTCCCTGCTCCTCGTTTTAATGCAATTTTCTTTAAAATGAAATGTATTTTTTATGACCCCAGAGAGGAGACTGGGAAGACAAGAACCTGAAACCACTTTACGATCTGCTTCCACTTCTGCCCTTTTTATTTCTACTATTTGCTTTTATCTTCGCCTTTTGATTTGATATCGTTTATTTGCTCTCAGTCTGTGTGTGTCTCTTTGAGTGTGTGTCAAAGTTTATATTTTTATTTGTTTCGACAGTAAACTTGATGTGTTTATGACACATCTTGACAGTAAGTAGCTGCTGCTGACTTGGCTACTGTCAGTCAGTTGACCTTTTTTATTGGAATTGGTTTGTGCGTTGGAGCAGCGCACATCTCAGGCTAAGCGCCCACTTATGTTGTGATCTTTTTTTTGGGTCTTTTCTACTCGACGGGGAGAACACAGTCATATAACCCTGTTTCAAAATGATTGATAGATGACTTTGGCTTGTTGGGCAGCGAAGGAGCTGGAAAGGAATTAAATATGATTTGTTCTTTGTTGTGGTTCTGCATTTTGTTAGATTTTAACACTACATATGTGGCGATAGTATCGTTTAAAAGCATAAAGTTTTAACTACCTTGGGTATATAAGTTTATTTATCAAGACAACACTAAGATACACTTTTGCAGCATAACAAAAGTTCGGTGCTAACCACAAAACTGTTTTCGAAAATGATCTAATGTCAAACTTCATACAAAATTGAGCTTCAAGTAACTTCCAATGCCTATTTGTACTCATTTAGATAAGTTTTATGGTGAACCTGTATCTTTGATATTATCGTAGGGTATAACTTTTAGCTTCAAAACAAATTTTTTTATCCAGCAATTCTGGAATTTTTTTTAGCCAAGATACACCATTTTGATTATATGTTAAAAATATTCGATATAATTAAACCATAGTTTTCTGATGATTTGTATAGAACTCTTAATAAAATGTTTAACTATTGCATCAAGTGCAAATCTATGAGCGGTCATATTGATCACATCCACTTAAAATCTTATATCTTCGCTGGAAAAAATCCAAGAATTATTTGGGATAGTTAATTTTAAAGCTAAGGAATAGTAATTTACGATTATATCGAAGTAAGCCTTGACAACGAAAAGACATGGCAGCTTTTTGATCACATTATCTTCTCGAATCACCATAAACCCTTCAATATACTGGACCTTATTGCCCAGTGTAATTAATGAATGCTTTCAAAAGCGAGAAAAAAAACCATAAATAATTCTACAGCATTTGAACGTATTTCCCCTTCATCAATATCTGCGATTCATTGCTTAAATGCTATTACAACTCCTTCCTTGAAAGTCACTTATCATTGCAAACAGCCAACGAAGCCAGAAGCACTATGGCACACTGAATTTTCACTTGCCTCATTTCTCATATGATTTTGCTAAAAAATACCTTACTTCACTGGGAGTTGGCTGTCAAAAAACTTATATGAGAACTGATATATGCTACTTCTAATATTATTTCTATATTATTCTGAAATGAACCGAACCAAACCGAAACTGAACCTCTAGCCCAGCTGATAAGCCGAACCGTTAAACGAACTGTCGCACCGTGCATCTCCTAAGTACCATCAGACCACATACCTACCTTGTAAGACTGGATTTACACAGTGAAGCAAACTTCTTGAAGCTCTCTTAGTAGGCGAGGGAATTGGGTGAGATTCTAAAACTTTCTTTGATAAAGCGTATTCATTTTGCCTTGAATATTCCGCCTACTAAGATAACTTCATGAAGTTCTTCTTAGTTACTAACTGACTTGTGTATCAAGTCTGTACAAATATATTATAATAATAGTCTGTATAAATAAAAGAAACTTCAATGTTTATCAGGAATTTACATTTGAAATTGTGCAAAAAGTCACATATTTACTTGAAAAATCAGAGTAATCCGAAATTCTCAAAACAAAAAATCCTTCTTTCATAAAATAAATTGAAAATAAAGAGTGAACCATTGAGCAAAACTTAAACCGGTGGTTCATAAACTGTGTAAATCCCTCAACAGAACCAATCATCATTTCCAGGCCTTGATTTTTCGAGCCTCTCACATTAATAGTCTTTATGTTATATGAGCAACAACTATGAGACACTCAAAAGACATATCAGACAAGTAAAAAAACAGTTTAGGTAGGTTTAGAGCCGAAATCACCTCTTCCTAGTACCCCTATCTTTCACTTAAACTTACAAATAACAGAGTAGCTATCTAGAAGATGTGAAATCGGAACTCATCTTCTACATAGAGCTATCTGACACATAAACTTACAAACAGCAGAGCAAAATCAAAGTTTATCTCACACATAAGTAGTAGCTATTTAGAAGATGATTTGCTTAAATGCTAAGAACAAAGAATCCTTTAGTCTTTTTCGAAAAGCTGAATTAAAGTTGAACATCATAGTGTAAGTGGTAACAAGTGGTTTTTAACCCTTAAGTTATACATCCTCAACCAAAGTCCCATCATAAACACGAACCGAATGCTTGTCATTTGTATTTCACTGCTTGGCCAAGTTAAAACCATTAACATAGTAGTAAACGAGAGCGTAAGTTAAAGTCGGCCCTGCCCGACTTCGAAATACCCGTTACTCAGCTCAGCTCGGATAAGTATGCAACATTTTTTTAACTCGGCCATTTATTATCCGATCCTTTTGAAAATTTGTGAGATTGTAGATATCGGCCACATAAACTACACTGCAAAATTTGAGTAAATTGTGGGAGTTATTCAATATTTTTTATTGCGGGGGCGGGAGGGGGCGTGGCCGAAATTTGAAGCAAACTTGATCTGCCTACAGACAATACTAGCTTACGTATAAAATTTGGTTGCTCTAGCTCTTCTAGTCTCTGAGATCTAGGTGTTCATACAGACGGACGGACGGACGGACGGACGGACGGACAGACGGACATGGCTATATCGACTCGGCTGTTGATGCTGATGAAGAATATATATACTTTATGATATCGGAGATGCTTCCTTCTGCCTGTTACATACATTTGCACGACTTTAGTATACCCTTTTTACTCTACGAGTAACGGGTATAAAAAATAGTACAGGGAAATTAAATTAATTAATCCAGCGGTGGGCACGCCCTTGCTCCGTTGCTTCGATCTAGTTGATCTTTCAAAGGAACTGTAAAGATCGGACCAAGGTTAGTCAAGATATAAGCAAAACAAACAACTAAGCTGGGCAGCACCAGCCGCAACGACAATGGGCAGCACTTCACACACCTTAACACAATCTTTGAAAGATTCCGATTTGGTTTTTTTTCTGTTGTTATTCTTAGAATGCTTCCAAAGTCGAATACTGTGGCCACCGCTGATTTAAGTAAAATTCCTGATCGAAAGCAGTTGCTATAAATGAGAATGGTATCAAATCGCCTGCGACTATCCATACCAATTCGATTAAAGTACCATTCGTCAGTCAAAATTTATTGATCCACTGGGAAATTGCTACAGTTACGGTGTAACAATGATGCGCATAGCATTGATTGATTCAAAATCCTGTGTCCAGCTACTTACAACCACCAGTGGATCTCCGGTTTTTATAAAATGCTTCGATAGTCCAAATTTGATAGCTTTGGCCACAATATGATCGACATATTGTAGCCAACTGGTGCCCTCCTGATGCGCCAAATCATAACTCAGTAACAATGGGTAAATGCCACGATGAAGATACAACTGTCGCATCAGACGAGAGGAGCAGACAAAGGCAATGATGGGACAGGGAGGTCGGTACCAGCTTAGACGACGGGCCGACTTGCCCGAGGGGCATATAATGACAATGGCAGCGGCACTTGATTTGATGGCAGCATCAGCAGCAGCTATACTCACCGAATGGTCCTCGTCTATTTTGTCGAATGTTGAACTCTTAACGATGTCCTTAAAGACAGCAAAGTGCCAAATTGCAGATTCTGCCGCACGAATAGCCTTATCCAAGGTTGACACACACTTGACCGGATACTGGCCAATGGACGTTTGACGGGAGAGCATTACACAGTCGGCACCATCGAGAACTGCATTCCCGGCGTCCGACATTTCGGCTCGGGTGGCGCGTGGGTTTCGGATCATTGACTTGAGCATTTGGGTGCCGCAGAGCG
This sequence comes from Lordiphosa fenestrarum, assembly GCA_035044985.1. NCBI lineage: Eukaryota > Metazoa > Arthropoda > Insecta > Diptera > Drosophilidae > Lordiphosa > Lordiphosa fenestrarum. The sequence continues at coordinate 585,521 of JAWNNO010001799.1, forward strand.
CCGGCTTGCCAGCCATATTGCAGTGCGCAATAATGTTTTTTTGTGCCACAAACACTTTCTCCAGCGGCATCTCTCTGCCCAGATTACTACGAGCCACTAATATGCCATCACTTGCCTCTATGATTTCTTCCAAATTCCGCATGCCCTGATGATTTCCAATCTTGGATATAATCTTAATTTGTTTTCCCCGCTCGCCCAGTACGGCACGAATTTCTTTTGGAGCTGCGGCACTGCGTATGGACGAAGCAAACACCATGTCCACATTCTGATCCACAGCGAATTGCAGGTCAATCCTGTCTCTCTCTGTTACGGCGGGCAAATCAATGTCGATAGCGGGCAGATTAACTTCATTTCTGGAGTCCAGCCTGCCTGAGCTCTCAATCTCACATATAATATCATCATCCTGTACCTCCTTTACCAGCAACAAAATACGTGAAGGATAACCCTTTAGGGAAATTCGATCTCCTGGCCTTATCACCTGCACAATGTTGGCATAGTCCACAAAGACCATCTCCCGATAGCCATAATTCTTTAGGAGCATATTGGTGGTCAATCTGAGTACTGAACCTTTAATTAGTTCCACTGACCCTTTTTCGCTGCAGTGTATCAAGCCAATTCGTATCTCAGGACCCCCAATATCTAATCCTATGGCCACCTCCTGTCTGTAGCCCAACTTGGCTGAGTTTCTATCAACAACAAGTCGAAGATTGGCCAATACCTCTGCATTCATTTCGAGTGTGGCATTAGAACAGTTCAAGATCGCTATATTCATGCCATTCTCCACCATTTTCTCGAGAATGGACGGACTTCGTGAGGCTGGGCCAATGGAGCAAACAATGCTGGTCAGGCGAGTTGAAGGAGTAGGAGAATCGAATTGCAATTGACAGATATGCTCCAAATTGCTCATGGTCTTAGTAAAGGTGGTTCGAATCTGCTGGGAACTTTATGAGAGAATTTTTGAAGGACTGCAAATCCTCAGGGCAAATTTCACTCACACCGCATGCCTAAGTTTTGGTTTTTTCAGATGGCCGGCTGCCGCTTTCATGAAAGTGTGCCAGCAAAAGGCAGTTTTGGTAGCGACTCCATTTCGCATTGCCAATGTGATAAGCTGGTCAAGGATGCTCTTACACCAGTTTCCTAGCTACATTCATTTAATGCAGTAAGAAAGTAAAAAAAAATTGTAAGGTTTGATACTTAAATTTTGGAGACAGATAAAAAACTGTTGACATGTCGGAAGAAGAGGGTTACTTCAAATGTTTCTAACGCCTAGAAGGAAGCAATTCCGACCACCCAAAATATATATATTCTTGATCAGCATGACGAGCTGAGTCGATATAGCCATGTCCGTCTATCCGTCTGTCCGTCTGTTTCTATGATATCTTCTCCGTCAGTTTTGAAGCTATCGTGACCAAACTTTGCACGAAGTTTTCTGGTACAAATATGCTGCACATTTGTCGGAACCGGCCGGATCAGAAGACTATAACATATAGCTGCCATAGGAACGGTCGGTCGAAAAACTAGTTCAAGTGAGAAAAACTTTTTTGTTTTTAGCGCAAACTTCTCCAAACTCCGTATTAACTACTTTTCAATGCATCTCCATGATTCTGCCTAGCTTGATCGAAATCGAACATCTATAATGTATGGCTGCCATAGAAAAGTAAGGTTAGAAAAATAGTCTTAGTAAGAAGAACTTTTTTGTTTTCAATGTAAACCTCTTTAAAACTGGCATTTATTTATTTTTTAAGCTTTCCCACAGTTCTTCCAAGTTTTGTCAAAATCAGATGACTATAGGTTAAAGCTGCCTTAGAAATGATCTGTCGAGAAACTTGTTTTAGTGAGAAAAACTTTTTTGTTTTCAAAGATAACGCCTCAAAACTTTGTATTTCTTCGAAGTTAACTTTCATCTATTTTTTTTGTATTAAACTTTCCTGCCAACTCTAGACTCAGTCGTCTAAAACCATCAGGATAATAGAAGAAGTCACCAGGCAGTAGGTCAAATTGTTTCATGTTTATACATTTTTTTTTTGAGACAAACCGAAATTAAAGGTGCTTAGCAGGTCAAGGTTCAGCTTACATACCTTTAGAAGTTCGGTTCAATGTTCGGTTCACATTAGAATGAAATGAGGAGTCACGGGTTCGAAATGATTCGGTTGCAGCCCTGATAAATATTGTGAGTGGTAAAAAATATGTGAAAGTTTCGCCTAACTCGGCTCCTGAGTTTACATGGACAGTTTTTGAAACTTTCTGAAAAGATTCGACCATGAAGACGTATGGACGCCAGTCTCGTCTTATTCAAATATGAAAAAATTAACATAATTATCCAGTGTAATGGGCAGCGATAAAGCCGAAGAAACTCAAGTCTGCCAACTTTAAAAGAAAATTGGTAGGCATCTTCAGACTTGGGAGCTCCCCATTTTGGCTAAGCTTTCGGAGACTGCAAATGCATAGGGGGCGGGTCATCAAATCAGCGAAGCAATGCCTAGCAGGATTCCAGCAGGATTGAGATGTATCTATATATTAATATAATATATTTTTTTTATATTTTATGTATCATGTTGTTTCAACGTGCTTATATAACATGTACATACTTAGTAAATAAGCGATTTTTATACTCTGTACCGTAGGTACATAGAGTATTATAAGTTTGTGCAAAAGTATGTAACATCCAGAAGGAAGCATCTCCAACCCCATAAAGTATATATATTCTTGATCAGCATCAACAGCCGAGTCGATATAGCCATGTCCGTCTGTACGTCTGTCTGTCTGACCGTATGAACGCACAGATCTCAGAGATGGTAAGAGATAGAGGTTTGACGTGTATGGGACATATGCTTCTTATGTCTGCATGCAGATCAAGATTATTTTCAATTTTGGCCACGCCCCCTCCCGCCCCCGCAATTTAGAAAAAACGTCATATCTCCCACAGTTTTGAAGATAGATGGCTTGTTCCTTCTGGACATATTTAGTTATTAGAATAACTTATCGATCCGCCAAAGGAATGAAGAAGATCGGATGAACGGTTTTCGAGTTATGATCAAAAGACAAAATTTCTTGGTACATACAGAGTATGTTATAGTCGGGCTTGACCGACTTTCTTTCTTGTTTTTAACTGAAAAAATTCTCGAGAATTCGTTAAGTTCTAAAAGCAGGCTTTCATAATTGAGATCAAGAAAAAAACACCTCTAGTCACGGTTCTAACCAGGGCTGCAAACCTATACAATGTTTTGGATCTCCGGAACGCTGGTTCGAACCAAAATTTACCAATGGTAAGGGCTAAAAAGTCTCAGGTTCAAGGTTTTTGGAAGAAGGTTTTGGTTCGAACTATTACTATAAAACAAAACAATACATTTATTTAGATACAAAACATTGCTAAAAGTTAGAAGCTAATTTAATCATGTGTGTTCTAATAATCGCTTTCGACCTAAAAGCCAATCAAAAGGTATAAAAATTGGTTTGTTTTTGGGTCAAAAACGATTCGTGGTACACATTAATAAATTGATTATTCAAAATATAACATTTTATTAAAAAAACATTTTCTGCAAAACGCCAGCCTTCCCCACTTGTTTTTGTAAATCTGCCGAATTAATGAATTTCCATACATAAACCAAAGTAGTGAGAGAGTAAAGAAATGCTACAGATAACCGATTTTTCTTCTCACATACTTGAGTGTAACTTTCAAAAAGAGTCTATAAGCAGAAGTGCAAAATTTAAACATGCTGGTGTCTACTGAGATTTTCAACATTTTTTAATATCAACTATTTAGAAGATGGTAAAAACTGAAAAGCTCAGCTTTATACTCTATGAGGGATAAGTCTAATTTAAATGTTAGTTATAAATTTGGTTTACGAAGCTCAAGTTAATTTTTGGGTTGAACGACTTTCACGTTAAAGCATACTTTGTGCAAGGATTACGTTTGCCTCTCTAAATCTCTTTCCAACAAGCAAAAGATTTTTAAATAACTTGCCAAAAGGAAATGTCCTCTCTTTGAATTATACAAATGGGTTATTTATTCAGCAAATTTGTTTAGTTTTTCCACAAACAGTTATCTGGGTGAGTTCAATTCCCACAAAAGGGCAAATGTTGTTCAAATTGTTGTTTTGGTTTTCCCCATTTTTATCTTTCACCACATTTGGCCAACCGCCAAAGGAAAAATCCAACCCATGTCAAACTGACATAAATGTCAAACTCTTGTAATTGTTCACATGCTAAAATCCCCCAAAGAGAAAATGAATTTCTTGACAAATACACAAAAAATAATACAAAACGAGAATAAATACTTTTCGGGTTGTGTTTGAAAAAATGACAAACGACAACTTCAATTATGGCGGCAAAACTCTACCAGAAATGTGCACACACACACACACACACACAGATACGTTGTGGACATGCAAACAATTTGCAAGAGTGCAAAAAAAAAAATATTGCCAACCACAAAATCCGCACGTAACCTGCCCAGCCCCTCCCTGGCCACTCCAGGCTGCATGACACATGTAAATGCGTGATGACAGGCGCACGAAAGGAAAATAAGTACAAAAGAAGAAAAGAAAACTGTCAACAAAATTAATGTCATGCGTGTGCAATGCAATGAAAAATTATGGCCCGGCTTTATGTCAATAACAAAAGGCACCGAGACGACGAGGAGAGGAGGAAAACCACCGAAAAACCAGAGACAATGATTGATTTGACAGGTCACAAACAACAAAAGGAGGACCTTTCCGGTTATGCAAAAAGCATCACTTGGCGGCAGAACGCCTGCCAATATACGGGGGCGCTTCAGGTTACACGCCACTAATGAACGCAAATAATATTAATTTTCCTCTCTACAATATTATTTTCCAACCATTTGTCAACATTTGTCAGCGTTTGACAGCGCACGCCCGCTAGCACGGCCTCTGGCGGCAATCCCCGGCCCATCCGCATCCATCTGGCCATCCACCACCCCAGCGAGCGACACATTGACAGCTCTGCGCCCCTTTGAGTCGAGCCAAAACCAAAACGTCGCCCTTTACGCGAAATTAATAACATGTACAAACAACAGCAACAACAACAGCAACAGCAACTGAGCCAAAGTACTTATCGTCACCCAAAAAAAATAAAGGGCAAACGACACACACGGCTCGACGCTACGACTTGTGGGTTGGGGAATGAAAGGGGTTAAGAGAAGGCGTGTGTGTGCGCGTACCCGCAGGGTCTGCCCAGCTGTATGGAAAAGTTTGCTTGTTTGTTATCAATTTTTCATTGCTATTTTTAAATGGAGAAATCTTTTCTAGAATTTAGTATTTCACTTTATTCCCTGGTCTTTTATAAAAAAAATCACCAAAACGCCTAAGTGGTGACCCCGACGTGATATAATTGTTTAGTTGTTTAGAATTCCTCGAAAAATCGGCTTAATAGTCATTTGAGCAACCGAGCAACTTGGCTTATAGTATTTAATCACATCATTAACCAACATTCAGTCAAGATTCTACCAATTACTAATCCTGAGTTTATCGAAACGAAACTCATAGGACCCGACAGAAGAAAAAATCAGTACTTCAAACTGAAACTAATCATCCCCATCCGACTTTTTCAGCAGATAATATGTTCAATAGCCTTCAATTAGCAAAGCATTAGCATTTTTTGATAGCATTATAACATTGGTTTGACTGTCAGCGCAGAAAACGCCGAAATGTATGCAATGTTTTTATAAGCAGATATCGCATGTGACGGAACCCAGCAAGCATTTTATGAAAGTCCCAGATCACAGAGCCTTTTTCGAGGTCTAGAACTGATTAAAATAGTCATAGATGCGCTCATTAGACCCTGTACCGTAGGTACATAGAGTGCTATAAAATTGTCCAAAAGTATGTATCAGCCAGAATGGAGCATCTCCGACCCTATAAAGTAATGCTAGCTCCAAAAAGAATGCAACGGAAAATGGGAATTATTTTTAAACAAGTCTTGAAATTCCCAACCGATTCTAACCAGGGCTGCACCCCAAAATCAATATGTAGATCTCCAGTTTACTGGTTCGAACCACAACTATCCAATGGTCAAGGTTCGAAAATGTAAGATTCGAGGTTTATGGAAGAAGGTTTTGCTTCGAACCTTGGTACAGTCCATGCTTTATACAATATCAACTCTAAAAGTTTTTCTAGATATTTTAATTTCTTTTATCTGTCCATTTTAAAATTTTAGGTTCGGGACAGGTTCGGGTTCATTTTTATACTCTGTACCGTAGGTACATAGAGTATTATAAGTTTGTGCAAAAGTATGTAACATCCAGAAGGAAGCATCTCCGACCCCTTAAAGTATATGTATTCTTGATCAGCATCAACAGCCGAGTCGATATAGCCATGTCCGTCCGTCTGTCCGTCTGTCTGTCCGTATGAACGCACAGATCTCAGAGATGGTAAGAGATAGAGGTTTGACATGTATGGGACATATGCTTCTTATGTCTGCAGGCAGATCAAGTTTATTTTCAATTTTGGCCACGCCCCCTCCCGCCCCCGCAATTTAGAAAAAACGTCATATCTCCCACAGTTTTGAAGATAGATGGCTTGTTCCTTCTGGACATATTTAGTTATTAGGATAACTTATCGATCCGCCAAAGAAATGAAGAAGATCGGATGAACGGTTTTCGACTTATGATCAAAAGACAAATTTTCTTGGTACAGAGTATGTTATAGTCGGGCTTGGCCGACTTTCTTTCTTGTTTATTTCTAAAGAGGTTCAGTTCTCAGGAAAGTAAAAGTCGGAATTCCGGGTTCGAACCGGTTCGGTTCAAAGCAGGCTTGCAGCCCTGGTTCTTACGCTTCTGTTATGGAGTGATGCTAAATTTCCAAACTAAAGAGATTGTATCTTGTTGTTTGGTTATTTCCAGGCCTTGGGGTATTTCCAGCCTTCAATACAGAGACCTAGCCTTTAAATTTTATCGGCTCAGAAAGATTCAAATGTGCTTAAAATGTCCCGAAACAGTCTAAAATCAAGTAATTGCGGATTGAATTGAAGGAAGCAAGTGTTTTTGTACTTGACGTTCTATTAACACCGATTGTATTTAATTCGAGTACAAATGCTCGCGCTCTTCTTCCTGAGTGCATACAACATAAGTAAGGCAAATACTTGGCAGGTGGTTGGTCCGGTCGCAAGTGCCCACTACGAAGGGTTAAGGGTTTCGTTAATGCAGCACCGAGCTATGAGCTTTGAAAATTGTCGAATGAACAAGGGCAAAACTGCGTCAACTATCGAACATTCTAAAAACCCTGGCTCGAAACAATCCCTTAGGTTCGATAAGTACAGTATCCTATCGGCTAACCGAACCGTACACTTTGAAAAGGATTCTTAATGTCAGCTGTTTAAAACAGGGATGCAAACCGTCCAACTGGTGAACCGAACTTGGGAATTTAAATCGTTTTCCCCAGATAGTTTTAATGCAATATTCCGCATTACATCCCTAGCGATGCCGGATCGATATAACCTTTAAGGATGACTTGACTCAAATATTACAACATGTTGTCCTGTATTCTTCAAAATTTCGTGGATCACCGGCTCGCGGGTTCGAACCAAAATTTACCAATAGTTCAGGTTCAGAATTTTGAGGTTCAAGGTTTTTGGGCCAAGGTTTTGGTTCGAACCTTGGTTCAGCCAAGCTTTATACATGTTAATATAGTAATCGTCCTAAAACCGACTTAAACTGTTAGGGAATTGTTTCGATTTTGGGTTGGGATGAGATTTCACAATACTTTATATAAATAGAAACACTTTCATACAGCTCATGACCATCAATGCAATGACAATGTGTTTCTACATTGTGACGAAATAAAAACTTCGAAGTTCTGGATCCACATACGAAAAGTGTTTCCGCAGTAATGTGGATAATTCTATCAGCATAACAGAAGAAGTCACTGGGAAATAGTTCAAATCTATAATTTTTGTTGAACCGAACTGAAATTTTGGGTTCGGAACGGGTTCAGGTTCAGCTTTAATACCTTAAGAGGTTCGGTTAAAGGTTCGGTTCACAGTAATCTGAAAGTCGGAATTCCGGGTTCGAACTGGTTCGGTTCAAAACCGGTTTGCAGCTCTGATACAAACTTCGGCACAGACGAAGTTAGCTTAGCTTTCTCGTTTGTAGTACTTCTATACCTTAATTCAATCTTAGCCAGAAGAATTTCTTCACATATAATATGATAAATAGATTAAAGATAATCAAATGGTTTATAGGAATTCAATTTCAAAAGTTTTCAAAAAGACACAGTACCACAAAAAAATCATAATAATTCATAAAGTGCCCTTTTGAACCACTGAACCGAACCGAAACCGCGGTTCAGTTAGCTCCAATAACCCTGTAATGGATCGAACCTGCGGTTCAGAAGCTGTGTGATCCATTGAACCGAACCAGAACTTATTTTCGAGTGTTTCCTGGTCTAAAACCCTCCACACGGATCATCGATATGGCTACTCTCGAAATACTTTTTGTGTATTGCTTAGCTCTCTGGTTACTATTTACAAACCAGGCAAGAAAATATTACTTAAGCAATTTTATTTGTATGGAAAATAAGTAATAATTTTCAGTGTAATAATGTGTCTGAGAAACCTTGATTAGGCTTAAAGTTATTGCTAAAAACGTACTGTAAATGGGAACTAAATTAAAATCTAGAAATTTCGCACTCAATCTGTTTGCTTAGCTGCTGATTTGCTATTGCATAGAACTGAATATTTCTGATGCCTTCCGCTTCATTGATCAAATTTCCAAGTACAAACCCTTGACGAACATAATCACATGTCTCAGGCAACTCTTGTGTACCGCCTTTTCCTCTAGATAAACCCTTAACCACCACTCAACCTTCACTTCACTTCAATTTTATTATTTCCGTTTTTGTGGTTTTGCTAAACAAAATATAAAAAAATAAAAGAAAAAATCCCAAAACTATCAACACCTTGAGAGGGTGTTTCCAAGGGGCTAGCAAAACCTATAATCACGACTGGAAAAAAACCCACACATCATACTCAGCTACTTGACAGGTCCAAGCAAAGAGAGGGCTATCAAATTTCAAGCAGATTTCAATTTGATTTTATGTGCCTCCGGTGCACACACACACACACACACAACTCTCGTCTAGTCAAGATCACAAAGGGGTAGTTCTGGTCCTCGGGGGGGTGGGTTTTTCCCCGTGAATAAAGCGATTTGTCCGCTTTGTTGTGTTTGCGTTTGGTGTTATAAATTTTTCGTGACGGTATATGAAATTGCCCAAAAATTATTTGTGCATAACAGGGATAATCATAAATCTGGCTAATTGCACTTTATTGGGGTCGCTCGCTCTGACTGGTGGTTGGTTTTGGCTTTAAGGGTAAAATGGAATTTGACATGCCGTTCATAGGCATTAAATCGCAAATTCTTTATAGTTAGCGCCGCTTCGAGGAAGATACAGATAAATCTCCAGCTTATTGACGTCGTTCCGATGTCAGACATTTGATATGGCTAATGGTGTTATGACACCCATACGGAGCCTGGCTTGGCCTTACAATATTTAGTTCTGGACAAAGCGAAGCTTTGTTAACTTCTCTGATTTCCAAATAGCTGAAACAAGGTGATCACACCGTAATAAATTAACATGAAACCGTATATGCGAAATGCATTCAACTCCACTGGACGTCGACATCTTGTCCAAACACTTTGACAATTTTCTGGTTGACAGCACAGATCAAGTGTCTGTCCTGGCAACTAAGTACGAGCAGTAGCTTTGTAACCCGAGCACTGACAACAACACCGTCAGCGTCTAATGACTTTGTAGCAGGCAACAGCAGCGGGCAGCTGTGATAGAGATCAGCTTCTTCCGGAAATGAGTAGCAGCTAGATGTCTGGCAGTTAGCTAAACAGCTAGTCAGCTTGTCAACTGTCAGCCACTTCAATTCCAGGTCCGTTTGCTCTTATTCATTGATGGGCAACAATTAAAACTGGTCCTCATCTGCCAGAGAACGCGACAACCAATTCAACATGAGTTTTTATTTCACGCCCCAGGCTAAGGCAAACACCTTTTACTGCTGCTGCTGCTGGTGCTCCTCCGAGTGGAGTCGGTCGGCCGGCAGGCCGGTTCGACATCAAAAGCGAGAGGAATGTCTGTCACTCTGTTCTGCAAAATTTGTTCTGCTATCCAAACAACCCACTCTGGTGGAGAGGAACATTAAAAGTTGCCGGCTGTTGGGCCCAGCATCGCCTGCAACTTTCTTTCAGCCTCAAGTTGAGATTGTTAATTCCGCAACTCGGCGGGTTGCCTTTGGAATTGTTGCCTTAACGTTGGCATGACAATAATCTCGCAAATCTGTTTAAATTAAGCGAGACAAATGTTTCTTGGTTTCGGTGTGTGTGTTTTTTTTTGCTCTGCCCATATGTGTGAGGGAATTTATGTGCGGATGTCTGAGTTTATGACGTTTTTGTGCTATGTTTACGAGGGTTGTCTTTCATATTTGCGGCCTAATAGTTAAATTCATTCAAAAAAATGCTTCATTAAGATAAATACACTATTTTCAAGGTTGAAACTAGCGATCGGCAATTTGAGCAGAGAAGTTGCCACTGGCAACTGAGAAAATTGTTGTATACTTAAGCAGAACATGGGCTGAGAGCTTTTCTTAGCTTATTTTGATTGGTTTATAGGCCTCCACAGAAGATCAACACCTTTACTACGTTCCCTGCCCACTTCTCTGCTCTCAATGCCGACCTCTGGTCCGACTTTCTAAGCATTAAAACTATCCAATGCAAGCAATCGACAGAGCTACCGTACTAGAGGAAGTTTCAACTAAGAACCATATAGTTCTCCTGGTGTCAAGACACTACCAGGCCCAACGATCTGAGTATTACGGATCGCTAGTTTATCGTTAACGACAGGTAATGCATCACAGCGCTAGTCTAATATATGATCTATAGTGTGCACCCATCACCACACTAGCAAGGCCTTACGATCTGATGTATTAATGAGCGCTAGTCCATCGACACGAAATGCACCACAGCGCTAGTCTAATATATGATCTATAGTGTGCACCCATCACCACACTAACGACCGGTAATGTAACGCCAGCAAATGCTGGTGCAGCCGATCTACAGAAAAATGTCAAACTTTTCTTTTTGGATACACATAAAGTACACGGTACTACAAATACAAAAGATAACTCTGGTAGAGAGCCAGCTCTTGCTCTGAGCTTATAGCATTTGGTCGGTTCTGAGTTAAGAGCCACAGCTCTGGAGCCAGCAACCGGTTCTAGGCTCGTGAGGCACAGCTCTTGGCTTGTAAGCCACAACTCAGGAGACAGCCCTCGGCTCGTGAGCCACAGCTCATGACTCGTGAGCTACAGCTCTGAGCTCGTGAGCAAAAACCATTGTCTCTGAGCTCAGCCATCAATTCGAGAACGGGGAAATTGCAACAGCTTGTGGCTCTCAGCTAAGAGCCGAAAGCTGTTGGCTCCTAGCTCCCAATCTGTGTCTGTCAGCTCTCAGCCAAAAGCTGCAGCTCACGAGCTATGAGCCGTTTAGAGCTCCCTGCTTCGATTAGCGATTCTCCGATTTGTTGGGGGATCACACCGAATCAAATGAATCACAATAGCCATAATTAGCTGGGCATGTAAGACGAGAAACGAGCGCTACATCGATAAACAGAGTGAGAGAGCGAGAGCGCATCGTTCCCTGGACTGGGCATTGCGGTAGCTGTTGAAAGCCAACTGCAACTATGAATTGCCTCCCCGCCATAGGCTCAACCACCAGATTTCATTTTAATGAATTTGAAAATCGAAACGACCCGACACACATTTCGAGAACGTTGTCTGTGTGGGTACACGGCTTTTGATCTTTGCTGCGTTTGTTTGTATACAATTTGATGGCTCGTGTTGATGGATCGTAAACGTGAAATGATGTTCGCGGTGTTGCTGCCACTGCCGCTGCTGCCACTGGATGATGACGATGATCAACGCTATGATGACGGCACAGGCACCGAGTGTCTTTGATCATTTGCCGCGCCAGTTGGCAGTCAAAATGTTAATTTATACGCTCTGCTCCCCGATCTGCACTAACAACTTTACAAACATGTTTGAGATTTTTATTACTGTGTGAAAATGCTCGTTTCTTCCGTAAAATGGAAAAAAGGATCAAACAAATTTATGGGTGGCAAACTTTCAGTGTGCGCTGTGTGTGAGATTGATGCCTCCACCATAACAGATCTTCAATTTGGACAACTTGTCGGTGCATTTTTATTGTAGGAATCGATCAAACCACTTGACTGCTGATCAAAGCCAAACATATTTTATACAATTTAATTAATGTGGCAACTTTTATCACACATTTTGTGTGTGTATAAATTTATTATGCAAAAACACAAAAGAGTTTCCGCCTTGCCTGCTGCCTGGTCTGACCATAAAAATACATATCAAATGGATTTTGCAATTTTCAGCACACAGAAAATTGCAAGTAATTGAATGGTACAGGAAGTCCGAAAGCAATGGTGCGTTTGAAATGAACTAGTTTAAAACTTGACAGCACAAAATTTATTTAAACTAGAGCTTAAGCTAAAGACGGCCCTGCTTGACTTCGATATGCTCGTTACTCAGTGCAAGAGTGCTTGCTGTCTACAACTAGAGTAATCCCCAAAAGTATGCAACGATTTTTTAAGAACAGAATTTGTTAAAATAAGTGGATTTTCTTATAACTGCGATGTTTATAAACTTCATAGAATAAAGTTTGAGATCGTTTTCCTAAAATTTGTGGAAGTTACTTACATTTCTTATGATCTGAGTGGAGACAATGGTCTACATATATTAGGTCGCCCCTAGATCTTCTAGTCTCTGAGATCTGAGTGTTCATACAGACAAATGGGCTAAATCATGTATGTACTTCATGGGGTTGGAGCTATTTCCTTCTTCCTGTTACATATGACTTCGCACGACTTAAGTATACCCTTTTAACTCTACAAAGCTGTACTAATAGTACTGAAACAAGATACACTCCTCTATGAGTTAAAGATTCTGTACCAAATGAAATATCTATTAATATCTAATGCATGAGTGCAGTCAGACTTTCGCAAGAAAGAGTTTTCAATAATATGTCGCAGTGTATATTTGACTGTAAGAGAAATCTGGACTAAATTAGTATTATTTTACAATATTTCAATAGGCCGAAAACCTAAGATTTGAGTGAAACATTATAAAATATTTAGACTTTATATATACCCTTGCCGAGGATATTATAAATTGGTCCGGATGTGTGTAACGCATAGAAGAAATCTTCTCCGACCACATAAATAATATATATTCTTTATAAGCATCTATTTCTATGTTATCTATGCCTCCGTCAGTTTTAAAGTTATCGCTACCAAATTTTGCACGTGGTCTTCTGGTACAAATACGCTGCACATTTGTCGGAACCGGCCGGATCGGATGACAATAACATATAGCTGACATAGTAACGATCGCTCGAGAAACTAGTTCTAGTGAGAAGAACTTTTTTGTTTTTATTGCAATCGTCACCAAACTCAGTATTTACTAGTTTACTATGCTTCTCCACGATTCTGCCAAATTTGGTCGAAATCGGACATCTATATAGTATAGCTGCCATAGAAAAATAAGGTTAGAAAATTAGTCATAGTAAGAAAACCTTTTTTTTTTCAATGTAAACCTCTTTAAAATTGGCATATATTTGTTCTATAAGCTTTCACACAATTCTTAAAAGTTTTGTCAAAATCGGATGACTATAGCAAATAGCTGTCATAGGAACGATCGGTCGAAAAACTAGTTCCAGAAATACTTTGTATTTCTTTGTTTACTATGCTTTCCCATGATTTCACTAAGTTTGCTCGAAATCGGTCATCTATATAGTTCAGCTTTCATAGAAAAGTAAAGCCTGAAAAGTAGTCTTAGTGAGAAAAACTTTTTTGTTTTCAATGGAAATGTCCTTAAAGTTGGCATTTTTTGATTTGATATGCTTTCACACGATTCTACAAAGTTTTGTCGAAATCGGATAACTATAGCATATAGCTGCAGTACGAATGATCGTTCGAAAAAGAAGTTATACTGAGAAAAACTTTTTTATATTTCTAACATGTTCGTTTGTTAGGCTTTTGCATGATTCCAAAAAGTTTGGTCGAAATCGGACATCTATATAGTATAGCTTCCATAGAAAAGTAAGGTTCGAAAAGTAGTCTTGGTTAGAAAAACTTGTGTACAAACTTCAGTCGAGTTGAAGTTAACTTTCCTCTATTCTTAGGCTTACAATTTGCAAGTCATTTTTTTTTCGGCGTACCGTTGTGATGAAAAATGATCTACATTTCCGATATTCGCCTAAAAAGGCTACAATCATTTGGATTTTGTTATGACTTTGTGAAGCAAACGAAAGAATATATGTATATCATATTACGGAACTGAGGTAGTATCAAAGGTAAATTCAAACCGAAACCTTAGCATAAAGAATGTAGAAGGTTTTTGAAAACTTGCAGTTTTGATATGCAGAAACTCTTGTTTTAAAT